>CM077167.1:145903009-146503009 GCA_039583875.1 Platanthera guangdongensis
GCGATGTGAAGTCGGGGGAGGAGATGATTGCTAAGGGCAAATTAGAATAATAATATCAGTCCGATTCAGCCATACCAGAGTGAGGCCTGACCGGGGGGGGGGGGGCATTTGCTATTGCATGCAGCTTTTCCTTTTGCGACATTTCTATTTTACCACCTAATGTACTGGATATGATCTCTCTTTAGAGACTTTGTTGAATGAAATTTTGCTTCTTCTCAAAAAAAATATAATTGATCCACACTCTAGCCCTATCAACTATGGTGCCGTGGGAGTGAAATTTGCAAAAATGAGTAATTTATTAAACATTCGATTGCATGCAGCTTTTTCTTGTGTCATTTCTACTTTACCACCTAATGTACCGGATATGATCTCTCTTGAGAGACTTTGTTGAATGAAATTTTGCTTCTAAAAAAAATTTATATTTGATACACACACTAGCCCTATGGTGCCCTGGGTAGTGGAATTTGCAAGAATGAGTAATTTATCAAATTGCTTTAAAACGTTCATAGAATATGCTAGTCAAAAACAGTGATATGGCAACCCCCCCCCCCCCCCCCCCCCCCCCCCCCCCCCCCCCCGCCCCATATGTTTATTCAAGCCAGTATTATGGCTCCGTTTGGCACGGTGGTGGAAGTCATGAACATGGAGGTTAAAATTGTCATTTGTTAATGCCCACCTAAGGAACTTCATCCACTTTTATGTTCAAAGGGATGATATTTGTTAGATGATACTTAACAAATGATGTTTTAACCCATGCGATTACGACCGCCTATGGCTCTATTTGACACGGTGGCGGAGGTCGTAATCGCATGGGTTAAAACGCCATTCGTTAAGGATCACCTAACAAACTTCATCTGTTTGAACATAAAAGTGGATGAGGTTCTTTTGGTGGGCATTAATGAATGACAATTTAACCCCCATGTTCATGACTGCCACCACCGTGCCAAATAGAGCCATAATACTGGCTTGAATAAACATATGGGGGCTGCCATATCACTGTTTAGACAAGCATTTTTTAAGAACTTTTGTTAAGCAATTTGATAAATAACACATTCTTGCAAATTCCACTACACAGGGTACCATAGGTGATGGGGCTAGAGTTTGTATCAAATATATATATTTTTTGAGAAGAAGCAAAATTTCATTCAACAAAGTCTTTCAAGAGAGATCGTATCCAGTACATCAGGGGGTAAAGTAGAAATGACACCAAAGGAAAGAGCCGCATGCAATATAATTTTCCCACCAATTAGCACCCCGACGAACAAAAAACATGAAAGAGACAACCGTCCACAAGGAATCCAAGATGTCCTTAACAATAGGCCACTCCATCGTGCTAGGAACGACCCTCGCCATAATGGTATCAATCAATTTAGCAGAATCACCCTCAAAAAATACCGCACACTATCCCCGAGAAATAGCTAGATCCACAACAATATGCACCGCCATAGCCTCCACCGCCATCGGACAACCCACATGCAGAGCACAATCCACCCTCCAATCCAACACATAACCATCTGAATCCCAGGACATAACCCCTATCCCCACTCTACACGGATTTTGGCACACTGCACCATCAAAATTAATCTTTGCCCATCCCTCATCATGGGGCATCCATTTTTTACTCGCAAGCATCCCAAAATGTCCACCTCCACTCATGACATCAAAAGACACTGAGAAATATGGCTTGACAAAAAGCATAGTCACCATGGTCAGTTGTAGCACCCCATCCCAGACCATCATGTTCTACCTCCACCAAATTGCCCAACACTGGGTCGGGAAGAGGCAAATCCATCTGCTGAAAGAACCCGACGAACCTTGAGGATCCAAGTCTCCGTGGACCCAGCACACCACCAAGACTGTAAACCCGAGTTACAGATCATATTCCAAGCAGAAGCCACACCAGGACACCAAAAATAGGATGGTGAAGATGTTGGTGCATGAGTTCCTCACTCCTTGGTTTGAAACAAACAAATCCCGAATGTATTTGATCATAGTGTGTTTGTGGTGTGCAAATATAACATGTACAATACTCTAATGATTTTGGATGGGTGACGTTAAACAAACTTTTTTTAAAAAAAGAGCTATCATAGATGACATCTACTATCGCCCCACGATAACATGTTGATTCCAGCCATGACGTATGCAGTGATTCTCAATTGCCATCACGAAGTGCTTAACTCGAGATATCGCCAAGCGATATCAATCTATCGCGGTGTGATAGGCCCACGACCATACACATTATCCATCTTCTTGGTGCAACTATGGCAGAGTGGGACACGTGGAAACAAACGAAGATATCGCAGGCGATATTGAGCTATCGCTGGGCGATAGTGTAAAAACTATATATAGGCTGGATTTTGGGAAATTGAAGTGAGACACCTTCAGGAGCCTTCATCCCATGCATCCCGAGCCTGATAACTCCGTGGAACTAGAAAAACTCCTAAGTGTTCGGGCAAGTTCAAGAGAGTAAAAGGGACCATTCATTCTTTCAAACTCTGGTGACCTTTGCAAAGATTTGTTGTCTTCTTCAGTGCTCAAGACCAGAGGGAGTTTTTATTTTAGATTTATATTCTTTTCATTCACTTTGTACATGGTAGTGAAATTGTCTTCGTGTGAATGGAGATTAGGCCCTTGTGTAGTTTAGGGTGAAATCGCCACCTTGTGTGCATTGTCTAGGTTGTGGAGAGATCTAGGGGAGGCTAGATGTTGTATCTAGGGAGAGATAAGCTCTAGCGGGCCGGTCCTTGGGAGAAGGACCGTGAATTAGAAAAAGAAGACTTTTCATCACAGCCTTGATTTCAACCTTTTATTGAGATCTATTATTTTATATTTTACATCACTTATGAAATAGATTTTCATTTCAATTTTCTTATAACTTTATAAGTATTTGTTACGAGTATTTGGTTGTGAGAAAGTTTGCTAAATTTCTATTTTTTTTGCTAAGTAAAAAAAAGTTAATTAAAAATTATTGGTTGCCCTTATTCACCCCCCTCTAAGGACGCCTCAAGATCCAACACCTGGTATTAGAGCTTGGTTTCGCCAAAACGGTTTTACCACCGAGAGAAATGATGCATAATGATCACGCATTTTATGAGGGGCAAGCAATTAGTAGACCTCTCTTATTCATTGGCACGGATTACAATTACTGGAAAACTCGAATGGAAATTTTTGTAATCGCTTTAGATATTGATGTATAGGGTATGACAAAACAATACTACACTCCATCTACAACAGTCATTGGAAGTGTCACTATGGAAAAACCTAAGGATAAATGAGATGATACAGATAAACTTAAATGCAAAAAAATGCTAAGGCAATGAATACTTTATTTTGTGTATTAGATAGAACTAAATTTAATAGGGTATGTGCATGTGAAACTGCATATGCTATTTAGAATTTGCTTGAAGTTACTCATGAAGGTACATCGCAGGTGAAGGACTCGAAACTTTTTTAATTGGAGTAAGAATTTGAAAAGTTTAGGATGGAAGTTGACGAAGATGTAGACTCTATGTATACAAGATTTATAAATATCGACAACGACTCCAAAGTTCTTCGAAAGAATTTCTTCAACAATGATTTGGTGAGAAAGATTTTAAGATCACTTCCCCCGAAGTTCAATTCGAAGGTGACCGCCATCTCAGAATCACATGATCTTAAAAGTATCCAAATTAAAAGTCTCATCAAAAATCTAAAAACACATGAAGTAGAACTAAAAATTGAACAACAAGAGTACAGCTTGAAGTCGAAAAAGAAGGACTTGGCATTGAAGTCCAAGAAAGAAGTAGAGAGTGAAATGGATGAAGATGATGAAGAGGATGAGGAGACTATGTTCGTAAAAAAATTCAAGAGATTTATGAGGAAACCAAAAAAGAGGAATTCGTTCAAGAAGTATTTAAACAAGAAGGAATCTAGATTTAAGAAAGTAAAAGTAGAAGCCAATGTTGAGGATGATGAAGGGCCTTTGCCACCGAAATACTATCCCTATAGAAGTATTAGACATATTCGAAGCAAGTGCCCAAAGTATCTGAAAGAGCAAAAAGATAAGAAGCACGAGAAAAAGAACAAGAAGAAGGTCTTGTAGGTGGAGACTTGGGATGATACTTCATCTGAAGGTTTGATTGAATCAAGTTTTGAATATAATGAGAAAGCCAACATGTGTTTGATGAGAAAGAGTGTCTCACCATATGAAGACGAATGCCATGTTTAGAGTGACACTGAGGTTATTTACCTTACTTATGATGAATTATATTCTAAATTTTTACAGACATGCAAATTTTTTGATAAGAGTTTAAAAGATATCGATTTGTTAAAATCAGAAAACAAAATTTTGTTAAAGGAAAATAAAAAATTAACTACTGAATTGAGAGTGCTTGGAAAGGAGAAGCTGCTTGTCAAGAGTGCAATCACTTTTTGGGAAGGGTAAAGGAATTAGAAGGAGCTCTTGCTAGTCCCAATTCAATGTGGATTCTCTTACCAAAGAAAAAAGGGACTTAGAAAGATTTCTAAAATCTTCTCAATCTCAAGTAGAAGATGGTAAAAAGGCGTTTGCAAATCGATGTGTTATGTTAGTCACCAAAAACACTGCTTTGAAAGCCCGGATCCATGATTTGAATATGGCAATCAAAAAGTTTGAAGTTGGTTGAAAATCCCTGGGTATGATTTTAGCCAACAAGTGTCATGGATCTGTAAAGTACGGACTTGGATACGTCACTGGAAGCTATCGCCCCATGATAACTACTACCGTTAGCGATAGCGCAAAGTCCAGAAAAAAAATTCACCATTGATAACCCAACTTCCAGTAAGAGTCTGAATTCAGTTATGAAAAATGAATCATCACCTTTTATTACTTGTGCCAAATGCAATAGGTTTGGACACACTACTGACTCTTGCAGGAAGAAAGGTTATAGTCTTTTAAAATAAGTATGGGTACCTAAGATATCCACCTATTTTTAGGGAGGAACCACTTGGGTAACCAGATCTTTACTCTCATCTCCTTTCTAGGTGTGTTGGCATGCTAAGGACAAGGAAGACGTGTAGTACTTGGAATCAAGATATTCAAAACACATGACGATCAATAAATCAAAGTTCTTTAGCTAGAAATGAAGAAAGGAGGAGTAGTAACATTTGGCAACAACGGTAAAGAAAGGATCATGGGCATTGGTATAGTGGGTAACTATTTCTTTACTATTTTAAATGTTTTATTTGTAGATGGTTTGAAACATAACTTAATTTCAATAAGTCAACTATGTGATAAGGGCTTAAATATTTTATTTGAATCGACTAAAACCTTTACAAAATTATTGATTCACAATCACAAGAAATTGTTTTTACCGTACTTAAAATTCACAATGTTTATATGATAATTTTTCATGATCTTTCTCAGTCTTCACTTAAATATTTTATTTCAAAGAATGATGAATTAGAATTATGACATAGACGACTTGGCCTTTCTAGTGCAAAACTTATTGTAAAACTTTCCAAAAATAAATTGATTAAAGGTTTAGCTTTGTTAGATGGAAAACGTTTTTCTTTAAGTACGCCATGTCAAATTTTTTTTTTCAAAATCATCTTTCAAAAGCAAAAATATAGTTTCAACTACTAGACCTTTATAATTAATTCACATGAATTTATTTGGTCTGGCTACTACACAAATTATAGGAGGTAGAAAATATACTTTTGGTTTGATAGATGATTATTCACGTTTTTTATTGGAGATATTTTTGTTTTCCAAAAATAATGCGTACTTTGAATTTACAAAATTATGCATACGAATTCAAAATGAGCTTGATTTAAAAATTAAATACATATGCTCGGATCATGAAGGTGAATTTGAAAATGATAAATTTATTTCATTTTGTACTAAATTAGGAATTAAGCATGAATTTTCCACTCCTCGCACATCACAACAAAATGGTGTAGTGATGAGGAAATATAGAACTCTTCAAGAACTCGCACATACTGTGTTATCTGAATATAAGTTACCTAGATCTTTGTGGACTGAAGTTATTAGTACTGCTTGTTATATTATAAATCGTGTCATGCTACATCCAATTTTGAAACTAACTCCATATGAGCTATATTATCAAAAGAAGCTTAATGTATCTTATTTTAGAGTTTTTGGATGTAAATGTTTTATTTTTAATTCGAAAGATGCTTTAGTAAAATTTGATGAAAAATGTAATAAAGGAATTTTTATTGGTTATTCTTCAACTAGTAAGACTTATAGAGTTTTTAATAAACGCACAAAAATAGTTGAAGAATCAATTTATGTTAAATTTGATTAGTTTGTTTCTTGTGTAGAGACTAATTCTACAGGAAATGATGAAGAACTCATTCCTCCTTTAGAGAAGGATGATGAAAAAATACTTGAAGAACAAGAAGAAGAGGATAAAGAAGAAAGAGAAGAAGAAGTAGAAAAATATGTGCCTCCAAGTGAACTTATATTTTCAAAAGATCATCCATAAGAAATGGTTATTAGAGAACCATCAAGAGGGGTAAGTACACGTGTAACAGTCCAAATTTCTCAGACAGGAATTTTTTGGGTGACACGGCCTGGGACACGGGCGCGTCCCAGGGCGTGTCAAGCTGGGATCGACGAGTTGGCCGCGAAGTCGACGAAATTTGGAGTCGATGGTCGTTGAGCAGCGGACACGACCTGCGACACGGGCGTGTCGCAGGGCGTGTCGAGGCCGTGTCGACTATCGGCTTTGGTGTCGATGATTTTTTTGCTCGACAATGTGTCGAGAGGGGTCACACGACCCAGGACACGGGCGTGTCCCAGGCCGTGTCGTCGAGTGTCGAGATGTCCAGAGGTCGATAGATCGAGTGTCGAGTGTCGAGATGTCGAGAAGTTACACACGGCCTATGACACGGGCGTGTCACAGGGCGTGTCAATTTGGGTCGACGAACTCAACCCGACGAAGGATTTAGACAGGGCGTGTCTTCGTGCCGTGTCTGGGCACACGGCCTGGGACACGGGCGTGTCACAGGCCGTGTGAAGTCTCGGGATGTTTTGGGATTATTTTCTCCCAGGCACACGGCCTCAGACACGGGCGTGTCTGAAGGCGTGTTGGGTGACACGGTACATGACACGGGCGTGTCCCATGGGCGTGTCACTGGTCTGGATAGGTCGGTTGACCACCGCTTGAGGCACACGGCCTGGGACACGGGCGTGTCATAGGCCGTGTCAGGTCAAAATAAGTGTTTTTTGGCAAAATCGTGGCCGTCCCTTCCTTCAGCCTGGATCCAAGGGTTGAAGCCTCTTTCCTCTTTTTCCTAAAGGCCGAAACTGAGAACTTATGTTCATTTGTTTCTTAGCCTTTATCTTTCTTCAAAAGAGAGAAAGAGAGAGAGGAAGAAGGAGGAAGAAGGGGAAGGGCTACTGGTGGTGGTGCTGTGGTTTACCGACAAGAAATCCGAAGCCGGCGTTGTAGAGGAAAAACTCTTGTGCTTCGTGTAAGCTAGATTTGGGTTCATGGCACCGAAGCGATCGTCAAGGGTAATGACTTTTCTTCCTAGCCATGTGAAGGCTTCCTTTTGGCATATATTTGTGATTCCCCCACCAAGAGGTGGCTGATTTTGGGAGTCCTTGGGTGATTCATGCAATCCTCTTTTGTTGGCATATAGATCTGGAAATGGAGTACGGAATAGACATGTTGTGTGAAGCCCATCTGGACAGGTTGGTCTGGATTGGTGATGTTGCATACGAACCGGAGAATACTCCGTGATAAACGTGTAGTTTAAGGAGTCAACGGGTTAGGCCTGCGAAAAGGAGTGGCAGGAGTACTGGAGTGGTAACCCAGGAAAAATAGCCATGTTATGTTTTTGGGTCCAACCTGTGAATGAGGCACAGGAAGTACTGGTGTGAACAGGAAAGACCCTTTGTGATGCTTGATGTCGTAGGGTGTCCACCTGTGAAGCGAGTAACAGGAAGTACTGGCATGGTAGCCAGGAAAGACCCCTGACATTTGTGATTGTGCGGTGTCCACCTGTGAAGAGAGTCACAGGAAGTACTGGGAGGCCCAGGAAAGACCCGCTGTTGTGCTAAAGAAATGGGTATAGAGAAGTACCCAGGCTGTGTGCCAAGAACAGGATTGGTGAGACCGACCCGTGCCTTTGATATAGCCATGAGTACGCTGTACTCGGAGAAGGCAAGGGGATTTGAGCAACGGGGGATGGAGGATCCGACCTGCGCTATGTCCGTCCGACGTGAGACCAAAAGGTGCGGTCTATTGGAGCGCATAGCAAGAGTCTTCGGCCTGCGCGCCATGACACAATGGGGGCTACGGGCCATCCCGGTGTAGGAAGACTAACTCCGGCTGCACGGCATGGAGTAAATGCTCAAGCGATTTACTGTTGGGTTGTGACCCTGATACGGTGGTGGGCAAGAACTTTGCCAGAACACCAAGAATGTTCCCTGAGTGCATGGACCGTTGGGCCGGGTGGCGAACGGTTGTGATGTCTTGTGTGCGTGAAAGCACATTTTGATGATATATATTGCCATACTTGTGATATGCTATGCCTGTAGGGAAGAATATCGCTGCCCCGAGAGAAGGGGTAGGGTCGTTATAATTTGGTCAGCTGAACGCTGACCGTTGCTTTTGTTTGCCACCATTGGGTGGATTGTCCCTGTACAGGTGCTGGAGAGCCGAGCGGGACGCATAGAGGTTGATATTCCTGCTGCTATTGCTAGCCCTCGAAGGCTATTTAGAAATGTTGTGTGTTTTCTTTGATTGTGGCCGGCCTGCGCACCCATAGTTGAAGCCACTATGTGACAACCATGTAAGGCCATAAGGCCAACTCTTTTTACTTGTTGTAAGACATTCCTATATCGTATAAAATATGGAGTTTTATGTTTGGACATTCATGAGGAGTTCAAGTTGTAGTCTAGGCTTCCGCTAGAATGCTGTGTGATAGGTGTGATGCGCTACTCTGGTATCATCCTGTATCTTCACCGCCTGTTTTGTGATATATCCTGTGGGGCCCCGACCGGACCTTCTAGAATATACCATATGAACGGATGAGGTTGTTACAACACGTTCATCTTTACATGATTTATTTTGAAATCTTTGTTTTGTTTCCTATATAGAACCACAAGATGTTTCAACTACTTTAAATGATGAATCATGATTTTTAGCTGTGAATGATGAACTTAATCAATTTGAACGTAAAAAGGTTTGGAAACTTATATAGAGACCATCTGATCATCCTATTATAAGAGTTAAGTGGACTTTTAAAAATAAATTATATAGTGAATCTAGTATCACTAGAAGCAAGGCTAGGTTAGTAGCCAAAGGATATTCTCAAATTAAGGGGGTAGATTTTGATGAAACTTTTGTACCCATAGCATGTCCTGAAGCAGTTAGAATATTTCTTGCTTTTTTTTAAATTCAAAAGGTTAAAATTATTTCAAATGGTTGTGAAAACTGCATTTTTAAACAAGTATATTAAGGAAGAAGTTTATGTAAAACAACTCCCAGGTTTTGTGAATAAAAAATTTCCTAATCATGTTTATAAATTAGAAAAAATGCTTTATGGTTTGAAACAAGAGCTTCGTGCATGGTAGGAAATATTAACTTTGTATTTATTAAAGAATAATTATAAAATAGGTAGTGTTAATTGTACACTCTTCATTAAGCATGTTAATAGTGATTTAGTAGTTTTACAAATTTATGTTGATGATATTATTTTTGGAGCCACTAATGAAGATTTATGTAATGATGTTGTAATAGTTATGAAAAATAAATTTGAAATGACCATGGTAGGAGAACTTATATACTTTCTAGGTTTCCAAATTTCTTAAAAACATGATGCTATTTTTATTTGTTAATCTAAATATATTCATTATGTTCTTAAAAATTCATATTTGAAAACCTTATGCAAGCTAGTACTCCTATGAGTGTTTCATTAAAATTAGGAAAAAGATGAAAGTGGAATATCTATTGATCGAACTTTATATAGAGGAATGGTAGGTTCTTTATTATATTTAACCGCATCTAGACCCGATATTTTGTTTGCAGTCTGTTTATGTGCTAGATATCAGGCTAATCCTAGAGAATTATTTTTAAAAGTGATTAAACAAATCTTTAGATATCTTATTGGTACTTTAAAATTAGGTTTATGATATCCTCATAATGATGATTTTTATTTTACATGGTTATTCTGATTCAGATTATGTTGTTTGTTCTTTAGATTATAAGAGCACCAGTGACACTTGTTACTTTTTAGGTCATTCACTTATTTCATAGTCGAGTAGGAAACATAATTCTATTACCCTCTCCACCACCGAGGCAGAATATATTGCACTAGGTAGTTGTTGTGAACAAGCCCTATGGATGAAACAAACGTTAGAAGACTTTGGGATAAACCACAAACCATAAAATTAAGGTGTGGTAATAAAAGTGCGATTGATCTAAATTACAATCCAGTACATCATTCATGGTCTAAACGCATAGATGTCCGACATCATTTTATTAGAGGCCATATTAAAAAGGAAAATATTAAAATCAACTTTATAGGAACCAATTCACAAATTGTCGATATTTTCACTAAACCACTTCCTAATTCACGTTTTTTTACACTAAAACTATAGTTATGTGTCTTAGATATTTCAAAATGAAATTACAACGCATATATATATATATGTATATATATATATATATATATATATATTGACAAAGAGATTAAAACTAACAACATTAACAACATTAAGACATTCATATCACACAATCATGATTAATTCAAATATAATTAAAAACCACAAATTATCTTAGACCAAATAATAGTCTCACAAAAGCCATAAAACAACATCACAAACAGTCTCAGCTAACAAAAAATTGCAAAGAAAAAATTCACTTTCTTCGGACGATGGCTGCCATTGCTAGGCGATAGTTCCCAGAAAGCTAAACCTATAGTAAACTCAATCAAACATCCCAATCCTTGCTGGTAGGTGTCTGGTCTTCACTAGAGCTCTGTCCTCGTTCCCTTGATCATCTCATGTGATGATTTAAGTGATGTAGAGGTTCCACCACTGGACTCCCACTCTTACTCTTCCACCGTGGTAGGTTCGAGCTTCAATCCTCGAGCAATAAAGTTCATTAATTTCTTCATCCCAGTTAGCCTCACTACTGTCTCAGCGTGCCACATTTTCACTAAATCATATAACTCATCCACCTTTTCTCGAAGAGATCCTTCTCAAGGAAGTGGCGGAATAGTATATGTAGAGGCTTCACCTCGAGTTGGTCTTGCTGAAGAAAAAGCTTCATCACGTCCCGTTGGGAACCTAGTCGACTCAGTGTTGTTGATAGGAGGAATAAAATCATCCACATAAAGATTCCAATGAACCCATCTATACTTCAGGTATAACATTCGCTGGATTACACTTCCAAATAGAAGTGTGTTTATCTTCTTCCTCATCGGATCTTTCATCTTATATGTGTATCAAATCACAGATAACATTAAGTCTGGCTACATCAAACTGCACCGTCTCCAGAATCATATGAGTCACCAATGTGAGTTGTATAGTAATCTTCCTAGTATCCCTTGCCTTCAACAACACTGTATTCCTTACGATATCTTGCACCATATATGCATGCAGAGTAAGGCTAGTTGTAGAACTGATGAGTGCCTTTATGGATGTTCCTTGAAGCACTAGGTTGGCCTGTGTCCAATCCCCATCTTTTTGATGATTTTCCATTATATCCAGTGCATTATCACAATCTATGATTCCAAATTCATTCCGCAAATCCCCATGCATTTTCTCTATATTTTCATTTTTATTGTGAGATCGCGCTCCTCCTTTTAACCCGGTGTAAAAAGGATCTTCTAAGTGATTGTAGAATTCTCGCACAAACACCGAGCTAAACATATCAGGGATGATTAAGGACATTATACCTGCCTATGCTAGTATATCATAGATGTGTTTGTATTGTGGTAGACCGAATTCCACAATCTTAGAAATCATATAGCGGCCTTCTCGATTCCTGAATGCGATTGATATCTAGAGTGAGGGTTGCTGAAAGAACCTTGCGTGATCTTGAACTGTAAGCCATTCTTGCAATTATATAAAACAAAAGTTTTGTTAAATGGGAGAAATTTCTCTACCACCGGACAATAGTAGCTATTGCTGGGTGATACCCGAAAATTCTCTAACAGCCAAAAACTCCATTTTGTATTTACAGATTTATCATTTTATACAACTTTTAGACCTAAAAATGTTCAAAAACTCCATCTATACTATAGATCTACTAGATCCATGACAAATCTCACTCTAAAACTTAGATTTTTCAAATTTCTTGAACAAAATTTGAAATCTAAAAATTGCCTCCATAAAATCTCATTTTGACTTCAAATGGTTCTTAAAATCAACTTCAAAACAGAATTCCTGAAAAAATTTCACACAAAAATCATCAACATACCTTGGATTTGGAGGTTTTGCATGCGACAATGCCTTTTCTCACGATAGGGTTTTAGGAACAAAGGGTGTTGGTCCATTGCCCACAATGTCCTAGATTTGAAGAAGTCAATCATGTTAATGATATACATAAAGTTGTATTTGATGTATGCTTAAGTTCATGCATGCAGGTTGTCCTTGAAACATTGATAGGACATGTGTTCCAAGTGAGTGGACAGGTGGACACAAAGAAAGATGCCGGATAGGCTGGAAATCACCTAAGTCCACAGATATTGAGTGTAGTCTACTCACTCAACGCCATGTGATTAAACTCGTTGAGTATAGATTGGGTAGTCTAAGCCTAACTGTTGGCTAGACAGAAAAGTGGCTAAGGCCACAGGTGTTGAGTATAGTATACTCACTCAAAGCCATATAACAGGCTATGACTTAGGCTAGAAATAAAAGTGGCTAAGGCCACAGGCGTTGAGTGTAGTCTACTCACTCAATGCCATAAAACAAAAAACTGTGAGAAAGGCTGAGGTAGTTAATGCCTAAAGAGAAACTGGCTGAAATGTGGCCAAGTCCACAGGGGTTGAGTAAAGTCTACTCACTCAATGCTAGAATATAAAAATCGTTGAGTATTACTCAGTCAGTCAAAGCCACAAAAAATTCAGTTTAAATATTTGACTAAGTTAACAGGCATTGAGAAAGGCAAGCTCACTCAACGGTATGTGATAAAAAGTGTTGCCTGAACCTTTGTCAGTCAAAGTTAGTGTTTCCAAACACAAGATTTTGTCTAAGAGCAAAAACATTGAGTGAAGTCTACTCACTCAATGTCATGTCAATATAATTGACAAATGTTAAAGCATTGAGTGAAGAAGCAACACTCAACGCTTCCCAAATAGTAAAAACGGCTAAGTCCAAATACGTTGAGTGTAGCTTACTCACTCAATGCTAGATAACAAAGAATATCTGTTAAGTAGTTTGGCATTGAGTGATGAAGGCTCACTTAACGCCTAGTAACATAAAGGTCACTAATGCAAAAAAAAGTATTGTGTGATGAAGACACACTCAACGCTCTCAACGCTCTCAACGCCAAAGCAAAAAGCGGTGAGTGGACTCAATGCTCTCAACATCAGAGAAGCAGGAATACTTCCTAAGGAAAAAGCGTCGAGTGGACTTAACGCTCTCAATGCCTATAGACAGATAACATTTAGGCTATATTTGACGTGGCGTTTTTGAAGCAGCACCCCGCTAATTCTGCCACTGCCGCGTCAAATAGTTAAATTGAGCATCATCAGTGGCTGACGCCACCGCTATTAATAGCGGTGGCTTGTTATTCCCGAGTCGCGGAAATTTTCCGCGACTCGGGAATCGCAGCAGCACTGAAACTAATGGTTGCAGCGCTGCTGCCGTATTTTATAAAAAAAACTGATTTTTTAATATTAAAAATTATAATATTAAGTTATTAACTTAATTAATATATTATAAATTATTATATTAATATATGTAAGTTATTAAGTTATTATATTAATATATTATAAGTTATTATATTAATATATATAAGTTATTATATTAAATTTATATTAAATTATATTATAAGTTATATTATAACTTATAAGTTATTAAATTAATATAATTATATAAATTATATATTATTAATGAATACAATATTATTTATATAATATTTATAAAATAAAATTATTAACAACACTGCAAACGCTATTCTTCCAAACAGATTTGCAGATTCTGCCACCACTCTGCAAAATAGCTGCTTATTCCACCACTGCTTTCCACCACTGCTTCTCAAGTCGCTGTAGTCGCGCTAAACAGAGCCTGAGTGGATTCAACTCTCTCAACGTCTAATGGCCGAGAAATATTTTCTAAGTGTTTTGGCATTGAGTGAAGGTTGCTCACTCAACGCCTAGTGACAGAAAGATTGGCTAAAGCCAAAAGCGTTGAGTGAAGCTTGTTCACTCAACGCCTAAGATTGACAGAATTCTGTCTAAGTGTATTGGCGTTGAGTGATGCTTACTCACTCAACGCCTATACTAATGATGCTTGATTTTGGCTAAGTCCACAGATGGTGACATCCGTAAAGTCAACAAAGTCAACATAGTTCAAATTAATTGCGGGAAAGCTACAAAACACGACAAATGTTGTCGGAAGTCTACTGTACGTCTTCTTCCGTTAAAGCAAGATGTAGTTTTCTACTGTCGTTGGTCCCCACTGCTTCCTGGAGCCGTTAATCGGCTAAAGATATAAAGGGACAAGCTTCAGATATTGGAGTTAACTTTTAGGGTTTTACTCAATAAAAGAAAAAGCGGCTGGACTTCATCTTCCTCGCCATTACTACCGAGAAAAGCTTGAAGTATTCCAGCAAGAACCAAAAGTTCAGTGAGATGTTGCATCTTCTCTGCTACAGCGAGATCAGAAAGACTTCTGATAAAGAATGAAAAAAGAGTCGTGATTCTTCTTTGGGCTCAGCTAGCTGACTGAAGAACTCAAGACCTAGCTGTTCTTCCTATACTTTAGCAAGATCAGAATATACATTCTGAGATTGTTCCAGCAGAGATAGAATTTCTTCCTACTGCTGTGAAGTAAGATAGAGCTGAGATAACTCGGCTCTAGTTGTTGATACAGAGAAATTTCTCGGTGTCGAATTAATCAAACCACTATTTTTCCTGTAGGATCCTTTTTGATTTGAGCTGCAGGGCCATTGGCCTGAGGTAGGGCAAATTTGCCTAAGCTATAGGAGAGTTTTAATCTCTAAGTGTAGGATCCAGTTTGGATCAGTGGTAGGATTATATAAAGAATCTGAGAGTAGGGATTTGGCCTGAATTGTAGGATTAAGTTGTAAATCTGAGGTAGGGCTTAACAGCCTAGGGCATGTGATTCATTCTCACTGAGTTATAGGGCACTTGAGCCTAAGTTGTAGGATGCTTTGGATCTGAGGTAGGGCTTAACAGCCTGAGGTAGAAGAGTCATTCTCTCTAAGTTAGGATCCTTTGTGGATCTTAGGTAGGGCTGTCCGCCCAGCCTGAGTAGTAGGGCCTTTATCCTGAGGTAGGTGATCTTCTGATCACTAAGTTGTAGGGCACCTATGCTTGAGTTGTAAGTCTTGAAAGAGAATGAGAGATCCTAAGTGATCTGACGTGTAAGCTCTTTGAACTAAGTTTTGGAGAAGTGTCTTGTCTAACTGAAAGTTAGAAAGGTGGGAGGAGAGTGCATGTACTCATAATCTGTGGATCCACTATAAATTTTTGTGTGTGCTTTTTTATGTTATTTTTATTGTGCAGGTTCTTGAAAGCTAATCAACTGCCAGCACACTAAGTACTAAAGAAAGAAATTAAAAGATAGTCATGAGATTTAAATAAACTTATTCATACCCCCCCCCTCTAGGTTACAAGCTACCTTGAAAATAAAGACTTTCAAGTGGTATTAGAGGGAGGTTGCTCAAAAAGGATTTAACAATCTGAGTGATCTCCAAAGGTAGCTACAGATCTGAACTTATGGGCTCTAGAGAAAAACATAAGGAGCATGGTTCCACGAAACTCCCTATCTGCAAAAAGGGGACTTTTGGAATCTAGAAGGAAAGGGTAAGGCTGTTTATGGAAGCCTCTGACCGTAGAATCTTTATAACTATAAAATAGGAACCCTTCATCCATATAAAGATCTTTGTTCTGGATTCCAATGTCCAGACTCCCAAGACTTATTCAGAAATGACCAAGGATGAGGTCTTGTTGGTTGCATTGGACAAGAGAGCCCAGAACATCATAGTCAGTGTTATTGATGATTCTACCATTCAAAACTTGGTCCACTTCCAGACCTCCAAAGAGATGTGGGATACCCTTATAGTCTACATGGAGGGTACTGAAGAGTTAATAGATGACAAAAAATCCATGCTCAACCAAGAGTATGAGGCTTTCAGGAAATCCCTGAAAGTGAACATAGCTACTTGCTATGAAAGATTTTTTCAGGTTTATTAATGAACTAAGGACCTATGGGAGGGTCTTCAGTCATTATGAAATAAATGATAAGATCCTTAGATCTCTCACTAGATACTGGGATACTAAGATTTGTGTCGTAAGAGAGGTGGCTAAGCTTGTTGAAACTCCTCCCCAAATATTGTTTGGAAAGCTTCTCTCCTATGAGATGTAGCTAGCTGCCAGGAAAGAGGAGGAGGCCACTAGCAGATCCCATGCTAAGGATAATTTCTTGGCATTCAAGACAGAAAGCATCAGGAAGAGAAAGAAGAGGATTCCCTCTCCTCACAGAAGACCAGCTGATTCAGACAGCTCAGAGTCAGATGCATTAGATAGAAGCATGTTAGATAAGGACTTTACTAACTTCTCCAGGAACTTTCAGAAGCTGATGAAGAAGAATCATTGGAAGAGCAGACCTTCCACCTCTTCTCATCATAGGAGGAATCATTCCAAGACTGATAGGTATGATTCTAAATCCAGTAAACATAATTCCTCTAAAGTTGTTTGCTACTGTTGCAGCAAACCTAGGCATGTGATAGCTGACTGCTTAGTGAAGAGAAAGGAAGCTGCTAAGAAGAAACAACACTGGTACAAGGGAAAGAAGGAGAAGTCCTTCATGGCTAAGAAAGAGAAGAGCTGGACAGACTCATCTACATTTGAGTCTAAATAAGAAGAAGCCTATATTGGGCTAGTTGTTGTTGTTGCTAATCAAGTAGCTGAAACAGCAGATGAAGACTATCCTGCTGCCAGGATAGGTATCAGGCCCCCTCTATCTCATCCAAACAGTGATTTAGAGGTGGATGATTAAAATGAAGAAGATTCCTACAACTGATATGGGCTGATGGAAATAACTGATGAGGAGACCAGCCTGGATCAGCCTGGTCAAAGCAAGGTAAAATCTCAATCAATATCTTCTTTTGAGTCTGGATATGAGACTAGTCCTTGTACAGAAAACTCTTCACCTAGTGGTGAAGATGATTCTGAATCAGAAGGTGATGTTAATAAATTGATTGACATGTATGAAGAACTTCTGGATGCCTTCAAGAAGTGCAAGAAGTTGTAAAAGAATCAAGTTGTGGAGATTGCCTCTCTACAATTGGCTGCTTCCTAGCTTACTGAAGTAGCTTCTTTACTGGATAAGAAGGATAGGGAACTTAGCTAACTAAGGATTTTGAATGACATCCAGATATGCTCCATCAAGTACAAGAATAGACTCATCAGGGATCTTGAAGAGAGGCAAGGGAGGGAGAAAAGAATTGTGGCTAGTTTTTCTAAGCCCAAAATAGTGTTGTCCTTGATAGACACCTCCTCTCAGAAGGGAAAGAAGGGGTTGGGATTCCAGGAAAGCACTAGAGTTGCTCTTTATAAAGGGAAGGGCAAAGCTACAGCTCCATCTCAGCCTCCTGCCTCCATGCTTCCCAATCCTTTTATGAAGGTTCAGTGGCCTTCAAATAGGTATGACCAAGAAAGTATATTTGGTCACTGGATGAATGGTAGATCCACTGGCGTGAACAAAGATGTTCATAGCCAGGGTGAAATATTTAGCAAAGTGAGTGCCTTTAAGGCTACACATGAAGAAATTCAAATTTCCCATCATATACCATTTGTATTTGGTACTTCAGCCCCCACTGTCAAGAATGTGGCTGCAGCAAAGGTTCAAAACCAATCAGCAAAGAATCAGACCAAAGGTCAGTCCTCTAACAAGCCTGGTTTGGTTATGTCTGATGCTATCAGAAGCATGCTTTCTGAAAAGAAACTTGCTATTGTTGTCACTCAGAGCAGGCAAAACAAGCCAGCTAGAAGACTTACCTTCAGTCAGATCCTTGCTGAAAGGAATCTGAAGAAGGCTGTTGCCCCTCTTCCTACTATTCATCCAACAGTTAACCAAACTGCTAGGCCTGCACAGAAAAGCAGATACAACATTCATGAATATTGGTACTGTGACAAAGTGGGTCACTTTATTGTAGATTGTTGACACAATCCAAATGTGCCAAGAGCAGCTGTGAGTCTACAAGACAAAAATGCTACTGGTAGACAAGTTCTTTATAAGACTAATATGCACCTAGGACCTAATATAAATTGGGGTCCTAAGGTAAAGTAAATTATGTGATGCGGGTTAGTTCAAGTGGCTATACCCCTATATGGTACTTGGACAGTGGTTGTTCCAGGAAGATGACTGGGACAAGGAGCAACTTGAAGGAGTACACTCCAGTAAAAGATGGACCCAAGGTCATCTTTGGAGGTTCAGATAGAGGGGTGACTAAAGGATATGGTAAGATTACCAATTGCATAGTCACCATCACAAAGGTGGCTTAGGATGAAGGTTTACAACACAACCTCATAATCATAAGCCAACTTTCAGATCTTGACTATGTTATTATCTTCCACAAGGATGAGTTCCTGATTAAGAGGTCAAGTGACCAAGATGTCATCTTGAAAGGCACTAGGAGTGGAAATGTTTACTATTTAAACTTTCTTTGTCTAGATATAGACTCTTCTGTTTATCTAGTGGTAAATGAGAAAGTCTCATGTTGTTTCTAATGGCACTGAAAGATATTGTACCTAATCACCTAGAGGGGGGGGGGGGTGAATAGGTGACTTAAATCTTTTTAACTTTTCTAGGCAGAATTCAACTTATAACACAGAATTAAATCTACTTGTACACAGCAATCACACAACAATCACAGAAAATCACAAGCACACAGTAGACACCCAGATTTATAGTGGTTCCCCAAGCTTTGGGTACATCCACTTTCCCCCTTCGCCTATCTAGCAGTGTACTAGATTCGGCCAAACTTCTCCACTATCTCAGAACTCCAAAACAGGTTCCTACACCTCAGGCCCAAGGCCCTACAACTCAGCTTCTTCACAAAGCCTATACTCAGCCACCAAGGCCTACACTCAGCCACCAAGGCCTACACTCAGCCACAACAGGCCTACACTTAGAGATTTCAATCTCCTACACTCAGGCACTCAAGCCCTACACTCAGCCTTTATAATTACAGGCTTACAAGACTCAGATCCCTAAGGATCCTACAAGAAAATATGAATACAAAAATTGTAACTCAATAACTCAGAGACAAGAGAGAAAAGTTGTGAGTTTCTTGATGAGTTCTTGGAAGAACTCAGTTGAGATCAAACTGACTTGGCTTTCTTCAAAGCTTCTTGAATATAGAACACAATAAGAATGATCTCCTCTGCAGTTGATCCTTGATCTCTGCTGCTTAAGATTCAGACCAAATCTGAACCCTTCTTCTCAGCTGGGTTCCAACAGCTAACTTCTTGGATGGATCTCTCTCTCTCCAACTACTTAGATCTTCACTAGATTCTTCAAGGAATAGCTAGATCTTCTTTTCTTTTCAATTACTTGAACTTGTTTTCAATCAATCAATTTCTGTAGACAGTGTAAGCCTATTTATAGGCCTTGTTCATGGTAACCGGCTGGTCCGGTTCATAACTGAATTCTGACAACTCTGACAGGTGCAGTAGACCGGCTGGAATGGAAGCTGTCAAGTCATCCAGTCAGTTCTTGAAAATTCTGTAACTGTCTTAAAGTGTCGAGACTATCTGTCTTTAAGTGTCGACACTTATAGACCAAGTGTCGACACAAGTTGACTAAGTGTTGACACTAGCCTACAAGGTGTCGACACAACTCCTTGTGTTGTAGATTTTACATCTCGACACTGCTTCTTCTTCATGTGTCGACACTGATAATGTGTGTCGACACAAGTCCTTGTACTTCAGTATTTTGCTGAATTCTTCTAAGTGTCGACACAACACCTTTGTGTCGACACATCTTCATGTGTTGAACTTGTCAGTGTCGACACTGCTTCTTGGTGTCGACACATGTCTTCAGTGTTGATACTTGCTGAATGTCGACACAGCTCCTTATGTCGACACATTCTTCTTCTGTTGAGACTTCAGCTGAGTGTCGACACATCCCCTTAGTGTCGACACTTGTACTTAGAATATTTTGTTGAACTTTGCTGATCTTTGCTAAGTGTCGACACAGCTCCTTGTGTCGACACTTTCTTCAAGTGTTGAGTCTTCAGCTGAGTGTCGACACATTCTTTCTTGTGTCGACACTTCCTTCAAGTGTTGAATCTTATGTTGTGTGTCGACACATTGTTCTGGGTGTCTACACTTATAGTTAGTCTCTGCTGACTTTTGCTGAGTGTCGACATAGCCTCCAAGTGTCGACACTTTCTGATGTAGACACAGTTTCACTGGGTGTCGACACAACTGCTATGTGTCGACACTGCTTCACTGCACTCTTCTTCACTGAATGTCGACACCGCTCCTTGTGTCGACACTTTCTGTCTGGTGTCAACTCTGCATCCCAGGTGTCGACACAATGACTCCAAGTGTCGACACTGCTTGCCTGGGTGTCGACACAGGTCTTCTTAAGTGTCGACACTTTCCCTCCGGGTGTCGACACATGGACTTAGAAACGTTTTCTTCATTCCTGCAAATACTTAACCTGCACAAGTAAACTCAAAACACATCAAATATATTTTTGATGTATATCATTGAGTTGGGTGAGGCTTCTTCAAATCAGGTACATTTAAACCAATGTACCCAACAATCTCCCCCTATTTGGAGAAGTCATAACCCTTAGTCAATGATATACACCATTCATAATAAAATTATAACATGATGTAAAGCAGGATTATATATATCAGGGCAAACATAAACATGTATCAATCAAACATGTATACAAAGACAAAATCTCAGAACAACTATGAAATAAATTTAACACAAAGCAAATTTATCACACAACACATTGTTCTAATACTTGTCATATTCATATTTCAAAAGTTTACAGAATGTTTATCATCAAAAGATTACATAGTAAACTAAAGAAAATTTTTATGCTATTTCTGTTCAGCCTCTTTGATCACTATCCCTTTTCCAGATTGTACTTTAGCTTGTACAGGGGCTTCAGTGTCTTCAGCAGCAGCAGCCTTTTTCCCTTTAAGATCCGTTTTATTTAGCTCTTCAGCTTTGATCTTTTGCCTTTCAAAATAATGATAAGGCTTGGGAAAGTACTTGCTAGGCTCCTGGGCAGTAGGAGGTAGCTTTCCCATCTTGGCCTTTCTTCTATATTGGACTATGGCCTCCTGCCTTGTCTCATGCTTTCTCCATTCTGATTCAGAAAACCACTTATTCCTGTTTTGCACATTATCTTTTGCAGCTTTCCATGCAGTTAAGATTAAGTTCCTTGAAGTAGGGCTCCACTGTTCAAAGTCAGGTCTTTGTTCAGCTTGTTCCCTAAACCTCTTTTTAGACAGTCTGGCTTCTTCTTCTTTCTGCATAGCTTCTTGCATAGCTTCTGATATTGGCTGAACAACTTTTTCTATGATGACATGTTCTTTTCCCTCAGGTGGGCTATACATTATCTGGATATCAGTATGTATCATATCAAAATCTGGTGGAGGATAAATCACTTGAGCTACTTCTGGTTGCTCACCTCCAAGATATGCAGGGTTAACTCCAGATTTTGCTACATCATTATCATCACATAGAGGAGGATAACCAAGAGTGGCTCTGATGGAATTAGAAATCCATTTTTCATGGTCAGAGCCAGCTTTGACTAAGACCCTCTCCCCCTTTATGACTTCTCTTTCTATATGATCCCTTATATCATCTTTTTGAAATCTGATTTGGGCATTTAGATAATTAACTCCATCCCTGTAGAAAGGTTTTAACCTTTGGAGTTTGTCAATGATGAGCTTTTGAGAGTCTAGAATTGCAGTCTTAACAACAGTTATTTTCTCTTGGAATGCTTTGTCAAAATCTGCTTTAGTTGTAGCATTAGCTGGAGTCTGCCTTGTAGCTAGATTCTTCATCTATGTGACTATGGAATTGTGAGAAGCAGTTAGGTTATCATTCATCCTAATCTGATTCTCAAGTACATAGCCTTGCTTAACTTCAAGTTTATCCACTTGAGCTTTTATTTTCTCCTGATGTGTGGCCAAGTACACCACTGCATTCCCTCCCTTGTGGAAGCAGTCTGTCATCTCCTTCTTATTAAGATTCATTTTAAATCTTATTGACTTTATATCTTGGGCTAGATCAAATTGTAATGATTTTTTCCCTTCATCCACATACTTCTTAATGGCTTGCCTGTACTCATCCAGCTTAATTTGCATTGCAACCATTAAAGCACTGTAATCAACATTTGGTGCTAGCTGTGATATAGGTTGTGGTGCTATGGTTTGCAAGGTCTTCTTATAATTCTGACTTCTTCTTTTGAAAACTTGAAACTTACTTTTCTTAGCACTTGCAGCTTCTTCATCTTCAGAGGCTGAAGTACTTGCTATCTCTACCCTCTCCTTAGGTAGCTCCTCAACAGCTTGGGGTTTCTCAGGCTCTTGCCTTGCAGGCTCTTCTACAAGTACATGTTCTTAAAGTATTACTTCTTGCTCCCCCTCAACTGGAGCATTCTCCCCCTCAGCAGGAGTTTCTTTGTCAAAATCAGTTTGATCCAAGTTTAGGAAGAGATCTTCCATAGTATATTCTGGTGGAGAATGGGCTGGAGAAATTCTTGGCTCATCAATAACTAGATTAGATACTTCTTGAACTACAACAGATGTGTCTTTCATTACTACATCTGGGACTTGACTATCAGTATGTGGTTGCTGATAAACATCAGATAAATTAGTATCCTCTATAGGAAAAACTAAAGCATTAAGCTCAGTGATTACCTCTAGAATTGTGTTTGTTGCTTGTTCACTTTCTAGTGTAGTTGGTTCTTCTACAACTAGAGGCTCCCCCTGGACTTGATCCTGGTGTAAGGGGCTAGCTTGAGGTAGCTCCCCCTGCCTCTCTGCAGTATCCTGGTGAGCTAGAGACTTCTCAACAGTCCCTTCTTCATTCTCATCAGGTGAGAAGACAACTTGCTCTTCACTACCAGAGCTGTTAGTTGACTCTTGAGCCACTGGGGCAGTTTTCCTCTTCTTCTTTTGAGGTGATACTTTCTCAGGAATTATCTTCTCAGGGGTTGGCATCTCCTTAGATAAAACCCTGTCCCATCTGGAGAAGATCCTCATGTCCATTTTCCTCATGTGGTTGATTTTTGTTCCAGCAGCTTGACCCATAACCTCTGGTATACTACCAGCAAGGTATAAACTTATTATTCTACCCAAGTTGGGTTTCTTCAGGCTTTCCTTTATCTTCTCAAAGATCACTATAGACCAGTCAGTTTTCAGGCTGAAGATTATCCTGGTCATAATGCTGAACATATGGGCAGAGACCCTATTATGCCCTCCAGGCTTACTTAAAAGTACTTTGCCAACAATTTCTGACATGAATTTCCCTTGGCTGTTCATGCCCTTCCTATTAAACACAGATCCAATTTTCAGCTTTGAATCTAGACCACACCATGTCAATGCTTCTCTGGTCTTAGAAGCAGTTACTTCATCCTCTTCTTTAGTTCTTGGTAACTGTAGAACTTTCCTCAAACTTTTAGGTGACACCTTCACCTTTTCACCATGGACCCTGGACTTGATCTTGAATCCAGTGTCGTCTAGGGTTGCTCCATTAAGGAATTCCAGTACTTCCTTCTTCCAGATCTTAGTCGGCTCAGAAACTAGAAATTCTAACCCTAAGGCTGCAACTAGGGTTACCACAGTCTTGATCTCTGGGTCTGCTTCATCAAATGCATTCCGCACCAGTTCATAGCCTTCGTTGACATTCTCCTCAAGCTTTGGCGCCATTAGGGTTTGAAGAATTTGACTGGAGAGAATAGAGGTATCGACACACAAGTTTGGTCTCAAAACTTTTGTAAGCGTGTCGACAGACTAAGGCAAAATCCTATTTATACCTTTCTAGGTTTGAAGATGAAAAGGCGGGTCAGCTAACTGAAATTGTGTCGACACTGTCGATAAGTGTCGACACTGACTTATAATGTCTCGACACACTGTGTCGACACAAGTTTAGTCAACAGATATATGTGTCGACACTTGGTTATGTGTCGACACCACTTAACTCGACACATAGTCGAGTCTTTACTTAGATAATTCTGAGTAAACACTAAGTGTCGACACCACCTTGGATGTGTCGGCACCGACTTGTCATGTGTCGACACTAACTTTCTGAAGTGTCGACACTAACTTCCTAGATGTGTCGACACCTTTTCCCTGAAGTGTCGACACCACTTTTCTGTGTCGACACAGATATCTCTGTGTGTCGACACCTTTTGACTTAGCCATTTCTATAAACTTATTCTAAGTTTATCATTCCTAGTTCAATTTTAAACCTATTGAACTTAGTTTCTTCTAAGGGCTTAGTATACATATCAGCAAGTTGATTATCTGTTCTAACATATTCTAGTAAAATATCTTCCCTTTCTACATGCTCCCTAAGAAAATGATATTTTATTTCAATATGTTTAGTTCTACTATAGGAAATAGGATTATGTGCAATTGATATAGCACTAGTAGAATCACAAAAGAGTGGAGTTCTACTTACCTGAATTCCATAGTCCTCAAGCTGATGTTGTATCCATAGAAGTTGAGCACAGCAACTTCCTGCAGCCACATATTCTGATTCTACAGTGGAGATAGCCACACTTGTTTGCTTCTTACTACTCCATGAAATCAGTCTTCCACCTAGGAATTGACAGGTTCCAGTTGTGCTTTTTCTGTCTTCCTTGCATCATGCAAAGTCTACATCTGAATAACCTGTTAGTTCAAAATCCCCATTCCTAGGGTACCAGAGGCCTAGATAAGGAGTGCCCTTTAGATATCTCAATATCCTTTTGACTGCTGTCAAATGAGACTCCTTAGGGCATGCTTGATACCTTGCACAGACACATGTAGCATACATGATATCTGGTCAACTTGCAGTCAAATATAATAGGGAGCCAACTATCCCTCTATACAAAGACTCATCTACAGGTTTCCCTGCATCATCCTTGCTAAGAGACATACTTGACCCCATAGGAGTCTTCATGGTACTGGATGAATCCATACCATACTTCCTTATGAGTTCTAGGGTAAACTTAGACTGACATATGGATAATCCATTCTCAGTCTGTCTTACTTGGAGACCCAAGAAGAACTTAAGTTCTCCCATACTACTCATCTCAAATTGTCCTTGCATAAGTTTTGCAAACTTTTTGCAAAGACTACTTTCAGTAGACCCAAATATTATGTCATCTACATATATTTGGACTAGTATAACTTTGCCTCTGGATTCCCTAAGGAATAGAGTCTTGTCTATCTTCCCCCTTGTGAACTTATTCTCAATGAGGAAACTAGACAGGGTTTCATACCAAGCCCTAGGGGCCTGCTTTAACCCATATAAAGCTTTCCTAAGTCTATAGACATGATTAGGTAGAGTTGAATCAACAAAACCTGATGGCTGTTCCACATAGACTTCCTCTTTTAGATTACCATTTAGAAATGCTGACTTGATATCTATTTGGTAAACTTTAAATCCTTGAAAGGTTGCATAGGCCAGGAACATCCTTATGGCTTCCAGTCTGGCTACTGGAGCAAAGGTTTGATCAAAGTCAATACCTTCTTTCTGCCTATATCCTTTAGCAACCAATCTTTCTTTGTTCTTAATGATGACTCCATGTTCATCCATCTTGTTCCTATAGATCCACTTGGTCCCAATTATGTTGTGGTCTTTAGGTTTAGGAACAAGTTCCCAGACCTTGCACCTCTTGAACTAATTCAGCTCTTCTTGCATTGCCCCAATCCAATGAGGGTCTAGGATGGCTTCTTCAAACTTCTTTGGTTCAACTTGGGATAGAAAACTGGAGTAGATTGCTGCATTCAGATTTCTGCTCCTTGTTTGTACCCCTTATCTTGGATCACCAATGATTTGTTCTGCTGGATGATCTCTAAGATGCCTATTTGCTGGACGCATCCTGGCTTCAGGTTGAACTTCTTCAACTTCTTCATCTTGCTGTACTCCTTGAACTTTATCTGCATGAGGTACATGTAGTACTCCCCCTGGACAGCAGCCACTATCTTCTACTTGTTGTCTTGTAGAAGGTTCATCTTCTATAGTGAGCTTGTCCATCTTCTTTGTTATACCTGTGGAGCTGCATACACTACTAGACAACTCATTGTTAATAAGTCTAGTGTCATCAAAAACTACATGTACAGATTCCTCTACAACTTGTGTAGTCAAGTTGTAGACTCTATAAGCCTTACTGTTATTGCTGTACCCAACAAAAATTCCCTCTTGGGACTTGGCAGCAAACTTAGTCAAGTAAGACTTTCCATTGTTAAGTATGAAGCACTTACAACCAAAGATCCTGAAGTAGGATAGGTTTGGTTTTCTGCCTTTCATAACCTCATAGGGGGTCTTGTTGAGGCTTTTAGTAATGGTAGCCCTATTAATAACATGGCATGCAGCATTAACTGCTTCAGCCCAGAAATATTCTGGTAGTGATGTATCACTTAATAGGGTCCTACCAGCCTCAATCAAGGTTCTATTCTTCCTCTCAGCAATGTCATTTTACTGAGGTGTTCTAGGTGAAGAAAACTCTTGAAATATCCCAAAGTCTTCACATAGTTTTGCCATGCTATCAGACTGAAATTCAGAACCATGGTCACTTCTTACCTTGACCACTGTACTGTCTAGTTCATTCTGAATCTGTTTGACAAAGCTATAGAATACACTAGGTGTTTCAGATTTCTGTCTAAGAAAGAACACCCAGGAAAACCTTGAGTAGTCATCTACAACTACAAAGGTATAGACCTTCCTACCTAGGCTGTGAACTGGCATTGGACCAAAGAGATCCATATGCAAGAGGTATAAACACCTCACAACATCTTTGTTTTCTATGCTTCTAAAGGTGGATCTAGTCTGCTTGCTCTTATGACAAGCTGAGCAAATACCATCTTTAATACACTTAACTTGAGGACCATTCCTCACTAACTCTTTGCTAAAGAGTTTGCCAATTGTCTTGTAGTTAAGATGGGCTAGCCTCTTGTGCCATTTGACACAATGAGAGACTGTCTCATCAGCTACTAGACACACTGGAGAACCATTGTTCTCAACCATAATGTCTAAGCAGTAGACATTTCTTTTTCTATAACCAGTCAAAATGATCTCTTGATCATTTGACCTCCTGATATGACAACCATCTTTCACAAATGAGATGTCATATCCTACATCACTCAATTGACTTATACTAATAAGGTTATGTTTCAAACCTTTAACATAGGCCACTTGAGTAATTGTAATATAGGAGTTAGATATGTTACCAAAACCCTTGATGATCCCTTTTTCAGAACCACCAAAGGTGACCTTTGGACCATCCTTGATGGGTATGTAGTCCTTTAGTAAACCCCTTATTCCAGTCATATGTCTGGAACATCCACTGTCCAAGTACCATATTGGGGCATGGCCACTTGGACTTACCTGCAAAACAGATTAGTGAACCTTAGAACCCAAAGAATTCTTGGGTCCTTGGTACTGGTTAGTTTGCTTCCTTACAAAGCTACCTGCAGGTTTTCCAACAGGAAGTTTGCTACTCACTTTGGCACTAGCATTATGCCAACAGTCCATGGCAAAGTGGCCTACCTTGCCACATCACCAACACTCAAACTTATTGTACCTTTGCTTAGGTACAGTCTTAGCTGTTTTATCTACAGCTGACTTGTTGAGAGCTGGGGCTTTGCCCTTAGACTTGGACTTGGACTGAACAGTCCTTGCAGGTTTAGTAAATCTCAGTCCAGCTTTACCTTTGTGATGAACAAATTCATCAATTAAAGGTAGAACTGACTTAGGTTTAGAAAACCTGGCAACTAAGTCTTTCTCCTTCTGAAGATTAATCTCCAGACTCTTGATTTGATCATTCTTATATGTTATAGTCCCCATCTGAATCACTGTTATGTGCTTCAGTCTGGCTATCTCATTAAGTTTTTGATCAAATAACTTCTCAAAATCAGTTGCAGCAGCTTTGAGATTAGCAATTTCCTTTGCTTGACTTTTGGCTAGGGACTTGCTCTTCTTATAAGCTTGCAACAGAACTTTATATTCATCTATCAACTGATGAATATCCTCTTCAGACTCAGATGCACTCTCATCACTTGATGATGATGAATCTGATTCTGTACTGGTACAAGAAATTGAACTAAAAGAACAATGTTGTACCTTACTAGGTCCCAGCTGCTCCAGGATTTTGTCACTTTCTATCAATGTCATTAGTCCTTGGCACTGACTGTCCTCTTGTTCATATATAGAGTTCATAATCTGGATGAACTCTTCTTCTTCTTCCACAGCAAACAATCCTATATATGCCTCAGCATCTGACTCAGTTTCTGATGAAGAAATATCTGACAGGCTCTTATCCTTCTTGGCAACAAATGACTTTTCCTTCTTGCCCTTGAATGGAGTCTTTTTCTTATCATTTGACTCCTTCCTTTTCTCAGGACAGTCTGCTACAACATGTCCTTATCTATTACAGCAATAGCATACTATTTTTGAAAGAGTTGCTTTACTAGACTTAGTCTTTTTCCTGTCTTTCTTTGAAGACTTTTTATTCTGATAATAGTCTTCTTTACCCTGTAAAGTAGAAGGCCTTGTCCTCCAATGTTTCTTCTTCAAGAAGTTCTGAAAATGTCTTGTGAAGGCAGCAAAGTCCTCATCACTTTCACTGCTTTCAGACTTTCTGCTTTCTGAATCTTCTGACTCAATCTCAACTACTTTTGGTGGTGGATTTGGTGACTTACCTCTGTACTTTCTGGGGGCTTCTGTTTTGAAGGCCACTGTCCTTTCTTTATGTTCACTTCTTGTTGATTTATCCTCTTCTTTCCTCACCATTAACTACATTTCATAGGACAGCAGTTTGCCAAATAGTGTTGGTGGAGGAATTTCTGCTAACTTTGTCATTTCCCTAATGGCACAGATCTTGGTGTCCCAATCTTTTGTTAGGGACCTTAGAAACTTATCGTTGAGTTCATAATTACTGAACTCTCTGCCATAGGACATGAGCTCATTCACAATCCTGTAGAACTTCTTATAGCATTCAGTTATGCTATTAGCTTTACCTTGTCTAAAACTTTCATATTCTTGGTTTAGCAAGGATTTTCTGTCTTGCCTCACTTCTTCAGAACCCTCCATGTACACAATAAGAGTATCCCACATTTCTTTAGCTGTCTTACAGTGTATCAAATTCTGAAAAGTTACATCATCTATAGCACTCACAATAATGTTTTGAGCCCTCTTATCCATAGTGGCTAGAACAATTTCATCATTTGTCATTTCAGAGAAATCCTTAGGTGTTCTCTGATTTGCATCTAAGACTGACACCTTCATGGGTACATATGACCCTTCTTTCACTGTGATATAAATCCTAGGGTCTGAGGCTTCCATAAACAGTCTCACCCTTTCCTTCCAGATACCAAAGATCTCTTTTCTATATATGGGTAGCTTCATGAATCCCAATTCCTTATGATTCTCAATGGAACCCATGGTTCTTGATTTTCTTGATTCTGTAATTGACTTAGACTGAATCTGCCAACAGGATCTACTCACACAGTTATGTCTCTTTTTGAGTAACTTGGCTCTGATACCACTTGAAAGATATTGTACCTAATCACCTAGAGGGGGGGGGGGGGGTGAATAGGTGACTTAAATCTTTTTAACTTTTCTAGGCAGAATTCAACTTATAACACAGAATTAAATCTACTTGTACACAACAATCATACATCAATCACAGAAAATCACAAGCACACAGTAAACACCCAGATTTATAGTGGTTCCCCAAGCTTTGGATACATCCACTTTCCCCCTTCGCCTATCTAGCAGTGTACTAGATTCGGCCAAACTTCTCCACTATCTCAGAACCCCAAAACAGGTTCCTACACCTCAGGCACAAGGCCCTACAACTCAGCTTCTTCACAAAGCCTACACTCAGCCAACAAGGCCTACACTCAGCCACCAAGGCCTACACTCAGCCACAACAGGCCTACACTCAGAGATTTCAATCTCCTACACTCAGGCACTCAAGCCCTACACTCAGCCTTTATAATTACAGGCTTACAAGACTCAGATCCCTAAGGATCCTACAAGAAAATATGAATACAAAAATTGTAACTCAACAACTCAGAGACAAGAGAGAAAAGTTGTGAGTTTCTTGATGAGTTCTTGGAAGAACTCAGTTGAGATCAAACTGACTTGGCTTTCTTCAAAGCTTCTTGAATATAGAACACAATAAGAATGATCTCCTCTGCAGTTGATCCTTGATCTCTGCTGCTTAAGATTCAGACCAAATATGAACCCTTCTTCTCAGCTGGGTTCCAACAGCTGACTTCTTGGATGGAGCTCTCTCTCCAACTACTTAGATCTTCACTAGATTCTTCAAGGAATAGCAAGATCTTCTTTTCTTTTCAATTACTTGAACTTGTTTTCAATCAATCAATTTCTGTAGACAGTGTAAGCCTATTTATAGGCCTTCTTCATGGTAACTGACTGGTCCGGTTCATAACTGAATTCTGACAACTCTGACAGGTGCAGTAGACCGGCTGGAATGACAGCTGTCAAGTCATCCAGTCAGTTCTTGAAAATTCTGTAACTGTCTGAAAGTGTCGAGACTGTCTGTCTTTAAGTGTCTACACTTATAGACCAAGTGTCAACACAAGTTGACTAAGTGCCGACACTAGCCTACAAGGTGTCGACACAACTCCTTGTGTTGTAGATTTTACATCTCGACACTGCTTCTTCTTCATGTGTCGACACTGATAATGTGTGTCGACACAAGTCCTTGTACTTCAGTATTTTGCTGAATTCTTCTAAGTGTCGACACAACACTTTTGTGTCGACACATCTTCATGTGTTGAACTTGTCAGTGTCGACACTGCTTCTTGGTGTCGACACATGTCTTCAGTGTTAATACTTGCTGAATGTCGACACAGCTCCTTGTGTCGACACATTCTTCTTCTGTTGAGACTTCAGCTGAGTGTCGACACATCCCCTTAGTGTCGACACTTGTACTTAGAATATTTTGTTGAACTTTACTGATCTTTGCTAAGTGTCGACACAACTCCTTGTGTCGACACTTTCTTCAAGTGTTGAGTCTTCAGCTGAGTGTCGACACATTCTTTCTTGTGTCGACACTTCCTTCAAGTGTTGACTCTTCTGTTGTGTGTCGACACATTGTTCTAGGTGTCGACACTTATAGTTAGTCTCTGCTGACTTTTGCTGAGTGTCGACACAGCCTCCAAGTGTCGACACTTTCTGATGTAGACACAGTTTCACTGGGTGTCAACACAACTGCTATGTGTCGACACTGCTTCACTGCACTCTTCTTCACTGAGTGTCGACACAGCTCCTTGTGTCGACACTTTCTGTCTGGTGTCGACTCTGCATCCCAGGTGTCGACACAATGACTCCAAGTGTCGACACTGCTTGCCTGGGTGTCGACACAGGTCTTCTTAAGTGTCGACACTTTCCCTCTGGGTGTCGACACATGGACTTAGAAACTTTTTCTTCTTTCCTGCAAATACTTAACCTGCACAAGTAAACTCAAAACACATCAAATACATTTTTGATGTATATCATTGAGTTGGGTGAGGCTTCTTCAAACCAGGTACATTTAAACCAATGTACCCAACAGGCATAAGAGGCTAGCTCATTTGAATTACAAGACTATTAACAAGCTCTTTAGTCAAGAGCTAGTTAGGAATGGTCTTATTGTGAAGTGCACCAAGGAGGACATTTGTTCAGCATACCAAAAGGGAAAGCAGACCAAATACTCCTTCAAGGGCATTGGGACCAAAGACTCTGTGAGGTGTTTATACCTCTTGCATATGGACTTGTTTGGTCCTATGTCAGTTCATACTTAGTAAGAAAGTCTACACCCTTGTTTTGGTTGATGACTATTCCAGGTTTTCTTGGGTGTTCTTTCTCAAGAAAAATAATGAAACTCTTGATATCTTCATCAAGTTTGTCAAGCAAATTCAGAATGAGTTTAACATTTCAATGGTCAAAATCAGAAGTGACCATGGAACTGAATGCTAGACTGAAAGCATGAAAATGTTCTGTGAAGAGTAAGAGATTTACCAAGAATTTTCTTCTCCAAGAACTCCCCAGCAAAATGGGATTGTTGAGAGGAAAAATAGGACTCTCATAGAGGCTGTAAGAAAATTGTTGAGTGATACATCTCTCCCAAAATATTTCTGGGCTGTGGCAGTGAATACTACATGTCATGTCCTCAACATGGACTCTATCACCAAGAGCCACAAGAAGACTCCCTATGAGATCTTTAAAGGCAAAAAATCAAATCTGGGCTATCTCAGAATCTTTGGTAGTAAATGTTATGTGCTTCACAATGGGAAATCCTATGTGAATAATTTTGCTGCCAAGTCCTTTGATGGGATTTTTATTGGGTATAACAATCATAGCAAAACTTATAGGATCTACAACTTGAAAAGCCAAGTTATAGAAAAATTTGTTAATGTAGTTTATGATGAGTCTACTATGATTAATAATGAGCTGCCAAGCTCCTCTTCTAGTACTGTAGGTATAGAACAGTTGATAAAACAGCTAACCATCAAGGAAGCAGCTCCAACTATCCAAGATAAAGTGGACACTCCAGTATAGGGACTGCAAGATACAAATAGGGTGGATGAAGATCAGCAACAAGCTGCCCCAGTAGCTGCAGCTGAAGGTAGATTGCCTCTAGCAATCAAGCATATGAGGGATCATGCAAGAAATCAAATCATTGGTGATGTCAGCCAAGGTGTAGTGACCAGGAGTAGAAGTATCAACACAGCACTATACTCATGCTTCCTGTCACAGGTTGAGCCAAAGAAGTTTAAAGAGGCCAAAACAGATAAGTTCTTGATTATTGTTATGCAAGCAGAACTGAACCAGTTTAAGAGATGCAAGCTCTGGAAGCTGGTTCCCAGACCAATAATGTCATTGGAGTCAAGTGGATTTACACAAATAAACTTGATGAAACTGGCATTATAATCAAGAACAAGGCAAGACTCATAGCCAAGGGGTATAGGCAAGAGGAAGGTATTGAATTTGATCAATCCTTTGCCCCTGTAGCAAGATTGGAGGCCATCAAATTATTCCTTGCATATGCTACACACAAGGGATTCAAGGTTTACCATATGGATGTGAAGTCAGCCTTCCTGAATGATGACTTAAAAGAGCAAGTCTATATTGAGCAGCCTCCAGGTTTTGTTATTCCTAACTCAACTGATTCTATTTATAGACTTATGAAGGCTCTATATGGGCTAAAGCAGGCCCCTAGAGCATGGTATGGGACTTTGTATGACTTCCTTATTGAGAACAAATTCTCAAGGGGGAAGATAGACAAGACCCTATTCCTAAGGGAATCTAAGGGTAAGATCATCCTAGTCTAAATATATGTAGATGACATTATCTTTGGATCTACTAATGATAGCCTTTGTAGAAAGTTTGTCAAACTTATGCAAAGGGAAGTTTGAGATAAGCAGTATGGGTGAACTTAAGTTCTTCTTATGTCTCCAAGTTAGACAGACTGATGATGGCTTGTCCATATCCCAGTCTAAGTTCACTAAGGAGTTAATGAAGAAGTTTGGTATGGAAAATTCCTCCACCATGAAAACTCCCATGGGGTCAAGTATGCATATAGGAAAAGATGAGATAGGAAAACCTGTTGATGAAACTTTATATAGAGGTATAATTAGCTCCCTTCTATATCTAACTACAAGTAGGCCAGACATCATGTATGCTACATGTGTTTATGCTAGGTATCATGCTTTCCCTAAAGAATCTCACTACTCTGCTGCAAAGAGAATTTTGAGGTATCTTAAGGGCACACCATATCTTGGCCTATGGTACCCTAGGAATGGGGAGTTTGAACTAACTGGATATTTAGATGCAGATTTTACAAAATACAAAGAGGATAGGAAGAGCACTCTCAACATACCAGCAGACCATTTGCTATAAATATGGGGGCATACCTATGTATTGTTTATCTTTTTGGAGAAATAAAATTTACAATTTATTTACATCTTGGCCGTTTATTCGCTCATTTTTCACATGGTATCTGAGCGAATCGATCCTTTGCTCCAATAAGATTGTGTTTCTTTCTGTTTGCTTCCCGCACCGGTCTCTCTTGATTTTCTTCCCGCGCTGGCTTCTCAGTTTTTCATCATCTCTCTTCTCTATTGCGGGTTCCGCATTTGGGTCATAACATCTTCCTTGTCGCTGATGTGTTGTCAATGTGAGTGTGCAGACTCTTTCTCTTCTCTCTTTCTTCTTCTTTTTTTTTGCGGCTTCTTTTTTGCTCACGCTCTTCTTTTCCTGTTTGTGCGGCTTCTTTGTTATTGTCTTTCTTCACCTTCTCCTCTTCTTTGTTTCTTCTAGTTGTAACTTATCTTGTCGCTGCGGCTTCTCTAACTGCTGCGGGCACCACATCTTGGTCGCGACTTCTTCTCTTGTCGTTGGTATGTTATCACTGTAACCATGTAGTCCTCCCATGTGGTTTGTTCGCTCCTTGGCCACTGCGACTTCACTTCTGCATGGTCTCATCTTGGTTTGCCCTTTTCCTGGTGTTCGGTTCTCCCCGGCTTCTCTTCAAACTGTGTGGTTTGAGTCTCTGCCAGTCTCTTTCTCTTGGTCGTTGGATCTCTACGACTTTTTTGTCGTCCTGTTAGGTTTGGCTTCTCTCCTTCTTGGTTGCGTGGTTTCTTTGTTCCTTTTGAGATGGTTTCTCTTCTATCCTCTATACCTCGTGATCTTGTGGACTCCTCTGATAAGTGGCTTATTGGCTCCAGTGCCACTTGTCACATGACTGGAAACTCTCGCTTCTTCTCCTCTTTTACTAACCAGAACAGGCTGTCTCCTATTGTTATTGCAGATGAGACTTCTACTCCTTTACATGGTGTTGGTACTGTACATCTCTCTCTGACTTTGCTGCTTATGAACACTCTCTATGTCTCCACTTTCCCGTGTAATTTACTCTTTGTTCATGCTCTCTGCACTCAGTTAAATTGTACGGTTACTTTTACTGGCACCACTTGCTCTTTCTCTGACTCTGTCTCCAAAGCTACATTTGCTACTGGGACTACAAGTGGTGGCCTTTTCTTTCTTGACCACGACATTGCTCTTTCTGCTTCTTCATCTCTTCAGCAATGGCATCACCGTCTTGGCTATCCTCCTTCCCACCTCATTCATCAACTTTTCCTAGAACTCTCTTCAGAGGATTTTCCTTTGAATTGTGAAGCCTGTCAGTCTGGTAAACATCATCGCTCTCCTTTCCCAGCTCGGACGGGATGTAGTTCTTCGCGTCCCTTTGAACTAGTTCATTCTAACATCTGGATCATTCTCCTACTGCCATTATTGATAGCGGAAGCTTATACTTTTTTATGTTTATTGATGATTTCTCTAAGTGCACTTGGCTGTATCTCTTGAATGAACGTTCTGAGCTATACTTTGTGTTTATTATTTTTTATAATGAGATCTCCACATAGTTTTATATGCCAATTCAGGTTCTTCGTACTGATAATGCCAAAGAATATGTCAGCCGACAATTCTCTAATTTTTATGAGATTCCTGTCTTAATTCATCAAACTACTTGTCCATATACCTCTCAACAGAATGGTGTTGCTGAACACAAGAATCGTCATCTCCTTGATGTTGCTCGTAACCTTTGTTTACAAATGATTGTTTCTCGGTCTTATTGGGGTCATGTTTTTCTCCTTTCTTTCTATCTCATCAACCATATTCCCTCGTCTGTTCTTCAAGGCAAGACTCTATTTTATATTTTATATCTGAGGCTGAGCCATTCCCATTACCTCGTAAGATTTTTGGCTGTACATTATTTGTTCACATACCTTCTCATAGTCGTGACAAACTTTCTCCCCATTCTGTTAAATTCATATTACTTGGTTATTGTCCGACTCATAAGGATTATCGCTGTTATGATACTATTTTGCGCAAATAGTATGTTTCAGGTGATGTTATGTTCTTTGAAGATACACCATATTTTTTCTCCTACTTCTTCTCTCTTGACCTCTGATACTTCTTCTTCCCTGCCTATTATCTCGACACCTCTATCGGAGCCAGTTCTTTCCACATCTTCTCTTGTTGCCCCATCTCTTTCTCAGGAGACTGATGTGTTGACCTTGAATCTATATGTGTCTGTTCAAGGGCTTCTTCTTTCTTCTAACAGTGCATTGCCTCCTCCGGCCGGCAGTGACCTTGATCTTCCCATTGCCCTATGGAAGGATGTTGGACAATGTACTAAGCATCATATTGATGTTGTTGTTTCATATGCTCAACATTCCCTAGTTGGTAAGCATTTTTCTCTTGTTATCTCTTATATTGTCATGTCAACAACGTATCAAGAGGCTCTTGCTATTCCTCAGTGGAAAGCTGCTATGGATGAAGAAATGAACATGTTAACTGAGAGAGGTACTTGGACTTTGGTACCCCCACCTACGAGCATTGATGTGGTTCGATGTAGGTGGGTCTTTGTGGTTAAATATATTCTAGATAGATCTGTTGATCACTATAAGGAAGGTCCATTGCCAAAAGGTTTACTCAGATATATGGGGGTAGATTTCTTTGATACTTTCTCTCCTATTGCACGCATCAACACTATACGTGTTCTCTTCTCTGTAGCTGTTAATCGAGACTGGGAGATGTCTCAGTTAGATGTGAATAATGCTTTCCTCTATGGAGATTTGTAAGAGGTGGTTTACATGAAGCAACCTCCACGGTATGTTGCTCATGGGGAATCACAGGTGTGAAAGCTTCGGAAGGCAATTTATGGCTTAAAGCAGAGTCCACGAGATTGGTTTGACAAGTTTAGTGGAATTATGTCCCTTATTATTTTCAATCGAAGCTATGTTGATCACTCTCTATTTATACGCAAGATTACTAAAGGTCAAGTGGTTCTTGCTGTCTATGTTGATGATATTCTGCTAACTGATGATGATAAAGACGTCATTGATTTAGCCAAACGACATCTTCAACAATATTTTGTTACTAAGGAGATGGGAACTCCGAAGTACATTCTGGGAATTGAGATTTCACGAAAGAGGAACTCGGTGGTTCTTTCACTGCGAAAGTAAGCGCTAGATCTCTTAAAGGAGATCGATCTTCTTGGCACGAAACCTGCTCGTTGTCGGATGACGGTTGGAGATGATAAGGGGTGGACTCAAGATTCTCCTCTTCTTCCATATTTCACTGTGCACAGATGACTTGTAGGCAGACTCATCTATCTGACTGTTACTAGACCATATATTTGTTATGTAGTTGGGAAGGTCAGACAGTTTATGCAGAAGCCTAGAGAGTATCATCTTCGGTCTTGTAACAACTCCATCCGTTCATATAGCATATAATAGTAGGTCTGGCCGGGGCCCCACACCATATGCCATAAAATAGGCGGCGAGCTTATAGGTTAATACCAATACACAATCGCACCCTAACTCAGAGCATTCTAGCGGAAGAATTTAACAATAATATTGAACCCCACCCATGAATGTCCACTAACTACATTTATATATAAACTCTCGAAGGAATGTACATCAAATACAATGTCGTTTGGCCTTATGGCCTTACAGTTACTCTTTACAAGTGTGGATTCCAAACATCGGCGCGCAGGCCGGCCACACATGAACAAAACACAACATTCTTTTCTTAGCCTTCAAGGGCTAGCGGCAGCAGCAGAAGCAGCACGGACTTCAGCCCTTAGATTTCCCGCTCGGCTCTCCAACACCTGCATAGGGATAGCCCACCAAGCGGTGGCAAACAAGACAACGGTCAGCATTCAGCTGACCAATTTATAACGACCCAACCCCTTTCCCGGGGCAGTGGTATTCCTTCCCTGCAGGCATATCAATTCATAGACAGATATATCACACATTGTGCTCTCATACACAAACAATACATCATAACCATCAGCCACGCGGCCTGACGATCCGTGCACTCAGGGCACATTCTTGGTGCGTTGGAAAACCTGGGCCAACGGCACCGTTGACGTTCCGAAACCCAAAGATATTTAGCATTTAGTATTAACGGCGGGCAGGCCTAAGACTCTCATTATGCGCTCCATTTGACCACACTTTCAGGTCTCCAAGTCGGACGGACATAACGCAGGTACGGATCAGCCACCAACGGTTGCTCAAGTCGTCTTCTCATCACGAATACTAACGTACTCGAGGCCAAATCTAAGGCATGGGTCGGTTTCACCTTTCCTTTTCGGCACGAAGCCTTTTTAAGAGCTCACAGCTCACAATAGTCATACTGTCCACCAAGGACTGGCTTCACAATAGCCACAATGTCCACTAAGGACTGGCTTCACAATAGCCACAATGTCCACCAAGGACTGGATTCACAATAGCCACAATGTCCACCAAGGACTGACTTCACAATCAAAAAGGGGAGTTCATGATAGCGTCCTTCGCGCTCGCTTAGTGGGTTCAACAGAAACTCTCTTTCTGCACCCAACTCCTCCCAAACCATGCAGCTTCCTGCAGTGCCAGAAAACTGGTCTTGCCATAGCACACAACACAAGCATCATAAGGGTATTTTCCTGGACTACCACTCCAGTACTTCCTGCTACTGCCTTTCACAGGTAAAACCCATCGACTCCACAAACCACACATTTAGCCGCGGAGTCTTCTCCGGTGTGCAAATGAAACATTACCAATCCAGACGAACCTGTCCAGATGGGCTTCACACAACATGCCTATTCCGTACTACACATTTCCAGATCTATATGCAAGATTATTGGGGATTTCAAGAATCAACCAAAGGGAAATCCCTTCGCATTCCACCCTCTGGTGGGGGAAATCCATGCACATACCAAAAAGAAGGACTTCACATGTCCCAGAAGGAAGATCGTTACCCTTGACGACCTCTTTGGAACCATGGAAATCTAGCCAGTTGGATAGCACCGCAGCGGCCTTGCCTCCACAAATCTGGCCTCGGATCTCGATTCGGAACTCGGAAGCTCCACCGGCGGACGGATCCTCTCTCCTCCTCCTCCTTGCTCTCCCTTCTCACTATCTCTTGTGGCCACGGTAAAGTGAGAACCTCTCTCTCAACTCCTGGCTTTAATACAACAGGGAGAAGCCTGGGCCATTAGATCCCAGATGAAGGAAATGAACGGCTACAAATTTCCCTAAACTCTCCAAATTTGGGTTGAACAAGGCCTGTGACACTACCGTGTCACATGCTGTGTACCTTAAGCGGCACACAACCGACTTAACCCGAACATGACACGGCCATGTGACACGCCCGTGTCACAGGCCGTGTGCCCTGACACGGCTTCAGACATGCCCGTGTCTATCCCATGTTCACCAAGCCTCACACGTCTAGACACATCCAGAGAAGGACACGGCCATGTGACACGCCCGTGTCATAGGCCGTTTGCCTAACTCGACTCCCCTGGCCAAATCCAGAGAAGGACACGGCCATGTGACATGCCAGTGTCACAGGTCGTGTTTCCCACTCGAGGATCATCGAGTGTATTTACTCGAGTGGAGTTAATCAAACCAGAGGAGGACATGGCCTCGGACACACCCGTGTCGTAGGTCGTGTTCCATCTCGAGAACTCGTCGAGTGCATTTTGTCGAGCACTCGACAGGCTGCTCAACCATACAGAGCAGTATACGGCTTAGGACATGCCCGTGTCCCAGGCCGTGTTGCCCATCATTAGCTCAATTTTGGGATTTGGGGTGTTACAACCCTCCCCTCCTTACAAGAAATTTCGTCCTGAAATTTACAAACAGTAAGGAAACAAAAAGCAAGATGTTATAACTCAAAAATGTATGTTACAACAAGAGATGCACTGTACAACAGTTAAACAAACAGCTTGGGAAATTCAGCTCGTATGGTTTGCTCTCGCTCCCATGTTAGCTCCTCACGGCCACAGTTGTCTCATTGGACCTTGACCATTCTGATTATCTTGTTCCGCAACTGTTTATCGGCTCTATCCTCGATCCGAATGGGCCTAACCTTCATCGTTAGCCCATAGTCAACTGGCACACGATCGTGTTCTCAATCACTTGAGCTGGATCTTTGACTGCTTTTCGAAGCACATATGTGAAACACATCATGTAATCCACTCAATTCTGCCGAAAGAGCTAGCCGATAGGCAGCTTTCCCAACTCGCTCCACTACTTCAAACGGACCAAGATATCTCGGACTTAACTTTTTCAGACGCCGAATCCTGGACATGCCTTTGAAGGGTTTAATCTTCAAATATATCCAATCGCCCACCGCGAACTCCACATTCCGATGCTTAGCGTTGTAGTATTTTGCTTTTCGATCCTGGGCTATCAGTAGCCTCTCTCGAATAGAGTGGATTGTCGAGTTAGCTTCATCGACTTCTTTACACTTATATAGTTTGGATTCGCCTGCTTCTACCCAAGCTAATGGTGTACGACACTTACGACCATACAAAGCTTCAAACGGTGTCATACAGATGCTCGCTTGGTAACTATTGTTATAGGCAGACTCCACCATATAGAGATGATCTTCCCATCTCTTACCAAAATCTAGGGTGCATATTCGGAGCATATCCTCCATTGTTCTATTAGTCCTCTCAGTCTGGTTATCCGTTTGGGGATGAAAGGCCATACTGAACGTTAACTTCGTTCCCAACAATTGATGGATTAGCCTCCAATCATTTGATGTGAATCGCCCATCACGGTCACTTACGATGCTATGAGGAACACCGTGCAATCGTACAATCTGCTCCACATAGAGTTTTGCCAATCTTTCCACTGAATCATCCCACTTGTTCGGAAGGAAGTGAGCCACTTTAGTCAACCAGTCTACAATCACCAAGATTGAATCATTCCTGCGCTGAGACCTCGGCAACCCGTGCATGAAATCCATTGAAATATCATCAAACTTCCATTCCGGAATAGGTAACGACTTCAAGAAACCTCCAAGTTTCTGGCATTCCGCTTTTACCAAAGCACAAGTTTGACATTTAGCCACTTAATGAGCTATGTCTTTCTTTAGTCCTGGCGACCAGAATAACCTTTTCATGTCCTTGAACATCTTTGTGCTCCCAGGGTGAATTGAGTATTTGGTAAAGTGAGCTTCATACATCAATTCTTCTCTCAACTTACCCATACTCGGGACGCACAAACGACCCTCTTTTTGTAAAAGACCGTCATCCCAGGAGAATTGGCCATCTAGCCCATCCTTTGCATACCATTGGAGACTTTCATCTAGCTACGTTGCTCATCGAACCCTGTCTGCAAGGTCATATTGTACCTCCGTCCAGTTTAACCATGCATCGGCTGTGGAATTCTTGTCAACACAAGAAATCTCTAACTCTTCCAACTCCTGGATCAGACGCTCATCATGCATCTGCAACCAATTTGCCCTTGATGAAGTCCTATAACTCAAGGCATCAGCGACCACGTTTCCCTTCCCGGGAGCATAATGAATATCAAAGGTGTAGTCCCCAAGGAACTCCATCCACCTTCGTTGTCGCATATTAAGATTCTTCTGATCCAACAAGTACTTTAGGCTTTTATGGTCCGTAAAGATATCCACTTTTACGCCATATAGTTTTACGCCATATAGATAATGCCGCCACAATTTAAGCTCAAAGATCACCGCCGCCAACTCCAAGTCTGTTGGGTACATTGGAATATATGTACCTGATTTGAAGAAGCCTCACCCCACTCAATGATATACATCAAGATGTATTTGATGTATTTTGAGTTACCATGTGCAGGTAAGTAATTGCAGGGAAAGCTTAAAAGTTTCTAAGTGCATGTGTCGACACCTAGAAGAAAAGTGTCGACACTTAAGAAGACTTGTGTCGACACTTGGAGTCATTGTGTCGACACCAGGAATGCAGAGTCGACACCAGAGGAAAAGTGTCGACACATACAGGCAGTGTCGACACTCAGTGAATAATTGTCTAAAGAATCTGTGTCGACACTTAGAAGCAGTGTCGACACCCAGAGGAACTTCGTCGACATCAAAAGTGTCGACACTAGGAGGCTGTGTCGACACTCAGAAAACTTCAACAAAGTCTAAGTACAAGTGTCGACACAAAGGAGATGTGTCGACACTCAGCCAAAATCTCAACACATGAAGAATGTGTCGACACAAAGGAGATGTGTCGACACTCAGCCAAAATCTCAACACATGAAGAATGTGTCGACACAAAGGAGATGTGTCGACACTCAGCAAAAGCTTCAACACAAAGGAGATGTGTCGACACTCAGCCAAAGTCTCAACACATGGAGAATGTGTCGACACAAAGGAGATATGTCGACACTCAGCAAAAGCTTCAACACAGAAGGCATGTGTCGACACAAAGAAGATATGTCGACACTTAGCAAGTATCAACACAAGAAGATGTGTCGACACAAAGGAGTTGTGTCGACACTTAGCAGAAATCAACTAAGTATTGAACACAAGGACTTGTGTCGACACACATGATCAGTGTCGACACATTCTGAAGAAGCTGTGTCGAGAAGCAGATTCTACAACACAAGGAGTTGTGTTGATACCATGAAGGCTAGTGTCGACACTTAGTCTACTTGTGTCGACACTTGGTCTATCAGTGTCGACACTTAAAGACTGACTGTCTCGACACTTTCAAACAGTTACAGAAAATTCAAGAAGTGACTGGATGACTTGATAGCTGCCATTCCAGCCGGTCTACTACAACTATCAGAGCTGTCAGAATGTGTTAGGAACTGGATCAGCCGGTCACCATGAAGAAAGTCTATATAAAGGCTTATACCTTCAACAGATGATATGAGTTGGGAAAGTAATTCATTGAAGAACAATACAACTAGAAGAAGACCTTCAAGTGAAGATCTAAGAAGTTTGAGAGAGAGCTCCTTCTAAGAAGACAGCTGTTGAACCAGGCTGTGAATAAAGTTTCAGATTGAGTTCTGATTCTTAAGTTAGCAGTGATTGAAGATCAGCTGCATAGAGACTCAACCCTACTGTGTTCTAAATTCAAGAATCTTTGAAGGAAGAAATGGAGGTTGATCTCAGCAATGTTCTTCCAAGAACTCATCAAGAAACCTATCAACTCTTCTCTCTCTTTCTGAGTTGTGGGTATATACTTTGTAATTTTAATTTCTTGTAGGATCCTAAGGGATCTGAGTTGTAAGCCTGAAATTATAAAGGCTGAGTGGTAGGTCCTGTGTGCCTGAGTGTAGGAGATACTTTTCTCTGAGTATAGGCCTTGTTGAAGGCTGAGTGTAGGTCTTTGTGAAGACTGAGTGGTTGGGCTATTGTGCCTGAGTTGTAAGAGTGGGATCACTCTGAGCTGTAGGAACCTACTTGGGGTTCTGAGTGTAAGATCTGAGGATCTGAGGAATAGTGGAGAAGTTGGGCCGAATCTAGTACACTACTAGATAGGCGAAGGGGGAAATTGGATGTACCCAGACGTTGGGGAACCACTATAAAATCTGTGTGTTCTCTGTGTGTACTTTATTTTGTGATTGCTGTACTGTATTGCTGTGAAGAATTGTTTATAATTCTGTGATTCTGCCTAAAAGTTTAAAAAGATTAAGGTCACCTATTCACCCCCCCTCTAGGTGATTAGGTATAATTTCTTTTAAGTGGTATCAGAGCGAGGTTACTCAAAAAGGACATAACAGTCTGAGTAAAGTTCCTGTAGGCAGATTCAGTATAATCAAGAATCAAGAAAATGGGTTCAACAGAGAATCACAAAGAGCTAGGATCCATGAAGTTGCCAATTTGTAGAAAGGAGATCTTTGGCATTTGGAAAGAAAGGGTTAGACTTTTTGTGGAAGCCTCTGACCCTAGAATCTATATCACTGTTAAAGAAGGGTCATATGTGCCTATGAAAGTATCAGTTCTGGATGCAAACCAGAGAACTCCAAAAGGCTATTTTGAAATGACCAAGGATGAGATTATTCTGGCCACTATGGACAAGAGGGCGCAGAATATTATAGTAAGTGCAATTGATGATGCCACATTTCAGAATCTGATTCATTGTAAAACATCAAAGGAAATGTGGGACACAATGATAGTGTACATGGAGGGCTCTGAAGAAGTTAGACATGACAGAAAGTCTTTGTTAAACCAAGAGTATGAGAGCTTCAGACAAGGAAGGTCTGATAGCATAACTGAGTGCTACAAGAAATTCTATAGGATAGTTAATGAGTTAAGGTCCTATGGAAGAGAATTCACAATTATGAGCTGAATGATAAGTTCTTGAGATCCCTAACTAAAGACTAGGATACTAAGATTTGTGCCATAAGGTAAATGGTTAAATTAGCAGACATTCCTCCTCCAACATTGTTTGGAAAACTGTTATCATATGAGATGCAGTTAATGGTAAGGAAGGAGGAGGAGAAGACTACAAGAGTTGAGCACAAAGAAAGAGCTGTGGCTTTCAAGACAGAAGCCACTAGGAAATATAAAAGTAAGTCTCCATCTCCACCACCAAAAGTTGCTGAGATTGAGACAGATGAGTCAGAAAGCAAGAATTCTGAAAGTAGTGAGAGTGATGAAGATTTTGCAGCTTTCACAAGACATTTTCAGAAGTTTCTAAAGAATAAACAGTGGAGGTCTAAGCCATCCACTTCACAGAAGTCATCAAAGTATGACAGGAGAAAGCCCAAGTCAAGTAAAACTACATCTTCAAAGATAGTTTGTTATTGTTGTAACAAACAGGGACATGTTATTGCTGACTGTCCAGAGAAGAGGAAAGAGTCAAATGATAAGAAGAAGACTCAAATCAAGGGTAAAAAAGGAAAGGTCCTTTGTTGCTAAGAAGGACAAAAGTCTGTCTGATATGTCTTCTTCAGAAACTGATTCAGAAGTTGAAGCTTATATTGGACTGTTTGCTGAAGAAGAGGAAGAGGAGTTCATCCAGTTAATGAACTCAATATATGAGCATGAGGACAATCAGTGCCAGAGACTGATGGCCTTATCAGAAGGAGACAAAATCCAGGATCAGCCTGGACCAAGTCAGGTACAAAATTGTTCTGTTAGTTCAATTTCTAGTAATGAGTCAGATTCAGATACATCAGCATCAAGTGATGATAGTGGATCTGAATCTGAAGGAGACATTCATCAGTTGATTGATGAATATAAAGTAGTGTTGCAAGCTTTAAAGAAAAGCAAATCCTTGGCCAAGAGTCAGGCTAAGGAGATTGTCATTCTTAAAGTTGCTGCAACAGATTTTGACAAGGTGCTTGATCAGAAATTAAATGAAATATCCAGACTGAAGCACATTACTGTTATTCAGATGGGGACTATAACATTTAAAAATGATCAAATCAGAAATCTGGAGATTAGTCTTCAGAAAGAGAGAGATATAGTAGCTAGGTTTTCTAAACCAAAGTCTGTTCTACCTTTGATAGATGAGTTCATTTCTCAAAAGGGTAAAACTGGATTAGGGTTTACTAAACCTGCCAGGACTGTACAGTCCAAGTCTAAGGGCAAAGCCCCAGTACTCAACAAGGAGCCTGCTGTAAATAAAACAGCCAGGGTTGTACCTAAACAAAGGTACAATAGATTTGAGTGCTGGTGTTGTGGCAAGGTAGGCCACTTTGCCATAGACTGTTGGCACAATTCAAGTGCCAAGGTGAGTAGCAATCTGCCTGCTAGAAAAGCTATAGGTAGTTTTGTTAAGAGGCAAACTAACCAGCACCAAGGACCCCAGAATTCTTTGGGTTCTAAGGTTAACTAATCTGTTTTGCAGGTGAGTCCAAGTGACCATGCCCCAATATGGTACTTGGACAGTGGATGTTCCAGGCACATGACTGGAACTAAGGGATTGCTAAAGGACTATACACCAATCAAGGATGGTCCTAAGGTCACCTTTGGTGGTTCTGAAAAAGGAATCATCAAAGGCTTTGGTAACATTTCTAGCAACCTTAGTATAATTACTCAAGTGGCTTATGTTAAAGGTTTGAAACACAACCTCATTAGTATAAGTCAGCTGAGTGATTTAGGATATGACATCTCATTTGTCAAAGATGGTTGTCATATCAGGAGGTCAAATGATCAAAAGATCATTTTGATAGGTTATAGGAAGAGAAATGTCTATTGTCTAGACATTATGTGTGAGAATAATGTTTCTCCGGTGTATCTTGTAGCTGATGAGAAAGTCTCTCATTGTGTCAAATGGCACAAGAGGCTAGCACATCTTAACTATAAGACAATTGATCAACTCTATAGTAAAGATTTAGGGAGGAATGGTCCTCAAGTTAAGTGTAAAAAGGTTGGGATATGCTCAACTTGTCAAAAGGGCAAGCATACCAAATCCACCTTTAATAGAATTGAGAACAAAGATGATGTGAGTTGTTTATACCTCTTGTATATGGATTTATTTAGTCCTATGCCAGTTCACAGCCTAGGTAGGAAGGTCTACACATTTGTGGTTGTAGATGATTATTCAAGGTTTTTCCTGGGTATTCTTCCTAAGGCAAAAATCTGAAACACCTAGTATCTTCTATAGTTTTGTCAAACAAATTCAGAATGAGTTAGACAGTACAGTGGTCAAAATAAGAAGTGACCATGGTACTGAATTCCAGTCTGATAGTATGGCAAAGCTATGTGAAGAGTTTGGGATATTTCAGGAATTTTTCTCACCAAGAACACCTCAGCAAAATGGTATTGCTGAAAGGAAAAATAGAACCTTGATAGAGGCTGGTAGAACCCTATTAAGTGACACATCTCTCCCTGAATATTTCTGGGCTGAGGCAGTTAATACTGCATGTCATGTGATTAATAGGGCTACTATCACCAAGAGCCACAATAAGACCCCCTATGAGATTGTTAAGGGAAGAAAACCAAATCTATCCTATTTCAGGATCTTTGGTTGTAAATGTTATATACTTAACAATGGTAAGTCTTACTTAACCAAGTTTGCTGCCAAATCCCAAGAGGGGATCTTTGTTGTGTACATCAACAATAGTAAGGCTTATAGGGTTTACGACTTGACTACTCAAGTTGTAGAAGAGTCAGTACATGTAGTGTTTGATGAAGCTAGACTCATTAACAATGAATTTTGTAGAAGTGTATGCAGCTCTACAGGTGTGACTGAGAAGATGGACAAGCTCACTATTGAAGAAGGTTCTACTGCAAGTCAGCAAGTGGATGATAGTGGTTGCTGTCCAGGGGGAGTACAAGTTACTCCAGTTGATGAAGAAGATCAAGATGAGCTGCTGAATGAAGAAGCTGTAGGTGCACAACCAGAAGATAGGCTGCATCTAGTTAATAGACATTTAAAAGATCATCCAGCAAATCAAATTATTGGTGATCTCAGACAAGGGGTACAAACAAGGAGCAGAAATCTAAGTTCAGTGCACTACTCCAGCTTTCTATCCCAGGTAGAGCCAAAGAAATTTGAAGAAGCCATCCTAGACCCTCATTGGATTGAGGCTATGCAAGAGGAGCTGAAGCAGTTCAAAAGATGCAAAGTCTGGGAGCTAGTTCCTAAAGCAAAAGTTCATAACATAATTGGAACCAAGTGGATCTTTAGGAACAAGTTGGATCAACATGGAGTGATTATAAAGAACAAAGCAAGACTGGTTGCAAAAGGATATAGACAGGAAGAAGGTATTGACTTTGATCAGACCTTTGCTCCAGTAGCCAGACTGGAGGCAATAAGGATGTTCTTGGCCTATGCAACCTATCAAGGGTTTAAAGTATACCAAATGGATGTTAAGTCGGCTTTTCTGAATGGAAATCTGAAGGAAGAAGTATATGTGGAACAGCCATCAGGTTTTGTTCATTCAACTAAACCTAATTATGTTTTTAGACTTAGGAAGGCTTTGTATGGGTTAAAACAAGCCCCTAGGGCTTGGTATGAAACTCTGTCTAGTTTCCTCATTGAGAATAAATTCACAAGGGGGAAAATAGACAAGACTCTATTCCTTAGGGAATCCAGAGGCAAGATCATCCTAGTCCAAATATATGTGGATGATATTATATTTGGGTATATAGAAAGTAGTCTTTGCAAAAAGTTTGCAAAACTAATGCAAGAACAATTTGAAATGAGTAGTATGGGGGAACTTAAGTTCTTCTTGGGTCTCCAAGTTAGACAAACTGAGGATGGTTTATCCATATGCCAGTCTAAGTTCACCCTAGAATTGATAAGGAAGTATGGTATGGAATCATCCAGTACCATGAAAACTCCTATGGGGTCAAGTATGTCTCTAAACAAAGATGATGCAGGGAAACCTGTAGATGAGACTTTGTATAGAGGGATAGTTGGCTCCCTATTGTATTTGACTACTAGTAGACCAGATATCATGTATGCTACATGTGTCTGTGCTAGGTACCAAGCTTGCCCTAAAGAATCTCATTTGACAGCAGTCAAAAGAATTTTGAGATATCTAAAGGGCACACCTTATCTAGGGCTTTGGTACCCTAGGAATGGAGACTTTGAACTGACAGGTTATTCAGATGCAGATTTTGCAGGTTGCAAGGAAGATAGGAAAAGTACAACTGGAACTTGTCAATTCCTAGGTGGAAGGCTGATATCATGGAGTAACAAGAAACAAACAAGTGTGGCTATCTCCACAGCAGAATCATAGTATGTTGCTGCAGGAAGTTACTGTGCTCAACTTCTATGGATACAACATCAATTAGAAGATTATGGTATTCAAGTAAGTGGAACACCTCTATTTTGTGATTCTACTAGTGCTATTTCTATTGCAAATAATCCTGTCTGCCATAGTAGGACTAAGTACATAGAAATAAAATACCATTTTCTAAGAGAACATGTAGAAAAGGAAGATATTTCCCTAGAGTATATAAATACAGATAAGCAGTTAACTGACATGTATACTAAGTCTTTAGATGAAACCAAATTCAATAAATTTAAAATTGAATTAGGGATGATAAACTTGGAATAGTTTACAAACAAAAAAATTGGTCAAGTAAAATAGTGTCGACACACAGAGTTGTCTGTGTCGACACAGAAAAGTGGTGTCGACATTTTAGAGAAATGGTGTCGTCACATCTAGACAGTAAGTGTCGACACTTAAGAGAATTAGTGTCGACACATGAGAATTAGGTGTCGACACATCCAAGGTGGTGTCGATACTTAGGATTTACTTAGAACTCATTTAGTAGAGTCTCGACTAAGTGTCGAGCTAAGTGGTGTCGACACATATACAAGTGTCGACACATATAATCTGTCGACTATACTTGTGTCGACACATGGTTGTCGAGACATAGCAGTAAGTGTCGACACTTATCAACAGTGTCGACACAATTTAAGTATTTTGACGCGCCCTTTCATCTTCGATTCTAGAAAGGTATATATAGGTTTTCGACATTGTTTGTCAACACGCTCACTAAAGTTTCGAGACCAAACTTGTCTGTCGACATCTCTCTTCTCTACATTCAAATTTCTTCAAACCCTAATGGCGCCCAAGCTAGAAGAGAATGTGAATGAAGGATATGAACTCGTATGACACGCATTTGATGACGCGGAACACGAGATCAAAGGCGTGATAACCCTAATAGCAGAAACTGGGTTAGAATTTCTTGTATCAGAACCGATCAAGATATGGAAGAAGGAAGTTCTCCAATTTCTGAATGGAGCAACCCTAGATGAATCAGGACTTAAGATTAAGTCAAGAGTTCATGGGGGCAAAGGTGAAGGTTTCTCCTAAGAGTCTACGAAAGGTACTACAACTACCAAGAACTAAGGAAGAAGAAGATGTTTCTGCTTCTAAGACTAGAGAAGCATTGACATGGTGTGGTTTGGACTCAAAACTGAAGTTTGGATCAGTATTTAATAGAAAAGGAATGAACAGCCAAGGCAAATTTTTATCTGAAATTGTTGGCAAGGTTATCCTGAGCAAACCTGGAGGACATGATAGAATATCTGCTTATATGTTCAGTCTAATGACAAGAATTATCTTCAAACTAGAAACTGATTGGTCTGCAGTTGTGTTTGAGAAGATAAAAGAAAGTATGAAGAATCCCAACCTGGGTAGAATACTGAGTTTATACCTAGCTGGTAGTATACCTGAGGTCATGAACCAAGCTGCAGGTTCAAAGATTAACCACATGAGGAAGATGGATATGAGAATCTTCTCTAGGTGGGATAGAGTGTTGACCAAAGAGATGCCAACTCCAGAGAAGGAAACACCTCAGAAAAAGAAGAAGAAGACAGCCCATGTGGCTCATGGATCCTCAAGCAGCTCTGAAGAGCAAGTTGTTTTTACTCCTGATGAGGAAGAAACTGGAAATGCTGGTCAATCTCCAGCAGGACAAGAAGATGCACCAAGGCAGGGGGAGCTACCACCAGTTAGCCCAATTCACCTGGATCCACTCCAGGGGAGCCTTTACTTGTGGATGAGCCAACTCCACTGGAGAGTGAACAAGCTACCCAAACTATACTTGAGGTAATAACTGAAATCAACCAATTAGATTTCCCTATTGAGAATGAAGTTATGACTGACACATTATCTGATGTTAATCAGCAACCTCAGATTCTTAGTCAACCTCAAGATGCTGTCATGGAGGACACATCTGTTACTGATAAAGTGGTAGATGAGATCAGAGATTCTCCAGCTCACTCTCAATAGGAATTCATATTAGAAGAACTGTTTCCTGATCTTCTACAGATAGATCTTGAGAAAGATATAGCTGCTGCTGAGGGGGAGAAGGCCCATACTTAGGGGGAGCATATGGAAAATGTAGAGGTAACTGCTACCCAAGAAACTGAGAAGCCCAAGGATGCTGTGCAACCACCAATGACTGAGAAGGATTCACATCCTAGTCCTAAGGAAAGAGTTGAAATAGCCAGCACATCTGCTTCAGAGGATGAAGAGGCTGCAAGAGCCAAGAAGAGGAAATTTCAAGTCTTCAAGAGGAGGAGCCAGACATATAAAAAGGCACTGCAAACAATTGCACCACAGCCTGCCCCATCTACTGACTATAGTTCATTGATGGTGGCTATGCAGATTAAGATGGATGAGCAGAGAGCCGCTCTGGAAAAGTATATAGATGAAGGTCAGAAATCACTGCAATTTGATCTGGCCCAAGACATCAAGTCTATAAGATTTGAAGTTAATCAGAACAAGAAAGAGATGACTGAGTGTTTCCATAAAGGAGGGAATGCAATAGTCTTTTTGGCTACTCATCAAGAAAATATCAAGAAATAAATTGAAGACATAGCAGTGAAACAAGGCTATGTCCTGGAAAACCAGATAAGAATAAATGACAATCTGACTGAATCACACAATGTGATAGTCACTGAGATGCAGAATCTGGCTGCTGCTCAAACTATAGCAAGGACTACTGCCCAGGAAGAATTTGATAAGAAGTTCCAAGAGCACATCACTGCTTTTAAGACTGTTCTTGAAGACTCTAAGAAGGCAATAACTGAACAACTTCAGAAGTTCAAACCCTTCTATAAGGATGGAGTTAATTATCTGAATCATCAAATAAGATTTCAGAAAGATGATCTGAGGGATCATATTGAGAGAGAAGTCATAAAGGGGGAGAGGGTATTAGTCAAGGCAGACTCTGATCATGCCAAATGGATTTCCAATTCCATCAGAGCCACCCTTAGATATCCACCCTTATGTGATGATGACAATGTTGCAGAGTCTGGAATCAATCCTGCATATCTTGGAGGGGAGCAAGCTGAAGTGGCTCAAGTAATATACCCTCCACCAGACTTTGATATGATACATCAAGATATACAATCAATGTATAGCCCTCCTGAGGGAAATCAGAATGTCATCCTTGAGAAAGTGGTTCAGCCTGTGCCAGAGGCAATACTGAAAGAATAAGAAGCTTTGCTAAAAGAACAAGAGACTCAATTGTCTAAGAAGAAATTCAGAGAGCAAGCTGAATTGAGGCCTGATTTTGAACAATGGAGCCTCACTTCCAGGAATATCATCTTGACTGCATGGAAGGCTGCCAAGGACAATATTCAGGATAGAAACAAGTGGTATTCTGAACTGGAGTGGAGGAAGCATGAGAACAGGCAAGAGGCTATTGTTCAATATAGAAGAAAGGCTAAGATGGGAAAGCAACCTCCTACTGCACAGGAGCCTAGCAAGTACTTTCCAAAGCCTTATCATTATTTTGAAAGGCAGAAGATCAAGGCTGAAGAATTGAAAAAGAAAGATCTTAAAGGGAAGAAGCCTGCTGCTGCTGAAGATATTGAAGCTCCTGTCCAAGCAAAGATACAATCAGGAAAGGGCATTGTGATCAAGGAGCCTGAGCAGCCTTAGGATAGAAATTTTTCTTAAGTTTACTATGTGTAGTCAGTTGTATTCAACTTTCTGTAAACTTTTGAATATTGAAAATGTTGAAGTTGTTAGAACAATGTGATATGTGTTAAATCTATTACATTACTGTTCTGAGATATTTGTGTATACATGTTTTGTTTATACATGTTTATGTACTTACCCTGTCATTTAATATTGTTTTACATCATACTGTGAATTTGTTATGTATGGTGTATATCATTGACTAAGGGTTATGACTTCTCCAAATAGGGGGAGATTGTTGGGTACATTGGAATATATGTACTTGATTTGAAGAAGCCTCACCCCACTCAATGATATACATAAGATGTATTTGATGTATTTTGAGTTACCTTGTGTAGGTTAAGTAATTGCAGGGAAAGCTTAAAAGTTTCTAAGTCCATGTGTCGACACCTAGAAGAAAAGTGTCGACACTTAAGAAGACTTGTGTCGACACCTAGAGAAGTAGTGTCGACACTTGGAGTCATTGTGTCGACACCAGGAATGCAGAGTCGACACCAGAGGAAAAGTGTCGACATATACAGGCAGTGTCGACACTCAGTGAAGAATTGTCTAAAGAATCTGTGTCGACACTTAGAAGCAGTGTTGACACCCAGAGGAACTTTGTCGACATCAAAAGTGTCGACACTAGAAGGCTGTGTCGACACTCAAAAAACTTCAACAAAGTCTAAGTACAAGTGTCGACACAAAGGAGATGTGTCGACACTCAGCCAAAGTCTCAACACATGAAGAATGTGTCGACACAAAGCAGATGTGTCGACACTCAGCAAAAGCTTCAACACAAAGGAGATGTGTCGACACTCAGCCAAAATCTCAACACATGAAGAATGTGTCGACACAAAGGAGATGTGTCGACACTCAGCAAAAGCTTCAACACAGAAGGCATGTGTCGACACAAAGAAGATATGTCGACACTTAGCAAGTATCAACACAAGAAGATGTGTCGACACAAAGGAGTTGTGTCGACACTTAGCAGAAATCAACTAAGTATTGAACACAAGGACTTGTGTCGACACACATGATCAGTGTCGACACATTCTGAAGAAGCTGTGTCGAGAAGTAGATTCTACAACACAAGGAGTTATGTCGACACCATGAAGGCTAGTGTCGACACTTAGTCTACTTGTGTCGACACTTGGTCTATCAGTGTCGACACTTAAAGACTGACTGTCTCGACACTTTCAGACAGTTACAGAAAATTCAAGAAGTGACTGGATGACTTGACAACTACCATTCCAGCCGGTCTACTGCAACTGTCAGAGCTGTCAGAATGCTGTTAGGAACCGGATCAGCCGGTCATCATGAAGAAAGTCTATATAAAGGCTTATACCTTCAATAGATGATATGAGTTGGGAAAGCAATTCATTGAAGAACAATACAACTAGAAGAAGACCTTCAAGTGAAGATCTAAGAAGTTGGAGAGAGAGAGCTCCTTCTAAGAAGACAGTTGTTGAACCAGGCTGTGAAGAAAGTTTCAGATTGAGTTCTGATTCTTAAGTTAGCAGTGATTGAAGATCAGCTGCATAGAGACTCAACCCTACTGTGTTCTAAATTCAAGATGCTTTGAAGGAAGCCAAGGGAGGTTGATCTCAGCAAAGTTCTTCCAAGAACTCATCAAGAAACCTGTCAACTCTTCTCTCTCATTCTGAGTTGTGGGTATATACTTTGTAATTTTAATTTCTTGTAGGATCCTAAGGGATCTGAGTTGTAAGCCTGAAATTATAAAGGCTGAGTGGTAGGTCCTGTGTGCCTGAGTGTAGGAGATACTTTTCTCTGAGTATAGGCCTTGTTGAAGGCTGAGTGTAGGTCTTTGTGAAGACTGAGTGGTTGGGCTATTGTGCCTGAGTTGTAAGAGTGGGATCACTCTGAGCTGTAGGAACCTACTTGGGGTTCTGAGTGTAAGATCTGAGGATCTGAGGAATAGTGGAGAAGTTGGGCCGAATCTAGTACACTACTAGATAGGCGAAGGGGGAAATTGGATGTACCCAGACGTTGGGGAACCACTATAAAATCTGTGTGTTCTCTGTGTGTACTTTATTTTGTGATTGCTGTGTTGTATTGCTGTGAAGAATTGTTTATAATTCTGTGATTCTGCCTAAAAGTTTAAAAAGATTAAGGTCACCTATTCACCCCCCCCCTCTAGGTAATTAGGTACAATTTCTTTCAAAGTCATGGACAGGATAATTTCGCTCATGCACTTTCAACTGGCGTGATCCATAAGCAATCACCTTTCCAAACTGCAAAAGAACGTAGCCTAAGCTGCTACCTGATGCATCACTATAGATCTCATAGCCGTCTGTACCACATGGCAATGTTAACACAGGCATCATGGTCAAACGACTCTTTAGCTCTTCAAAAGCTCGCACGCACTCTGGCGTCCAAACGAACTTCTTATATTTCCGCGTTAATGTGGTAAGAGGCAAAGTGATCCGAGAGAAGTTTTCAACAAAACGTATGTAGTAGACTGCCAGTCCAAGGAAACTCCTGACCTCGGCCACCGAAGACAACACCGGCCACTCCCGTATGGCTTTTATCTTTGACGGATCCACTGCTATGCCCTCTCCACTTACCACATGACCAAGAAAATCCACCGACGACAACCAAAACTCACACTTTAAGAACTTGGCATAGAGCTTATTCCTTCACAAGGTATGCAACACCAATCGCAAATGGTTTGCATGATCATCTTTAGATTGAGAGTATACTAAGATATCATCAATGAATACAATCACAAACAGGTCCAAGTACTCTTGTAACGTTCGGTGCATTAGGTCCATGAACACCGATGGCACATTACATAGCCCAAACGTCATTACAGTGAACTCATAATGACCACATCGTGTTCGAAATGTTGTTTTGGGAATGTCACCTTCCTGAATCCTCAATTGGTAATATCTAGATTTCAAATCCAATTTGGAATAGATGGTTGATCCCACTAGCTGATTGAACAATTGATCTATCCGTGGAATCAGATACTTGTTCTTCTCTGTTAGCTTATTCAATTCACGATAATCAATACATAACTGCAAACTGCCGCCTTTCTTTTTCACAAAAAGAACAGGTGCGCTCCAAGGTGATATACTTGGGCGTATATATCCCTTCTCCAGCAACTCTTGCAATTGGACTTTCAATTCAGCCATTTCCTTTTACGCGACGCGATATGGCGAGTGGGCCACAGGTTTCGCACCTGACACCAACTCAATAGTGAATTCGATCTCCCGCTGGGGTGGTAGCCCAGGAAGATCCGTAGGAAACACATCAGCAAACTCCGATACAATTGGAACATCACTCACACTGGCCTTTGGCTCAACAACATGAATCAGTGTGAAGAATAACTTCGCGCCCTTCTGAATGGCATTGACGACTTGGAGTGCAGACATCAGGGTCACTCTCACCCCTCGCATACCAGCAAACTTAGTCTCAAGCTAAGAATTATGGCCCAGTGTGATCTCTTTTGAATTGCAATCAATAAAGGCACGCTTCTCTAAGAGCCAGTCCATACCAAAAATCACATCAAATTCCGATATCGGTAGCACAGATGCATTCAAACAGAAATCCTGACTTCCTATTTGAACCTCCACATCGCAAGCCCTATCCGCAAGCATCAAACAGCAGTTCGGTAATAACACCTTTACGATATCTGTCATCACATGACTAGGTACTCCAATTCGAGTTACGAAGTCCTTAGACAGAAATGAATACAAAGCACCCATATCAAACAGTGCTCTTGCTGGATTATTCTAAATCAAAACAAAGCCTATGGCAAACACATCACACACAAGCTACATATAAGGCATGCAATAATAAAGGCAATCAATAACTTAAATCGTACTTGTGATGACATCACTTTACTTTATGGCCTCCTGCTGGCCAAGATTATAGACTAGGGCTGCACCTGGGATGCAGAGGAATCCACCACTGCCTTTCCCTTCTCAGCATAAGACGCTCCCGTCTTATTTTCACCCTTTGGTGGACCACCCCGACAGTCACGGGCTATATGCCACACTCTACCACATGTAAAGCAGGTACGAGTCTCTGGCCTCGAAGTTGTCCCCGACAGAACTATTGAAGGAGCTTGCCAAGAAGGCTTGGACCTCTTGCCCCATTTCTTTTGATAGTACGATTTTCCAGGCCGGGGTGCTTTGAACTCTGGCTTTGTCACAGCCAACGCCCTTTTTCCCTGCACCCGCTTCACATCTTTCTCCAGTGCACAGGCAGTATCGACCAACGCCTAAAACCCTTGGTTTACCGAACTCGAGAGCAGGAATCGCAATTCATCCTGTAATCCTTTGTAGAACTTATTGGTTTTTCATTGCTCATCAGCGAAGATAGAGCCCGCATAACGTCCTTACCTTGTGAACTCATGCAAGTAAGTATCAACACTACTTTCTCCTTGCGTTAGCCGTTGGAAATCATTTTCCATGGCAATGTATTGTGTCGCTGGTAGGTGCTTTGCCAGGAATAGTCGCGAGAACTCCTCAATCGAGACTTGTGTTAATTGCATGCCCGCTAAATGGTGTAACTCCATATCGTCCCACCACAACCGAGCCTCTCCTTCCAATAAGAAGGTGGCCAAGGTGACCTTCTGATCTCCCTCCGTCGTGATCGCCGTCAATATACGCTTTACGTGTGACAACCAATCCTCCACCTGCATTGGGGATCCCACACCCGTGAACGTAGGAGGATTGAAGCTCATAAACTGCTTCAACTGTCGTTTAACTGCTCGAGGATCAACAGTTGTAACAGGTTCTGGCCTTGCCCCAACCTATTCTAACACCACTACCGGCTGCGCTTGCCCACCAGGATGTGCATGAAACATTGCAAGCAGCGCCTCAACAACTAAGCGAACGGTCTCCACAGAAGGGTGAGGTGTAGGTGTAACACCTCAAATCCCAGGATTGAGAAAAAGTTGGGTGACATGGACTGGGACATGGGCGTGTCCTGCTCGGATGAGCAGCTGGCGAGTGTTTGTTGAAAAATCCGTTTTACGAAAAATGAGGAAACACGCCCGCTGACACGGTCATGTCAGAGGTCGTGTCCTCCTCTGCTCGACGAACTTCGTTCGACGAAGTTAAGATGTAGGCGTGTCTGCTGTCGTGTATGGGCACACGGCCTTTGACACGGGCGTATCACAAGCTGTGTTCTTTACTGGACATGCCCAGGGCATTTTAGGTCCGGTGAACACGGGTAGGACACAGTCATGTCTTGGGGTACATGACCTGTGACATGAGCGTGTCACTAGCCGTGTCCCGATCGGGTTGGTTTGGTTTAGTGCAGCCTGAAGTACACGGCCACAGACATGGGCGTGTCTGAAGGCATGGCAGGTGATACGGCCCGTGACATGGGCATGTCACATGGCCGTGTACTGGTCTGGATGAGTCGGTTGTGAGCCGCTTAAGGTACACGACCTGTGACACGGGCGTGTCACAGGCCGTGTCAGGCAAACTTTTGCCTTTTGTGGCAAAATCATGACCGTCCATTTTTCTCAGCTGGGATTTGATGGCTCAGGTCTCTCCCTCCAGCCTAAAGGCCGAAAATGAGATGGGAATACTCATTTGAGTTTGGCCATCATCTTTCTACAAACCTAGAGAGAGAAATGTGAAGGAGGAGGAAGAGAGCCGGCCACCGGTGGAGCTACGCAGTCCTGTTTCGAGATACGAGGCTAGTGTTGTGGAGGCAAAGCCGCTGCGGTCCTTTCCAGCCGGCTAAAAGTCCATGGATCTAAAGCGATCTTCAAGGGTAACAATCTTTCTTCCTAGCCATGTGAAAGTTTCCTTTTTTGCATGTGCATAGGATTCCCCCACCAGAGGGTGGCTTGGTAAGGGAGCCCCTTGGTTTGATTCATGGAATCCCCAATAATTTGGCATATAGATCCGGAAATGGAGTATGAAATAGGCATGTTGTGTGAAGCCCATTTGAACAGGTTGGTCTGGATTGTTGATGTTGCATATACGCACCAGAGAAGACTCTGTGATTAAACGTGTAGTTTTGGGAGTCGATGTGTTAGGCCTGTGAAGGGCAGTAGCAGGAAGTACTGGATTAGAAGTCCAGGAAATACCCTTATAATGTTTAATGTTCATGGGTTGTGCCTGCGAAAGGTAGTAGCGGGAAGTACTGGATTTGAGATCCAAGAAAATACCCTTGATACTTGTTATGTTTACTGGGTTGTGCCTGTCAAGGGTAGTAGCAGGATGTACTGGTGCGGACGTCCAGGAAAGACCCTCTGATACTTGTGATACTTAATGGGTGTTGTCTGTGAAGGGTAGTAACAGCAAGTACTGGTGTGCCCGGGAAAACATCCAGGCTTTATGCCAAATAGGTAAGGTGAAACCGACCCGCGCCTTTTCTTAGCCGTGAGTACGCTGTACTCGGAGATGGCAAGGCGACTTGAGCAACAGGGGGTGGATGATCCGACCTGCATTATGTCCGTCCGACGTGAGACCTGAAAGTGCGGTCTATTGGAGCGCATACTGAGAGTCTTAGGCCTGCGCGCCATGACACCATGGGGGGCTACAGGCCAATCCCGGGTCATTAAGACTAAAATGTTCGGTTGCACGCCATGGAGTAAATGATCAACTTTTACCATTGGGTTTCGGCCCTGATATGGTGGTGGGACCTTAGTTCGCCGGTATACCAAGAATGTGCCCGGAGTGCACGGATCATCGGGCCACGTGGCTGACGGTTGTGATGGAATGTTTGTGCCTGTGTGCACAATATGTGATGAATATATATATGCATATGAATTATTATGCCTGCAGGGAAGGTATGCCACTGCCCCGGGAAAGGGGTAGGGTCGTTATAAATTGGTCAGCTGAATGCTGACCGTTGCCTTGTTTGCCACTGTTTGGTGGGCTGTCCTTGTACATGTGCTGGAGAGCCGAGCGGGACATTTAAAGGCTAAAGTCCCTGCTGCTGCTGCCGTAGCCGCTAGCCATCGAAGGCTATGATAAAAATATTATGTTTTCTTCATGTGTGGTTGGCCTGCGCGTCGATGTTTGGAAGCCACTATTGTCAAGAACAACTGTAAGGCCATAAGGCCAATTGACTTTGTATTGGGTGAACATTCATGTTTATATACATTAATGTGGATATTTGTATGGTGGACATTCATGTTTGGAGTTCAATTTCGTGTTACAAGCTTCCGCTAGCATGCTATGAGTTAGGATGCGCAACTCTTGTATCACTCCGTGACTTCGCCGCCTGTTTTGTGGTATATGGTGTGGGGCCCTGGCCAGACCTTATGTTATATACTATATGAACGGATGGATTCATTACATTTTTGGTATTAGCTGTCTCGGTCTTTCCCTTTCGAATTTGTGGTCGAATTTTTTTGTGGGGTGGCACGCACGTGTACGTGCGAACCGCGTGAACACTAATGAACTCTTGAATGTCCACTTAGGAATGCAAATTCATGTGTTTGAGGAACATGTGCATTCCTATTTTGTTGTTATTAATTATGTGAGGTCGCTCATGTGTGTGTCTTGTTCACCTATAGGTGACTCGAAGTGGTGCTGGGCAGTCGGAGCCCCAGCATTCTGATGAGAGTACGACACCACCTGAGGTGCCTACACCTCTCCCTTCTGCGGAAACTATGCGATTAGTTGATGAGGCCCTGTTTGCGATGATTCACACACAGCCGACATTGAGGCCATAACAGGTTGCGGCGAGGCCAGAACCTGTTGCGACTGTGGATCCTCGAGCAGCTAAAAGACAATTAAAGCAGTTTATGAGTTTCAATCCATCTACGTTTTGTAACGACTCCATCCATTCACAGGTATATACTAGAAGGTCCGGCCCGGGCCCCACAGCATATACCATAAAACAGGCGGGGAAGTTACAGAGTGATACCAGAATTGCACATCCCAACTCATTGTATTCTAGCGGAAGCCTATAACAGGGAAACTGAACTCACACACATGAATGTACACCATATAAAAGCTCCACATTTATATAAAACAGGAATATCCAAATACAAAGTCAGTTGGCCTTATGGCCTTACAAGTCTTTACACAACAGTGGCCTCAAATATTGGCGCGCAGGCCGGCCACGTATAAACAAACATAGTATTTAGCTTAGCCTTCCAGGGCTAGCGGCGGTAGCAGCAACAACAACAGCAAGGCCTTCAGCCTTTATGCGTCCCGCTTGTCTCTCTAGCACCTGCACAGGGATAGCCCACCCAATGGTGGCAAATAAGGCAAAGGTCAGCATTCAGCTGACCAAATTATAACGACCCTACCCCTTTCCCGGGGCAGTGACATTTCTTCCTTGCAGGCATAACAATCTCATGGATATATATTCATCACATATTGTGCACTCACGCACAAACATTCCATCACAATCGTCAGCCACGTGGCCCGACGATCCGTGCACTCTGGGCACATTCTTGGTGTACCGGCGAACCAGGGTCCCACCACCATATCAGGGTCGCAACCCAACAGTAATAATTGAGCATTTTACTCCATGGCGTGCAGCCGGAGACTTTAGTCTTAATGCACCGGGATTGGCCCGTAGCCACCCATTGTGTCATGGCGTGCATGCCTAAGACTCTTGTTATGCGCTCCAATAGACCGCACCTTCAGGTCTCACGTCGGACGGACATGGCGCAGGTCGGATCATCCACCCCCCCGTTGCTCAAGTCACCTTGTCATCACTGAGTATGACATACTCGCGGCTACATAAAAGGCGCGGGTCGGTTTCACCTTGCCTGTTTCCTTTAGGTGAACTCATCAGTTCACACATAACCAGCCCATTCTCATGGAACTAGCTTCATATTCATCGGTTACCTAGGAGCCACACATCGCATTAGCGATAGAACTCAATTTCCATCCCTAGGCCTAACCGTACATCATAGCATCCACTTGAGGGTATTTTCCTGGACTTCCAAGCCATTACTTCCTTCTACGCCCCTTCACAGGCACAACCCACCAAGCATTCCAAGCATCAAGGGTATTTCCTGGCTGACCACGCCAGTACTTCCTGCTACTCCCTTTCACAGGTATTACCCAACAGCACAAGCATTATACGGGTATTTTCCTGGACTACCACTCCAGTACTTCCTGCTACTACCCTTCGCAGGTCTAACCCATCGACTCCTTAAAATACATGTTTATCACGAAGTCTTCTCCGGTGCGTATATGCAACATCACCAATCCAGACCAACCTATTCGGATGGGCTTCACACAGCATACCTAATCCGTACTCCATTTCCGGATCTATATGTCAAATGATTTGGGATTTCATGAATCAACCCAAGAGACTCCCATAACAAGCCATCCTCTGGTGTGGGAATCATATGCACATGCCAAAAAGGAAGCCTTCACATGGCTAGGAAGAAAAGTCGTTACCCTTGAAGAACGCTTCGGAGCCATGAGCTTTTAGCCGACTGGAAAGGATCGCAGCGGCTTTGCCTCCACAACGCTAGCTTCAGATCTTGAAACGGCACTCCGCAGCTCCACCGGTGGCAAGCTCCTCTTCCTCCTCCTCCTTCTTCCTCTCTTTCTCTCTCTAGGATTGTAGAAAGATGAAGGCCAAATGAAAATGAGGATTTCCTTCTCATCCTCGGCTGTTGGAACACCTTATTACTGATTTGTGCAAGGATCACTATATCCTTTAGGAAATTTGTTTTGACCTCCTTGTATAGATCTGAAGGTCAATTAGTTTAAGTCTAAGGGTTAGTATTTAGGTTTGTAAGCTGCCCTCAAGACCCTCAAGAACAGATATTTCAGTTCAGGAGACTAAGTCATTTCGTCGAGCTCAGGACGACGAATCGTCAAACTCCATTCGACGATCTCTGAGCTCACTTCGACGAATCGTCGAACTCCATTCGACGATCTCTGAGCTCACTTCAACGACTCGTCGAACTCCATTCGACCATCTTCGAGCTCAGATCGACGTTCCTGTCTCTAGTTTGTTTCCCTATCTCTGAGCTCAGTTCGATGATAGTTGAGCTCAAATCGACGATTTCTGTTTCAATCTAAGACCAGTCTCTGAGCTCAGTTCAACGATAGTCGAGCTCAGGTCAACGTTTTTCTGGAGAGATCGACGTTTCTCAAGATTCAAATTCAGACAGTTATGGAATTATTCCCAGCATTTATTTCAAGGATCTTGTAGCCATTTCAATTAATCTGGAGCAAGTTTCAAGGGAATTTTAAAGGAATGTTTTAGTGGACTTTCCTCTTGAAGACAAAATGCAGTTAAGGAAGTCATTTATGACAGGCTAACGGCTATCTTGGATAGAGAATTATTCTATTCAGATCTAAGGAATAAAAGAATTATTCATATTCTGTTGGTTAAGAAGAACAAAAAAAGAGAAAGAGTTGCAGATATTCACAGTCTTAGAATTCATACAGGAACACATCACTAAAGGAGATCAATATTCTGAAACTTCTAGATCCCTCTTGATTCCAGTGTTCAAAGGCCATTATCATTCAAAACTCCAGACAACACACATTTCAGCTGCTACTGTAATTATCTTTTGCTGGAGATCAAATCTTCTAAAGGCCTATCACCCTACTACAAAGCTTCACTTCCTGAACAACTATAGATCTCAGGGGGAGCTTTGACAACATCCACTATCTTCTCTCTAATTATTGATAGAGAAGATCATCTCACCTCTCTCTCTCTCTATCTCTGTAAAGGGTTTATCAAACTCCCTTCAAAAGTTTGTGTTGGTTTCTGAGACCTTATCAAAACTCAGTGGTAGCAAGACACCTGATCAAAAAATCTGGTTTGGTTTTTGAGTACCTTATCAAAAGCTCATTGGTGCCCAGGACACCTGATCAACTCATCCTGCAGTGGATTCCTACCTAGGGTGGTAGAAGAGTGGATGTACCCAGATTGGTTGGGGAACCACTATAGCTCCTTGTGTCATCTGGTTGCTTATTTTCTTTTGTTTTCTGGCTGTGGTTTGTGATTGTTCTGTGATTGCTTTATAATTAGATAGTTGTTGTGTTTGTTGTATTTCATTTGCTTTCCTGTTCACTTAGGAATACAACAAGAGTTGTAAAAAGTTTTTAGCAAGCACCATACTCTATTCACCCTCCTTTAGAGTATACCACACCTTAGTGGTTGTACAGGCTAACACCTGAACCCAAAGATTCCTCTAGTTAGATCTGCTTGTTTTAAGTTTGTTAGTAGAATTATTTCTTCACAAAACATGGCCCAAAACAAAGATTATGCTAGCACCAGACCTCCAGTGTGCAATCTATCTAAGTTTGCACTTTGGAAGGCAATATTAGATTGTACATGAACTCTATTGATGAAGAAATTTTCAATTCTATTTTGACAGTGTGTCCAAGACCTCCAGAAAATACAAGTACAAGTGTTGTTCCACCTCCTTCAGGAACAGATGCAGAAATCAAGAAATGGAAAGTGGCAGATGCTAAGGCAATGAATATTTTAGCCCAGACTATGTCTGATGCAATATTTCAAAAAGTAGCTGACTGCAACTCAGCAAAGGACATCTGGGACAAGTTATCTGAGATAGTCTCAGGATCTGCTGATAAGAGAAAAGATAGAAGATCTCATCTCATAACCCAATATGAGAATTTCAAGAAAGGAGAAGCTGAGTCAGTAGCAGATATGTATAATAGACTCAGTCTCATGGTCAATGAGCTGAAAACATTGGACAAAGAGATCTCATTGACTGAGCTCAATGATAAAATCCTAATGTGCTTCCCAAGCACTTGGGACTCAAGGATCTAGCCAATCAAGGATGCCAGAAGCCTAAATGAGATCACAACTGAAGCTCTCTTGGGCAAGCTCAAGTCTTATGAGCTGCTCATCAAGAATAGAGAAGAAGAGCAGAAGGCTGCCTCACCAGCTACAAGAAAAGAAAAATCAATAGCTTTCAAAGCCATTGAAGATCAGCTTGAAGACAAGGTCACAGGCAATGAAGAGTTGCTAAGCCTACTGGCCAAAAGGTTTTACAAAATGGCCAGGAAGGATTTCAAGAAAAGATCATACAGAGAGCATGACAAGCCAAGGTATGACAAATCAAATAACAAAGAGATTATTTGTTTTGGATGCAGGAAACCAGGCCACATTGTGCCTGACTGTCCATAAAATAAAAACAAGGACAAGAAGGACAGGAAAGAAAAGAGAAAAGAAAAGGACTTCAAGAAGAGCAGCAATGACAAACCCTCCTCCAGCAAGAACAAACATACAAGGAAGGGGTTTGTTGCTGAAACTTGCAGTAAGACAGAAGAAGAATCTGAAGCTTCATCCAGCTCTAGTGATGATGAAGATGATGCTGATGAAAAAGAATTCTGCAAGATGGCTATCAATGCCTCACAACAAAATTCTGATGCAGAAGAGTCAGATTCAGAATCAGAGACTCAATCTGAAGAGGACCAGGTAATAAGTTCTTTTGATTTTAATTCTGAGGACTTCAAGTGTGAGTTTAAAGCACTGTGTTTAGATTTATTAAAATCTGAGAAGGAAATCATTTCTCTCAGAAATCAGCTATCTGAACACAACACTTTAAAATCAGAAAACCTCAAACTCTCTGAGGAGTTGGAATGTTGTAGGGAGCAGATAGCCTCACTGAAAGGTGAACTATCAGAGGCCAAAAAGTTTGAAGAGTCTCTCAATGGGAGAAGTATCAAGCTAATGGACATCACAAGCACAGTGAACTCAAGATTCAATAGTACACTGGGCTTGGGTGCCTCATCTAGCCAACCTATAGTATTAACAACCCCAATCAAGTTTATATCTGATAACGGTAAGGGAGTTGTAGACGTAGCTAGGAATAATTCTGACTTACCTAAGAAAATAAGAGTTCAATAGAAATTGTCGAATGGAGCTAGACGATCGTCAAATGAAGATCAACGATCTCAGGCTAAATTGTCGAACTCAGGTCGACGATATCTGGACCCTGAACTCTGCCACAGTCGATCTTCGAATGGAGCTCGACGATCTGACCCAAGATCGTCGAACTCAGCTCAGCGATCGTCGAGCAGAGATCAGAGTTTTGAAAAATTTTTCAAAGGTAAATCAAATTTCAAACTTAGGGGTCCTTCATCCCAAAGATTTAACCCTTATACTGAATGGATAATACCTCCTAGGAGATATCATCCTGAAGGCTATAAGAGTCAACCAGGGATATCTTTTATTTCTGAATTCAAAAGTTATCAACCTAGGCCCAAGGTAAACTGGGTCAAAACAAATAAATTATTTTATGTGCAGGAGAAGACCTATCCAACATCAAACCAGCAATGATATCTGGATAGTGGGTGCTCAAAGCACATGACAGGAAACAAGGACAATTTCACATCCTTCAAAGCCAAGCTTGGACCCAAAGTAATATTTGGTGATTCAAACTTTGGACTAACAAAAGGATATGGTGCAGTCCAGATTGGCACAATCACATTCAAGAAAGTAGCCTATGTGGAAGGACTGAAGCACAACTTGATCAGTATCAGTCAACTTTGCGATGAAGGCTATCAAGTGACTTTCAACAAATTCTCATGCAAAATGAAATCAGAGGACAACACAACTGTGTTGACAGGTAAAAGGAAAGGTAACATATATCTTGTAGATTTTCTTTCAACCAAGGTAGGTATATGTTTGTTCAATTCTATTTGTAGACCTAATGAATTATGGTATAAGAGACTAGGGCATATAAACCTTAGAACCATTGCTAGGCTATCCAAGGACAACCTTGTTAGAGGACTACCTTCTGGCCCCTACAAGAAGGAAGGACTTTGCAGGGCTTGTCAATTAGGCAATCAAACCAAAAATAGTTTCAAGTCACTTAATAAGAGTGATTCACCTAGGATTTTGTATCTGTTACACATGGATCTCTTTGGACCCATTACAGTACAAAGCTTAGGAGGGAAATCTTATACTTTAGTAGTTGTAGATGACTTCTCTAGATTCACATAGGTGTTCTTTCCGAGGAAGAAGTCTGATAACTTTAAGTGTTTGACATAGTTTCTCAAATGCATACAGAGTGAGTTCAATACTCACATTGCCCTGATCAGAAGTCATCATGGGACAGAGTTTTATTCTCTTCTTATGCAAGAGTTCTGTCAGAGTGAAGGGATCAGGCACACTTTCTCAGCTCCTAGAACTCCTCAACAAAATGGGGTCGCTGAAAGGAAAAATAGAACCCTTATTGAATCTGCTACTACATTGTTGTCAGATGCTCATCTTTCTCTATCCTTTTGGGTAGAGGCAGTGAACACCTCCAACTATGTGTTGAATAGAAGTTTAATACATAAACTGAAGGGCAAGACTCCCTATGAATTACTCAAAGGGAAGAAACCTAGAGTAGATTATTTCAAAATCTTTGATTGTATTTGCTACATTCATAATAATGACAAGAAATACTTAGCAAAATTTCAAGCTAAAGCTGATGAAGGAGTGTTTCTGGGATTATCCATGATCAGTAAAGCTTATAGGGTATATAATAAATCTACTCTCAAAATTGAAGAATATGTTCATATATCTTTTGATGAATCTAACATGTCTTTCAAGGAGAAGAATACTTCTACCATAGAACCTTTGCAGGTACACTCTCTTGCTGAAGACTTGGACAGGTTACAAATTATTCAAAAAGTTGAAAGCAGTGAAGATGAAGAAGACATTCAACATCTTGAAGAGAATCTTCTTGAAGAGCCAGTTGTTGTACCACAAGAGGAAACAACAACACAGGTTGGTGAACAATCAACATCTCCTGTTGATTTAGTAACATCAAGAGACCATCCAATCTCCCAAGTGATTGGAGACATCTCAGCTGGTGTGCAAACCACAAATCAGGTCAACCAAAACCTGATGCACACTTGCTTTCTCTCTCAAATTGAACCTCAATCCATTCAAGATGCAGAGCAAGATCCACACTGGATCATTGCAATGCAAGAGGAGTTGCATCAATTTGAAAGGAACAAAGTTTTGGAACTAGTACCAAGGCCAAAGTATCACTTCATTGTTGGAACAAAGTGGGTGTTCAGAAATAAATTGGATGATCAAGGAGTCATTGTAAGGAACAAGGCAAGGGTAGTTGCTCAAGGGTACTCTCAAGAAGAAGGGATAGATTATGACCAGACCTTTGCACCAGTTGCAAGGTTAGAGGCCATAAGAATCTTCTTAGCATATGCAGCACACAAAGGTTTCAAAGTATACCAGATGGATGTAAAGAGTGCTTTTCTCAATAGAGATATCAAAGAAGAAGTCTATGTCAGACAACCCCTAGGTTTTATCTCTTCAACTCATCCTGATCATGTTTTCAAATTGCATAAAGCATTATATGGTCTAAAGCAAGCTCCTAGAGCATGGTATGAGACCCTAGCATGCTTTCTTCTGAAAAATGATTTTATAAGGGGTAGAGTAGACCAAACGCTTTTTATTAGAACCCATAAGTCTCATACCCTACTAGTACAAATCTATGTAGATGATATTATATTTAGTTCTACTGATTCAAATTTGTGCAGAAGGTTTTCCAATCTAATGCATTCTAAATTTGAAATGAGTAGCATGGGTGAGCTATCCTTCTTTCTAGGATTGTAAATCAAACAACATGTTGAAGGCATATTTATTTCTCAAACCAAGTATGCAAAAGAATTGGTTAAGAAATTTGGTATGTCTGAAGCATCATGTATGAAAACACATATGTCTACTAATGTTGTATTAGATGCTGATGAACATGGGAACCTGTTGATCAGACAACATATAGAGCAATGATTGGCTCTTTATTGTACCTTACAGCTAGTAGACCTGACATAATGTTTGCTACATGCATATGTGCTAGATTCCAAGTGAGCCCTAGAGAGTCACACTTAACCTTATTAAAAAGGATTCTTAGGTATGTGAAAAGTTGTCCAAATCTAGGTCTCTGGTATCCAAAAGACTCAACATTTGACTTAACTGGATTTTCAAATGCTGATTATACTGGATGCAGAATAGACAGGAAAAGCACCAGTGGAACTTGTCAGTTTCTTGGTGACAGACTTGTCTCCTGGTTTTGCACGAAACAAACATCTGTGTCAACTTCAACTGCTGAAGCTGAATATATGGTTGCAGGTAGTTGTTGTTCACAGATCTTGTGGATTCAAAATCAGCTCCTACACTATGGCTACAACTTAGAGAAGTCAAAAATATTTTGTGATAATACTAGTGTTATTTCCATAGCACAAAATCCAGTCCTCCATAGTAGGACAAAACATATAGAAATTAGGCATCACTTTCTAAGGGATAATGTTGAGAAAAACAAAATTGAACTTCAATATATCCCAACTGATTTGCAAAGGGGAGATATTTTCACCAAACCCTTGGATGAAAAGAAACATACATTCTTCCTGAATCAGTTAGGAATGTTAGATGGAGGAAGTCTAAAATAATATCCAAGATTTTTAAAAATCTAAAACTGACCAAGACTAGGCAAATCAAAATGCTTTTTCTAGTGTATAGAGTGTTTCTGGTCTCTGAACTGCGCTCAACGATTTTCCTCAAGATCGTCGAACGGAGATCGACGATTTCAGAAATCGTCGACCAGAGTTCAGCGCTTCTCAGATAGTGCTAAACTATCTATCTTCAGGTCAGCGATCGTCGAACGGAGCTCAACGCTCTCCAATATCGTCGAACGGAGATCGACGATGTTGATGACCTTTCAGTTTCCTTTAGAATCCCAGATCGTCGAACAGAGTTCAACGATCTTTCCTTTTCTGCGTCGAACCCTAATATAAAACTCATTTTTTGGCCGTCGTTCTGCCTTTGCACTTTCATACTCTCTGCAAAATTTCTCTTTCCCTCTAAACTTTTCTGCACTTGCTCTTGTGTTTGTTCATTTTCTTTGCAAGAATCAATGGCAGTTTCAGTCGCAATCTTGGCAGCTATGAAATTTGATATAGGCTTTGATATAGACATGGATTCCTTTGATAACAGCGATCAAATCTTCAAGGATATTCTGGAACGTTTCAAGGACCAACAGTTAGTTACCATAATGACTACAAGGATTAAATTGGCCGCAAATGAAATAAATGAATGGGTGTATACTGCCCACAATCTTGATGAGAACACAGTGATTGGAACCATCTCAGGAACTCATGTACCTTTAACACCTGCTGTTTTGACAGAGGTTTTTCAATTGAATTCTGGAGAAGATTCTGTTGAGCTTTCTGGAGAAGAGTTTTCCCTTATGCTTGAGAGGATGGGACATTCAGAAGCTAACCCTAGTAAATTGCTTAAGAAGAATCTGTCAGTTGAGTACAGATTTCTTGCTGATGTAGTTGGGAAAGTGTTGTTGGCAAAACACTCAGCTCATGATACCATATCTAGGTATCAGCTCTGTTTGATGGGTGCCCTGGTGGACAAGAAGCAGCTGAACTGGGGAGAAGTGTTCTTTGATTTAATCAAGAAGAAAATTAACAAGAACTTTGTTAATTTTGGGAGGATTTTAGGGATGTTTCTTCACAACAGATGCCCTGAACTGCTTGTTTCCAGTGGGATGCACATCAATGCCTCCAAGAGACTTACCTGTGCCCTATTTGGGAAATGGGACAGGCAGATTGTAAAGCCCAGCATACCCTCTGCAATCTCTTCTTCAGGCACAAGGACTACTTCAGTCTTTTCCCCTCAGGTTTCTGCCCCTGCAGAAGATTTGCCTGTCTCATCATCTCCTCCTTCTCCACCTATTGTTTCTTCTACAACAGTCACATCCACCATCACAATTTCATCCCCCATTTCCATCCCATCTCCAACTTCAATCCCTTCTCCAACTCCACCATTAACTGAAGAAATCTTCCATCCACTACATCACTACCCCCACATGGACATTGACTCATCATCTCATATTCCATCCTTCACACTTTTAGATGATTCCTATATGGATGATTCTCCTTCATCCCCACTTGAGCCACCATCCTCATCCGCTTCTTATCAACAACTACTTCAGGACATCATTGCTCAACCATCATTCACACCATCCATTTCCATTCCACAATCTTCCATCTCCACAATTCCAATATCTCAACCATCACTTCCACCATCCACAGTCTCTCCAACAACATCTCCTGCTGCTCCAACCCTCATCTCTACCTCATCCATCCCTACCTCTACTCAAGTCCCTCTTGAGCAAGTAGACCTTAAAGTTGTTGCATACAAGCTATATGAACTGATAGCTCCAAGGCTATCACTACTGCTGGAGACCTCTTTGACTCCACTTCTGAAAACAGTTCAGGAGCTGTCTGCCAGGCTATCCTCTTTTCTTCCTCCTCAGGAAATCCCTTTTACTGGGTACCTTGATCCAGTTCTCACTGAATCTAGGCAGGGGGAGATGCCTTATGAAGCTGAGAGATTGCCTGCTGCAGTAACTTCAGACAATGCTCCAGCTGCAGTCATTACAGTGGACCTCAGGTCACTGCTATCAATATATGATTCTGTGTACTTCAGCTGTCTTCCAGTCCAGCATACTGAAGATCTTACTAAGGCCATTGTGCCTATTTCCAGCTGTGACCCCAGCTTAATAAGTTCTTATGTAAATTCCTTCAATTACTTCAATACTATGGATGGTGCTCCTTCTATTTTTGTTTCTGTTGCTCCTACTGCTGCTGTTGATGTTTCAGCTAGTTTAGTTACTGGTGTTTCATTTTCTGAAGATATGCATATGACAGAGACAATTATGTTTGAGCCTGCTGTATCTGAGCCTACTGTTTCTGAAATTTTTGTATCTGAACCTGCTGTTATAATTTCTTCTGCCAGTGTTGCTTCTACTCCAATTCCTGCTGCTGATGTTGCTCCTGTTGTTGTTTCTGCTGTCTCTTCTGCTCAGTCTCAACAACAGAAAGAATATATCAAGAGGATTGATGCAATGTATGATAATCCACAAAACTCAGACAGTGATCAGTTTAGGACTGACTCTGATGATTCCTCTGCAACAATTGCAAAGAAAAGGAAAGCAAGAAGCAAGGCCATGAAGAGAGTTCCCCCAGAGAAGGTGAAAGATACAAATGATATTCCATATTATATATTGCATGATTGCCCTATTACAGAACCATGGATGCAGTACTCCAGGAATCAGCTGAAAGCCATGAAGAAGAAAAGGAAGTATGACAAAGGATCATCCCATTTCAATCCTCCTCCTCCTCCTCCTTCACCTGATGCAGGTACAGGTGGTAGTTCTGCCTTTCAATCTACTGCTAGAAGACAAAGTTCATATCAATCTCAAGGAAGATCTTAGTACATAGGAAATCGGTCTAGAGGTTAGCAGTCCAGAAGAGGACAGTACAGAGGAAATCAAAGAGAACTCAAAGTATATTCTAAAGGATATTCCAGGCAACATCCTTATCAAAGGGAAGGACAAGGTCCCTCTGACACTACTTCTGGTCCTTTCCCTTATAAGCTTAAAGATCTAGTCTCTTCCAGAGCTCCTCCTGATAATTCTTCAAACAAATATGAGCCTCCTGTTCCATTTGAAGACCCAGAAAATAATCCCACTTCATGGACTGCCAGAATGAAAGAGTTGGTTGCACTAGACCAAATCAAGAAGGCTAGAGAACAAGGACAAGATACATCTAATATCACTACTCTATTATATCAAAGAAAGAAAGAACTTGAGATATACTCTTCCAGTAAATTCTTTGATTTAGAAAGTTATATGAAGCTGCACCCAGAAGCTGTAGTCCCCAGGCCAAAGCATCAAACTTCTCTAGGTGCAGCTGATGACAGAAGATCCAAGAAAGAAGCTCTCAACCCTAATAGAGAAATAGTTCTCATAAAGAGCAAAGAAAAGGAATGATTCTGTAAGATGAGAGTAAATTTGTTTTCTGACTATCTATGATAATGTCTGTGTTTCTGCAATATTTTGTTTGTTACATTTCTGCATTGTATGTTTTTATTTTTCCAATGTCTGTAAATAGTAATCCTAACCCAAATAGGGGGAGATTGTTGGAACACCCTATTACTGATTTGGGTAAGGATCACTATGTCCTTTAGGAAATTTGTTTTGACCACCTTGTATAGATCTAAAGGTCAATTAGTTTAAGTCTAAGGGTTAGTATTTAGGTTTGTAAGCTGCCCTCAAGACCCTCAAGAACAGATATTTCAGTTCAGGAGACTAAGTCATTTCGTCGAGCTCAGGACGACGAATCGTTGAACTCCATTCGACGATCTCTGAGCTCACTTCGACGAATCGTCGAACTCCATTCGACGATCTCTGAGCTCACTTCAACGAGTCATTGAACTCCATTCGACGATCTTCGAGCTCAGATCGACATTCTTGTCTCTAGTTTGTTTCCCTATCTCTGAGCTCAGTTCGACGATAGTTGAGCTCAGATCGACGATTTCTGTTTCAGTCTAAGAATAGTCTCTGAGCTCAGTTCAACGATAGTCGAGCTCAGGTCGACGTTTTTCTGGAGAGATTGACGTTTTTATAGATTCAAATTCAGATAGTTATGGAATTATTCCCAGCATTTATTTCAAGGATCTTGTAGCCGTTTCAATTAATCTGGAGCAAGTTTCAAGGGAATTTTAAAGGAATGTCTTAGTGGACTTTCCTCTTGAAGACAAAATGCAGTTAAGGAAGTCATTTATGACAGGCTAACGACTATCTTGGACAGAGAATTATTCTATTCAGATCTAAGGAATAAAAGAATTATTCATATTCTGTTGGTTAAGAAGAACAAAAAAAAGTGAAATAGTTGCAGATATTCACAGTCTTAGAATTCATACAGGAACACATCACTGAAGGAGATCAATATTCTGAAACTTCTAGATCCCTCTTGATTCCAGTGTTCAAAGGCCATTATCATTCAAGACTCCAGACAACACACATTTCAGCTGCTGCTGTAATCATCTTTTGCTGGAGATCAAATCTTCTGAAGGCCTATCACCCTACTGCAAAGCTTCACTTCCTGAACAACTATAGATCTCAGGGGGTGCTTTGACAACATCCACTATCTTCTCTCTGATTATTGACAGAGAAGATCATCTCACCTCTTTCTCTCTCTCTCTCTCTGTAAAGGTTTTATCATACTCCCTTCAAAAGTTTGTGTTGGTTTCTGAGACCTTATCAAAACTCAGTAGTGGCAAGACACCTGATCAAAAAATCTGGTTTGGTTTTTGAGTACCTTATCAAAAGCTCATTGGTGCCCAGGACACCTGATCAACTCATCCTGCAGTGGATTCCTACCTAGGGTGGTAGAAGAGTGGATGTACCCAGATTGGTTGGGGAACCACTATAGCTCCTTGTGTCATCTGGTTGCTTATTTTCTTTTGTTTTCTGGTTGTGGTTTGTGATTGTTCTGTGATTGCTTTGTAATTAGATAGTTGCTGTGTTTGCTGTATTTCATTTGCTTTCCTGTTCACTTAGGAATACAACAAGAGTTGTAAAAAGTTTTTAGCAAGCACCATACTCTATTCACCCCACCTCTAGAGTATATTAGGTCTAACCTGCACTTTCATCGGCCATAAAGCAGCAGGGAGGAGTTTCAGTCATTGGATCCTGGCTGAGGAAATGGACGACCACGATTTTGCCACAAAATCTCATTTTTTTCCTAACACGCCCGTGTCACAGGTCGTGTACCCTAAGCGGTGCTCAACCGACTTATCCAGACCAGTACACGCCCATGTGACACACCCTTGTCACGGGACATGTCACCTGACATGCCTTCAGATACACCCGTGTATGTGGCCATGTACATCAGGCTTCACAAAATCATCTTCAACCCGAGCGGGACACGGCTAGTGACACGCCCGTGTCACAAGCTATGTACCCCATGACACACTCGTGTCGTGCCCGTGTTCACCCGGCCTCAATACCTTGGGCACATCCAGAAAAGTACACGGCCTGTGACACGCCCGTGTCACAGGCTATGTGCCCATACACGGCACCAGACACGCCCCCGCTCAACTTCATCGAGCTGAGTTTGTCGACCCGTAAAGGACACGGCCTCTGACATGCGCGTGTTAGAGGGCGTGTGCCCTCAATTTTCGTCGAATGAATTTTTGTCGAACACTCGCCGACTGCTCACCCGAGCAGGACACGCCCTGGGACACGCCTGTGTCCCAGGCCGTGTCACCCAATTTTTCCAAACTCTGGAATTTGGGGTGTTACAACCCTCCCTTCCTTACAAAAATTTCATCCCCGAAATTTGCACACAGGATGGAGATCAAATACATGAATTTCATTCCATAATCGTTTAGTACAACGCGAGACACACTGCATAACAGTTACATAAAGAGCTCGGAAAATTCAGCTCGCATGGTCTGCTCTCGCTCCCATGTTAGCTATTCACGGCCGCAATTGTCCCATCGGACTTTGACCATCCCGATCGTCTTGTTCCATAACTGTTTATCGGCACGATCCTCGATCCGAATGGGCCTAACCATCGTTGTTATCCCGTACTCCACCAGCACATGATCAGTCTCGATCCCTTGAGCTGGATCTTTGACGGCTTTCCGAAGCACCGAGATGTGAAACACATCATGTAATCTACCCAAGTCTGCCGAAAGAGCTAGCCGATATGCAGCTTCCCCAACTCGCTCTACCACTTGAAACAGACCAAGGTATCGAGAACTCAACTTTTTCAGACGTCGAATCCTGGATACGCCTTTGAAGGGTTTGATCTTCAGGTATACCCAATTGCCTACCGCGAACTCCACGTTTCAGTGCTTGGCGTTGTAATATTTCGCCTGACGATCATGGGCTATCAGTAGCCACTCTCGGATAGTGTGTATTGCCGAGTTCGCTTCCTCGACTTTGTTATGCTTATACACTTTGGATTCGCCTGCTTCTGCCCAAGCCAACGGTGTACGGCACTTCCGACCATACAGAGCTTCAAACGGTGCCATACCGATGCTCGCTTGGTAGTAATTGTTGTAGGCAAACTCCACCAAATAGAGATGATCTTCCCATCTCTTCCCAAAGTCTAGGGCACACATTCGGAGCATATCTTCCATAGTCCTATTGGTCCTCTCAGTTTGGCCATCCGTCTGGGGATGAAAAGCCGTACTGAACATCAACTTTGTGGCCAACAGCTGATGGACTAGCCTCCAATCATTTGAAGTAAAGAGCCCATCATGATCGTTCACGATGTTACGAGGAACACCATGTAACTGTACAATCTGCTCCACATAGAGCTTTGCCAAACTCTCCATGGAATTGTCCCTTTTATTTGGAAGGAAGTGTGCCACTTTCCTCAGCCGGTCTATAATTACCCAAATGGAATCATTCCCGCGCTGAGATCTCGGCAACCCATGCACGAAATCCATAGAAATATCATCAAACTTCCATTCCGGAATCGGCAACGACTTCAAGAAACCGCCAGGCTTCTGGCATTCCGCCTTCACCAAAGCGCAAGTTTGGCATTTGGCCACATAATGAGCGACAACTTTCTTCAGTCCTGGCCACCAGAACAGCTTCTTCATATCCCTGAACATCTTCATGCTCCCAGGGTGAATTGAGTACTTTGTATATTGAGCTTCGTACATCAACTCTTACCTCAACACTCCCAAACTCGGGACGCACAAACGGCCCTCCTTCCGCAAAAGGCCGTCATTCCAGGAGAATTTGCCCTCTAGCCCATCCTTGGCATAGCGTTGGAGACTCTCATCTAGCTCCGTTGCTCGTCGAACCCTGTCTGTAAGGTCATACTGCACCTCCGTCCAGTTCAAACATGCATCGGCTATAGAATTCTTGTCAGCTCAAGAAATCTCTAACACTTCCAACTCCTGGATTAGACATTCATCATGCCTCTGCAACCAACTCGCCCTTGCCGGAGCTCTCCAACTCAAGGCATCAGCGATGACATTTCCCTTCCCAGGAGTATAATGGATCTCAAAGGTGTAGTCCCCAAGGAACTCCAACCAACTTCGTTGTCACATATTCAGGTCCCTCTGCTCCAATAAATACTTTAGGCTCTTGTGATCTGTATAGATTTCCACTTTCACGCCATACAGATAATACCGCCACAATTTCAGTGAAAAGACCACCGCCGCCAACTCTAAGTCGTGGACAGGATAATTTCTCTCATGCGCCTTCAGTTGGCAAGAGCCATACACAATCACTTTCCCATTTTGTAGAAGAACGCAGCCTAAGCGGCTCCCTTAAGCATCACTGTAAATTTCAAATCCATCAGTACCACATGGCGATGTTAACACAGGCGTCGTGGTCAACCGACACTTCAGCTCTTCAAAAGCTCGCGCGCACTCCGGCATCCAAACGAACTTCTGATCCTTTCTCGTCAGTGTGGTTAGAGGCAAAGCGATCCGTGAGAAGTTTTCCACAAACCATCTATAGTAGCCTGCCAGTCCAAGGAAGCTCCTTACTTCGGCCACAAAAGACAACACTGGCCACTCCTGTATGGCCCTTATCTTTGCCGGATCCACTGCTATGCCCTCTCCGCTTACCACATGGCCCAGAAAAGCCACCGACGATAGCCAAAACTCGCACTTCGAGAACTTGGCGTAGAGCTTATTCTTCCTCAACGTCTACAACACCAACCGTAAGTGGTTCTCATGACCGGCTTTCGATTTTGAGTACACCGGGATATCATCAATGAACACAATCACGAACAGATCCAGGTACTCTCGGAATATTCGGTGCATCAAGTCCATAAACACTGAGGATGTATTGCACAACCCAAACGGCATGACTGTGAACTCATAATGCCCGTAACGTGTTGCTAATGCGGTCTTGGGAACGTCACCTTCCTGAATTCTCAACTGCTAATAACCAGACTTCAAATCCAACTTGGAGTAGACGATTGAACCCACCAGCTGATCGAACAACTCATCAATCCGGGGAATCAGATACTTATTCTTCTCAGTCAGCTTGTTCAGTTCGCGGTAATCAATATATAACCGCAAGCCGCCGTCTTTATTCTTCACAAACGGAACAGGCGCGCTCCAAGTTGACATGCTTGGGCGTATATAACCTTGTTCCAACAACTCTTGCAGTTTTACTTTCAACTCCGCCATTTCCTTTGGCGTGACGCGATATGGCGAGCGGGCTACAGGTTTCGCACCTGGCACCAACTCGATCGTGAATTCAATCTCTCGCTGGGGTGGTAGCCCATGGAGATCCTTGGGAAACACATCTGCAAATTCCTATACTACAGGAACATCGCTCACACCGGCCTTTGGCTCAACAGCCTGAATTAGCGCGAAGTAGCACTCCACGCCCTTCCAAACAGCCTTGACTAATTGGAGTGCAGACATCAACGTCCTGCCCACTCCTCGCATACCCGCAAACTTCGCCTCCTGATCTATATTCTGGCCCAACGTGATCTCTTTGGCATTACAATCAATCAAGGAATGCTGCTCCGCGAGCCAATCGATACCAAAGATCACGTCGAATTCTGATATCAGCAATACAGATGCAGTTAAACAGAAATCCAGACTTCCTATTTGCACCGCCACATCGCAAGCCCGATCCGCGAGCATCAAACAACCATTCGGTAACACCACCCTGACGCTATCTATCTTCACACGACTAGGTATCTCAAGTCGAGCTATGAAATCTTTAGACAGAAACGAATGTGAAGCACCCGTATCAAACAGTTCTCGCGCCAGCGTGTTCCAAATCATTACAAATCCTGTGATAATCATGTCACACACACAAGCCTCATACAAATAGGCAATCAACAATGCATGCGATATGCAAAATAATACAATAACTTAACTCGTACCTGTAACGATGTCACTCTGCTTAATGGCCTCCTGCATGCCAAGATTGTAGACTCGGGGCTACGCCTGCGAGGCAGAGGACTCCACCACTGCCTTTCCTTTCTCTGCTTACGACGCTCCCGCCTTCTTTTCACTCTTTGGTGGTACCATCCGACAATCACGGGCTATATGCCCCACTTTTCAACATGTAAATCAGGTACGAGTATCCGGCCTTGAAGAGTCCCCCGACGTTGCACCCGCTGCAACAGTAGAAGGAGCTTGTCCAGTCGACTTGGACCTCTTGCCCCAATTCTTCTTATAATATGATTTCCCTGGTCGGGGTGCCTTGAAATCCAGCTTGCTCATAGCTAAATCCCTCTTCCCTTGCACCCTTTTCATATCCTTTTCCAGCACGCAAGCAGTGTCAACCAACACCTGGAAGCCTTGGTTCATAGAACTAGAGAGCATGAATCGTAACTCATCCCGTAGTCCTTCATAGAACCTATTCGTCGTCCTCTACTCATCAACAAAAATCGACACAGAACTAGAGAGCAGGAATCATAACTCGTCCTGCAGTCCTTCATAGAACCTATTTGTCTTCCTCTGCTCATCAGCAAAAATCGAACCTGCATATCGTCCCAACCTCGTGAACTCATGCAGGTAAGCGTCAACACTGCCTTCACCTTGCGTCAGCCTTTGGAATTCGTTCTCCATGGCAATACGTTGTGCCGCCGGGAGGTGCTTAGCCGGGAAGAGTCGGGAGAATTCTACCATCGACACTTGTGTTAACGGCCTTCCCGCTAAGTGATGCAAATCCATCTCTTCCCACCAAAACAGCGCCTCGCCTTCCAGCAAGAAGGTGGCCAAGGTGACCTTCTGATGTTCCTCCGACCTGATCGCCGTCATTATCTGCTTGATGCACGACAACCAATCTTCAGCCTGCGTAGGAGATCCCACTCCCGAAAATGTAGGCGGGTTAAAGCTCATGAACTGCTTCAACTGCCTTGTAGCTGCTCGAGGATCCACAACCTCAATAGGTTCTGGCCTCGCTGCCACCTGTTCTGGCCTCAATGCTGGTTGTGCTTGCCCTTTCGCCTGACCAAGAGGTTGTGCTTGAATCATGGCAAACAATGCCTCAACAACTAATCACACAGTTTCTGCAGAAGGCAGAGGTGTAGGCACCTCAGCTGGTACCATACTTTCATCAGAACGCTGGGGCTCCGATTTCCTAGCACCACTTCGGGTCACTTATAGGTGAACAAGACACGCACATTAGCGACCGCACACAAGCAATAACAACAAGATAGGAACACTCAGGTTCCTCAAACACATATATTTGCATTCCTAAAGTGGACATTCAAGAGTTCATTCGTGTTAAAATGGTTCGCACAGACACGTGCTCTGATACCAAAAATATAACGAGTCCATCCGTTCACAGGTATATACTAGAAGGTTCGGTCGGGGCCCCACAACATATACCATAAAACAGGCGGGGAAGTCATAGAGTGATACCAGAGTTGCGCATCCTAACTGATTGCATTCTAGTGGAAGACTATAACACGGAAACTGAACTCACACGCATGAATGTTCACCATATAAAAGCTCCACATTTATATAAAACAGGAATGTCCAAATACAAAGTCAGTTGGCCTTATGGCCTTACAAGGCTTTACACAATAGTGGCCTCAAATATTGGCGCACAGGTCGGCCACGTATAAACAAACATAGCATTTAGTTTAGCCTTCAAGGGCTAGTAGCGGTAGCAGCAACAGTAGCAGCAAGTCCTTCAGCCTTTATGCGTCCCGCATGGCTCTCCAGCACATGCACAGGGATAGCCCACCCAACGATGGTTATAACAAAGCCAGAGTTCAAAGCGCCCCGACCTGGGAAATCATATTATAAGACGAGATGGGGTAAGAGGTCCAAGTCGTTAGGACAAGCTCCTTCTACGGTTGCATCGGGTGCAACGTCGGGGGCCACGTCATGGCCAGAAACTCGTACGTGTTTTACTTGTGCACGAGTGGGGCATATAGCCCGTGACTGCCGGGTTGTTCTGCCGAAGGGAGAAAAGAAGGCGGACGCGTCTTATGCTGAGAAGGGTGAAAGTTAGGGTTAGATCTGATATACTCTAGAGGGGGGTGAATAGAGTATCTTGAAACTTTTAATGTTTTTTGCTGTAAATAAAAATTGTTCATAAAGATAATCTACCACATACACAGCAAATATAAATTAACTATCACAAACACAGCAACCTAGATAGCACAGCCACAGCAAGAACAAAAGAAAAAGAAGGCAACCAGACAACACAAGAATTTTATAGTGGTTCCCCTAAACTTGGGTACATCCATTCTTCTACCACCCTGGTAGGAATCCACTCAGGTTTTTGATCAGATGATTGCCACCAATGAGCTTTTGATTAGGTGCTCAAAATCCAATCCCAAGTCTTTTGATCAGGTGACTTGCAACCAGGAATAACTTTTTAAGGGAGTTAAAGAACCCTTTTTACAGTGGGCGTGAGAGAGTGATGATGTCTTCTCTTTCTCAAATACAGCTGAGAAGACTTAAGTGGATCTTTGATGTTAACAGTCTCCTCCCGAGATATTTATTTGTTTAGGAAGGTTGGTGCTTTGCTTCAGGGTGAGTTGGTCTTCAATGTTTCAGCCTTGACCAGAAGGTATCCAGGAAATTCTTGACTGGTAGAGCTTTCGTTGTCCTCTGAAGAATCCTGGAATGAAGAGAGAAGAAGACTCTTGATTTTTGATTGATGTTCTTCTTCTTCTTTAGCTTGCTATTGTTGTTTTTTTGGTCTGGGGCTTGTTGTTTTCACGGTTACTGTATGATTTCTTTTTCTATGTTCTGAATGATGCGTGATATCTCTTTTTTTTCAAGAGGAAGAAGAAAAATCCTTTTATATTTTCCATGTAATCTTCCTTCTGAATTTTGAATTCTTCAGCATTTATTACTGACGGCCTGGAGAATGTCGGCATTAAATGATTTCCCCAACTGTCCCATTGAAATGCGACAAGTAATAATCTTGATGAAGACCATAATCAATGCTTGCTTCTAACGGTAATATTCAGAGAATATTTAAGCATTGCTAACTCAGGAATTATTGCAATAAAATAAGGACAGAGGGAGGGAAATTTTCAAGTCTGGAACTGCACAGAAATCGTCGAGCAGAGAACAGAATTTGTCGACCTGGGTCCAGAGTTCGTCGAGCTGAGAAGTTATGTTCGTCAACCAGATAATCTTTGTTCGTCGAGCTGAGATCCAAGATCGTCGAACTAAGAACAGATAACTACTTTCTCCAAAGCCTTGCCAATTCTATGCATCAAGATCATCAAGCTGAGATTCTAACTTCGTCGACTGGAGTTCAGTGAAATGTTTCTTGAACTTAAGAATGTAGAAGTAAAGTTTCCAGAAATCGTCGACCTGAGAATTAAGTTCTTCGACCTGAGAACTACTAACAGCTACTTGATACAACTTGTTGAGACTGTGGTATAAGTTCATCGAGTCGAGAACATGAATTCGTCGACTGGAGTATGATTCTGGACTTAGAATGTTTTTGATGTTTCTGGACTTTAGAATGTTGATGTAGACCATCCAGAAATCGTCGACCTGAGAACCAAATTCGTTAAGCTGATATTTTGACTTCGTCGACTAGGGTTCAGAGAAAGGAATTCTGGACTTGGAATGTTGATGTATAGTGTCCAGAGATCGTCGACCTGAGAACCAAGTTCGTCGAGCTCAGCTCAGAGAATTTTCTCTGAGTTCGTCGAGCTGAGCACGACTTTCGTCGACCTGAGTTCGACGAACGTCAAACTCATTTTTTGAGTCTTTGAAATTTCTCTAAGTCCCGAGTCTTCTGCAGTGTGTTGATGGCTGGTCTATGTGGTGTTGACTCTAAGGACATGACCTAGACTCTAGGACACAAACATGACCCTGGCTATACATGTTGGGTCAAACATCCTAGTTTAGTGGATCTAGCCCAAATACAACTAGGAATCTAACAATCTCCTCCTATTTGGGTGAGGTCACTAATTACAGACATAAAAGAGCTACAAAGCAATAAAATATATATCTGGTAGGAACAATTTAAATGTGCAGCAGATATATACATACAGTAAGCTTTGTATTAAGAAATAAATAAGCAGTTTTAAAACAATCAAAGAGACTTAAACAGTTTAAAGTTTATTTCTTCTTCTTGGGCTCCTTGTGCTTCTCCTCTTTAGCTTTTTCACCAGGCTGAGTGAACTTGATCTCCCTGTTTGGATTGGCTGCTTGTATCTTTGTGATTGTCATGTTAGCAGCTCCAATGATATTAAGGGAGGTAGCCCTTGGCACTACAACTTCTGAATGCAGTTTTATATAATCATCAACATTAAAGAATTTATTAGCTTTAGCAAACCTATTGAGTTCCTCCTTCATGTATTTAGACATGGTTGAATATTGAGAAGGATCCTTTCCTTCAGCTTTTTCCATGTTGATCATGGATAGGCCAACCAACTCTTGGAATCTGGTCATCCTAGCAGTTGTAACTGTTTTTGGATCTTCAAAAGGTACAGGAGGGGAGGTAGGTCTCTTTGGGCTTTCAGCTTTATGTTCAGTAATTTGTTGTTGTTGTTGATGATGCTATTGTTGATGTTGTTTGCCAGATGAATATTGCCACTGGTGGCTACTTCCTGAAGAAGAGGAGGACCTAACCTGATGTCTCTGATATGTTTGATACTGGGTAGTCCTCTGAGTTGAAGAACCTGAAGCACCAACAGCAGGTGGTGGAGGAGGAGGAGGATCCTTTCTAAATCTTTGAGGAGGAGGTGAGTACTTCCTGCTTTTCTTTCTTTCTTTATGCTGGTTCTTGGACAGCCACATCCATGTTGGCATGCCCTTGTATGGTGTGATTTTCTGCAGTATATAATATGGAGTGTCATTTGCTGGATTTGGTTTTGGGGCAGGAGGTGGAGGAGCTTTTCTCTACTTAGAGACTTTCTTTTTAGGCTCATCATCAGAGTCCTCTTCATCATCAACCTCATCAGAAGATCCTTGAGGAGTATCATATAAAGCATCAATGGCTTTTAGTACAGATTTATCAATAGGCTTTTCAGCCTGAGAAGGAGCTGGAGAAAGAATTGGAGCTGGAGCAGTAGAGCTATACACAACAGTGCTTTCAGCAACTGTTTTATTTTCTTCTTCTATATCAGCCATGATCAATGCATCAAGATCAGGTATTGGGTAGTCATCCATAACGAAAGTGGGAACAGAAATGTCTCTGGGAGGGGATGAGATAATGGGGGAAGCAAATTTTGGTGGAGATGGAATAGCTGGAACCTCTGTTATAGCAAAACTAGCCTTTAGTTACTTGCCAACCTTGGGGCTTATTGGTAAGGTGTAAGGGACTATAGCCAAAGATGGCTTAATGCTGTCTTTTGGTAGAAAGTTCAAATGAACTGTATCAAACATGCTCAACAATTTCAACAGATCAACTGTGGAATTTATAATATAATCACAAATAGTGTCTATCTCAGCAATAACAGGCTCATCCATATCAGTATATGATTCTATTAAATCTATAATGTCAGAAGGATCTGCATCTTCTGAAGAATCAGTCATGAAGGAATCAAGTTCTGCTTCTGCTACTGCTGCTTCTGCTGCTGCTTTTTTTGCTGCTGTTGCTTTTTCTGCTGCTGTTTCTGCTGTTCCTGCTGCTACATACACTGGAGCTTCTTCATCATGAAGCATCTCTCCCTGACTGGTTGCAGAAGGGCCTGGAGCCAGTCCCCCAGAAGAAGAAGGGACAAGGGATAGAGCAGCAACTGTGGCAGAGAGATTTTTGAGGGAAGCAGTGAGAGGAGGTAGAGTAGTAGTGAAAAGATTTTGAAAAGTGGGAGAGATGAAAGCAAGCAGATCCTTAGCAATATCAGAGAAATTTAAATGTAGAGATTCTGGAGCAGTGGAGGAGTAGGGATTGTGGTGACCACAATTTGAACAAACATAAAATGCACTAGACATATCTTGGTGGCTGTGGTCAGGTGCAGAAGATGGAATTTACGTTGTGGGGATGGATTCTTGATGTGGGGATGATGGGGGAATCACCAGATTTAATGTGTGGGAGGAGATAAAGGTGTCATGATTTGTGGTGGTTAAATGAGGTAGAAGAGGGGATTGAGGTGGGGAGGGTTGTGGTGATTGGGAAGGAGAGTGGTGTATGGATTCCTGAATGGGAGAAGATGGGATTTCAGTTTATTGGATTAAGGTGGGATTTATTTGAGGAGAGGATGGAGGTGGAGAACGTGCAGGAGATGAAACTGGGGTAGAAATGTGAAGTGGTTATTGTTGGTGAGTTTGAGGAGAAGGAATGTTGGAGGTGGAGGGAGCCTCTTCTAGGGTTAGAGGAGCGGCTGTGACCGCTCTAGTGCTTTCAGAAGGCCTGGAGGAGGAAGAAGCCTTGGAGGGCTTGGTGATGTTCCTCTCCCACCTGCCAAAGAGGGCACAGGTGAGCCTCTTGGAGGCATTGATGAATATGGTCGGGGTGACCAGGGATTCAGCAGCCTTTTCTTTAAGGAAGATTCCTAGAATCCTTCCAAAACAAACCTCGTTTTTAGTATTTTTCTTCTTAATCAGTTCAAACATGATTTGAGCTCAATTCACTATTTTCTTATTCACTACTGCACATATGACCAAGAATTGATGCCTGGTTATGTAATCATGGGCAGTGTTCTTGCCCAGCAATACTTTGCCCACAACATCTGCTAGAAATTTATACTCGGTAGATAGATGTTTCTTCAGCAGTTTATTAGGGATTTCTCCAGAATAACCCATTTTATTCAACATATCATTAAATTCTTAAATATCAATTTCCAGTTCCTTTGTACCATTGTTTAATCCAAATATTTCAGTCAGAATGGCGGGGGTAAGAGAGACAGCGTTACCCGATATTATGCCGGTCATGGTATTTGGATCTGTGGTGGAGGAAGTATAGACCCACTCTCTGATTTCTGAACTAGCGAGCTTGATCATGGTGGTCATCAACTATTTCAACTGATGTTCTTCAAGCAGTTTTAGAATATCCAGGAAGATTTGATCTGAGTGTTGAAATGATTCAAAGTCCACATCAAAGCCAGTATCAAACTTCATCGCTGCAAGACTTCCCGCTGGAATTGCCATAGTGCACCTGCAAGAGAAAAACGAAGATCAAGTGCAAGGGAACTGAAAGCGCGGGACGGAGGTCGAAGAAAAACCTAGATATAAGATTTTTCGGAATATGAATCGACAAACTCCGATCCACAAAAAAAATAAATAATTCTTCGATCTGATATCGACAAAATAATTGGTAGTTAAATAATTCGTCGAGCTCAGTCTGAAGATTTGAAAATATTTCGTCGAGCTCCGTTCGACGAAAGTTTTTCTGAAGCAGATTCGTCGATCTCCGTTCGACGAAAACAACTTCACTCACAGAGAGTTTGTCGATCTTCGTTCGACGAATATCTCTAGAACATTTCCCAGTTCATCGAACTCTGTTTGACGAACTTTGAAAAATTCGTCGAGTGTAGACAGAAGTTAAATCAAAGCTTCTCCATTGATCATGCCCAGCTGATTTATAAAGAACAAGTGATTTCTTTCATCCTGGGATTTTGTGAAAATATCTACTCTTTGTAAATCAGTATAGATATAGAGAAGTTTAATTTTGTTTTTGTCTTCACACTCTCTAATGAAATGATATCTAATGTTTATATGCTTAGTCTTACTGTGATGGACTGGATTCTGTACTATGGATATAGCACTTGTGTTAGAACATAAGAGAGTTGAATTATTTAAGTTGAACAATAGTCTAGGAGTTGCTTTTGAATCCACAACATCTGGGAACAACAACTGCCAGCTACAATATATTATGCTTCAGCAGTTGATGTGGACACAAACGATGTTTCTTGTAGAGCCAAGATACTAATCTCATACCAAGGAACTGACAAGTTCCTAAGGTACTTTTCATGTCTATCCTGCATCCAGTAAAGTCAGCATCTGAATATCCAATTAAATCAAATTCTGACTCAGTAGGATACCAGATACCTAAACTAGGACAACTCTTTATATATCTCAAAATTCTTTTTAGAAAAACTAGATGAGATTCTTTAGGATTCACTTGGAACCTAGCACAAAAACATATGGCAAACATTATGCCATGTCTACTTGCTGTAAGATATAGTAGGGACCCAACAATGCCCCTATATAATTTTTGATCAACTGGTTTCCCATGTTCATCAGTGTCTATTACATCATTAGTAGCCATAGGTGTTTTCTTTGCTGAGGCATCAGCCATCCCAAACCTTTTAAGAAGCTCTTTAGCATATTTAGCCTGGGAGATGAAGATGTCATCAGATAGCTGCTTCTTGGAGATCAAGAAAGTAGGAGAGCTCACCCATGCTACTCATTTCAAACTTAGAATGCATGAGATTAGAAAACCTCTTGCATAGTTTAGAATCAGTAGACCCAAATATAATGTCATCTACATATATATGTACTAACAATATGTTATCCTTATGGTGCCTAGTGAACAATGTTTTATCAATTATTCCTCTAGTGAATTTATGTTCTATCAGGAAGCTAGCTAGGGTATCATACCAAGCTCTTGGAGCGTGCTTTAGACCATAAAGAGCTTTATGCAATTTAAAAACTCATGAGGGATGGGTTGGAGAGATAAAACCTGGAGGTTGTTCAACATAAACCTCTTCTTTCAGTACTCCATTCAGGAAGGCACTCTTTACATCCATCTGATAAACTTTGAACTTTTTGTATGCAGCATAAGTAAGGAAGATCTTGATTTCTTCTAACCTTGCAACTGGTGCAGATGTTTGGTCATAGTCTATACTTTCTTCTTGCCTATAACCTTGGGCAATAAGCCTAGCCTTGTTCCTCACAATTACACCATGGGCATCTGGTTTATTTCTGTATACCCATTTAGTTCCAATGACTGGGTAGTGTTTGGGTCTTGGAACTAAATCTCAAACTCTACATCTCTCAAATTGGTTGAGTTCCTCTTGCATTGAAATGATCCAGTGGGGATCTTGCTCAGCATCTTTTATGGATTGAGGCTCAACTTGAGAGAGAAAACAGGCATGCATCACATCGTGGTTGAGTTGATGCCTTATCTGTACACCTGCTGATATGTCTCCAATCACTTGGGATCTAGGGTGATCTCTTAGTGTGACAAGATCAGTGGGTGGAGTTGGTTCAGCAACAGCATTTGGAATTAATTCCTCTTGTGGAATTATGTCTGCTGTTGAATGAAGTTCAGCCTGTTCCAAAGGTTCATCTTCACTGTCTTCATCAACTTGCGGAGGAGAAGGTGTTGTAACCTCTTGTGGAAGGTTTAATTCACCCATTTTCTCACACAAGTGAGGTACCTGAAAGGTGTTATTGGTAGAAATCTCTTTCTCCTTATAAGACATGTTAGTTTCATCAAAGGTAACATGAATTGATTCTTCAATTTTTAAATAGGATTTGTTAAACACCCTATAAGCTTTGCTTACTTGGGAATATCCTAGAAAGATTCCCTCTTCAACCTTAGCTTCAAACTTTCTAATATATTTTTTTTGTTGTTATGTATATAACATATGCCGCCAAAAACTTTAAAATAGGTAATTTTAGGTTTCTTCCCTTTAAGCAATTCATAGGGAGTCCTATTCTTAAGTTTATGTATTAGGCTTCTATTCAGTACATATTTTGCTGTTCTTACAGCCTTTGCCAAAAAGGATAGGGGCATGTAAGCATCTGTAAGTAATATGTCTGCAGCTTCATTTAAGGTTTTGTTCTTCCTTTCAGCTACCCCATTTTGTTGGGGAGTTCTAGGAGCTGAGAAGCAGTGCCTGATACCTTCCTTCTCACAGAACTCATACATAAGAAGAGACTCAAACTCTGTACCATGATCACTTCTGATCAATGCAATATGAGTAGAGTACTCAATCTGTATGGTCCTAAGAAAATCTGTAAGAACTTTGAATGTATCTGACTTAGATCTTAGAAAGAACACCCAAGTGAATCTTGAGAAGTCATCTACAATAACTAAAATATAGGATTTCCCTCATATGCTTTGTACAGCAATAGGTCCAAATAGGTCCATGTGTAGCAAGTATAAAATCCTAGGTGAATCACTTTTATTAACTGATTTAAAACTAGATTTAGTTTGCATGCCTAATTGACAAGCTCTGCAAAGGCCTTCCTTCTTGTCGGGACCAGAAGGTAAACCTCTGAAAAGGCTGTCTTTAGATAGCCTAGTAATGTTTTTCATATTTATATGTCCTAGCCTTTTATGCCATAATTCATTTTGATTGCAAACACTGTTAAGCAGATAAATATCTGAATTGGCAGAATGAAAATCAACTAAGTATATGTTTCCTTGTCTATTTCCAATTAAAACATTTTATTTTTCTTTATTAGAAATAATACAAGATGTTGAGTTAAAATGTACCTGATAACTTTCATCACATAATTGTCTTATAGAGATGAGGTTATGCTTGAGTCCACTTACATATGTCACCTTCTTGAAAGTGACTGCTCTAATCTTTACTTCTCCAAAGCCTTCAGACTGGCCACACTTTGAATCACCAAAGATAACCTTTGGACCCAGCTTGGACTTGTAGTTAAATAAATTATCCTTGCTGCCAGTCATGTATTTGGAGCATCCACTGTCCAGATACGATTTTGATTATCTGCTGGACAGCCCTTTTCCTGCAATGAAAAGAGTTAGTTGTTCTTGACCCAGGTTACCTTGGGTCATTTATATTGTTGATAGGAGAAACTAGATATTATTGAAAATTCAGGTTGTGATTTATACTCTAAGGGATGATACCTTCTAGGAGGAATTATCCAATCAGCTAGTGGATTAAAAGGTTTCCTAGATTTATTAGAATTACTGTTATAGTTACGAGTTTTATTAAGTCTTTCTGAGTTCGACGAAATGTTGTGAGTTCATCGACCAGAGTTCGACGAAATGGGATGAGATCGTCGATCTCTGCTCAGAGAATGAACGTATTCGTTTTTACGCCCCAAGTTCATCGATCTCTGCTCGACGAACCATACACAGTTCCTCGATCGCAGTAAGACAAATAATTATTATATTGATTTGTGTTCAGAGTTCTTCGAATTGAGTTCGACGAACTGGCCACATTTCGTCGATCTGAGTTTGACGAAATCTGCTGAACTTTGTTTTTATCTAAGGTTTTCTGATTTTGATTTTTCTTGTTTTTGTGTGTGATTTTAGGTTGATTGGGATTGTTATTATCTACATTTTCTTTACCCTTTTCAGACACAAACTTTATTGGTGTGGTTAATATATTCTTCTTGCGTATGGGGGGTAAACTTGATGATGCACCCAAGCCTAGTTTGCCATTCAGTCTGGCATTGACGGTGCTTGTGATGTCCATCAGCTTAAGGCTTCTCCCATTGACAGATTCCTCAAGTTGTTTAGCCTCACATAGCTCTGTTTTTAAAGACTTAATTTGTTCATTAGCTAGAGTGAGTTCATCTTTTAGCTTAGTGTTTTCAGAAGTCAGACTTTCTTGATTAGCTAGTCTTTCCCTAAGTGTTTTGATTTCATTTTCAGAGTTTATTAAATCAATGCACATTGTCCTAAATTTACTTTTGAAACTATCAAAATTATAGTCAAAAGATGAAAAATACCTGATTAGCTTCTGATTCTGAAGCTCCTTCATTGTCAGATGCATTCTCTTCATCTGGTTGACCTCTGGATGCATCAATGGCCATGAGGCAAACTTCTTTGGCCCTTGTCACTTCTTCCTCTTCACTGGAACTTGAAGATGTGGATTCATCTTCAGTGTCACTCCAAATTTCAGCTACAAAGCCCTTCTCCTTCTTTTTGTATTTGCTGGAAGAAGGCCTTGAGCTTTGATGTCTTCTTCAGTCCTTCTCTCTTCTCCTTTCTTTCTTTTGATTCTCTGGACACTCTGAGATGAAATTTCTAGGTTTCCTGCTGCCAAAGCAAACTACTTCTTTAGTGGGAGTTTTGTCATACCTTGGCTTATCACCCTGTCTGGATAATTTTCTCCTGAAGTCTTTCCTTGCCATTTTGTAAAATCTTTTTGCAAGAAGACTCATTAGCTCTTCCTTCACTGTTGAGGCTTCAGTTTCTTCAACAACCTTGAATGCCAGATTGTGCTCTTTCCTTGCTGGTGGAGGAGTCCTTTGTTCAGCTGCTTCTCTGGACTTGATTAGCTGCTCATAGGACTTGAGCTTTCCCAATAGAGATTTAGTGGAAATCTCATTTAAGCTCCTGGCCTCCTTAATTGGCCAGATCCTTAAATTCCATGAGCTTCGGAAGCACATGAGGATTTTATCATTCACCTCAGTGAAGGTGATATCCTTGTCTACAACAGATTCTGCTTCATCCTTCTTGAAATTCTTATACTGAGATATGAGATTTGATCTTCTATCCTTCCTTCCATTAGTAGAGCCAGCCACCATTTGATTGAGAGAGTCCCAAATGGCCTTGGCTGATGTGCATTCAGTCACTCTTTAGAAAATGTTATCTGATATTGTTTGGTCCAGAATGTTCATGGCCTTGCCATCAGCAACCTTGGCTTTCTTTTGAGCTTCAGTCCACTCAGGTGGTGGAACTGCATTAGTGCTTGAAGCTGCTGTAGACGTAGAGGCAGTTGCTTGAGGAGGACCTGTCAAAATAGTGTTGTAAATGTCCTCATCAATAAAATTCATATACATTTTTATTCTTGCCTTCCAGATGGCAAACCTATTTAGTTTGCACACTGGAGATCTGGTGCTTGCATAGTCTTTATTTTGTGCCATGTTGTGAATATAATCCTAATAGAAATAAAAAGTCAGATCTAACAAAGGATCTTTTGGTTCAATGGTTAGCTTGTACAACCAAAGGAAACTTGCTCTGATACCAATTAAAAGTTAGGGCTAGATCCAATATACTCTAGAGGGGGGGTGAATAGAGTATCTTGAAACTTTTAATGCTTTTTTCTGTAAATAAAAATTGGTCCTAAAGATAATCTACCACAGGCACAGCAAATATAAATTAACTATCACAAACACAGCAACCTAGATAGCACAGCCACAGCAAGAACAAAAGAAAAAGAAGGCAACCAGACAACACAAGAATTTTATAGTGGTTCCCCTAAACTTGGCTACATCCACTCTTCTACCCCCCTGCTAGGAATCCACTCAGGTTTTTGATCAGGTGACTGCCACCAATGAGTTTTTGATCAAGTGCTCAAAAACCAATCCCAAGTCTTTCGATCAGGTGACTTGCAACCAGGAATAAGTTTTGAAGGGAGTTAAAGAACCCTTTTTACAGTGGGGGTGAGAGAGTGATGATGTCTTCTCTTTCTCAAATACAGCTGAGAAGACTTAAGTGGATCTTTGATGTTAACAAAGTCTCCCCCTGAGATATTGATTTGTTCAGAAAGTTTGGAGCTTTACTTCAGGGTGAGTAGGTCTTCAATGTTTCAGCCTTGACCAGAAGGTATCCAGGAACTTCTTGACTGATAGAGTATTCGTTGTCCTCTGAAGAATCCTGGAATGAAGAGAGAAGAAGACTCTTGATTTTTGATTCATGTTCTTCTTCTTCTTCAGCTTGCTGTTGTTGGTTTTCTGGTCTGGGGCTTGTTCTTTTCACTGTTACTGTATGATTTCTTTTTCTATGTTTTGAATATTGCATGCTATCTCTTTTTTTTCAGGAGGAAGAAGAAAAATCCTTTTATATTTTCCTTGTAATATTGCTTCTGAATTTTGAATTCTTCAGCATTGATTACTGACGGCCTTGAGAATGTCGGCATTAAATGATTTCCCCAACTGTCCCATTGAAACGCGGCAAGTAATAATCCTGATGAAAACTGTAATCAATGCTTGCTTCTAACGGTAATATTTAGAGAATATTTAAGCATTGCTAACTCAGGAATTATTGCAATAAAATAAGGACAGAGGGAGGTAAATTTCCAAGTCTGGAACTGCACAGAAATCGTCGAGCAGAGAACAGAATTCGTCGACCTGGGTCCAGAGTTCGTCGCGCTGAGAAGTTATGTTTGTCGACCAGATAATCTTTATTCGTCGAGCTGAGATCCAAGATCGTCGAACTAAGAACAGATAACTGTTTTCTCCAGAGCCTTGCCAATTCTGTGCATCAAGATCGTCGAGCTGAGATTCTAACTTCGTCGACTGAAGTTCAGTGAAATGTTTCTTGGACTTAAGAATGTAGAAGTAAAGTGTCCAGAAATCGTCGACCTGAGAATTAAGTTCGTCGACTTGAGAACTACTAACAGCTACTTGATACAACTTGTTAAGACTGTGGTATAAGTTCGTCGAGCTGAGAACATGAATTCGTCGACTGGAGTATGATTCTGGACTTAGAATGTTTTAGATGTTTCTGGACTTTAGAATGTTGATGTAGACCATCCAGAAATCGTCAACCTAAGAACCAAATTCGTCGAGCTGATATTTTGACTTCGTCGACTGGGGTTCAGAGAAAGGAATTTTTAATTTGTAATGTTGATGTATAGTGTCCAGAGATCGTCGACCTGAGAACCAAGTTCGTCGAGCTCAGCTCAGAGAATTTTCTCTGAGTTTGTCGAGCTGAGCACGACTTTCATTGACCTGAGTTCGACGAACGTCGAACTCATTTTCTGAGTCTTTGAAATTTCTCTAAGTCCTGAGTCTTCTGCAGTCTGTTGATGGCTGGTCCATGTGGTGTTGACTCTAAGGACATGGCCTAGACTCTAGGACATAAACATGACCCTGACTATACATGTTGGGTCAAACATCCTAGTTTAATGAACCTAGCCCAAATACAACTAGGGATCCAACAAAGGGAAAGGCAGTGATGGAGTCCTATGCATCCCAGGCACAGTCCCAAGTCTACAACCTTGGCCTGCAGGAGGCCATTAAGCAGAGTGACGTCGTCACAGGTACGAGTTAACTTATTGCATTATTTTGCTTAGGGTTATGGTATGCTTTGTATGTGGCTTGTGTGTGATACAATTGCCACAGAATTTGTTATGATTCGAAACACGCCGGCGCGAGCACTATTTGATATAGGGGCTTTGCAGTCATTTTTGTCTAAGGACTTCGTAGCACGAATTGGAGTACCTAGTCAAGCAAAGACAGAGAGCGTCAGGGTGTTGTTGCCGAATGGTTGTTTGATGCTCGCGGATCGGGCTTGCGATGTGGCGGTTCAAATTGGAAGTCGGGAGTTTTGTTTAACCGCATCTGTATTGCCAATATCGGAATTCGACGTGATCTTTGGTATGGACTGGCTCGCAAAGCAGCATGCCTTTATTGATTATAATGCCAAAGATATTACATTGGGCCAAAATACCGAGCAGGAGACTAAGTTCGCAGGGATGCGAGGAGTGGGCAGGACCTTGATGTCTGCACTCCAAGTCGTCAAGGCTGTTCGGAAGGGCGCGGAGGTATTCTTCATGCTAATTCAGGCTATTGAGCCAAAGGCCAGTGTGAGTGATGTTCTGGTTGTCTCGGAGTTTGCAGATGTGTTCCCTAAGGATCTTCCTGGGCTACCACCCCAACGGGAGATCGACTTCACGATCGAGTTGGTGCCAGGTGTGAAACCTGTGGCCTGCTCGCCATATCGCATTGCGCCAAAGAAAATGGCTGAGTTGAAAATCCAATTGCAAGAGTTGTTGGAGCAGGGATATATATGCCCAAGTATGTCACCTTGGAGTGTACCTGTTCTGTTTGTGAAAAAGAAAGACGGCGGATTGCGGTTATGTATCGACTATCGCAAACTGAATAAGCTGACCGAGAAGAATAAGTATCTGATTCCCCGGATTGATGAGTTGTTCGATCAGCTGGTGGGATCAACCGTCTACTCGAAATTGGATTTGAAGTCTGGGTATTGCCATTTGAGGATACGGGAAGGAGACATTCCCAAGACCGCATTTGGAACACGTTACGGTCATTATGAGTTCACGGTAATGCCATTTGGGCTATGCAATGCGCCATTGGTATTCATGGATCTGATGCACCGAACGTTCCGAGAGTACCTGGACTTGTTCATGATTGTGTTCATTGACGATATTCTGGTGTACTCGAAATCTGAAACTGATCACGCAAACCACTTGTGGTTGGTGTTGCACACCTTGCGAAGTAATAAGCTCTATGCCAAGTTCTCGTAGTGCGAGTTTTGGCTATCGTCGGTGGCTTTCCTAGGCCATGTGGTAAGTGGAGAGGGCATTGCAGTGGATCCATCAAAGATAAGGGCCATACAGGAGTGGCCGGTGTTGTCTTTGGTGGCCAAGGTCCGGAGCTTCCTTGGACTGGCGGGCTACTACAGACGGTTTGTTGAAAACTTCTCGCGAATTGCTTTGCCTCTGACCACACCGACGAGAAAGGCTCAGAAGTTCGTTTGGACGCCAGAGTGCGTGCGAGCTTTTGAAGAGCTGAAGAGTCGGTTGACCACGGCACCTATGTTGACATCGACATGTAGTACCGATGGATACGAGATCTATATTAATGTTTCAGGAAGCGGCTTAGGTTGCGTTCTTCTGCAGTCAGGAAAGTGATTGCTTATGGCTCACACCAGTTGAAGGTGCATGAGTGAAATTATCCCGTCCACGACTTAGAGTTAGCGGCGGTCATCTTTGCACTAAAGTTATGCCGAGATTATCTGTATGGCGTGAAAGTGGATATCTCTACAGTCCATAAGAGCCTAAAGTATTTGTTGGAGCAGAAGGACCTGAATATGAGACAACAAAGGTGGCTGGAGTTCCTTGGGGACTACACCTTTGCGATTCATTATACTCCCGGGAAGGCAAATGTGGTCGCTGATGCCTTGAGTCGGAGGGCTCCGGGAAGGGCAACTTGGTTGCAGAGGCACGATGAACGTCTAATCCAGGAGCTGGAAGCGTTGGAGATTTCTTGTATTGACAAGAATTCCTCAGCCAATGCATGTCTGAACTGGACAGAGGTGCAATATGACCTTGCGGACAGGATTCGACGAGCAACAGAGCTGGATAAAAGTCTCCAACATTATGCAAAGGACGGGACAGAGGCCAAATGCTCCTGGGATGACGGCCTTTTGCGGAAAGAGGACCGGTTGTGCTTCCTGAGTATGGGTAAATTATGAGAAGAGTTGATGTACGAAGCTCACTTTCCGAAGTACTCAATTCACCCTGGGAGCACAAAGATGTTCATGGACATGAAAAAGCTGTTTTGGTGGCCAGGACTGAAGAACGATATCGCTCATTATGTAGCCAAATGCCAGACTTGTGCTTTGGTAAAGGCAGAATGCTAGAAGCCTGGCGGTTTCTTGAAATCGTTGCGGATTCCGGAATGGAAGTTCGATATATTTCAATGGAGTTCGTGCATGGGTTGCCGAGATCTCAATGTGGAAATGATTCAATCTGGGTGATTGTAGACCGGTTGACAAAAGTGGCGCACTTCCTTCCGAACAAACGGGACGATTCAGTGGAGATTTTGGCAAAGCTCTATGTGGAGCAGATCGTACAGCTACATGGTGTTCCTCGTAGCATTGTGAGCGATCGGGATGGGCGCTTTACATCGAATGATTGGAGGCTAATCCATCAGCTGTTGGGCACGAAATTGATATTCAGTATGACCTTTCATCCACAAACGGATGGCCAGACTGAGAGGACCAACAGAACTATGAAAGATATGTTCTACATGTGCGCCCTGGACTTTGGTAGGAGATGGGAAGATCATCTCTATCTGGTGGAGTTTGCCTACAACAACAGCTACCAAGCGAGCATCGGTATGACACCGTTTGAAGCTCTGTATGGTCGGAAGTATCGTACGTCGTTAGCTTGGGCAGAAGAAGGTGAAGCCAAAGTGTATAGGCGTAATGAAGTCGATGAAGCGAACTCGACGATATGCACTGTAACGCCCTCGATTTTTCGATGATTTTATTTGTTTGGGCAACGTCATATTTATGACGTCGTGGCGTTACTTTTAACGTCGAGTTGACGGCGCAATGTCGATAAGGCATTTTCGCGTCCGTGCGGTCGAGTAGGCCGATATCTTGTTGTAATGTGAAGATTTTGCATTTGGAATTTAAGTTAAAAAATTTTGGACTTGCTCGTCAAGTTTCGTCGCAATCCGAGCATTTTTGGAGTCTCGGCGTGCGATTGAAGTTTTGGATTGTTTATGTTCGCCGTATACTTCGAAGATTAATATCTCGGGAATGGCTCGTTGGATTCTGGTTTTGATTTTGCCATTAGATTTGTAGCATTAGTGTTCGCCTTCGGTGCAAGTTTCGTTTAATTCGGCGCTCGTTTGGGCTTCCGTGCTGAGTCTTCTCGAGAAGGTATGGTTCTACTCGATTAACCCATTTTAGATTTTACTCGGGCGCCATTTTGAGGGTCAAAACGGCATTTTATCAAAAACTGGTCAACATGAATTTCGTTCGTCTCGACGATATCTACAACTTTCATGTTTACCACTTTTCGAATTGAAGCAGTTTTGAACCTCTAATTCCGTTGTTTCTGCAATAGCTCGAGTGGTGAGCTGCTACTCGAGTATATGCTGCTTCTACTCGAGTAATTCATGTTTTAACTCGCGTAATGAGCCTCTACTCGAGTATATTATGTTACTACTCGAGTAGGTATGCTACTACTCGAGTAGGTATGTTGTTACTCGAGTAGGTATGCTGTTACTCGAGTAGGTATGCTGCCACTCGAGTAGGCTGTTTCGTTTTACATTCAGACATCGTTTTGAGGGTAAAACGGCGTCGTATAAACAAATGGTCAACATGAAATTTGTTCGTCTCGATGAGATCTACAACTTTTATGTTGACCACGTTTCGATTTGAAGTAGTTTTAAACACCTAATTTCGTTTTTTCCGCTATAACTCGAGTGGTGAGCTGCTACTCGAGTATATGCTGCTTCTACTCGAGTAATTCATGTTTTAACTCGAGTAATGAGCATCTACTCGAGTATATTATGTTACTACTCGAGTAGGTATGTTACTACTTGAGTAGATATGCTGTTACTCGAGTAGGTATGCTGCTACTCAAGTAGGTATGCTTCCACTCGAGTAGGCTGTTTCTATCTGCGCTCAGAGGCCGTTTTGAGGGTCACAACAGCATCGTATCAAAATATGGTCAACATGACATTTGTTTGTCTCGACGCGATCTACAACTTTCATGTTGACTACGTTTTGATCTGGAGCCATTGTAGACCTCTATTTTAGATTATTCCCGAAACTGCTCATAGATTTCCCGTTCGGCGTACCCACTCGAGTTCTATGCCTTCTATCTCGAGTAGACCTGATCTACTCGAGTCCTAAGCCTTTTATCTCGAGTACCTATGTCTATCTCGAGTTCCCCAAGCCTACAACTCCAGTCTCCATCTCGAGTAAGCCCCTCCAACTCGAGTAAGCCCCTCCATCTCGAGTAAACAGATTTCTACTCGAGTAGTCTGTACAGTCTAAGTTCGGGCATTATGTTGAGGGTCAAAACGGTGTCATATGAACAAATGGTTAACATGAAATTTGTTCGTCTCGACGAGATCTACAACTTTCATGGTGGAAACGTTTTAATTTGAAGTAATCCTAGAGCTCTATTTTGGGTTCCCGCAAAACCGCTCGAAATAACCCGTTTTTGACAAAACGTTTTATAAATATATATATATATATATATATATATATATATATATATATATATATATATATATATATATATATATATATATATATATATATATATATATCTTGGACTTAGGTTTTAGAACCAAAACTTCATCTTCTCCGTTATTTTTCTCCCGAACCAGAGCAGCGAGCGAGAGAGAGAGTTTCTTTTTCGTGAATCTTCCGGTGGCCGCCGACGGTTCTCCGGTGCTCGAAATCTTCAACCGAACTTAGATCCGGAAAGCTCTCGCCGAGAGCTACGCTATCGTGGTAATTTCTTCCCCATTCCTCGAGTTTTTTTCGTTAGGGTTTTTCGGCCCTAATTCCTTTTCTGCCATTTTTGTCTAAATCTCAACTTCTCCCGTGTTCTTTTGCCCCGATCTACGACGCGGAGCGATTCAGAGAACCTTTTCCGGTACAGCCAAGGCAAGTGGTGGTTTTCCTTCGTTGCTTCTCGTCCAGTTTGATGCTAACCATTATGCCTTTGTTCCTTAATTTTCTTGCCTTTTTGTGTTGTTTTTTACAAACTATGGTTATGTTTAGTCCTTCTTGTAGATCACTCAAAAAAATTATAAAATCTAGTCATGGTAATTTCAATCTTGACTAGGTGCGTACAAACGTCCTTAGAATGTTTTATCGGTGAATTAAATTATTTCGTCTATCATTGTTGGACGTGTTAGTGTCTATATAGGATTGTAAATCGTTTCCAAAGGTTGATCGACCATGTCTTTAATCTAGAAATGTCATGTAGAATCCGATGTGCCAAGTCCCGAGATGTTGGTGTTGTGGTTTCTTTGGTTTTTTTTCATTGGTTTCAGGAGTTAGTGGGCGTGACCACCTCCGCAAGGTTATTTCCTTTATTAGTACCTTTTGGAACTCTACCGGTGTTTTGGGCATCTGCGGTGTATGGTGGAGTGTATGAATCTCTCCCGCAGTTAAACGGATTTAATCTTCGTGAGGGGTGTGTCCAGCTAAGTGACCATCTCGCCCGTGTTTTTAGGTAGAGAGACCACAAGTGGTTAATAAAGGTTATGATTTACTCATGTTCGTCACTTTATTGCCTTGAGCTTATGGTGTGTTTGCATTGTACGTGATGATTCACGTGAGTGTTCCTTTTCTGTTTGATGCTTAATTCGTACTTTATGTCAGTATTTTTGGTCTTGGGTTGGTACCCCTTTTGACCTTTGTTTACCTTTGCTTAATTTTTTTGCCACCATTTGTACCTACTTGCTGAGGCGTTCTGTTTTTTTGGAATGCCTTAGGTTCAGAGCCGTAGCAGGTAGTGGAGCTGGTTTTGGACTCTCTTAGCGGCAGTGTCAGTGGTGGTTTTGCACCTCACCGTAGCGAGGTAGTTGTCGTTCAGTTTTTTTCTTTTTCCTAGTTCAGACATATTGTTTTACTGTGGGTTCGTGTCAGATTGTTGACGCCCACAGAGTTTTTGATGTTGTCACTTGCTAGCTGCTCATTTCTTTAAAATAGATGTGGTTTACTTGATCTCTGGGAGGATTTATGCTAGGAATGCATGTTAGGTATTTTCAACTATAACATCTACTACTATTACTTCATACATTACATGATTTGAAACTCTAACCCGTTATTTTTAGTGACCGTAAAAGCTATCTTTCCTACTATAATAAATTTAGAGTTCTATATGGCATGAGTTGTCCTTTGGGAACGTTTATTCTCATGTAGGATGTTTGAGTTAATCTAATCAAGTATTTTTCCGCAACATATCATATATTTTAATCTGTGGACTAGATGAGCCACTAAGCCGAGTGATACGGCTAACTTCTACTCGTAACTGATTTTCCTTAAAATAACTTTAAAAGAACCTTTCTTCATGTTTAGTTGGTGTCTGCCTGAGCGTCCGCAGTTATCCCCTGCTGACATGGCATCATGACGCGCATTTTCCCTTACTCTGATAAGCTTTATTTGCGGTGAAAATGCGGGTTGTGACAGTTGGTATCAGAGGGAGGTTGCTTGATAATTTGTCAGGCAACCTTTCCTTGTTGGTATTAGGTGTTTAGCATCATATCATACACACACTGATATGTCATCAGTATGTCTTGGCTGAAGCATGAACACTACACTCATAGCATAACATGAAGTATACGGGGGATATTATGAAGTATGGGATGCATAATATGTGTCTGTATATGGATCCACCATAGGGGCAACATGTGAGGGTTATGTAGTATGGGATGCATAACGTCACCACATGAATGCGACTAGCACGTTTCTTGTTCGTTGCATGAGAATGTCTGGTAGTATGGGATGCATAACATTTTCATGTGTACGCCGCTCATAACATGCATTAGGGCCTTTTTAGAATGCATAGCATAACATTACATAAGCACAACGTGCCAAGCTAAAGATTTGCGGGATGACATATGTACACACATGGTTTTAAATCAAAAAAAATAATAATAATAAAGAATACATGCATTTATATCATAGGCACAAGAGTCAATAGGATGAGAGGATATCATCCTAAGTAGGACATAGTATCATTATAAAAATCCCATAGCAAGTTGCAGCGTAAGCAAGTGTCTTTTAAGTATGGTCTGAACTAAGTGGTGTAGTCCTAGTTTAAGCTAGAGTTTTAATGAGGTGTTACGTGTTTTTTTAGAATGTAGCATGTGCGTGTTACGACCATGTCAACTCCCCAGTCTGAGAGCGAGTCGTCAGGTACGCGGGGTGAGGCAATGATTGTTGAACTACGCCAGAGCATGGAGACCATGGCAGGTCAGATCGTGGCAATGCAAGCACAGTTGCAGGCATTGTTGGCTACCACCTTAGGACAGCATCCTGGTGAGTAAACCCCCGTAGTGATTGGGTATGAGAGTGAGATCAGTAAATTTAATAAGTTTGCTTCTGAGTTGAGAGCTGCTGAGGAGCGCAGGGTTAAAGGTTTCTTGGGCGGTCTCCAAAATTACATTCAGCAGTTTGCCAATACTTACCAGTCTGAGACTAATGCGAGGACAGTATAAGTTGCTCTTGAAGTTGGGACCATTGGATATGCTAGGAATCATGATATGATACCGAGGGAAGAGAAGAGGAAGGGTGTTGAGCATGGAAGCTCTAGGGCATCCGTCCCTTCTTCAAAAAAGAAAAGTGGAGAAATATGTAGCTTATGTGGTCGACCTAACCACCTTTTCGAAAGGTGTTTCAAGAGAAGTGCCACTCAAAAGAAGCAGCGGGTGCTCGCCATCCAAGGAGTACGCAAGGGAGATCGGGTGTGCACGTTCTGCTCAAAGAAGGGACATGACGTGAGTCATTGCTGGTTGAAGGAAAAGACTTGCTTCCATTGCGGGCAGAAGGGACACCTGAATACTTCGTATCCCCAGGCTCAGTCCCCACTGCAGCCGGCCCCGCCTCGGGTTCTACCGCTGCCACAAAATCAGGACAAAGGAAAAGGTAAACTGATCGCGACGACCGAAGAAGAAACTCAGTCTTCAACCCAAGTGATTTCAGGTTAGGTTCTATCTGGTTTTGTTATTGATTGAATAAGTTATGTATACGATTTTATAAGTAAATTAAGGTAAAGAACCGTTGGACGCGTGTTCCTTTTGATTGTGTCGCTACCCACTCGTTCGTGGCTAGGCCCTTTGTAGAGCGTCATGGTTTGACCTTCGATCAGGTTGGTGACGTGTTTTGTGTCAAGTTTCCTTCTAGTGATTCTATGGTATCGGACGAAGATATTCAGGGTTGTCTGATTCAGTTATTTGTTTTTCTAGTGGTTGTTGATTTAAAGGTGATAGACCTGGAAGGTTTTGTGTAGTCTTGGGCCTGTACTGGTTGTCTAGGCTTGACTCTGTTACCCAGTGTAAGGTTAAGTGCTTGGACTTCAAGATGGACGACGGTAAACCCAGGAGTGGTTATGGTTATCCGCGTCAGGCTTCTCCAGTTATTTCTGTGGTATGTGCTCGAAAGCTTTTAGATTCTGGGTGTTTTTCTTATTTGGTTCCAGTTCTGGAAACCAAGGTAGCTTTACTGTGTTTAGAGGAGATCTGTATGGTGCGTGAGTGTTCGGATGTTTTCCTAGCTAATATTCCTAGTCTTCCTCCTGTGAGGGACATAGAGCTCGTTGTAGTTCTGGACCATTTTGTGATTGTATTTATAGTGGATGATGTCTTGGTGTATTCCCGCAATGCTGAGGATCATACTCAGTATTTGCGGTTGATTTTGTCGACCCTGAGGTAGCATAAGTTATATGCAAAGTTGAACAAGTGTGAGTTGTGGCTACCCCAGGTGTCCTTCTTGGTCATGTTGTAAGCAAGGACGGTATTTCTGCAGACCCGACCAAGATTTCTGCGGTGATGGAATGAGAGAGACCTTCTACACCTAAGGAGATTAGGAGTTTCTTAGGCCTAGCTGGCTATTACAGAAGATTCGTGGAAGGATTTTCGGTGTTGTCTGCTCCTCTAACTAGACTTACTCAGAAGAATACTGCTTTCATTTGGAGTGATAAGTGTGAAGAGGCTTTCCAAGAGCTGAAGAAGAGATTATGTACTGCTCCGATTTTAACCTTACCTACCGAAGGAGTTGAGTATGTCGTGTATGTTGATGCGTCACATATCAGACTTGGTTGTGTTTTAATGCAAGATGGTAAGGTGATCGCGTATGCACCGAGGCAATTAAAGACCCACGAGAGAAACTATCCTACGCATGATTTGGAAGTTTGCTGCTGTAATTTATGCGCTGAAGCTTTGGAGACACTTATTACATGGCACATTGTGCAAGATCTATACGGATCATAAGAGTTTGAAGTACGTCTTCACTCAGAGAGAACTAAATCTGCGCCAGCGTCGGTGGTTAGGATATGTGGTGGATTATGAAGTGGAAATTCTTTATCATCCAGGAAAGGCTAATGTAGTAGCCGATGCCTTGAGTAGAAAGACCGCTAAGATTTTTAATCTGTCGGTGCAGTCCTTGGTAGAAGAATTTTTGTTGATGGATATTGAGGTTGGGAGTAGTACCGTGCCTGCTAGTCTAGAAGTAGAAGAACCCTCTTGGATTTCCCTTACTCGAGCACATCAGAAGGATGATCCTGATTTGTTGCATCTCTGGAATAGAACTGTGAAGGGAGAGCTACCTGATTTCTCTGTGGATGAGTTGGACACCTCGAAGTATCGGGGCAGATTTTACGTCCCCGCCTTTGGTGATATTCGAGCTAAGATCTGTGCTGAAGCCCATGGTTCCAGTGTATCCTACCACCCTGGTTCCACTACGATGTATAAAGATCTAAAGCAAATTGTTTGTTGGTCAGGGATGAAGAATGACATCACAAAGTTTGTATCGGAATGTTATACTTGTCAGTGTGTTAAGGCTGATCATAGAAGGCCTGGTGGTAAGTTGATACCGCTTGATATTCCAAGTTGGAAATGGGAAAGTATTTCAATGGATTTCATCACCGGTCTGCCAAAATCTCCCCGTGGGCACGACACAGTTTGGGTGATAGTCGACAGATTGACAAAGTGTGCTCACTTTGTGCCATTTAAGATTGGGTACTCGATGAAGAAGATAGCTGAGTTATATCTTGAAGAGGTCATCAGGTTACATGGTGTGCCTGTTAGCATCGTATTAGATCGGGACTCTAGATTTACGTCTCGCTTTTGGAAGAGTTTACATGAGGGTTTGGGTACCGATTTAAGGTATTCCACCGCCTATCATCCGCAGACTAATGGTCAGATGGAAAGGGTAAATCAGATCGTAGAGGATACGATCAGATGATATGTTTTGGATCATGGTGGTGCTTGGGATGAGCATCTCAGGCTCATGGAGTTTGCATACAATAATAGTTATCAAGTGAGTCTGCAGATGGCTCCATTTGAGGCCTTGTGTGGGAGGCGTTGTAGAACTCCACTGTTTTGGGCTAAATTTGGTGAGAGACCGTTGTTAGGTCCGGAAGCTCTTGAAGAGATGAATTGTGTCGTGACCCATATTCGGGAAAAGCTTCGTGTGGCTCAAGAGCGCTATGAGAAATATGCTAATCTTCGAATGGTCGATCTGGAGTTTGCGGTTGGAGACTTGGTTTTTCTGAAGGTTTCTCCGATGTCTGGTGTTAAAAGGTTTGGAAGTAACTACAAGTTAGACCCCCGGTACGTGGGACCTTTCCAGATTCTTGAGCACATCGGAGTGTCAGCTGATAGGCTGGATTTGCCTGCGACCTTCCCTAGTGTCCATGACGTGTTCCATGTGAGCCAGTTGCGGAGGTGTGTTCGTAATGATCGTCAAGTCCTCGACTCGATGCCCTAGATTCAGCCCAACCTTACGTTTGTGGAAGAACCTATTCGTGTTCTGGATTCTCAAGAGCGTGTGTTGCGGAGAAAGACCATCCCTATGGTCAAGATTCTTTGGAGAAATCAAGACGTCGAGAGCGCGACGTGGGAATTGAAATCAGCCATGAGAGAATCTCGTCCGCACCTCTTCTCTTAGTTTCGGGTATGTTGCTATATTTTCAGTTATGCATGGTTTTATCGATTTTGGCTTGGTTTTAGAGTTGTGATAAGTTTTGGGATGAAACTTCTTTTTAGGGGGAGTGACTTTAACACCCCCGATTTTTCGATGATTTTATTTGTTTGGGCAACGTCATATTTATGACGTCGTGGGGTTTCTTTTAACGTCAAGTTGACAGCGCAATGCCGATAAGCCATTTTCGCGTCCGTGCGGTCGAGTAGGCCGAATTCTTGTTGTAATGTGAAGATTTTGCGTTTGGAATTTAAGTTAAGTAATTTTGTACTTGCTCGTCAAGTTTCGTCGCAATCCGAGCATTTTTGAAGTCTCGGCGCGCGATTGAAGTTTTGGATTGTTTATGTTCGCCGTATACTTCAAATATTAATATCTCGGAATGGCTCGTCGGATTCTGGTTTTGATTTCGCCATTAGACTTGTAGCATTAGTGTTCTCCTTCGGTGCAAGTTTCGTTTAATTCGGCGCTCGTTTGTGCTTCCATGCTGAGTCTTCTCGAGAAGCTATGGTTCTACTCGATTAGCCCGTTTTAGATTTTACTCGGGCGCCATTTTGAGGGTAAAACGGCGTTGTATCAAACAATGGTCAACATGAAATTCGTTCGTCTCGACGATATCTACAACTTTCATGTTGACCACCTTTCGAATTGAAGCCGTTTTGAACCCCTAATTCCGTTGTTTCTGCAATAACTCGAGTGATGAGCTGCTACTCGAGTATATGCTGCTTCTACTCGAGTAATTCATGTTTTAACTCGAGTAATGAGCCTCTACTCGAGTATATTATGTTACTACTCGAGTAGGTATGCTACTACTCGAGTAGGTATGCTGTTACTCGAGTAGGTATGTTGTTACTCGAGTAGGAATGCTGTCACTCAAGTAGGCTGTTTCGTTTTACGTTCAGACATAGTTTTGAGGGTCAAAACGACATCGTATCAAATAATGGTCAACATGAAATTTGTTCGTCTCGACGAGATCTACAACTTTGATGTTGACAACCTTTCGATTTGAAGTGGTTTTAAACCCCTAATTTTGTTTTTTCCGCTATAACTCGAGTGGTGAGGTGCTACTCGAGTATATGCTGTTTCTACAAGAGTAATAAATGTTTTAACTCGAGTAATGAGCCTCTACTCGAGTATATTATGTTACTACTCGAGTAGGTATGTTACTACTCGAGTAGGTATGTTGTTACTCGAGTAGGTATGCTGCCACTCGAGTAGGTATGCTGCCACTCGAGTAGGTTGTTTCTGTCTGCGCTCAGAGGCCGTTTTGAGGGTCAAAACGGCATCGTATCAAAAACTGGTCAACATGAAATTTGTTCATCTCGACGAGATCTACAACTTTTATGTTGACGCCGTTTCGCTCTGGAGCCATCTTATACCTCTATTTTTGATGTTTCCGAAACTGCTCATAGATTTCCCGTTCGGCGTACCCACTCGAATTCTATGCCTTCTATCTCGAGTAGACCTGATCTACTCGAGTACTAAGCCTTTTATCCCGAGTACCTATGCCTATCTCGAGTTCCGCAAGCCTACAAATCGAGTCTCCATCTCGAGTAAGCCCCTCCAACTCGAGTAAGCCCCTGCATCTCGAGAAAACAGATTTCTACTGGAGTAGTCTGTACAGTCTGAGTTCGGGCATCGTTTTGAGGGTCAAAACGGTGTCATATGAAAACATGGTTAACATAAACTTTGTTTGTCTCGACGAGATCTACAACTTGCATGTTGGACACGTTTTGATTTGAAGTCATCCTAGATCTCTATTTTGGGTTCACACAAAACCGCTCGAAATAACCCGTTTTTGACAAAACTTTTTATAAACATATATATATATATATATATATATATATATATATATATATATATATATATATATATATATATATATATATATATATATATATATATATATATCTTGGACTTAGGTTTTAGAACCAAAACTTCATTTTCTCCGTTATTTTTCTCCCGAACCAGAGCAGCGAGCGAGAGAGAGAGTTTCTTTTTCGTGAATCTTCTAGCGGAGCGATTCGGAGAACCTTTTCCGGTACAACCAAGGCAAGTGGTGGTTTTCCTTCGTTGCTTCTCGTCCGGTTTGATGCTAACCGTTATGCCTTTGTTCCTTAATTTTCTTGCCTTTTTGTGTTGTTTTTTCCAAACTATGGTTATGTTTAGTACTTCTTGTAGATCACTCAAAAAAATTATAAAATCTAGTCATGGTAATTTCAATCTTGACTAGGTGCATACAAACGTCCTTAGAATGTTTTATCGGTGAATTAAATTGTTTCGTCTATCGTTGTTGGACGTGTTAGTGTCTATATAGGATTGTAAATCATTTCCAAAGGTTGATCGACCGTGTCTTTAATCTAGAAATGTCATGTAGAATCCGATGTGCCAAGTCCCGAGATGTTGGTGTTGTGGTTTCTTTGGTTTTTTTTCATTGGTTTCAGGAGTTAGTGGGTGTGACCACCTCCGCAAGGTTATTTCCTTTATTAGTACCTTTTGGAACTCTACCGGTGTTTTGGGCATCTGCGGTGTATGGTGGAGTGTATGAATCTCTCCCGCAGTTAAACAGATTTAATCTTCGTGAGGGGTGTGTCCAGCTAAGTGACCATCTCGCCCGTGTTTTTAGGTAGAGTGACCACAAGTGGTTAATAAAGGTTATGAATTTTCTTCCTTATAATTTACTCATGTTTGTCACCTTATTGCCTTGAGCTTATGGTGTGTTTGCATTATACGTGATGATTCACGTGAGTGTTCCTTTTTCGTTTGATGCTTAATTCGTACTTTATGTCAGTATTTTTGGTCTTGGGTTGGTACCCCTTTTGACCTTTGTTTACCTTTGCTTAATTTTTCTGCCACCATTTGTACCTACTTGCTGAGGCGTTCTGTTTTTTTGAAATGCCTTAGATTCAGAGCCGTAGCAGGTAGTGGAGCTGGTTTTGGACTCTCTTAGTGGCAGTGTCAGTGGTGGTTTTGCACCTCGCCGTAGCGAGGTAGTTGTCGTTCAGTTTTTTTTTCTTTTTCCTAGTTCAGACATACTGTTTTACTGTGGGTTCGTGTCAGATTGTTGACGCTCACAGAGTTGTTGATGTTGCCACTTGCTAGCTGCTCATTTCTTTAAAATGGATGTGGTTTACTTGCTCTCTGTGAGGATTTATGCTAGTAATGCATGTTAGGTATTTTTAACTATAAAATTTACTACTATTACTTCATACATTACATGATTTGAAACTCTAACCCGTTATTTTTAGCGACCGTAAAAGCTATCTTTCCTACTATAATAAATTTAGATTTCTGCATGACATGAGTTGTCCTTTGGGGACATTTATTCTCATGTAGGATGTTTGAGTTAATCTAATCAAGTATTTTTTTCGCAGCGTATCATATATTTTAATCTGTGGACTAGATGAGCCACTAAGCCGAGGGATACGGCTAACTTCTACTCGTAACTGATTTTCCTTAAAATAACTTTAAAAGAACCTTTCTTCATGTTTAGTTGGTGTCTGCCTGAGCGTCCCAGTTATCCCCTGCTGACGTGGCATCATGACGCGCATTTTCCCTTACTCTGATAAGCTTTATTTGCGGTGAAAATGTGGGTTGTGACAGTGTGCACTTTTTTGTAACGACCCTGGCCCATTTAGACTAGGCCTCGCCGGCCTACCAGCAGCCCGGGTTTAGAGATCAGAGGACCGCAGGCTTGTCTCGCCCCACAGCACCACTGGTAGTAAGCCTAAACATCAAGGCCTGCAGGCCCAATGCACCCCAACCAAATCTCCGCGCCTGTTTTTCAACAGCGGTAGGTTGTTGCCAAGGGGTTTCGAACCCAAGACCTTGATAAGATTCTCTTTCAACAGAGCTCATCACCAACTGAGCTGCAGCTCAGTTGGTGATGAGCTCTGTTGAAAGAGAGTCTTATCAAGGTCTTGGGTTCGAAACACCTTGGCAACAACCTACCGCTGCTGAAAAAGAGGCGCGGAGATTTGGTTAGGGTGCATTGGGCATGCAGGCCTTGATGTTTAGGCTTACTACCAGTGGTGCCATGGGGCGAGACAAGCATGCGGGCCTCTGAGCTCTAAACCCGGGCTGCTGGTAGGCCGGCGAGGCCTGGTCTAAATGGGCCAGGGTCGTTACACGCACAATCCGAGAGAGGCTACTGATAGCCCAGGATCGATAAGAAAAATACTACAACGCCAAGCACCAGAATGTGGAGTTCGCGGTGGGCGACTAGGTCTATTTGAAGATCAAACCCTTCAAAGGCGTGTCCAGGATTCGACGTCTGAAAAAGTTGAGTCTGAGATATCTTGGTCCATTTGAAGTGGTGGAGCGAAATAGGAAAGCTGCATATCGGCTAGCTCTTTCGGCAGACTTAGGTGGATTACATGATGTGTTTCACATCTCAGTGCTTCGGAAAGCCGTCAAAGATCCAGCTCAAGTGATCGAGATTGATCTTGTGCCGGTGGAGTATGGGCTAACGACGAAGGTTAGGCCCATTCAGATCGAGGATCGTGCCGATAAACAGTTGCAGAACAAGATAATCGGGATGGTCAAAGTCCGGTGGGACAATTGCGGCCGTGAAGAGCTAACATGAGAGTGAGAGCAGACCATGCGAGCTGAATTTCCCGTACTCTTTGTGTAGCTATTATGCAGTGCGTGTCAAGTTGAATGAAATGTTTATGGAATAGAACATGTGTTTGATTTCCTTCCTGTGTGCTAATTTCGGGGACGAAATTTTTGTAAGGAGGGGAGGGTTGTAACACCACAAATCCCAGGATTGAGAAAAAGTTGGGTGACACGGCCTGGGACACGGGCGTGTCCCAGGGCGTGTCCTGCTCGAGTGAGCAGTCGGCGAGTGTTCGATGAAAAATCCGCTTTATGAAAAATGAGGGAACACGCCCTCTGACACGGTCGTATCAGAGGTTGTGTCCTCCTCTGCTCGACGAACTTCGTTAGACGAAGTTAAGCTGCAGGCATGTCTACTGCCGTGTATGGGCACACGGCCTGTGACACAGGCATGTCACAGGCTGTGTCCTTTGCTGGAAGTGCCCTGTGCATTTAAGGCCGGGTGAATACGGGCAGGACACGGTCGTCTATTGAGGTACATGGCCTGTGACACGGGCGTGTCATTGGCCGTGTCCAGATCGGGTTGGTTTGGTTTAGTGCAGCCTGAAGTACACGGCCATAGACATGGGCGTGTCTGAAGGCGTGTCAGGTGACACGGCTTGTGAAACGGGCATGTCACCTGGCCGTGTACTGGTCTGGATGAGTCGGTTGTGTGCCGCTTAAGGTACACGGCCTGTGATACGGGCGTGTCACAGGCCGTGTCAGGAAAAATTTAGCCTTTTGTGGCAAAATCATGGTCGTCCATTTTTCTCAGCTGGGATCTGATGGCTCACGTCTCTCCCTCCTTCCTTAAGGCCGAAAATTAGATGGGAATACTCATTTGAGTTTGGCCATCAACTTTCTACAAACCTAGAGAGAGAAAGGAGGAGGATAAGAGCGGCCACCGGTGGAGCTACAGAGTTCTGTTTCGAGATCCGATGCTAGCGTTGTGGAGGCAAAGCCGCTGCGGTCCTTTCCAGCAAGCTAAAAGTCCATGGCTCCGAAGCGATCTTCAAGGGTAATGATCTTTCTTCCTATCCATGTGAAGGCTTCCTTTTTTGCATGTGCATAGGATTCCCCCACCAGAGGGTGGCTTGGTAAGTGAGTCCCTTGGGTTGATTCATGGAATCCCCAATAATTTGGCATATAGATCCGGAAATGGAGTACAGAATAGGCATGCTGTGTGAAGCCCATCTAGACAGGTTGGTCTGGATTGGTGATGTTGCATATACGCACCGGAGAAGACTCCGTGATTAAACGTGTAGTTTTGGGATTCGGTGGGTTAGACCTGTGAAGGGCAGTAGTAGGAAGTACTGGATTGGAAGTCCAGAAAATGCCCTTGTAATGTTTAATGTTCATGGGTTATGCCTGCGAAAGGTAGTAGCAGGAAGTACTGGATTTGAGATCCAGGAAAATACCCTTGATACTTGTTATGTTTACTGGGTTGTGCCTATGAAGGGTAGTAGCAGGAAGTACTGGTTCGGAAGTCCAGGAAAGACCCTATGATACTTGTGACACTTAATGGGTGGTGTCTGTGAAGGGTAGTAACAACAAGTGCTGGTGAGCCTAGGAAAACACCAAGGCTTTATACCAAACAGGTAAGGTGAAACCAACCCGCACCTTTTCTTAGCCACGAGTACGATGTACTCAGTGATGTCAAGGCGACTTGAGCAACGGGGGGTGGATGATCAGACCTACGTTATGTACGTCCGACGTGAGACCTGAAAGTGCGGTCTGTTGGAGCGCATAGCGAGTCTTAGGCATGTGCGCCACGACACCATGGGGGGCTATGGGCCAATCCCGGGTCATTAACACTAAAATCTTCGGCTGCACGCCATGGATTAAATGCTCAACTTTTACCGTTGGTTTTCAGCCCTGATACGGTGGTGGGACCCTGGTTCGCCGGTACACCAAGAATATACCATGAGTGCACGAATTGTCGGGCTGCGTGGTTGATGGTTGTGATGGAATGTTTGTGCGTGCGTACATAATATGTGATGAATATATATATGCATATGAATTGTTATGCCTGCAGGGAAGGTATGCCACTGCCCCGGGAAAGGGGTAGGGTCGTTATAAATTGGTCAGCTGAATGCTGACCGTTGCCTTGTTCGCCACCGTTGGGTGGGCTGTCCTTGTACAGGTGCTGGAGAGCCGAGCGGGACATTTAAAGGCTGAAGTCAGTGCTGCTGCTGCTGCCGCTGCTGCTAGCCCTCGAAGGCTATGATAAAAATATTATGTTTTGTTCATGTGTGGCCGGCCTGCGCGCCGATGTTTGGAAGCCACTATTGTCAAGAACAACTGTAAGGCCATAAGGCCAACTGACTTTGTATTGGGTGAACATTCCTGTTTATATACATCAATGTGGATATTTGTATGGTGTACATTCATGTTTGGAGTTCTATTTCGTGTTATAAGCTTCCGCTAGAATGCTATGAGTTAGGATGTGCAACTCTGGTATCACTTTGTGACTTCGCCGCTTGTTTTATGGTATATGGTGTGGGGCCCCGGCCGGATCTTCTATTATATACTATATGAACGGATGGTGTCGTTACAGTAGGCACCTCAGCTGGTGCCGTACTCTCATCAGAACGATGGGGCTCCCACTGCCCAGCACCACTACGAGTCACATATAGGTGAACAAGACACACATTAGCGACCTTGCACAAGCAATAACAACAATTTAGGAACACGCAGGTTCCTCAAACAAGTGTATTTGCATTCCCAAGTTAACATTCAAGAGTTCATTAGTGTTAACGCGGTTTGCACTGACACGTGCTCGCCACCCCACAAAAGAAGTCGACCACGAATTCCAAAGAGGAAGACCGAGACAGGCTGATACCAAAATGTAACGACTCCATCCGTTCATATAGCATCTAATAGAAGGTCCGGCCGGGGCCCCACACCATATGCCACAAAACAGGCGGCGAGGTTATAGGTTAATACCAATACAAAATCGCACTCTAACTCAGAGCATTCTAGCGGAAGAATTTAACAATAATATTGAACCTGAAAGTCCACCTAGTGTCAACTATCTTCACCTATAGGGGGGGAATAGGTGACGTGCAGCGTTTTTGCGGAATTTAAAATTGTACCTGCACAATAAAAAGAAACAGCACAGCACACAGAATACACAAGCTATTTATAGTGGTTCCCCGATTTGGGTACATCCAATTTCCCCCTTCGACCTATCTCCCAACAAGGGACGACTCAGTCTCTTCACCAACAGGATTGAAATCCAATCCTTGCACTATCGGAAGGAATCCTTCCACACATAGGAGTCAACACTCCCACAACACGGGTTGCACCCAACCCTTACAACTAGGAATCTACGTTCCTTTACAACAAAAGTAAAACTAGAATGTACAAAAAATACAAACTACGTTTGGAGACAAGGGTGTCCCTCTTTGTTGACGACGTGTTCTTGAAGTCCACAAAGAGTCCACAACCCTAGATCTCTCTTGGAGAGGATCTCCCCGGAACCGGCGGCGGCAAGATGGGCGGCGACTAGGTTCACGGGATCGGCGGCGACGACGATGTGCGGATGCTGTACTTTGGAGATCCAAACTTCGTAGCGAAGCTAGCTAGGTCTACCAACGGTCACACGAGGATCGGTCATCTCGATCGATTCGGACGGGGAAGTTTTTCCCGATCAACAAATCGAGAGACAAGGGATCTCGGGATAGACGCGTGAGACTCTAAGCTTGGCTAAGCTTCTGTCGCCGGAAGATCGGAAGGAATCGTGATCAAAAAGCGGCGACCAACTTGCTCGAGCGACGACGGCGACGGCGGAGCGGAACTCGCGATTTTAGGTCAAGATGGTCACTCGACTTCTTTCTGTGTATATACTGTTCAAGAAATACCCGTATATATACTGTAGACACTTTCAATATGACCGTTGTGGGTCCCACAAGTAGAAACCTGAAATCCGGTTCAAAATAGTGCCAGCGGCAGAATCTGGTTCAGGGAGTTCCAGAAAAATGCCCAAGTCAAAATCGGCGAGAATCACTTGTGATTCTCGTCGAATCGTCGAGAATCAAGGGTGATTCTCGACGATTCGGCGAGAATCACAAAGTGATTCTCGACGATCCGTCGAGAATCACAAAGTGATTCTCGTCGATCCGTCGAGAATCACAAAGTGATTCTCGTCGAATCTGACTTGATTGCACTCTGATTTAGCCGGCGAGATTCAGCCAGTGATTCTCGCCGGTTCGGCGAGAATCACTAGTGATTCTAGCCGAATCGGCGAGAATCACTTGGTGATTCTCGTCGATTCTTACTTAGATGATTTTTCATCTTTTCACCCAAGAGTTGCTCCTTGACCCATCCTTGCTCCTTGTCTGCTCTTGCCTTAACACAACCCTGTACTTGAAATTAAGTACACTCCAATAGAGAGAGTACACGTAGGCCAACACACTGATCTGCTCAACGAGGGATTACGTCGTGCAGACCCGTGTATATTGACCTACTGCACCCTGACATTGGTGTGCACTTAGCGTGGAAAAACTGCAAGCACAACTTGAAATATTTTGTCAAAAACATTGCCTATTTACCTTAGCTTGTCCAGGTGCTTCTTCAAATCAGGTACGTTGTGGATACAATACCCAACAATCTCCCCCTATTTGAAGAAGCCTAAACCCTACAAGCTAAGGTGAATAAAGCGTATGGAAATGAAAAACATAACCTTGAAATTAAGTTGAGAGAGATATTCATTACCGATACCAATTTCGTGCGAGCAAACTTTGGAGCCACCTTAGCCTTAGCCGAGAGGGTAATCTCCCCCTTTTCGGCTTCTGCAAATCTGGGTCAGTAGCATTTGACCCCTTGCTCCCCCTCAGTTCTTGCATCTGTGCTCACACTTGATTTCCTTGCTCCCCCTCAGTTCTTGCACGAGCCTGGAGCTTCTGTGGTCTTCATTCCTCATAGTTGAGCATTCCCAATTCAGTTTTGAAAAGACTGAACTTGGCTTCGTCTAAGGGCTTTGTAAATATATCTGCAATCTGCTTGTCCGTGGGGACATAACAGAGAGAGATGTCCTTGTTCTCCACGTGCTCCCGAATGAAGTGGTAGCGCACTTCAATATGCTTCGTTCTGCTGTGCGATACCGGATTGTTGGCAATGTCAATTGCACTGGAGGAGTCGCAGTACATTGGTATTTCCTTGAACTGAAGGTCGTAGTCGGCTAATTAGTTTCTGATCCATAGGAGTTTTGCGCAATAGCTGCCTGCCGAGATGTACTCAGACTCTGCTGTGGAGGTTGCAACACAATTCTGTTTCTTGCTGTTCCATGAGATAAGCCTCCTGCCGAGGAATTGACACGTCCCGGAGGTGCTTTTCCTGTCATCCCCACTCCCTGCAAAATCAGCATCTGAAAAGCCTATTAGCTCGACATCATTGTTTCTCGGGTACCACAAGCCAAGATTAGGAGTACCTTTAAGGTATCTTAGAATTCGCTTTGCAGCGACATAGTGAGATTCCTTAGTGTTCACCTGATATCGGGCACAGACACATGTGGAGAACATAATATTCGGTCTACTGGCAGTAAGGTAGAGCAGGGATCCAATGATGCTTCTGTATTTGGTTTCATCGAAAGGTTTACCTTTCTCATCCTTATCCAGAGACATAGTGGATCTCATTGGAGTCCTCATAGAGGTTGCATTCTCCATACCGAATTTCTTAAGGAGTTCATTTGTGAACTTCGTCTGAGAGATGAAGATTCCATCCTCAGACTGTTTCACTTGAAGTCCCAAGAAATACTTGAGCTCTCCCATACTGCTCATTTCAAACTTTCCTTGCATGAGTTTAGAAAACTTTTTGCAAAGATTGTTGTCCGTTGAGCCGAATATAATGTCATCGACATAGATTTGCACCAGCAAAATCTTGCCTTTGACTTCCCTGAGAAACAATGTCTTATCTATTTTACCTCTAGAGAACTTGTTCTCAAGAAGAAAACTAGATAAAGTCTCATACCAAGCTCGTGGAGCTTGTTATAAACCATATAGAGCTTTATTGAGAAAATACACATGATTAGGATAAGTAGGATTGACAAAACCTGGGGGTTGAGCGACGTATACTTCCTCTTTCAGGTCTCCGTTCAGGGACACTGATTTCACATCCATTTGATAGACTGTGAATCCTTTGTGCGAAGCATACGCCAGGAACAATCTGATTGCCTCAAGCCTTGCTACTGGTGCGAAGGTCTGGTCAAAGTCAATCCCCTCCTCCTGTCTGTAACCTTGATCCACCAGCCTGGCCTTGTTCTTTATGATGATACCATGTTCATCCAGTTTATTTCTGAAGATCCACTTGGTGCCAATCACATTCTGCTTGTGTGGTCTGGGAACCAGCGTCCAAACGTTGCATCGTTTGAATTGATGTAGTTCATCTTGCATGGCCAAAATCCATGCCGCGTCTTTGTTCGCCTCGTCGAACTTCTTTGGCTCAACCTGTGACAGGAAGCTAAGATGCAAAACTTCGTTAATAGTACCTCTTCGAGTTCTGACACCGACACGAGGATCTTCGATGATCTGATCTCTAGGATGATCCCTCACGTGTCGGAGCTCTAGAAGTCTGGCGTCTGGAGCTTCGACTACTTCTTGGGCTTCTCCTTCTTCTAAGAGATTGGTTCCATTTTGATCTTCACCATTCCCAGATGACGTGGAGGTGGAAACTTTGACGTACTTAGGAGTTTCATCTTTAGCGGTCTCATTGAGACTCAGTTGTTCAAGTCGTGCACCTGCATCTTCAAGAATACCACTGGAATAATTGCTGTTAAGCAAACTTCCTTCATCAAATACAACATTAATTGATTCTTCTACCACTAGGGTTTTCTTATTGAAGACCCTATATGCCCGACTGTGGGAACTATAGCCCACGAATATGCCTTCGAAGCATTTTTCACCAAATTTAGTACGCGGGTACTTCCCATTATTCAGTACATAGCATCTGCAACCAAAGATCCTCAAATAGGGCATGGTTGGTTTCCTGCCTTTCAGTAGCTCGTAAGGCGTCTTACGATGATGCTTGTTGATCAATGCTCGGTTTTGTACATGACAAGCTGTATTGACCGCCTCTGCCCAGAAGTATTCTGGGAGAGAAGCGTCTTTCAACATTGTCGTGCAAGCTTCAATGAGAGTTCTATTTCTCCTCTCCGTAACTCCATTTTGCTGAGGAGTGCGCAGGGAGGAAAACTCATGAAAGATACCTTATTCTTCACAAAACTCTGTCATAGCACCAGATTCGAATTCTGTTCCATGGTCACTTCTGATTTTGACCACTGAGCAGTTAAATTCATTCTGAACCTGCTTGACAAAACTAGTGAAGATGTCAAGCGTATCTGACTTTCGTTTCAAAAAGAACACCCATGTAAACCGAGAATGATCATCAACTATCACTAGCGTATAGGACTTGCCTCCCAAGCTATGAACTTGTATTGGACCAAACAAGTCCATATGTAGAAGATAAAGACACCGGGATGAGTCTTTGTCTGCAACGCTCTTAAAGGTAGCCCGAGTCTGTTTGCCCATCTGGCATGCAGGACAAGGGCTATCTTTGAGGCACTTGATACTGGGAGCATCCCTTACTAAGTTCTTAGAAAACAGCATACTAATTGTCTTGAAATTAATATGTGCCAATCTATTGTGCCATTGATCACAAAGAGATGCACTGCCAGCTGCCACTAAGCATATGGGGGTAGATGAATCTAAACTGAGAAAATGTAAGCAGAAGATATTTCTGCTCCTAATGCCTGATAATACCGTCTCAGAAAAGGTACGTGAAATTATCAGACATTTATCCTTGCAGAACTTAACGTCATAACCTTTGTCACATAACTGACTTACACTGATCAGGTTATGGTTTAACCCTTCAACATAAGCCACGTCGGTGATAGAGATTATACCGTTGGAAATCATACCGTAACCTCTGGTGACTCCTCGATATGATCCTCCAAAGATGACTTTGGGTCCATTCTCGACTGGAGAGTAATCACGCAGCAGGCTTCTTGTCCCAGTCATGTGCCGGGAGCATCCACTGTCTAAGTACCAGATTGGCGTTTTGGTGGCCTTTGGACATTCTTGCAAAACAAGATTAATTTCCCTTAGGAACCCAATCAAACTTGGGTCCTAGATTCATGGTTAGCATACTCCCCCTCGGTTGGTTAACCCTACGAGTGGTCGGCCTCGCATTGCTAACATAGGGAGTCTCGTGATACCTTGGATTAAACCAACAATCCACGGCAAAGTGACCGACTTTGCCACAGCACCAATAGTCAAATCTGTTGTACCTCTTCCTAGGCTCCTGCCTTACCCTGGGAACGGTGGGTACAGCCGGGGCTTTGGATCTGGAGGTGGGGGCCTCACAGTGATTGCAGTCACAAGACTTCTTCACCTTCTGTATAACAGGCTTGGCTTTTGGTGCCTGTTTTCCATTATGGCCGCTAGAGAATTGACCATAATTTCCCATGTGGATTTCCTCATAAGGTGCCTTGAAGGCACTCTCACCGAAGTTCCGGGGAAAGGTCCAACTGTCATATCGTCTCTTTGGCTTTACAACCGAGGGACGTAAATGATGGCCAAATGTTGACTCAAAGTCATGTTGGTTGCAAGGAAAGCCAGGCTTTCTGAACGCAACAGGACTAAGCGGAGCCTTTCCCTTTTCATCAGCAGAGGCCTTCTTGGCGGCCTTATTCTTCCTCTGGTTCCTGTTTCTCCTGGATGAGGAACCAGATACCCCAACATGCCCCAAGCCAGCTCCTTTGGCCTGAGCAGAGAAGGTATCAACTACTGGAAGAACAGTTTTTGGCATAGAGAATCTCTTGACGATCTTCCTTTCTGCCTCAAGTTGTTCTTCCAATTTGTCGACTTCCTCCTGCTTAAGATCAAGGAGCTTAAGAGACTCTGAGTGCTTTGAAGTCAGGTCAAGGTGCTCCTGTCGGAGAGAAATCAAACTGGTGACCTCTTCCCTAAGGGAAACACACTCACCCTTAAGGAATTTTACTTCCTTTTTCTCAGCCTTCAATCTCTTACGGCACTCCTCAAAAGTGTTGAGCAGAAGCTCATACTTCTCGAGGAGCTCAGCTTCACGGGCCGAAAGGCTATCCTCAGGTTCATCATCCTGAGACTCAGGATCAGAGTCAGAGTCGGAGAGAGGGGTGTGAGCTTTTACCTTCCCAGTAAATGGGGGACATTCTCATTCTGAGTCGGAGCGACCCACCAGCCCGAAGTAGGCTTCCTCATCATCACTGGAGTCTGAAGAATCAGACTCACTCAGTGTCTTTGGCCTTTTAGCGATGTAGCTCCGCTCTTTCTTCTTCTCTCTAGAGGATTTGTGCTCCTCTCCTTTCCCTTTTTCTCTCTTGCCTTGATAGCAGTCGGCCACGACGTGTCCTGGCTTATTACATCCAAAGCAAATAATGTCAGAAGAGCGATGTTTGTTTGGTTTAGAAGCATACCTGTCAGAAGAATAATTTTTCTTCTGATGCCTGGAAGAGGAGCCGTCTTTCTTTCTTTGATTCCTCATCTTGAGGAACTTCTTGAACTCTCGGGTGATGAGGGAGAAATCCTCCTCTGACAGCTCTGAGCTGGAGGAGCATGGCTCAGAGTCCTCCTCCTCATTCTTATTCCTGGCATGGTAGGAAACCGCACCCTTGCCTTTTCTGGAGTGACTGGCTTTTAGAGCCACAGTCTTTTCTTTGGCTACAGCCTTCTCTGCTTCCTCTTCTGCTTTCCTGGTGTTCAGCTGAAGCTCATAGGACATCAGCTTCCCAAACAGAATTTGCGGGTCTGTTTCAGCTAGTCTGCCAAACTCTCGGATGGCGCAGATCTTTGTGTCCCATTCCTTAGTAAGGGACCTAAGGAATTTATCATTGAGTTCACCATTAGTGAACACTCTTCTGTATCCTTTGAGAGCGTTGACAATCTTGAGGAAGTTCTCGTAGGTGACTCCGATCTCTTCCTTAGGCCCTTGTCTGAAGGCCTCATATTTCTGGTTCAGGAGGGATCTCCGATCATCCCTCACTTCATCAGTGCCCTCCATTAGGATGATCAGGCAATGCCAGATCTCCTGTGTTGTCCTGCAGTTGCAGAAGTTCTGCATCATTGAGTCATCAACTGCGCTGACCAGAATGTTTTGCGCCTTCTTGTCAAGTCCCACTAGCACCATCTCGTCCTTGTCCATTTCAGAAAGTGTCTTCGGCACTTTCTTGGTAGGATCAATGGTGGAGGCCTTAGTGGGGACATAAGGTCCCTCCTCCACGATCATGAAGAGTCGAGGATCAACTGCTTCCATGTAGAACCTGATCCTTTCCTTCCAGATAGGAAAGTTGAGCCTGGTGCACACTGGGATCTTGCCTGTGAACTTGAGCCCGTCCATAGTAGATGTTTGCCTCCTTCTTGACACTAGCGGCAGGATTCAACTCAAGGTGTTAACCTTTTTGACGAGGAACCTCCCTCTGATACCACTTGAAAGTCCATCTAGTGTCAACTATCTTCACCTATAGGGGGGGAATAGGTGACGTGCAGCGTTTTTGGGAATTTAAAATTGTACCTGCACAATAAAAAGAAACAACACAGCACACAGAATACACAAGCTATTTATAGTGGTTCCCCGATTTGGGTACATCCACTTTCCCCCTTCGACCCATCTCCCAACAAGGGACGACTCGGTCTCTTCACCAACAGGATTGAAATCCAATCCTTGCATTATCGGAAGGAACCCTTCCACACGTAGGAGTCAACACTCCCACAACACGGGTTGCACCCAACCCTTACAACTAGGAACCTACGTTCCTTTACAACAAAAGTAAAACTAGAATGTACAAAAAATACAAACTATGTTTGGAGACAAGGGTGTCTCTCTTTGTTGACGACGTGTTCTTGAAGTCCACAAAGAGTCCACAACCCTAGATCTCTCTTGGAGAGGATCTCCCCGGAACCGACGGCGGCAAGATGGGCGGCGGCTAGGTTCACGGGATCGGCGGCGACGACGATGTGCGGATGCTGTACTTTGGAGATCCAAACTTCGTAGCGAAGCTAGCTAGGTCTACCAACGGTCACACGAGGATCGGTCGTCTCGATCGATTCGGACGGGGAAGTTTTTCCCGATCAACAAATCGAGAGACAAGGGATCTCTGGATAGACGCGTGAGACTCTAAGCTTGGCTAAGCTTCTGTCGTCGGAAGATCGGAAAGAATCGCGATCAAAAAGCAGCGACCAACTTGCTCGAGCGACGACGGCGGCGGCGGAGCGGAACTCGCGATTTTAGGTCAAGATGGTCGCTCGGCTTCTTTCTGTGTATATACTGTTCAAGAAATACCCGTATATATACTGTAGACACTTTCAATATGACCGTTGTGGGTCCCACAAGTAGAAACCCGAAATCCGGTTCAAAATAGTGCCAGCGGCAGAATCCGGTTCAGGGAGTTCCAGAAAAATGCCCAAGTCAAAATCGGCGAGAATCACTTGTGATTCTCGTCGAATCGTCGAGAATCAAGGGTGATTCTCGACGATTCGGCGAGAATCACAAAGTGATTCTCGACGATCCGTCGAGAATCACAAAGTGATTCTCGTCGATCCGTCGAGAATCACAAAGTGATTCTCGTCGAATCTGACTTGATTGCACTCTGATTTAGCCGGCGAGATTCAGCCAGTGATTCTCGACGATTCGGCGAGAATCACTAGTGATTCTCGCCGAATCGGCGAGAATCACTTGGTGATTCTCGTCGATTCTTACTTAGATGATTTTTCATCTTTTCACCCAAGAGCTGCTCCTTGACCCATCCTTGCTCCTTGTCTGCTCTTGCCTTAACACAGCCCTGTACTTGAAATTAAGTACACTCCAATAGAGAGAGTACACGTAGGCCAACACATTGATCTGCTCAACGAGGGATTACGTCGTGCAGACCCGTGTATATTGACCTACTGCACCCTGACATTGGTGTGCACTTAGCGTGGAAAAACTGCAAGCACAACTTGAAATATTTTGTCAAAAACATTGCCTATTTACCTTAGCTTGTCCAGGGGCTTCTTCAAATCAGGTACGTTGTGGATACAATACCCAACAGAACCCCACCCATGAATGTCAACTAACCACATTTATATATAAACTCTCGAAGGAATGTACAGCAAATACAATGTCGTTTGGCCTTATGGCCTTACAGTTACTCTTTACAAGTGTGGATTCCAAACATCGGCGCGCAGGCCGGCCACACATGAACAAAACACAATATTCTTTGTTTAGCCTTCAAGGGCTAGCGGCGGCAGCAGCAGCAGGTACTTCAGCCCTTAAATTTCCTGCTCATCTCTGCAGCACCTGCACAGGGACAGCCCACTAAGCTATGGAAAATAAGGCAACAGTCAGCATTTAGTTGACCAATTTATAACGAGCCTACCCCTTTCTCGGGCAGTGATATTCCTTCCCTGCAGGCATAGCAATTCATAAGCAGATATATCACACATTGTGCTCTCACGCAAAAACAATACATCACAACCGTCAACCACGCGGCCCGACAATCCGTGCACTCAGGGCACATTCTTGGTATGCTAGAAAACCAGGGCCAACACCACCGTTCATGGTCCGAAACCCAACGGTATTGAACATTTAGTCTTAATGACGCGCAGGCCTAAGACTCTCATTATGCGCTCTAACTGACCACACTTTCAGGTCTCCAATTCGGACGGACATAACGCAGGTGCGGATCAGCCACCCCAAATTGCTCAAGTAACCTTGCCATCACGAATACCAACGTACTCGAGGCCAAATCTAAGGCGCGGGTCGGTTTCACCTTTCCTGTTCGGCACGAAGCTTTTTTAAGAGCTCACAGCTCACAATAGCCATACTGTCCACCATGGACTGGCTTCACAATAGCCATAATGTCCACTATGGACTGGCTTCATAATAGCCACAATGTCCACCAAGAACTGGCTCCACAATAGCCACAATGTCCACCAAGGACTAGCTTCACAATCAATAAGGGGAGTTCATGCTAGCATCCTTCACGCTCGCTTAGCAAGTTCAGCAGAAACTCTCTTTCTGCACCCAACTCTGCCCAAACCCTACAACATCCAGCAGTGCCAGAAAGCTGGTCTTGCCATAGCACACAACACAAGCATCACAAGGGTATTTTCCTGGACTACCACTCCAGTACTTCCTGCTACTGCCCTTCACAGGTCCAACCCATCGACTCCACAAACCACACATTTAACCGCGGAGTCTTCTTTGGTGTGCAAATGAAACATCACCAATCCAGACCAACCTGTCTAGATGGGCTTCACACAGCATGTCTATTCCGTACTACACATTTCTGGATCTATATACAAGACTATTGGGGATTCCAAGAATCAACCCAAGGGAAATCCCTTCGCAATCCACCCTCTGGTGGGGGAAATCCATGCACATGCCAAAACGAAGGACTCCACATGTCCAAGAAGGAAGATCGTTACCCTTGACGACCTATTTGGAGCCATGGAAATCTAGCTAGTTGGAAAGCACCGCAGCACCCTTGCCTCCACAAATCTGGCCTCAGATCTCGATTCGGAACTCGGAAGCTCCACCGGCGACCGGATCCTCTCTCCTCCTCCTCCTCCTTACTCTCCCTTCTCACTATCTCTTATGGCAAAGGTAAAGTGAGAATCTCTCTCTCAACTCCTGGCTTTAATACATCAGGGAGAAGCCTGGGCCATTACATCCCAGATGAAGGAAATGAATGGCTATAAATTTCCCTGAACTCTCCAAATTTGGGCTAAACACGGCCTGTGACACGCCCGTGTCACAGGTCGTGTACCTTAAGCGGCACACAACCGACTTAACCCGAACAGGACAGGGTCATGTGATACGCCAGTGTCACCGGCCGTGTGCCCTGATACGGCTTCAGGCACGCCCGTGTCTATCCCTTGTTCACCAAGCCTCACATCCCAGGCCACATCCAAATAAGGACACAACCATGTAGCACGCCCATGTCACAGGCCGTGTGCCTAACTCGACTCCCCTGGCCAAATCCAGAGAAGGATATGACCATGTGACACGCTCGTATCACGGGACGTGTTTCCCACTCGAGGATCGTCGAGTGCATTTATTCGAGTGGAGTTCGTCGAACCAGAGGAGGACACGGCTTCGGACACGCCCGTATCGCAGGCCGTGTTCCCTCTCGAGAACTCGTCGAGCACTCGACAGGCTGCTCAACCATACAGAGCAGGACACGGCTTGGGACACGCCCGTCTCCCAGGTCGTGTTGCCCAGCATTAGCTCAATTTTGGGATTTGGGATGTTACAGGTCTGCCATGAAAATTTTGGAGTATGTGAAAGGGTCTCCGGGAAAGGGCTTATTATTTCAAAAGAATAGTCATTTGAAGATTGAAGCGTATTCTGATGTTAGTTATGCTGATAACAAAGAAGATAGAAAGTCTACATCTGGTTTTTGCACCTTTATAGGAGGAAACCATGTTAGCTGGAAAAACAGGAAGCGGGCAATGGTTTCAAGGTCAAGTCTATGGTCATCATCTTCCTATGTTTTGTGATAACAAAGCCGTCATTAACATATCAAAGAATATAGTCTTTCATGAGAGGACAAAACACTTTGAGGTTGATTGTCATTTCATTAGGGAAGAGGTGTTGAAGAATCAAATATGTACTCCCTTCATCACTTCTGATAAAGAAATGAAAGACTTCTTCACAAAACTAGTTTCTACTTCAGATGTTTGTAGCAAGCTGGGCATTGTGGACATATACGCTCCAGCTTGAGGGGGAGTGTTAAAGTTTGGCGGTTTGACCTTCTAGTCGGGCGGCTAGTTGTTCGGACGGTCTAGCAGTTTGTTCAGGCGGTCTGATTCTTTGTTAGCTTATCCTAGCAGATGCGGTCTGATAGTCCGCAGTAGCGGTCTGGTGGATTGTCGTAGCAACGATCTGACAGGTAACTGCAGCAGCAGCGGTCTGGTAGCTTTCCGCAGCAGCGGTCTGGTGGCTTGCCACAACAGCGTTCTGGTGGCTTACTGCAACTGTGGTCAGGCAACTAGCATTGGTGGTTAGGCGACTAGCATGCGGTTTGCCGGCTAGCAGTGGAGGGTTGCCGTCTAGCAGGCGGCCTGGTAGTTAGAAGTCCTTTGTATAGTGTTGCGGTTTGATAGTGGCAAACCACATAACCGCGAGGATACTTATTTAGTCCCACATCTCTTATTGTATTCTCTCATCTCCCCCATTTTCTATAAATATGGGGACATACCTATGTATTATTCATATTTTTGGGGCAATAAAATTTGCAATTTATTTTCATCTTGGCCGTTTATTCGCTCATTTTTCACAGGGGAGAAGTGAAATCCGGACTCAAGTCCACCTTATATATTAAATTTGATATCGTAACATGATATCGTTATCGCTCGTGATAGTTCATTTTTGTCTTAAAATTCAAATTTTTTGATCAAATCGTGTTTCTTGTATGCTACACATTCTTCAATCAAATTTTTATTGGTTTATACATTTCTGAAGTTGTGCAATGTGAGTTTCATTTGTCAATTTACATATGACCTCGTGCTTCAAATATCTTTTATTTTATAATGCATTTGTGATTAGTCGTGTTTCAAATTATTTTTGCATGCCTCTAAGTATGACTAATATTTTATACATGATAATGACTTCACACTTACACTTTTGGTATAATACAAGTGTTTACCAATTTTCAATGTACATGAAGGTGTTTTTGTTCCACATTACTCTTTTAAATACATAACGTAACTTGTTTATCAGTCCTTCTTGCACATTTTCTTAAAATGACTCAGCTCTTAAAAAAACTATTGTACTATACAAGTTGATGGGCGTCCTGAATAATTAAAAGGAAGAAACAAAACAAAAAAAGTTATTCAAATAATATGCTCAGGATACTCCGTCAAGCACTAATCACCATCCTGATAAGTCTTAATGAGCATTATGAAGTTGAACTGATAGAATATTTATATGAAACGCAGAAGGTCACAAACATGTGGAATATGTATGATTAAAACTAACAATTTGATGTGGCTTATGCGAGCAGGATCGACATGAACATAATTAATTAATTCCTACGCGATGGTGTTACACATGATAATCACTAAAAATTTATGCGATCATTATGTAAAATTAATAATGAAATTTAGTACGCAATAAAAATTAAACACAAAAAATAAAGTATGTACCATTTTTAGATTCGGCCTCGTGACGCATAGTGGCCGACATTCGTAGGAGGGCACTTGAGTTCTCTTGTATAAAATTTGATACTGTTAATGGTAGACTTGACATTCAAGATATAATGAAAATTAAATCTCTTTTGGTCTTCACAGATTAAACCAACAAAACATAACTTATCCAAGCACACTTTCCCAAGTCAAAATTGGTAATCCCGTCTCTGCTCTGTCCAGTCACCATCAAGAAAAAAGCATATTTCTTGTTCCTTTTCCCATTAGTACATGGATGGCAGAGATAGAGTTTAGGTCCTTCCAGGAGAACAGAAAAACGGAGAAGAGGAAACAGGAGCAATCCGTGATGGCGTCGTCAAATGGGAGAAGGAAAACCGCCGCTGGATGGTGCCTCGTCGGGAGAGGAGCAAAGCACCAATGGAGAAAAGACACAGTAACCACCACAAGCCCTCTACTCGCTCTTGTTCACGATTCAGATCTCCACACAAATAAAATAACCAGTCTTTATCCCTAAATAGGAGAGGGATTAGGAAGTGTGGGGAAATTTACTAAAACACCCATCTTTTCCTTAATGAAGATTCATCCGTAAGTAAAATAAATCGTATGGACGAATTAAAACCGATCAATCTGAACATGCCAAGAGGAGACCAAGCTTGCGTAACGAAGGTTCGAATTGGTCTAACCCACCTATTACAGATTTAGGCAATTCGCGCAAACCAGTTTTTGACGCACACAAGCGGGAGATCCAAATAAACTCGAACGGACGCTTGCGCTTGATCGAAACGACTCGATTGAATAAGTCCACTTATAATTAGGAAAACTTACATTCTCCCACTTGGACCATTTCAATCGTAATTTAGGCCGATCACAGATCAAGTCACTCCACTTAATTAATGGTACCATAGTGAAGCTGGCATCTTGAGTTTTCTCCACGCGTTAACCCAGTCCAACTGAAACCTTCACTCTGAATCATGGCGGCAACCAAATCATTATACGACAGGGGACCTTCCATGGTCACGAGAGCTTACAGATTCAATCGACATGGACACAGTGTGGTCATAAAGAGTCAAAACAACATACTGAAATGTGATCACAAATTGTTATTTAACTCAGTGGTCAATGAATTTCTCTACTGAATGCACTAAAACATGCTTTAAGAAATTTTCAACACTCAAAAAGAGTGTGTACATCTCTTCAATGAATATCTTAAGACTTTATTAAGGTGTCATGAGACATACGACCAAGGCTTTATGAATTAAATAAATGCCCTAAGTCTTATACTTGAAACTGACACATGTTTCAAGACATGTTCATGAATTGTGACGTGTCACATGAATGTGTGAATATTGCAACTGAATGATATCACATATGAATGCATAATTTATGTTTGAATTCAAACTATATTAATTTACAAAATTAATGAATATAAATTTAATTTGACGTGCAAAATAAAATGACAGATAAAATTATATTAAATAGAGCTATGAACATAGCCTCCCACTAAACAAGTACATCAATGGACTCCACAAGACCCATACTGGAGGCATGCTTCTTAAAAATAGTGGGTCGAAGTCCCTTGGTGAGTGGATCAGCTATCATATAATCTGTCCCAATGTGCTCCACAATGATGTCACCCTTCTTAACCAATTCTTTCACGGTCAAAAATTTAATCTCCATGTGCTTAGACCCTGTGATGCTTTTGTTGTTCATAGAGAACATGACAGCTGAATTATTATCACAGTACAAACGAATGGGTCCAACAACTGTATCAGCAACCTTCAATTCATTGATGAAATTCTTTAGCCAAACTGCGTGAGTGGCGGCCCCAAAAAGAGCAACGAACTCTGCATGCATAGTGGAAGAAGTAATGAGTGTCTGTTTGACACTCTTCCATGAAACAACCCCTCCAGCTAACTTGAAAATGTATCCTGATGTGGACTTTCGATCGTCCTCACAACCCATAAAATCTGAGTCTGTATAGCCCACTAATTCTAGGTTCTGTTCTCTAGAGTAGACCAATTTAAACTCTTTTGTTCTCTTCAAATACCTCAAAACCTTCTTGGTAGCCACCCAATGATCAGGTCCTGGGTTCGACTGATATCTGCCTAGAAGACCCACTGCAAAGGCAATGTCAGGTCTGGTGCAAACCTGAGCATACATTAAGCTATCTACTGCACTGGCATAGGGTATATTCTTCATGGACTCTCTCTCAATATCATTTTTAGGGCATTGTGACAGACTCAACTTGTCACCCTTAAGTACTGGCACATCACCAGCTTTGCATTCAAGCATGCTAAATCTCTTAAGTACACGCTCAATGTAAGCCCTCTGAGAGAGTCCTAATGTATGACGAGATCGATCACTAATGATCTCTATCCCTAGAACAAAAGACGCTTCCCCAAGATCCTTCATGTCAAAATGTTTGGATAACAACTGTTTAGATTCATACAGAAGTCTGAAATCACTGCTCGCAAGCAAAATGTCATCTACATAGAGAATTAAGAAGATGAATTTGCTCCCACTGATCTTGAGATATATGCAGTGGTCTACTTTGTTTTCAACAAAACCAAATGAAGTAATCACCTCGTCAAATTTCAGATACCATTGTCGCGAGGCTTACTTTAAACCATATAGGGATTTATTGAGCTTGCAAACAAGTTGGTCAGTATGACCGAACTTGAATCCCTCAGGCTGCACCATATAGACTTCTTCTTCAAGGTCGCCATTTAGAAATGCGGTTTTAACGTCCATTTGGTGTAGCCCCAAGTCATAATGAGCTACAAATGCCATAATGACTCTAAATGAGTCTTTAGATGAAACGGGAGAGAAAGTTTTGTGGTAATCGATCCCTTCTCTTTGAGTAAATCCCTTTGCAACCAGTCTGGCTTTAAACCGCTCAACCTTTCCCTTAGAGTCCTTTTTAGTCTTAAATACCCATTTAGAACCAATGGGCCTACAACCCTTGGGTAACTCAATTAATTCCCAAACTGCATTATGCCTCATAGACTCCATCTCATCTCTCATTGCATCCCACCACAAATCAGCTTGAGGTCCAGAAATAGCTTCAGTAAATGTCACTGGATCAACCACGTGACCAATGTCAAAATCGCTCTCACCCAAATAAATCTCGTAGTCAGAGGAAATTGCAGACCTCCTCTCCCTATTGGATCTTCTAGTATGTGCCTAAACTACATCGGTCTGCTGAGGTAAATGTATGGGAGGCAGTTGCAAAGCTGGCTCCACTCCCTCTGCAGGTTCAATTATAGGTTCAGGTACCTTTAGTTTTCAATAATAGGTAGAGTATAATTAATTGGCCTAATTTCATCGACTTCTTCAGTGGTACGAGAACAACTCGGTTGCTCAGCAACATCAAACTCCAAAAACTTGGTTGTTTGTGACTCAATAATTCTGGGACCTCCAGAAGGACAATAAAACTTAAAACCCTTCGAATGATCTGGGTAGCCAATGAAGTAGCAACGAGAAGACCTGGCGGCAATCTTACTTTCTGATGGATTATATAATCGAACTTCTGCAGGACAACCCCAAACCCGTAAGTGATTTAGGCTAGGTCGTCGCCCAATCCATAGTTCAAAAGGTGTTTTAGGCACTGATTTAGACGGAACTCTATTAAGTATGTAAACTGCAGACTTGAGCGCTTCACCCCAAAGAAATTCAGGAAGATTTGTCCTACTCATCATACTCCTCATCATATCCTTAATGGTGCGATTGCGCCTTTCAGCCACACCATTCTGTTCAGGACTTCTCGGCATGGAGTATTGAGCGACAATGCCACAACTCTCCAAGTATTTGGCAAAAGGACCTTTATGCTGCCCGGAGGCATCGTGTCTGCCAAAATACTCGCCACCTCTATCAGATCTAACAATCTTGATAACTTTTCCTAATTTTTTCTCTACTTCAGTCTTGAATACCTTAAATTTATCAAGAGACTCAGATTTTTCCTTAATGAGAAACAAATAACCATAGCGGGAGAAGTCATCAATGAAAGTAATGAAGTAGGTATTTTTGCAGAGCGTAGATGAATAGGGTCCACTAATGTTCGTATGAATAATCTCTAACAATTCAAGACTACGTGTAGCGCCCTTCTTCTTTACCTTGGTCATCTTACCTCTACAACAATCAACACACGTCTCTAGGTCACTAAAGTCAAGAGTAGGAAGAATGTTGTCCTTAATCAATCTCTCTACTCTATCTCTAGAGATGTGGCCAAGCCTTTTATGTCATAGCATGGAAGACGTTTCCTTAATTAGAGGTCTTTTAGAAACAACTTTTTCAATATTAAATGAAGACACATAAATTTCATTAGGAGCAAGACACACTCTATATAAACCATTAGACAAAGTGCAATGGCCAACAACATGTGATTCATAAAACAACTGAATTAAACCACCAGAAAAGTTGAAACCATAATTACGTTTGTCTAAAGCAGAAACAGAAATTAAGTTTCTCCGAAATGCAGGAATATAAAATGTGTTTTTTAACAAAAGCTTAAAATTAGTATCTAAAATCAAGCAGATATCTCCTATAAACTCGACTTCAACTTCAGTGTTGTTTCCAACGGTAAGCCTACACTCCTGCTTGCTTGGCCTCCTCCTGTTGGTGAATCCCTGTAATGTGTAAGCAACATGATTAGTTGCTCCACTGTCAAGCCACCAGGAACTGGATGGGGCTTCAATTAAGTTAGATTCACATAAGACGAGTGTAAGAGGATTACCTTTATGTGTGAACCCACGTTTTTCCATCCAAGACTTGAATTTTAGGCACTCACTTTTCACGTGTCCTTTCTTTTTATAGAAGAAACATGTCGGAACTTTCTTAATGGCACCAGCAGCAACCTTGGTTCCACTAGACTGACCGTCCTGAAACTTAATTGGAGCCTTGGACTTCTTCTTCTTCTTCTTGAATGAAGCCTTTGAGACGTACAGTGCGGTGTGAGTCTTTTCATTCTTCAGCTTCTCTTCCTCAGCAACACATCGAGTGATCAAATCATTCAGTTTCCAAGCCTCAACCTGAGAATTATATGTAGTCTTCAGGATACTAAACTCAGGTGGCAAAGTATTAAGTGCCAGATGCACTATGAAGGTCTCAGGGAGAACTATATCTAACTCTTGTAGTTTCGTCTGTTAGTACACCATCTTCAGAATGTAATCACGAACTCCTCCATCACCAGTATACCTCAAAGAAAAGAGATCTTGCATGAGAGTCCCTATCTCAGCATTAGTGGACACCTTATACCTCTGTCCCACAACAGTAAGAAACTCGAGCGCATCAGCAGTCTCTGGCAGTCCACTAAGTAGGTGCTCAGGGATTGACCTCTTCATTGCCAATAGACATATTTTATTGGACTTATGACACGCAGCATAATGATCTTTCTGAATACGAGTGTTGTTCACCGTCAACTCCTCGGGCTTTTCAGATGTAAGGGCTAGATCTATGTCCGCCATTTGCACGGCGAACATGATATCAGACTTCCACTTCTTAAAGTTTGACCCAGTAAGTTTTTCAATGGTTGCCAAATTGTTGTGCACAGTAAAGGTGACTGAAAAAGAAAACAATGCAATATTTAGCAATGAGGACAAGTGTGTTATAAAACCTTAAATTAACACACACATGAGAATTCATATGCGTCAACACGCAACACCTTTGGGCAAAATACGTGTCACGCAGTTAGAAATCTCCTACACCGAGCGAGACACGACAGTGTTTAGGCTTTTGCAAAACTACCACCTTTGGATGAATAGATCACTAGAACCTTCGCACTTCCGCTCAAATGCTCGTATGCAACCCTCTAATCCTATCACGCAACCACCACCTTTGGGTGAATGATTACGGGCTAGAACTAGAGAAAACCCAAAACAGTGTCAGAATGAAATCTCGTAAATCAATCAAGCAGACCACTTTGGCAGCTACAACTCAATTAACCCACAAGATTCTACTACACTGGGGTTCTCCAAGATATCCTCAAATTAAGTGGCGTGATCTTATAATTAATGACAAAAAGGGCACTTAAGTGTCTAAAGATCACGACTGCTCAGAGACTTAAAATTAATGCACTTCACATGCCCCTATCACACTGATATTCTTTGAAATTAATAATAGGTTTTATATGTACGATCGCTAGCGATTAATGCAACTCAATTACACCAGCAATAAATGAAACTAATTAATATGTTCAAGTTGCTCTGATACCAAATGATAGAATATTTATAAGAAACACAGAAGGTCACAAACTTATAATTAGGAAAACTTACATGAACACCTTGGACAGAATCATAAAGTATCTTCTGCACACATTTCTTGTCATTTTCTTTCAATAAAGTGCAAAGAATTCCTAAACTGAGTACAAAGTTATCAATGTATATTCAATGCTATGTGTTTACAATTCACCTTTTTCACGAGATTTTTAATTATTTCACTTGTTACTCTTTATCAAAGCACACTTTATACATCTCATTATCTTATATAAAATTCATTCTCATGAGAATTGGACTGAAAATGATTTCAACATTTCTATCTCAACTTTTATACTTCTTTTAGATATTGTTACGTGAATCTTACAATGTTTAAGTTTACTTGATCTTTTCTATCTATTTTACGTTGTTCACTTTTCATTTACACATAAACCAACATTGTTTTGTCTATTTCTATGAAGTATCTTTCATTCCATCTTTCTCTTTATCCTTTTTTCAAATTCTTAGTTACGTTTCCGCTTAACACTCCTACTTCCTCATTCTTTTGCTAATACCAAAAGGGGGAGAATATTGAAAGAAATCGAGAAATCGACACAAGTTTTTGACACAAGTATTTAAGGGGGAGTTCGCATTACGGGGGATTTCATGTTAATTTAAGCATTAATCCGAGATGAAATTAATTTTTTTAAAAAAATTCAACTTAACATGGAATTAAAAGTAATTTAAGGCCATCCATTTAGGGGGAGTTTGTGCACTTACACGTACTTATGTTGCTTATCATATCTTGTAGAAGGTACTATAGATCCTAGATGATTTCTTTCTACGTAGATTTGTTATTATCAAAATGAGAAGATTGTTGGAGAATGGGTTCCGCACTCCTTGGTTTGAAACTAACAAATTCCGAATGTATTTGATCATAGTGTGTTTGTGGTGTGCAGATATAACCGATACAATATTCTAATGATTTTGGATGAGTGACGTACAACAAACTTTTAAAAAACAGAGCCATCGTAGGCGACATCTGCTATCGCCCCGCGATAACATGCGGACGTCAGTCATGACATAGGCCATGATTCTCAACGGTTATCACGAAGCGCATAACTCGAGATATCGCAAGACGATATCAAGCTATCGTGGCGCAATATGCCCACGACCATACACGTTCTCCAGCTTCTCGGCACAGTTATTGTAGAGTGGGATACATGACAACAAATAGAGATATCACAGCTGATATTGAGCTATCACCGAGAAATAGTGCAAAAACTATATATAGACTGGATTTCGGGAAATTAAAGTGAGACACCTCGAGGAGCCTTCATCCCGTGCTTCCCCAGCCTGATAATTTCTGTTGAAATTTGTGAAGTGGAAGTGGGTGACGGGACAGGCCGGGCGGCCTGTGGCGGACAGCTTTGGCGGACTGGGCGGACTAGGCGGACTGAGGTTTCCGGCCTGGTGGAAAGTCTGGTGGAAGCCGGCTGTGTTCTGAGCGGGTTGTTGCATGGAGTCCGCGATTTGGGGCGGCCTGGTATCTGCGGATAGAGAGGCTTTGCGGACTGGTGCTTTGCTCAGTGGCCGCGGGTGCAAGCTTGTGCTGATAGGCGGGTTGGCTCGAGTTCGCGGAAGGCTTGCGGACTGGCGTGTCCGCGGTTTTGGCTGTTGCGGACTGAGCCTAAAGCTTGGCTGAGGCCTTGTCGAGCTCTGGTGTTACAGCAGGTCTTGCTGTGGAGACCGGTTGGCGGACTGGTGTTTGGAGTCCGGGAGGAAGCTACTGCGTTGGACAAGTGCGAGGTGCTCGCGGACTGGTGGCGGTCTGTGCTAGGGTGTTTGGCAGACGAGAACTTGTGTCCGCCATGCTCGCATTGTTCCTTGATGGTTTTGGACTTGGTCACACCTTGTGCCAAGTTCATGGTGTCCGCCGTATCCGCCAAGTCCGCTGTGACCGGGCGGTCTGTTTTTAGCTGCCTTTGGTCGTAGACTTGTGGTGGATTGAGGTGTGTGTCTTGCGGACTGCCTCGGGTTGGTGCGGACAGCCATTGAAGGGGGTTTGCTGTCCTGAAGCGGTTGGAGCTTTGCGGGCTGATACCTTGTCCGCTTAGCTTAGGCGGACTGGAGAGGGTTCGTCAATGGTTTCCTTGCTCCTGGCGGTTTTCCTTGGTGACCGGCTAAGTCCACGCGGACTGAGCGGACGGTCGTTTGTATTCGCGCAGACTGGGGCGGTGTCGCTATCTCTTGGGCGGTGACCACACTCCTCACCTGGCCTATAAATAGGACCCCCCTGGCACATCTACAGTAACCTAAGTAACGTGAGTGAACAGTAAATTGGGTTGAGCGAAGTGCTGCGGTCTGTGTTTGCCAGTCCGCGCGGATTGTTTCAGGCTGACGGTTTGCTGTGTGCAGGTCGCGCGGATAACTTCAAGGAGCCAGGAGTTTGGCTGTGACTTCGGTCAGTGCTTGGAAGTGTGCGGTCTCTGCGGACTCAGCAGAAGGTCGCTCTGCGGCTTGTCAGTTCTGTTTCAACTTTGCCAGCTTCAATAACCTGTCCGTCGGCTTCAGGCGGGTAGGGGTGTTCCTCAGTTCGGGTTCAGCAGGAGGCGAATAACGGTGTGTCCGCGCGGCCTCGCGGCTTTGGCGGACTCCGTGGTATTCGGCGGATTGCAGCATAGTTCTGGCGGCTTCGGCGACCTCGGCGACCTTGCGGTCTCGGCGGACTCGGGTTGTGTCCGCCCGGCTTGTTTTTTGGTGCTTCTGTTTTTCAGCTGTTATACTAGCGAAATCATGTCTCGCTATGTATGCCTCACATTGTAAAGAAGTGAATGAATAATAGACCTGCTTGTGCTTCCATTGTTTGTTGGGATTTACCTTTGTACCTCTAGTCCTTGGTTTCCGCTGGTTCAACGTGCGAACTGGGTAGTTCCGAAGATATTAATTTGGCATTTGGGCTATCTTGCTGACCACGTTGAGAAAATTTAACATGGTATCAGAGCGAGGTTTCTGAGGTTCAGTTGCGTGAGCGGAAGTCAGCCAGTGTTGTTACTCTGTGATTGAGTGGTGATCAACCTGTGTTGTTGCTCGGAGCTGCTGAAAGGTTGCCAACAGGTGTTGCAATGGAAGGGAGCTTAGCAAGAGGTGTGGGCATTGAACTCTTAACGCCGACTAACTTCAAGAAGTGGAAGTCGTGCATGACGAGTTATCTTCTTGGCGAGGAGCTGTGGGATGTCGTTGGTGGAGACGACAGGCAGGAAGTCACTGCTGCTTTCGGTACTGCTGAGCAGGTGAGGCTCTGGAGAAGAACGAATGCTAAGGCGGAGTTCATTCTGAAGAGAGCTGTATCTCCGGAGCTGTTTGATCACATTGTTGGGTGTGAGTCGGCTGCTGATATTTGGACAACCATTGATGAGTTGTTCAATAGGAAGAATGTGGCGTGGCTGCAGTTCCTAGAGAATGAGTTGGCCAGGGCAACTCAGGGAGACCTTTCCATCTCCAAATACTTCTTAAAGATGAAGAGCTTGTGTGCTGAGCTGTCGGCACTGGATCCTGATAAGCCTATCTCTGAGGCAAAGATGAAAAGGCACATTATCCGCGGCTTGCGGAAGGAGTATGCGGCCTTTGTCACATCTGTTCAAGGGTGGGCTACTCAGCCGTCGTTGCTGGAGCTGGAGAGTCTGCTTGCCTCGCAGGAGAGCTTAGCAAAGCAGATGGCTGGAGTGAACCTGAATCAGGAAGGCAGCGAAGCTCTCTTCTCAGGCAAGAAGAAAGGATGGGAAGGGAAGAAGAAGAAGAAGGTGCAGGCCGCTGGTGAGAAGGAGACTTCAACTTCATATCCGCTGGAGAGGAGCAATGCTCCTAAGGACTGGAAGAAGAATCTGAAGTGCTACCGGTGTCATCAGCGTGGGCACTTCAAGCGGGACTGCAAGGTCAAACTGCAGCCTGCGCATGCTGCGGGAAAGGAGGAAGCTTGCTCGAGAAGTGAAGAAGCAGAATGGGGCGGAGCTTTCTTGATGGGCACTTGTGTCCGGGCCTTATCTGCTGAGGACTTCAACGGCGAGTGGATCGTGGACTCCGGGTGTGGTCATCACCTCACCGGAGACAAATCAAAGTTCATCTCCATGCAGGCTTACTCAGGTAATGAAGCTATTATCACTGCTGATAATACTATTTATGAGTAGAGAAAGAGGGGGTCGTGTCATTGGGTAGTGATCAGGGGCCACTTACGTTAAGGAGTGTGTATCACGTACCGGGCATGAAGAAAAACCTCTTCTCGGTGACCAATGCGGTGGACGCTGGGTATCACGTTCTGTTTGGGCCAACAGACGTGAGGTTCCTTCGCAACGTATCAACGGTGAAGGCTGATGTTGCTCATGTTGGGAGAAGGGTGAAGAGCTTGTATGTTCTTTCCACCAGTGCTTATGTTGATAGAATGAGGGCCAATGATAGTGCGGCTATCTGGCATGAGAGGCTGGGGCATGTTGGCATGGACAAGCTAAAGGCAATGGCGATTAGAAGTTTGGTGAGGGGGTTGCCGAAGTTGTCCTCCTTTGGTGATGGGCATGTTTGTGCGGGCTGTCAATATGGAAAGGCACATCGCCTTCCATTTGATAAATCACAAACAAGGAGCAAGAAACCACTGGAGTGTATTCATGGCGACCTGATGGGACCAACGGTTACTGCCAGCCTTGGTGGAAGCAAATACATGCTTGTCTTGGTTGATGACTACTCAAGGTATACTTGGGTGTACTTCTTAAAGGAGAAGTCGGAAGCCTTCCGTTTGTTCGTGGAGTTCAAGGAGTTGGTAGAAGGCCGGCTTGGCTTGCGGATTAAGAAGTTTAGAACTGATAACGGGGGGGAGTTTGTCTCTTCCGAGTTTTCTAACTTCTGCAGGAAGCACGGGATCCAACGGGAGCTTACTTGTGCTCACACTCCACAACAAAATGGGGTAGCGGAGCGGAAGATCCGTCATTTGACGGAAACCTGCAAATGCTGGCTTCATGCGAAAGATATCCCAAGGTCTTTTTGGGCGGAGGGAATGTCTTGTGCTGCTTATGTTATCAACCGGATGCCACTCAGCCCTATAACCATGAAGACTCCTATTGAGCTGTTGCTGAAGGAGAAGCCGAGTGTTGAACACCTTAGGGTGTTCGGTTCAACTTGCTACGTGCATGTCCCGGATGCTTCACGGACAAAGCTGGATGCGAAGGCAAGGAAACTTGTCTTTGTTGGCTATGATGAGCGGAAGAAGGGATGGAAGTGCATGGACCCTGTGACAAAGAAGTTCGTGGTGTCAAGAGACGTTGTCTTCGACGAGCTGACGTCATATGGAGGTGGCTCGGTGGAGCTAACCGGAAGTAGCAAGGATGATGAAGCACCGGTGGAGGCTGCTGAAGGCTTGGAAGAGGAGCTTGTTGTTTCACCAGCAGCTCCTGTTGCTTCGAACTCCGAGGCTGAGCCTTCTGGCTCAGGAAGCAGGGGGAGCACTGCTCAATGCTTGCCCCAGGTGGGAGTGGAGCCCGAAGAAGCAACGGAAGCCGTGAGCAAGGAGCCGTGTCTTCGGAGATCGAAGAGGGTGGTTAAGCCACCGGCTCGGTATTGTGATGGGAATGCAGTGAGTTTTGTCTCCTGCTTCTTTGCAGGTCCTCTGGATGAGCGAGAGCCTGCAAACTTCAACGAGGCCACTGGAGTAAAGGAGTGGGATGATGCCATGAAGGAAGAGATTGATGCTCTGAAGAAGAATGAAACCTGGGACCTTGTGCCCAAGGTTGATGGCGTTACTCCGGTTACTTGCAAGTGAGTGTATAAGTTGAAGAAGAAGGCTGATGGGAGCATTGATCGATTCAAGGCTCGCCTGGTCGCTAGAGGATTCTCACAGCATTATGGAGAAGACTATGAGGAAACATTCAGTCCAGTTGCAAAGATGACTTCTGTTAGAGTGGTGATCGCCTTGGCTGCTAGCAAGGGATGGAGGTTGTGGCAACTCGATGTGAAGAATGCCTTTCTTTACGGAGAGATTGACAAGGACATCTTCATGGATCAGCCGCTTGGTTTTGTCTCTGAGAAGCATCCGGACTATGTCTGCAAACTCAGGAAGGCTCTCTATGAGTTGAAGCAAGCTCCTCGAGCGTGGTATGGGAAGATTGCAGAGTACTTGCAATTCTGTGGATACCTGGCTTCCAACTCGGATTCAAGCTTGTTCGTCAAGAAGAAGGGAGAGCTAAGAGTCTTGGTCCTGCTGTATGTGGATGACATGATCATCACAGGGAACTCGGAGGAGGAAGTAGCAAGGCTCAGGGCAGAGCTTGCTATACGCTTTGAGATGAAGGACTTGGGAAAGTTGCATCACTTTCTTGGTCTTGAAGTGGAGAGGAAGGAGTGCGGGGTTCTCATTAGCCAGAAAGGGTATGCTAATCGCATTGTGAAGCGGTTTGGCATGGGCGAAGGAAAGAAGTGCTCTACTCCACTGGAATCTGGGCTGAAGCTTCGACGAGATGAGGGAAGGGTTATTCATGATCCCTTGGTGTTCAGGGCTCTTGTTGGGAGCTTGATTTACCTGACGATTACATGGCCGGATATCGCTTATGCTGTTGGCCGAGTAAGTCGGTATATGGCTGAACCAAGGCAATCTCATCTAGTGGCGGCTAAGGGAATTCTGAAGTATGTCAAGGCTTCTTCTGACATGGGACTCCTCTATAGAAGAGACGCGGAGGTTGCGTTGCTCGGGTACACGGATGCTGACTATGGCGGTGATTCGGATGATCGAAGGTCTACTTCAGGTTATGTGTTCACTTGCGGTTCAGCTAGCATCTCGTGGTGTAGCAAGAAGCAGGACTCGGTGTCGATTTCAACCACGGAGGCGGAGTATAAGGCTTCGGCCTTGGCTGCTCGGGAAGCCGTTTGGTTGAGAAGGCTTATAGAGGATGTCCATGAAGAAGTGCAAGGGCCTACTTTACTCCGGGGTGACAATGAGAGTGCTCTCAAACTGGTAAACAATCCAGTGTGTCACGCCAGGACCAAGCATATAGAGATTGATCACCACTTCATCAGGGAGAAGGTGTTGGAGGGGTCTCTGCTGGTCGGGCATGTTCGGAGTGAAGATAATCTTGCTGACATCTTCACAAAGCCACTGTCGAATGGGCCTTTTGAACGCTTGCGCGGCTTGCTGGGCTTGGTCACCACTTCTCACTTCAAGGGGGAGTGTTGAAATTTGTGAAGTGGAAGTGGGTGACGGGACAGGCCGGGCGGCCTGTGGCGGACAGCTTTGGCGGACTGGGCGGACTAGGCGGACTGAGGTTTGCGTCCTGGTGGAAAGTCTGGTGGAAGCCAGCTGTGTTCTGAGCGGGTTGTTGCATGGAGTCCACGATTTGGTGCGGCCTGGTATCTGCGGATAGAGAGGCTTTGCGGACTGGTGCTTTGCTCAGTGGCCGCGGGTGCAAGCTTGTGCTGATAGGCGGGTTGGCTCGAGTTCGCGGAAGGCTTGCGGACTAGCGTGTCCGCGGTTTTGGCTGTTGCGGACTGAGCCTAGAGCTTGGCTGAGGCCTTGTCGAGCTCTGGTGTTACAGCAGGTCTTGCTGTGGAGACCGGTTGGCGGACTGGTGTTTGGAGTCCGGGAGGAAGCTACTGCGTTGGACAAGTGCGAGGTGCTCGCGGACTGGTGGCGGTCTGTGCTAGGGTGTTTGGCGGACGAGAACTTGTGTCCTCCATGCTCGCATTGTTCCTTGATGGTTTTGGGCTTGGTCACACCTTGTGCCAAGTTCATGGTGTCCGCCGTATCCGCCAAGTCCGCTGTGACCGGGCGGTCTGTTTTTAGCTGCCTTTGGTCGTGGACTTGTGGCGGATTGAGGTGTGTGTCTTGCGGACTGCCTCGGGTTGGTGCGGACAGCCATTGAAGGGGGTTTGCTGTCCTGAAGCGGTTGGAGCTTTGCGGGCTGATGCCTTGTCCGCTTAGCTTAGGCGGACTGGAGAGGGTTCGTCAATGGTTGCCTTGCTCCTGGCGGTTTTCCTTGGTGACCGGCTAAGTCCACGCGGACTGAGCGGACGGTCGTTTGTATTCGCGCAGACTGGGGCGATGTCGCTATCTCTTGGGCGGTGACCACACTCCTCACCTGGCCTATAAATAGGACCCCCCTGGCACATCTACAGTAACTTAAGTAACGTGAGTGAACAGTAAATTGGGTTGAGCGAAGTGTTGCGGTCTGTGTTTGGCAGTCCGCGCGGATTGTTTCAGGCTGACGGTTTGCTGTGTGCAGGTCGCGCGGATAACTTCAAGGAGCCAGGAGTTTGGCTGTGACTTCGGTCAGTGCTTGGAAGTGTGCGGTCTCTGCGGACTCAGCAGAAGGTCGCTCTGCGGCTTGTCAGTTCTGTTTCAACTTTGCCAGCTTCAATAACCTGTCCGCCGGCTTCAGGCGGGTAGGGGTGTTCCTCAGTTCGGGTTCAGCAGGAGGCGAATAACGGTGTGTCCGCGCGGCCTCGCGGCTTCGGCGGACTCCGTGGTATTCGGCGGATTGCAGCATAGTTCGGGCGGCTTCGGCGACCTCGGCGACCTCGCGGTCTCGGCGGACTCGGGTTGTGTCCGCCCGGCTTGTTTTTTGGTGCTTCTGTTTTTCAGCTGTTATACTAGCGAAATCATGTCTCGCTATGTATGCCTCGCATTGTAAAGAAGTGAATGAATAATAGACCTGCTTGTGCTTCCATTGTTTGTTGGGATTTACCTTTGTACCTCTAGTCCTTGGTTTCCGCTGGTTCAACGTGCGAACTGGGTAGTTCCGAAGATATTAATTTGACGTTTGGGCTATCTTGCTGACCACGTTGAGAAAATTTAACAATTTCAAGGAACCAGAAAAACACATAAGTGTTCGAGCAAGTTCAAGAGCAAATTAAAATGGGACATTTCGTGCTTTCCAACTCCGACGATCTTTGCAAGGATTTGTTGTCTTCCTTCATCGCTCAAGACAAGAGGGAGTTTTCATTTTAGATTTCTTTTCTTTTCATTCATTTTGTAAACGGTAGAGAAATCACCGTCGTGTGAGTGGCGACTAGGCCCTTGTGTGATTTAGGGAAAAATCGCCGCCTTGTGTGTAACGACTAGTTTGTCGAGAGATCTATGGGAGGGTAGTTGATGTATCTAGGGAGATATAAGCTTTAGCCGGCTGGTCCTTGGGAGATGGACTGGTGAATTCGTAAAAGAAGACTTTTCATCACAACCTTGATTTCAAGTTTTATTGAAATCTATTTTTTATATTTTACATCACTTATGAAGTAAATTTTCATTTCAACTTTCTTATAATTTTCTAAGTGTTTGTTATGAGTATTTGATTGTGAAAAAGTTTGTTTGATTTCTATTTTTTTTTGCCTAAGTAAAAGTTAAGTAAAAATTATTATTTGCTTTTATTCACTTCCCCAAGGGCGCCTCAAGATCCATCAGAACATCTCCACAGGTTCGCCACAGAAAGGACAGGCCAACATTGCTCCAGAGTGATGACGTCGCAAATTCACCGCCGTGGGTAGGATATCTATCGCAAATCTCCATAAAAAAGACAAATCCTAGGCGGGATCCGCGCCCTCTAGACAATATCCCATGAGGGTACCAAGGACAAGGGAGATGCTGCATTAACCCAATGATTAAATGATACACGCTCCAAACTGAGAAATTCCCATTGCCAGAGAAATGCCAAACCCACATGTCCACATATGTTCCCTGACCAATGAAAATCGATAGGATATATGAAGAATTCTCCTGCGAGAATAAAGAACCAATAAGAGAAGAGTTCCAACCTCGACCATTAGGAAGGATTAGCTCCCAAACCCACAATGGACATGCTCTAAAAGGTCGAGGGATCAGCACCTGAAAGGATGCTGGCCGCGGTAACCACCAATATATCCAAATATTAAAAATCCACCCCGAGTCCACCGCGATACGGGTGTCCCCACCAATACCGCCTGAGACGAAAGAATACTAGACCAACAAAGATGTGAGCGATGACCCAAGCCAGTGCTGAAAAACTCACCATCTGGAAAATAGCGAGACTGAAAAATAGATCCAACTAATGATTCTGGTCCATAAATAATTCTCCATGCCTACTTCGCCAGGTGAGCCATGTTGAAAATGGCTAAACACTGAAATCCCATCCCCTCGCTGCGATTTTGGAAGACAAAGGGAGCGCATCGGTTTCTAATGCATCCCCAGACGACGAGCACTATCACTCCACCAGAAACCCGCAATAAGCGAGTTAATTTTGGCAATAAGAGTACAAGGGAGCCTGAAGCAGCCCATGACATACGTTGGAATGATCGTTAGTACTTCTTTAATTAGAATTTCCATGCCAGCCTGTGATAAGAGCCTCATTCTCCATCCATTTATTCTCTGCCAAACTTGATCCTTGATATACTTAAACACTGAAAACTGGTGCCAAACTCGATCCCTGATATGCATTAAACCCCGATTGCGGATCTCAATCTTTGCGGTTACCAGTCTATTTTTCTGGAGCCGGCCCGCCCTGCCAAAAAAGTGTCGGGATTATATTAATCCAAATCCTGCGACGTCAAAGGAGAGCATCCCAAGGAGGCTGATAATCCATGCCAAGCAGTTGTTCGCAAAGTCTGCCGGCCCCTTCGGCGGACATTCTGGAGTGATCGCAGACACCCCCTGTTGAAATTTGTGAAGTGGAAGTGGGTGACGGGACAGGCCGGGCGGCCTGGGCGGACAGCTTTGACGGATTAGGCGGACTGAGCGGACTGTGATTTGCGGCCTGGTGGAAGGTCTAGTGAGAAGCCAGTTGTTCTTCTGGGCGGTGTGCACGGGTTGAGTCCGCGGACTTTGCGGCCTGGTTTCTGCGGATAGGGAGTTGCTGATTGGCTTTGCCAAGGAGCGGCCTGTGCGGATAAAGGCTTGCGGACTGGTGCATTGCTCAGTGGCCGCGGGTGCAAGCTTGTGCTGATAGGCGGTTTTGGCTCATGTCTGCGGGAAGCTTGCAGACTGATGTGTCCGCGGTGTGGGCTGTTGCGGACTGGGCTTTGGAGCTTGGCTGAGGCCTTGTCGAGCCCTGGTGGCACAGCAGGCGATTTGCTGTGGAGATCGATTGGCGGACTGGGTTTGGAGTCCGGGGTTGGCTGCTGTTTGTACAGAAGTGCGAAGAGCTCGCGGACTGATGGCGGTCTGTGCTAGGGTGTTTGGCGGACGGGAATTTGTGTCCGCCATGCTCGCACTGGCCCTTAATGGTTTTGGACTTGGTCACACTTGTGCCAAGGCCATGGTGTCCGCGGTATCCGCCAAGTCCGCTGTGACCGGGCGGACTGTTGCTGTCTTCCTTTGGTCGTGGACTTGTGGCGGATTGGGGTGTGAGTCTTGCGGACTGCCTCGGGTTGGTGCGGACTGCCATTGAAGGGGTTTGCTGTCTTGCAGTTGTTGGAGCTTTGCGGGCTGATGCCTTGTCCGCATAGCTTGGGCGGACTGGAGAGGGTTCGCCAATGTTTGCCTTGCTCCTGGCGGTTTTCCTTGGTATCCGGCTAAGTCCATGCGGACTCGGCGGACGGTGTTTTTGCTATCGCGCGGGCTGGGGTGGTGACGCTATCTCTTGGGCGGTGACCACACTCCTCACCTTGCCTATAAATAGGACCCCCCTAGCATAACCTAAATAACTTGAGTGAACAGTAAGTTGGGGTGTGCAAGGAGCTACGGTCTGTGTTTGTCAGTCCGCGCGGATTGTTTCAGGCTGACGGTTTGCTGTGTGCAGGTCGCGCGGATAGCTTCAAGGAGCCAGGAGTTTGGCTGTGACTTTGGTCAAGTGCTTGGAAGTGTGCGGTCTCTGCGGATTCAGCAGGAGGTCGCTCTGCGGCTTGTCAGTTCTGTTTCATCTTTGACAGCTTCAATAACCTGTCCGCCGGCTTCAGGCGGGTAGGGGTGTTCCTCTGTTCAAGTTCAGCATGAGGCGAATAACGGTGTGTCCGCGCGGCCTCGCGGCTTCGGCGGACTCCGTGTCCATTCGGCGGATTGCAGCATAGCTTGGGCGAGCTCAGCGGTCTCGGCGACCTCGGCGGCCTCGCGGTCTCGGAGGACTCCGGTGCTGTCCGCCCGGCTTGTTTTTTGGTGCTTTCTGTTTTTCAGTTGTTATACTAGCGAAATCATATCTCGCTATGTATGCCTCGCATTGTAAAGAAGTGAATGTATAAAAGACCTGCTTGTGCCTTCATTGTTTGTTGGGATTTACCTTTGTACCTCTAGTGCTTGGTTTCCGCTGGTTCAACGTGCGAACTGGGTAGTTCCGAAGATATTAATTTGGCGTTTGGGCTATCTTGCTGACCACGTTGAGAAAATTTAACATGGTATCAGAGGGATGTTTCTGAGGTTCAGCTGCGTGAGCGGGAGTCAGCCAGTGTTGTTACTCAGTGATTGAGTGGTGATCAACCTGTGTTGTTGCTCGGAGCTGCTGAAAGGTTGCCAACAGGTGTTGCAATGGAAGGGAGCTTTGCAAGAGGTCTGGGCATTGAACTCTTAACGCCGACTAACTTCAAGAAGTGGAAGTCGTGCATGAAGAGTTATCTTCTTGGCGAGTAGCTGTGGGAAGTCGTCGGTGGAGACGACAGACAGGAAGTCTCTGCTGCTTTCGGTACTGCTGAGCAGGTGAGGCTCTGGAGAAAAACAAATGCTAAGGCGGAGTTCATTCTGAAGAGAGCCGTGTCTCCGGAACTGTTTGATCACATCATTGGATGTGAGTCGGCTGCTGATATTTGGACAACCATTGATGAGTTGTTCAATAGGAAGAATGTGGAGCGGCTTCAGTTCCTGGAGAATGAGTTGGCCAGGGCAACTCAGGGAGACCTTTCCATCTCCAAGTACTTCTTAAAGATGAAGAGCTTGTGTGCTGAGCTGTCGGCACTGGATCCTGATGAGCCTATCTCTGAGGCAAAGATGAAAAGGCACATTATCCGCGGCTTACGGAAGGAGTATGTGGCCTTTGTTACTTCTGTTCAAGGGTGGGCTACTCAGCCGTCATTGCTGGAGCTGGAGAATCTGCTTGCCTCGCAGGAGAGCTTAGCAAGGCAGATGGCTGGAGTGAACCTGAATCAGGAAGGCAGCGAAGCTCTCTTCTCAGGCAAGAAGAAAGGATGGGAAGGGAAGAAGAAGAAGAAGGTGCAGGCCGCTGTTGAGAAGGAGACTTCAACTTCATATCCGCCGGAGAGGAGCAATGCTCCTAAGGACTGGAAGAAGAATCTGAAGTGCTACCGGTGTCATCAGCGAGGGCACTTCAAGCGGGACTGCAAGGTCAAACTGCAGCCTGCGCATGCTGCGGGAAAGGAGGAAGCTTGCTCGAGAAGTGAAGAAGCAAAATGGGGCGGAGCTTTCATGACGGGCACTTGTGTCCGGGCCTTGTCTGCTGAGGACTTCAACAGCGAGTGGATCGTGGACTCCGGGTGTGGTCATCACCTCACCGGAGACAAATCGAAGTTCACCTCCATGCAGGCTTACTCAGGTAATGAAGCTATTATCACTGCTGATAATACTGTTTATGCAGTAGAGAAGGAGGGGGTCGTGTCTTTGGGTAGTGATCAGGGGCCACTCACGTTAAGGAGTGTGTATCATGTGCCGGGCATGAAGAAAAACCTCTTCTCGGTGACCAATGCGGTGGACGCTGGGTATCACATTCTGTTTGGGCCAACAGACGTGAGGTTCCTTCGCAACGTATCAGCGGTAAAGGCTGATGTTGCTCATGTTGGGAGGAGGGTGAAGAACTTATTTGTTCTTTCCACCAGTGCTTATGTTGATAGAATGAGGGCCAATGAGAGCGCTGTTATCTGGCATGAGAGGCTGGGGCATGTTGACATGGACAAGCTGAAGGCAATGGCGAGTAGAAGTTTGGTGAGGGGGTTGCCAAAGTTGTCCTCCTTTGGTGATGGGCATGTTTGTGCGGGCTGTCAATACGGTAAGGCACATCGCCTTCCGTTTGATAAATCACAAACAAGGAGCAAGAAGCAACTGGAGTGTGTTCATGGCGACCTGATGGGACCAACGGTTACTGCCAGCCTTGGTGGAAGCAGATACATGCTTGTCTTGGTTGATGACTACTCAAGGTATACTTGGGTGTACTTCTTAAAGGAGAACTCGGAAGCCTTCCGTTTGTTTGTGGAATTTAAGGAGTTGGTAGAAGGCCGGCTTGGCTTGCGGATTAAGAAGCTTAGAACTGATAACGGGGGCGGGGGGTAGTTTGTCTCCTCCGAGTTTTCTAACTTCTGCAGGAAGCACGGGATCCAACAGGAGCTTACTTATGCTCACACTCCACAACAAAATGGGGTAGCGGAGCGGAAGATCCGTCATTTGACGGAGACCTGCAAATGCTGGCTTCATGCGAAAGATATCCCAAGGTCCTTTTGGGCGGAGGGAATGTCTTGTGCTGCTTATGTTATCAACCGGATGCCACTCAGCCCTATCAACATGAAGACTCCTGTTGAGCTGTTGCTGAAGGAGAAGCCGAGTGTTGAACAACTTAGGGTGTTCGGTTCAACTTGCTACGTGCATGTCCCGGATGCTTCACGGACAAAGCTGGATGCGAAGGCAAGGAAACTTGTCTTTGTTGGCTATGATGAGCGGAAGAAGGGATGGAAATGCATGGACCCTGTGACGAAGAAGTTCGTGGTGTCAAGAGACGTTGTCTTTGACGAGCTGACGTCATTTGGAGGTGGCTCGGTAGAGCTAACCGGAAGTAGCAAGGTTGATGAAGCACCGGTGGAGGCTGCTGAAGGCTTGGAAGAGGTGCTTGCTGTTTCACCAGCAGCTCCTGTTGCTTCGAACTCCGAGGCTGATCCTTCTGGCTCAGGAAGTAGGGGGAGCACTGCTCAATGCTTGCCCCAGGTAGGAGTGGAGCCTGAAGAAGCAACGGAAGCCGTGAGCAAGGAGCCGTGTCTTCGGAGATCGAAGAGGGTGGTTAAGCCACCGGCTCGGTACTGTGATGGGAATGCAGTGAGCTTTGTCTCCTACTTCTTTGCAGGTCCTCTGGATGAGCGAGAGCTTGCAAACTTCAACGAGGCCACTGGAGTAAAGGAGTGGGATGATGCCATGAAGGAAGAGATTGATGCTCTGAAGAAGAATGAATCCTGAGACCTTGTGCCCAAGGTTGATGGCGTTACTCCGGTTACTTGCAAGTGGGTGTATAAGTTGAAGAAGAAGGCTGACGGGAGCATTGATCGGTTCAAGGCTCGCCTGGTCGCTAGAGGATTCTCACAGCAGTATGGAGAAGACTATGAGGAGACATTCAGTCCAGTTGCGAAGATGACTTCTGTAAGAGTGGTGATCGCCTTGGCTGCTAGCAAGGGATGGAGGTTGTGGCAACTCGATGTGAAGAATGCCTTTCTTTACAGAGAGATTGACAAGAACATCTTCATGGATCAACCGCTTGGTTTTGTCTCTGAGAAGCATCCGGACTATGTCTGCAAACTCAGGAAGGCTCTCTATGGGTTGAAGCAAGCTCCTAGAGCTTGGTATGGGAAGATTGCAGAGTACTTGCAATTATGTGGATACCTTGCTTCTAACTCGGATTCAAGCTTGTTCGTCAAGAAGAAGGGAGAGCTACGAGTCTTGGTCTTGTTGTATGTGGATGACATGATCATCACAGGGAACTCGGAGGGGGAAGTAGCAAGGCTCAGGGCTGAGCTTGCTATACGCTTCGAGATGAAAGACTTGGGAGAGTTGCATCACTTTCTTGGTCTGGAAGTGGAGAGGAAGGAGTGCGGGGTTCTCATTAGCCAGAAAGGATATGCTGATCGCATTGTAAAATGGTTTGGCTTGGGCGAAGGGAAGAAGTGCTCTACTCCACTAGAATCTAGGCTGAAGCTTCAACGAGATGAGGGAAGGGTTCTTCATGATCCCTTGGTGTTCAGGGCTCTTGTTGGGAGCTTGATTTACTTGACGATTACAAGGCCGGATATTGCTTATGCTGTTGGCCGAGTAAGTCGGTATATGGCTAAACCAAGGCAATCTCATCTAGTGGCGGCAAAAGGAATTCTGAAGTATGTCAAGGCTTCTTCTGACATGGGACTCCTCTATATAAGGGACGCGGAGGTTGCATTGCTCGGGTACACGGATGCTGACTATGGCGGTGATTCGGATGATCGAAGGTCTACTTCAGGTTATGTGTTCACTTGCGGTTCAGCTAGCATTTCGTGGTGTAGCAAGAAGCAGGACTTGGTGTCGGTTTCAACCACGGAGGCGGAGTATAAGGCTTCGGCCTTGGCTGCTCGGGAAGTCGTTTGGTTGAGGAGGCTTATAGAGGATGTTCACGAAGAAGTGCAAGGGCCTACTTTACTCCGAGGTGACAATGAGAGTGCTCTCAAACTGGTTAACAATCCAGTGTGTCACGCCAGGACCAAGCATATAGAGATTGATCACCATTTCATCAGGGAGAAGGTGTTAGAAGGATCTCTGCTAGTCGGGCATGTTCGGAGTGAAGATAATCTTGCTGACATCTTCACGAAGCCACTGTCGAATGGGCCCTTTGAACGCTTGCGCAGCTTGCTGGGCTTGGTCACCACTTCCCACTTCAAGGGGGAGTGTTGAAATTTGTGAAGTGGAAGTGGGTGACGGGACAGGCCGGGCGGCCTGGGCGGACAGCTTTGGCAGACTAGGCGGACTGGGCGGACTGTGATTTGCGGCCTGGTGGAAGGTCTAGTGAGAAGCCAGTTGTTCTTCTGGGCGGTGTGCACGGGTTGAGTCTGCGGACTTTGCGGCCTGGTTTCTGCGGATAGGGAGTTGCTGATTGGCTTTGCCAATGAGCGGCCTGTGCGGATAAAGGCTTGCGGACTGGTGCATTGCTCAGTGGCCGCGGGTGCAAGCTTGTGCTGATAGGCGGTTTTGGCTCATGTCCGCGGGAAGCTTGCGGACTGGTGTGTCCGCGGTGTGGGCTGTTGCGGACTGGGCTTTGGAGCTTGGCTGAGGCCTTGTCGAGCTCTGGTGGCACAGCATGCGATTTGCTGTGGAGATCGATTGGCGGACTGGGTTTGGAGTCCGGGGTTGGCTGCTGTTTGGACAGAAGTGTGAGGAGCTCGCGGACTGATGGCGGTCTGTGCTAGGGTGTTTGGCGGACGGGAATTTGTGTCTGCCATGCTCGCACTGACCCTTAATGGTTTTGGACTTGGTCACACATGTGCCAAGGCCATGGTGTCCGCGGTATCCGCCAAGTCCGCTGTGACCGGGCGGACTGTTGCTGTCTTCCTTTGGTCGTGGACTTATGGCGGATTGGGGTGTGAGTCTTGCGGACTGCCTCGGGTTGGTGCAGACTGCCATTGAAGGGGTTTGCTGTCTTGCAGTGGTTGGAGCTTTGCGGGCTGATGCCTTGTCCGCATAGCTTGGGCGGACTGGAGAGGGTTCGCCAATGTTTGCCTTGCTCCTGGCGGTTTTCCTTGGTATCCGGCTAAGTACATGCGGACTCGGCGGACGGTGTTTTTGCTATCGCGCGGGCTGGGGTGGTGACGCTATCTCTTGGGCGGTGACCACACTCCTCACCTTGCCTATAAATAGGACCCCCCTGGCATAACCAAAATAACTTGAGTGAATAGTAAGTTGGGGTGTGCAAGGAGCTGCGGTCTGTGTTTGTCAGTCCGCGCGGATTGTTTCAGGCTGACGGTTTGCTGTGTGCAGGTCGCGCGGATAGCTTCAAGGAGCCAGGAGTTTGGCTGTGACTTCGGTCAAGTGCTTGTAAGTGTGCGGTCTCTGCGGATTCAGCAGGAGGTCGCTCTGCGGCTTGTCAGTTCTGTTTCATCTTTGCCAGCTTCAATAACCTGTCCGCCAGCTTCAGGCGGGTAGGGGTGTTCCTCAGTTCAAGTTCAGTAGGAGGCGAATAATGATGTGTCCGCGCGGCCTCGCGGCTTCGGCGGACTCCGTGTCCATTCGGCGGATTGCAGCATAGCTTGGGCGAGCTCAGTGGTCTCGGCGACCTCGGCGGCCTCGCGGTCTCGGCGGACTCCGGTGCTGTCCGCCCGGCTTGTTTTTTGGTGCTTTCTGTTTTTCAGCTGTTATACTAGCGAAATCATGTCTCGCTATGTATGCCTCGCATTGTAAAGAAGTGAATGTATAAAAGACCTGCTTGTGCCTTCATTGTTTGTTGGGATTTACCTTTGTACCTCTAGTCCTTGGTTTCCGCTGGTTCAACGTGCGAACTGGGTAGTTCCGAAGATATTAATTTGGCGTTTGGGCTATCTTGCTGAACAAGTTGAGAAAATTTAACACCCCCGAGAGTGCGGCAATGTCGGGCAAGGACAATCAGCTTGTGACTTTCAGGCGGTTTCTCAGAGCACAATTCGAGAACTCTTGTCTTGAGTACGTGCAACCACCTCAGACAAGTCCGCACGGACCCTTCCTTTTTTGATCCAGCCCAGGCAACACCGTCCAGTTTCCTGCAGTCTCTTCTTTAGTATCCGCCGCCCGACTCATCGTGTATCTCGGGCGGCTGCGCATTTAATGTCACTATTGATAAGACATTAAATGTCTATCGGTTCATGAACCGTTCACGCAACATACCCCCTAGTATTAAAGTGGGACCCGGGGTGCTTGGCGGTGACACACAAACTTAGCCCAGAACCTGCCACGTCGTAGATATATACACTAAGTTCCTATCTGTTTTATTTCAGTAGCTGTACGCGTGCATACCCCCCGGGTGGCCGCACCACATATTGAAACCTTTCTCAAGATAATAACTAGAAGCTCGTCGCAAGAGAGGCACTCGCCGCGGCGGTTCAGTTGGGTGTTCGCCACTGCCAACAACATCCTCCTTTTCTCTTTTCATCCGCTTACCACCGTCCGCAGGGCCAGTAACCAGTTGTTTGTGAACCATGTTTTTTTCTCTGCCGAACACCCTACTCAGGAATAACGCACAGAGAGTTAGTGATCTTTTTTGAGTCCCACACTTTGAGATTGACGATCTTTCCGAAACATTTACTTACTTGGCTTTTAATATATTTTTTTAATTATTGCTTACTAATACTAAAATATTTAATTTAAAATTAAAAGAAAAAATTTAATACATTATCTTTAATGTTATAGAGCCAACTTTGTATATCAATCTATTTCAAAATGATGCTCCAAAATTTACGAGAGCTCTCCAACTCACATGAGTTGGAGTTGAAACCAATTAAGCATGAACATTAACCTCGCAAGGAAAAAAATCTCAAAAAAATAACGGCTAATGGAGGCGATAGAACCGTTGTCAATTTGCAAGCTAGTACGTCGAAACCAATTATACTTCTCTATGGGTAATCTTGAATGATGGTTTGACTTCACATGAGTTGAAGTTGCATGTTTTTTTCAAGTAATGCCAACGTTATGTACAGAATATATAGAGTAAAAAATGCTCGGGAGTAGCATGTTGATATGGCCGAGTTGGTCTAAGGCGCCAGATTAAGGTTCTGGTCCGAAAGGGCGTGGGTTCAAATCCCACTGTCAACATTGTGTTTTGACTTTTATTTTTTCTGTTATTTGTTTTTTTCCTGTTATTTTTTCTGTTACGTATTTTTTTCCTGTTATTTTTTCTGTTATTTATTTTTTTGCTGTTATTTTTTTTTCTTCTCTCACCTTCTCTTTTTTTTCCTGTTTTTATTTCTTTTTCTTTTTATTAATTTTTTCAGTTTTTTAATAATACAAAATTTCCTAGTAATACAAATTTTTCTCATGTTCTTCATGGAATGGTTGATCTTAGCATAAGTTTTAATTAGTCAAACGCTCGACTTCACAACTGTTGCGGGTCGTCTAGTCTTTTCCTGATCGAGAGAAATCAGACCGCCTTAGGTCAGAATAGGATTGTGCACGCAAACGATCCAAATGAAACACAGTAAATGACAGGAGACGTTTTTTACGCAAAAAATCAAAAAATGGTGAAAAACCACGTGACTGTAACTGTGTCGAGCCAAAATCTATTAGTCTCTCAGGGTTTTCTGTTCTTCTTTTTTTTTTGTTTTTTTATTTCTTTTTTCTATTTTTTATTTCTTCTATCTCCATTTAATTTCTTTTTCTTTTTTATTTCTTTTTTCTTTTTTTAAATTTTTTCTGTTTTTTAATAACACAAAATTTTTTAGTAATACAAATTTTTCTCATGTTATTCATGGAATGGTTGATCTTATCATAAGTTTTAGTCAAACACTCGACTTCACAACGGTTGCGGGTTGTTTAGTATTTAATTCCCCAATCCGGAGAAATCGAACTGTCTTAGCTTAGAATAGGATCCGGCAGACAAACAGTCGAAATCAATCGCAACAAATGACATGAGACGTTTGTTTACGTGGAAAATCCGAAAAGGGTGAAAAACCACGTGTCTGGAAGTGTGCCGAGCCAAAATCCACTAGTCTCTCGGGGTTTTCTGTTTTTATTTTTTTTGCTGTTTTTTATATTTTATTTCTTTTTTCTATTTTTTTCTTCTCTCTCCTTTTAATTTTTTTCTTTTTTATTTCTTTTTTCTTTTTTCTTTTTTTATTTTTTTCTGTTTTTTAATAATACAAAAAATTCTACTAATACAAAATTTTCTCATGTTCTTTATGGAATGGTTGATCTCATGATAAATTTTAGTCAATCATTTGACTTCACAACTGTTGTGGGTTGCCCGGTCAACATTAATTTTAATCTTTTTTATATTTATTTTTTTGCTGTTATTTTTTTTTTCAGTTATTTACATTTTTTGTTTTTTTATTTCTTCTCTCCTTTTTATTTTTTTCGCTGTTTTTATTTCCTTTTCTTTTTATTACTTTTTTTTATTTTTTAATAATACAAAATTCTCTAATAATACAAATTTTTCTCATGTTCTTTATGGAATAGTTGATCTTATCATAAGTTTTAGTGAAGCGCTCCATTTCACAACTATTGCGATTACATGTTAATATCAAAAACTATTCGCGTCCTAACTCAGAGCATTCTAGCGGAAGCTTTAAAGTTATTTGAACTCAACATATTTGAATGTCCACAATATATACAACATCATTTATATATATCACCACAAAGGAATGTCCACCAAATACACAACAAGTCCGGCCTTATGGCCTTACAGTTAAGCTTTACAACTATGGATTTCATACATCAGCACACAGGCCGAACACACATGAAAAGAACATGTTTCCTTCTTTGGCCTTCGAGGGCCAGCATAGCAGCGGCAGCAGCAGCGGCAACAACAAGGGCTTCTGCCTTCTATTTTCCACTCGGCTCTCCTGCACCTGCACGGGAACATTCCACCATCAAGGTGGCAAATAAGACAACGTTCAGTATTCAGCTGGCCAATTTATAACGACTCTACCCCTTACCCAGGTCAGTGGTATTCCTTCCCTGCAGGCATAACATTTCACAAGCAGATATATCACAAGATGTGCACTCACGCACCATCAATATATCACAAAATGTGCACTCACGCACCATCAATATATCACAAACGTCAACCACACAGTCGACGTTCCGTGCACTCAGGGCACATTCTCATTGTACCGGAAAACCAGGGTCCCACCACCATTTCCAACGTCAAACTTGAGCATTTCGCTCCACGGCCTTTAGCCGGAGACTTTAGTCTTAATGTCGCGCAGGCCTAAGACTCTTATTATGTGAACCTGACGAACGCCAATATCCCAGGCACTCATGTTAGACAACCATAACGCGGGTACAGTTCAACCCTTGCCCGCTGCTCAAATCGTTAGTTCAATGACTAGACTGACGCGGGTCGGCATCCCCTTGTCGGTTTGGCACGAAGCCTTTTTAAGATCTCACATAGCTCACACTAGTCACACTGTCCCCTCAGGACTGGCTTCACAATCACATGTTAGCTAGCAGCCATCGCCAGCGACACTCACTATTGCCCGACATTAGCGACATAACTCTCTTTCCGTCCCCAGCCCTAACCTTATCTGGACCAACCATCCAGAAATCCCTGCAGTTGCCTGTAGTGCCAAAAACACTAGTCTTTCATAGCATAGAGCACATGTATGTTGCGGGTATTTTCTTGGAATTCCACACCAGTACTTCCTGCTACTGCCCTTCACATGCACAACCCACCGACTCCACAAAACACTTGTTTCGACACGGAGTCTTCTCCGGCGCGCAAAATAAAACATCACCAATCCAGACCAACCTGTCCGGATGGGCTTCAAACAGTATGTCTATTCCGTACTACACATTTCTGGATCTATATGCAAGACCTCTTGGGGATATCACGAATCACCCAACGAAAATCCCCAAATAATCCACCTTTTAGTGGGGGAAATCCATACATATACCAAACAATAAGGACTTCACTTGTCAAAGGAAAAAAAGTTCGTTACCTTTGACGACCTCTTTGGATCCATGACAAAGCGCTTCTATGCAAACGGATAGGATCGTCGCACTTTCCCCTTCGCGATTCTAGCTTTGTCTTTTAATTCTAGCCTCAAGCCCAGATTTAGCTCTTCTACCCGAGATTACAGCTTCAACCCAAGGGGGTCTGCTCCTGCTCTCGGGAAGAAAGAAAAAGAGAGAAAATAAAAGGAAATAATAATCTCCTCTTTCCATCCCTGCAGATAAGGCTCGGGATTAAGTAGACCACGTCAACTACCGCTCAAAGGTCATAACATAATTACCTGACACGCAACACCACCTCAGCGTTCTCAGCCTTCCGCATTTCGTCGACCGGCCCCAATTTCGTTAAACGATGTCAAACAGACTAGCCTTCGTCGAACGGGCTGAACTCGTCGAGCTGGCCATCACAACATGCCACAGGAATTTCGTCGAATGCCACTCGACGATGAGCTGTTCGTCGACCTCAGCTCGATGATATTCGTCGAGCTCCGATTATGCCTATGTTATGCAATGGCAACACACACGGAGGGATAAGTACCCGTGTGGTGCTCGGGATGAGTATAAGAGGAAATGAGCAACCCGACAAGGCCATGCGCACGGGCGTGTGTCCGCCCATGTTGTGCTCGGGCAACTCATGTCCTTGTTGGGGTGTTACAACCCTCCCCACCGAATTAAAATTTCATCCTGAAATTTCCAGCGCTCGCAAATAGTAACAAAGTTGTTATAACAAAAGTTTTCTTTCACACTAAGTTGTTACAACAACTTAGGTTCTGTTCAAACTTAAAACATAAAGCAATGTTCCAATATTTCTTTTGTTGTACAAAATTATTATCTCTCGATAAACAATTCGGGAAATTCAGCACGCATGGTCTGCTCCCGCTCCCATGTTAGCTCCTCACGGCCACAATTGTCCCACTGGACCTTGACCATCCCGATTGTCTTGTTCCGCAGCTGCTTAACCGCTTTATCTTCAATCCGAATGGGCCGAACTTTCGTCTTTAGCCAAAATTTGACTGGTACGCGCTCATTCGCAATCACTTGAGCTGGATCCTTCACGGCTTTTCGAAGCACTGATATACGAAACACATCATGCTTCCAACTCAATTCCTCTGAAAGGGCTAGCCGATAGACAGCATCTCCAACTTGTTCCACCACTTCAAACGGACCAAGATACCTCAGGCTTAACTTTTTCAAGCACTGAATCCTGAACATGCCCTTAACTGACTTGATTTTCAAATATACCCAGTCACCAACCGCAAATTCCACATTCCGTTGCTTGGCGTCGTAGTATTTGGCTTGTCTATCTTGGACTATCAGTAGCCTCTCCCGAATAGAGAGTATTGTCTTATTAGCCTCTTCGACTTCTTTATGCTTATATAACTTAGATTTGCCTGTATCCGCCCAAGCTAACGGTGTACGGCACTCCCTACCATATAAAGCTTCAAACGATGTCATATTTATACTAGCATGATAACTATTATTGTAGGCGAACTCTACCATATAGAGATGATTTTCCCATCTCTTCCCAAAATCCAAGGTGCTCATTCGGAGCATGTCCTCCATCATTCTATTGGTCCTCTCAGTTTGGCCATCCGTTTGTGGATGAAAGGTCATACTGTATGTTAATTTTGTCCCCAACAATTGATGGATGAGCCTCCAATCATTCGAAGTAAAGCGCCCGTTCCGATCACATACGATGCTACGGGGCACACCATGCAATCATACGATTTGTTTAACATAAATTTTAGTCAAAACTTCCACTGAATCATCCCTCTTATTCGAAATGAAGTGAGCGACTTTAGTCAACCGGTCTACGATCACCCAAACCGAATTGTTACCGCGTTATGATCTCGACAAATCGTGCACAAAATCCATTGAAATATCATCAAACTTCCATTCTGGAATAGGTAGCGACTTCAGGAAACCTCCAAACTTCTGGCATTCATCTTTCACTAAGGCACATGTCTGGCATTTAGCCACATAATGTGCGATGTCCTTCAAATCCGGCCACTAGAATAACTTTTTCATGTTTTTGTACATCTTTGTGCTCCCTGGGTGAATTGAGTATTTCGTAAAGTGAGCCTCATACATCAATTCTTCTCTTAGCTTACCCATACCTGAGACGCATAAACGACCATCTTTCCGCAAGAGGCCGTCATCCCAGGAGAATTGGTCATTTGACACATCCACTGCATAGCGTTGTAAACTTGCATCAAGTTCCATTGCTCGTAGAACCCTATCCGCAAGGTCATATTGTACCTCCATCCAGTTCAAGTATGCCTTTGCTGTGGAGTTCTTGTCAACACAAGAAATCTTTAACGCTTCCAACTCCTGGATCAGACGCTCATCATGTATCTGCAACCAATTTGCCATTGCTGGAGTCCTACGACTCAAGGCATCTACGACAATGTTTCCCTTCTCGGGAGTATAATGAATATCAAAGGTATAGTCCCCGAGGAACTCCATCCACCTTCGTTGTCGCATATTGAGATCCTTCTGATCCAAAAGGTATTTTACGCTCTTGTGGTCTGTGAATATATCCACCTTCACATCATATAGATAGTGACACCATAATTTAAGTGCAAAAATCACCGCCGCCAACTCCAAGTTGTGGACGGGATAGTGTCGCTCATGCACTTTCAACTAGCGTGAGCCATAAGCGATCACCTTGTAACAGTCCAAATTTCTGAAACAGGAACCTTTCCAAACTGAAGAAGAACACAACCTAAGCCTCTCCCTGAGGCATCATTATAGATTTCATAGCCGTCTGTACCACATGATGACGTCAAAACGGGTGCTGTGGTCAAACGACTCTTTAGCTCTTCAAAAGCTCGTGCGCACTCTGGCGTCCAAACAAAATTCTGATCCTTCCTAGTTAATGTGGTAAGAGGCAAAGTGATTCGTGAGAATTTTTCGACAAAATGTTTGTAGTAGCCCGTAAGTCCAAGGAAACTCCTGACTTTGGCCACCGAAGACAACACTGGCCATGCCCATATGCCTCTTATCTTTGACGGATCCACCGTAATGCCCCCTCCACTCACCACATGGCCAAGAAAAGCCTCTGAAGATAGACAGAACTCACACTTGGAGAACTTGGCATAAACTGATTTCTCCTCACGGTGTGCAACACCATCCGTAAATGGTTCGCATGATCTTCTTCCGATTGAGAATGCACCAAAATGTCATCGATGAAGACGATCACAAATAAATCCAGGTACTCTCTAAACGTACGGTGCATTAAATCCATGAATACTGATGGCGCATTACATAAACCAAACGACATTACAGTGAACTCGAAATGACTGTAGTGTGTTCCAAACACTGTCTTGGGAATGTCACCTTCCCGAATCCGTAACTGGTAGTAGCCAGATTTCAAGTCCGGTTTCGAAGAGACGGTTGATCCCACCAGCTGGTCAAACAAGTCATCAATGCAAGGTATTGGATACTTGTTCTTCTTCATCAGCTTATTTAACTCGTGATAATCGATACACAATCGCAAGCTACCGTCCTTATTTTTCACAAAGAGAACAGGTGCGCTCCAAGGTGACATACTTGGGCGTATATAACTCTATTCCAACAACTCTTGTAATTGACCTTTTAGTTCCGCCATTTCCTTTGGCGCTACTCGATATGACGAGCGGGCCGCAGATTTTGTACCTGACACCAACTCAATCGAGAAATCAATCTCCTGCTGTGGTGGTAACCCCGGAAGCTCCTTTGGAAACACATCAGCAAACTCCGAAACAATCGGAACATCACTCACACTGGCCTTTGGCTCAACAGCCTCAAAGAGCGTAAAGAATAACTCCGCTCCTTTTCGAACTGCCTTGACCACTTGGAGAGCAGATAATAATGTCTTGCTCGATCCACGCATACCAGTGAATTTCATCTCTCGTTCGGTATTCTGCCCCAGTGCGACTTCCTTTGAATTGAAATCTATATAGGCACACTGCTCTGAGAGCTAGTCCATACCAAAGATCACATCAAATTCCGATATCGGCAGTACAGATTCTTCCAACCCGAAATCCCGACTTCCTATTTATACCTCCACAACGCAAGCTCTATCCGCATGCATCATACATCCATTCGGTAATAACACCTTCACACTATCTTCCACCATATGAATCGACACCCCAATCAATGACACAAAGTCCACAGATAGAAACGAATGCGAAGCACCAGTATCAGACAGTACTCTCGTCAGATAGTCTCAAATCAGGACAAAGCCTAATACAAACACATCATACACAAGCTACATACACGGTATGAAATATATAAAGGAAGCAATCAATAACTTAGATCATACCTGTGACTGCATCACATTACTTTATGGCCTCCTATTGGTCAAGATTATACACTCGGGGCTGCACATGGGATGCATAGGACTCCACCACTGCCTTTCCCTTTTTAGCATCTGACGTTCCTGTCTTCTTTTCAACCTCTTGTGGACCAACCCGACAGTCACGTGCTATATGTCCAACTCTACCACATGTATAACAGGTACGAGACTCTTGCCTCGATGTTGCTCCAGATGCAACACTTGAGGGAGCCTGTGTAGATGACCTGGACCTCTTACCCCATTTCCTTCGGTAGTTTGATTTCCCCGGGTGCGGAACTTTGAACTCGGACTTTGTCACAACCAAGTCCCTTTTTCCTTGCACTTGCTTCATATCTTTTTCCAACGCACACACCGTATCCACCAATGCTGGAAACCCCTGGTTCACTGAACTCGAGAGTAGGAATCGTAACTCATCCCGCAACCCTTCGTAAAACCGATTGGTTTTACGATGTTCATTAGCGAAGATAGACCCTGCATAGCGTCCCAACAGTGTAAACTCATGTAAGTAGGTGTTAACACTACTTTCTCCCTGATTTAGACGCTAGAACTCATTTTCCATGGCGATGCGCTGTGCTGCTGGCAAATGCTTTGCCAAAAACAGTCTCAAAAATTCCTCGATCGAGACTTCCGTCTGTTGCCTGCCCGCCAAGTGGTGCAACTCTATCTCATCCCACCATAGTCGGGCCTTTCCTTCCAGCAAGAAGGTGGCCAAGGTGACTTTTTATTCCTCCTCAGTCCTTAACGCCGTCAATATTCGCATGACGCGCGACAACCAATCCTCCACCTGCGTTGGGTATCCCACACCCGTAAACGTAGGAGGATTGAAGCTCATAAACTGCCTTAACTATCGTTCAGCTGCTCGAGGATCAACAATAGCCTCAACAGATTCTAGCTTCACACCAACCTGTTCTGGCACCCTTGTAGGTTGCGCCTACCTAGTAGGCTGTGCATGAATCATTGCAAACAGTGCCTTAGCAACTAAGCGCACTGTTTTCACAGAAGGAGGTGTAGGCACCTCTGCTGGTGTTGCACTCTCATTAGAACGCCGGGGCTCAGACTGCCCAGCACCACTTCGAGTCACCTATAGGTGGAAAAGACACACTTTAACGACTTTGCATAAGTAAGATCAACAATATAGGAACGTGCAGGTTCCTCAAACAGGTGTATTTGCATTCTTTAGTGGACATTCTTGAGTTCATTTACAGTTAAAGCGGGTCGCACTTACACGTGCTCGCTACCCCACGAAAGAATTCGACCACGAATTCGAAAGAGGAAGACCGAGACAAGCTGATTCCAAATTGTAACACCTCCATCCGTTACATGACATATAATGGAAGGTCCGGCCGGGGCCCCACACCATATATCACAAACAGACGGCGGGATTACAAGTTAATATCAAAAACTATTTGCGTCCTAACTTAGAGCATTCTAGCGAAAGCTTTTAAGTTATTTGAACTCAACATATTTGAATGTCCACAATATATACACCAGCATTTATATATATCACCACAAAGGAATCTCCACCAAATACACAACAAGTCTGGCCTTATGGCCTTACAGTTAAGCTTTACAACTGTGGATTTCATACATCGGCACACATGCCAGCCACATATGAAAAGAACAACATGTTTCCTTCTTTGGCCTTTGAGGTCCAGCATAGCAGCGGCAACAGCAATAACAACAACAAGGGCTTTCGCCCCCTATTTTCCGCTCGGCTCTCCTGCACCTGTACGGGAACATTCCACCACCAAGGTGACAAACAAGGCAACGATCAGCATTCAGCTGGCCAATTTATAACGACCCTACTCCTTACCCGGGGTAGTGGTATTCCTTCCCTGCAGGCATAACATTTCACAAGCAGATATATCACAAAATTTGCACTCACGCACCATCAATATATCATAAACGTCGACCACACGGCCCGATGTTCCGTGCACTCAGGGCACATTCTCGGTGTATTGGAAAACTAGGGTCCCACAATAGTTTCCAACGAAAAACTTGATCATTTCGCTCCACGACCTTCAGTCGGAGACTTTAGTCTTAATAGCGCGCAGGACAAAGACTCTCATTATGTGAACCTGACGAACGCCAATATCCCAGACACTCATGTCAGACAACTAAAACCCGGATACAGTTCAGCCCTTGCCCGTTGCTCAAATCGTCAGTTCAATGACTAAATTGATGCGGGCCGGCATCCCCTTGTCCGTTCGGCATAAAGCCTTTTAAGAGCTAACACAGCTCACACTAGCCACACTGTCCCCTCAGGACTAGCTTCACAATCACAGGTCAGCTAGGAGCCATCACCAGCGACACTCACTATCGCCCGGCATTAGCGACAAAACTCTCTTTCCGTCCCCAGCCCTGACCTTATCTGGACCAACCATTCAGAAATCCCTGCAGCCGCCTGCAGTGCCAGAAACACTAGTCTTTCATAAAATACAGCACATGTACGTTGCAGGTATTTTCCTGGAATTCCACACCAGTATTTACTGCTACTGCCCTTCACAGGCACAACCCACCGACTCCACAAAATACTCGTTTCGACGTGGAGTCTTCTCCGGTGCGCAAAATAAAACATCACGAATCACCCAACGGAAATCCCTCAATAATCCACCTTTTGCTGGGGAAAATCCTTACATATGCCAGACAATAAGGACTTCACTTGTCCAAGGAAAAAAAAAAGATCGTTACCCTTGACGACCTCTTTGTAGCCTTGACAAAGCACTTCTACGCAGACAGAAAGGATCGTCGCACTTTCCCCTTCGCGATTCTAGCTTTGTCTTTTAAATCCAGCCTCAAGCCCAGCTTCAGCACTTCTACCCATGATTACACCTTCAACCCAACGGGGTCTGCTCCTACTCTCGGGAACAAAGAAAAAGAGAGAAAATAAAAGGAAATAATAATCTCCTCTTTCCATCGCTTCAGATAAGGCTTGGGATTAAGTTGACCATGTCAACCACCGCTCAAAGGCCATAATATAATGACCTGACACACAACACCACCTCAGCGTTCACAGCCTTCCGCATTTCGTCGAACGGCCCCAATTTTGTTGAATGAAATTCGTCAAATGGACTAGCCTTCGTCGAACGGGATGAACTCGTCAGGCTGGCCATCACAACAGGCCACAAGAATTTCGTCGAATGCCACTCGACGATGAGCTGTTCGTCGACCTCAGCTCGACAATATTCGTTGAGCTCCGCTTATGCCTATGTTATGCACACGAGAACACACACACACGGTTGGGTAACTACCCGTGTGGTTCTCGGGATGAGTATAAGAGGAAATGAGCAACCCAACATGGCCATGCGCACGGGCGTGTGTCCGCCCATGTTGTGCTCGGGCAACTCATGTCCTTGTTGGGGTGTTACACCTGTCACGCAAACTGTCGAAATGAATCGCTGCAAATGACAAAAGGCGTTTTTTTACGTGGAAAATACGGAAATTATGAAAAACCACGTGGCTGGAACTGTGCCGAGCCAAAATCCACTAATCTCTCGGGGTTTTCCGTTTTTATTTTTTTTCTTATTTTTATTTTTTATTCCTTTTTTCTATTTTTTATATCTTCTCTCTCCTTTTAATTTCTTTTTCTTTTTGCTTTCATCTTTTTTCTTTTTTTTACTTTTTCTATTTTTTTAATAATACAAAATTTTCCAGTAATACAAATTTTTCTCATGTTCTTCATGGAACGGTTGATCTCACGATAAAATTTAGTCAATCACTCGACTTCACAACTATTATGGGTCGCCCGGTCTTCTCCCGGTTCGGAGAAATCAGACCGCCTTATCTCAGAATTGAAAGGGGCGAGCAAACAGTCGAAATGAATCTGACCAAATGACATGACACGTTTTTTTCACATGGAAAAAACAGTGAAAAATCACGTGGCTGTAACTGTGCCGAGCTAAAATCCATTAGTTTCTTGGGGTTTGATAGAGTTTGATTTGATCTTTGTGCGAACAGATAAGTAGAAACCGAAAATTGAAATAACAGAAATTTTTATTATGTAAAAAAGGTATATCTTTATACTATAAGGGAGCCCAAATTTATGGATGGTGTAACATTTTAATACGAAAATACCCCTCATCCATCCTCTCTTCATTTCAAAAAATCATGGGTTTAATGTAATTTCATGTTTCCCGCCAATGTCCCCACCCAATTTTTCAATTTTTGTGGACCTATCAATTCGGAATCCGTCTCCCAAAAAGCATGATGATCTCAAGCGGGCTGCAGGCTACACATTTCTTCACCTACAAGCTTTTGACCCTCCTGTAGCATTTGACATGCCTAAAACACCCTCAATGCAATCCTCTTTAATTTACAAATGATGACCTTCTGGTAATTTTGCCTTTCCCGCTCCATTTTCCCACCCAAATTTTAATTCCAGCTCTGCCAAAAGCTGACAGCTCTAGCTTCAATGCCCATCCATAAATCATGTTCCCGATATAACATCGCCTCTCCTCCTAACTCCTAAGCCCCCTCCAACTCTCTCTCCCTCTCTCTCCCTACTCCCCTTCTCTTTCTCCGGAGACATATGGCTGTCGCGGGCTGCAGAAGTGGAAAAATGGAAGATGAGCCAATCAGAAGTGTTGTCGAGCATGTGTGACGTTCCATCTGCATGCAGGGATTTGTCGGTGGAGAATACCGGATCCTGCGTGTGACGTTTCTTCGATGAAGAAGCAACTCGATGCCGGTTCCTCGACATGGAAGGAGGACGATGGAGAACTAGACCCACAAGATTGTGCGGCGCTAGGTCGAAATGGGAGAAAGTTCCGCTCGAGAGGGGGAAGACGTGCACGGTCGAGAGGGGGAAACAGGAGAAATCTCGAATCCTTGAAGTCAGAAGACCGGATCCTGCGTTTTCATCACTTTTCCTCTTCTTCTTTAAGATTTTGGATCGATTTTTCTTTTTTTGGAGTTCTACTTTCTTCTATTGAGTGGTTTGGGAGTTATTATGTATGGGTGGTCTGCATGCTGTATATGAACGGAAGATAGATTTTGTCTGCTTTACTAAGCCAACATTCAGTTCATTATAAAACTTGGTGCAATTTCTTCTTTTTTTATGATTTATTAGGAGTTAGATCTTTAGCCTGTTGTCATTGAGATTTATTTTTTTATTTGATGAATGAGATTTTTTATATTTACAAAAATGTAGTAAGAAAATAATTAAATGCCTTGAACTTTTCATTTCGTTAAGACTTTTGGATTTGTCCGGACATCTCATTGATTATAAAGGCACAAATAAATTTGTATTACCAGTATCTGTTGTGTATCGTATTCGATTTTTTTTAAAAAATTATTTTATTGTATGATTAGCTGCTTTTAAATTAAAAGGTCATCTACTTTTTAAAGACATGATTTTGAGTATCTAAATTTGAATTGTTGAGATTCTTTCATCTTTCCTTTCAATTGTTCATAGTTAATCTCTTTTTGTAAAAGCAGGATGAAGATTGCACGTCAAACCGCCTACCCCGTGCTGCTGTTTCATCTTTAAAAGTAAATCAAACCCGGTAATGATTGCAGTTGCACAGTGGTGGATCTTCTTTTTTTCAAAATATTCATGTTACTGTTCTACATGATATTTGTTGATTGTCGTCGATCTCGCCGAATGTCTCCCGCCTATGTAAATTATCGTTGTCCACGCCGATTGTCGCCACCCCTCTGTGTGTGTCCCCTACCTCGCCAAATGTCACCACACCTACCAATTGTTGCCGCCCACGCCGAATGTCGCCGCCCCTGCCGAATATCGCCGCCCTTGCCGAATATCGCCGCTCCCGCCGAATGTCGCCGCCCCCGGCGAAGTTCGCCACACATGCCGATTATCACCGCCCCCGCCAATGATTGCCGCCCGCCAATGATTGCCGCCCCTACCGAATGTCGCCGCCCTCTCCGAATGTCGTCGCCCCCGCCAAATGTCGCCGCGCCGGCCCAATGTCGCCGCCCCTGCCCAATGTCACCACTCCCGACCATTGTCGCCGCTCCCGACCAATGTCGCCGCCCCCGACAAATGTTGTCGCCCCCGACAAATGTCGCTGCCCCCGACAAATGTCTCCGCCCCAAACCAATGTCGCCGCCCCGCACGGGGTCTCCCGTGCACGACTGCTTGTATTACAAAGGTATAGCCTCCTTTTTATAGAATGGAGGAGATGAGAGAGATTAAAAATAAGCAATGTGGGACAAAATAATTACAAGTATATGCGGCTTCACAAATAAATAAACCGAACAAGTTGCGCGGTTAGACAAGCCGGCTAACCGCTCGAGAACCGCAGGAAAAGGAGAGAACAAGCTGCCACATAGAACAAACCGCCACAAGAGTCCGCTAGACCGCCGGTCTCGAAGTCGTCTGAGACAAACCGCCAGACCGCCCGACCTCCGGATTGCAACAGACCGCCCGACCAACATACTACAACAGATACCAAACAACAATAGCCAGGAATACAAGACCCTGGGATAAACCACCAAACCGCTCGGCCTCCGAACAGCCACAGACCGCCCGACCTCCATACTGCAACACTCCCCCTCAAGCTGGAGCATAGATATCAATCATGCCCAAATTGTCGCAAATATGGAAAAAGAAAGCGGACACCGACTTGGTGAAGACATGTGCCAACTCATTGTCGGAAGTGATGAACATAGTACAAATCTGTTTCTTCAAGTTCTCTTCCCGAATAAAATGACGGTCGATTTCTATATGTTTTGTTCTCTCATGAAAGACCAGATTTTTGGAGATGTATATCCCGACCTTGTTGTCACAGAACATAGGAAGATGATAGTTGTAGACCTCTCCTAAGTCAAGCATGAGAGATCGTAACCATTTCAACTCACATGTGGTCGATGCCATACTACGATATTCTGATTCTGCGCTAGACCTGGAGACCACAGACTGTTTCTTGCTCTTCCAGCTCACAAGATTTCCTCCAACAAATGTGCAAAAACATGATGTTGACTTGTGGTCACATTTATCATCAGCATAGCTCGAATCTGAGTACGCTTCAACCCTAAAGTGACCATTCTTCTAAAAAAGCAATCCTTCCCCTAGTGCTGGTTTGATATACTCCAATATCCTCAGTACAGACTGTAAATGACACTCCCTAGGAGCTTGCATGAATTGGCTAATCATGCCTACAACATAGGAGATGCTGGTTCTGGTCACCGTAAGATAAATGAGTTTGCCCACCAGACGGCGGCACCTCGTAGTATCAGATAGGAGAGGCGAGTCAATTGTCCAAGTTTTGTCTTCTCCAGTAGCCATGGGACATCGAGTAGGTTTCACACCTGTCAACCCTGCCTCTTTTAGTAAATCAAAAGCATACTTCCGTTGGGAGAGAACCAAGGAGTTGGGTTTCCGAGAGATTTCAATTCTTAGAAAGTACTTGGGGGAGCTGATAGTTCATTTTGCAGTCCAAACTATTCGGGTATTTTTAGGTTTTTAATGAACGAATCATGTCTTGTAAGCTTATATATTGACACCCTTTTGTATATTTTGTTGCCACTAATGTTTTCTCTTCTTTTTGCAGGTTTTCTCATCTTTCGGCCAAAATGCCCTTACACGGCCCCCTTACACGCCCTCCCTGGGCGTGTCATCGGGCGTGTAACCTGATCCCGAGAAAGTTTGCTGCTTGAGCCCAAATCCCGAGCAAAACCCCTAGACACGCCCTCCTGCCACGCCCTCCATGGGCGTGTCACTGGGTGTCTCGCCCTCTTCCCGATGCCTTCTACCGCATTTAAAGAATTCTTGTCGCTACACGTCAACAGTACGAACACGCCCTCCCTACAAGGGCGTGTCATCGGGCGTGTTCCACATTTTCCACCATTTGACGGATTTCCGACCACTTATTGAAGTTTGACGTGCCTTATACGCCCACCCTACACGGGCGTGTCCTTAGGCATGTCCACCGACGTACAAATCAAATCATCATTTCTGTTAGAATTCAGCTCCCGATGTCAACCCCATACATGACACGCCCTACCCAGGCATGACAGGGGGGCATGACTGACCCGCAAATTTTCTATAAATTCAACCCCCCCTGTGTCCAGGGGATAGTTTTAGAGTGAGAGGGGAGGTGTTGCCCTTTTGTTTTCTTGTAGTTTTTTTCATGCTTCTCCTCTCCCTCCTCATTTCAAGCTTTTTAATCCTAGCTTAGTTTAGTCTTTTTGTGTTAGTTTTTGTAATTGCTTTAGTAGCTTAATGTTAATGTCAGCCTAGTTTTTATTTCATTGCACTTGTAATCTCTTATTTCAAGTTGTAGCTCCTTTTGTACTTTAATAAAAAGTGCACCTTTTCTCTGTTTTCTTAATGTTCTTCTACCCAACTCTCTTCCTCCATTTCTCCATGATTAACTAATCCTCCTTGTACTCGATCTTGATGATCCGAGGTTCGAGTTGATTAAGTTATGATGCTTTATTTTTACTTTTTCTTTTTAGGGTTTAGGCCATGATTTACTCTTGATTAATCTTGTTTGGAGTTATATCATCGATATATAATTTTCATATTTATTTTCACTCTTAGCTAGCCGAGAGGCTCGTAGTTTGAAGTGAACACTCAAGAGTAAAGAGAGTTGCACGTACCCCTCGAGAGAGGCAGACATTTAATCTCCCGGATTGGAGTGAAATCCAATAGTGGGGTTCACCCCGTAAAGCGTGCTTTAGGTCTCCGATTTGGACGAGAGTTCGGTCGGACCTTCCTAAACTCAGTTGGGCATGACTTCGAGAGAAGCGTGTTCATGCTTTAGGAACCTCCACGGTCAAGGTCCTTTACCTTATTAAGTTAGGGTTTATTATCGCATTTTAATCAACTTTTGCCGAGGTGATTCTCGATCGAGTGCTTTTATATTTCATCGTCTCAACCCCTCGTTGTAATCACTTTTAGTAGCTCTCTATTTAACTGCAAGTAGTTCTCTTTTTAGCATTATATTTCGTTTCTTAATCACAATTAGCTTTCTCTTAAATGCTAAAACAATCTCTCGGTAAGATAATAGTTTTTGTGTGAGTAAGATTACTTAGGAGTTCCCGGATCTTAATACGACAATTGTGTCGCCTAGCTATAATTCAATAGGTATACTTGCCTCATTGGATTGCTAGTTCGGTTTTTATTCTATTCACAATAAGTAGACACTAAGTTTTTGGCATCGTTGCCGGTGAGCAACTTTTGTTGATAATTCAAAAACACGAACCTATTACTTTTATCACTTCTCTTTCTGACCCTCTTTCTCAAAAATTAAAAATTCAAAAAAATATTACCACTCTTAATAGAAACCCACATCACAATTTTCTACACCACCTAACTCTCTTGAAAAGGGCAATGTAGCTATAAATGCCACTATCTTGTCTAGTACCTTGCGAACTCTTCATCGGTTAGCACTTGGGAAGTTCGGGAGTTAAAACATAAACAAAATATATTCCAAAAAAATTAGTAACTCTTGTTCTACTCTATTTATTTCTCTTTCTTCATCTTCTCTTCTTCTAGTGCATGACCAGCGGGAATCCGTCGGTTATTTTGGACTTGGACCACGAAATTGAGCGTACTCTTCGGAGAAGATCACGATTTCAAGGCCCTACTCTCCAAATACCGGTTGAGGATTCCGAGTCATTTTCTACTGTAAGAATGGAAGAACCCCACGTAGTGAAAGTCGTGCATATGCTAATGTCCTATTATCCACGACCGAATCTAGAGGGTACAGAATCAAGCATAGTCCGCCTTGCTATAGCTAATAATAATTTTGAACTTAAGCCTAGCATAATTCAAATGGTGCAGCAGTATGTGTAATATGAAGGACTTCACGATGAAGAGCCGAATGCGCGTATAGCAAGCTTTCTTGAGATTTGTGACACCTTTAAAATTAATGGTGTTACAAATGATGTTATTAGTCTAAGACTCCTCCCTTTCACCCTAAGAACCAAGGCTAAGTAATGGATGAACACTCTACCAAAAACAGCATTACCACCTGTGATCAACTAACCAAAAAAATTTCTGGCAAACTATTTTCCGCCAGCTAAAATCGCAAAACTTAGGAATGATATTTCTACCTTTGGACAAATAGATTCTGAAACTTTGTATGGAATCTGGGAAAGATTTAAAGAACTCTTAAGACGATGCCCCCAATCACGCACTACCTGTATGGTTACAAGTGCAGACATTTTATAACAGGCTAAATCAAATCACAAAGCAAATGATAGACCCAGCTTCCGGTGGTATCTTAAACCACAAACCCCCAGAAGCAGCTCTTGATCTTTTCGAGGACAGGGCCATGAACACATATCAGTGGAATGTGCATAGGTCCCGCCCAAACAAACCTGCAGGTATATTTGAAGTGGACAACGTCTCCCAGCTAGCTCTGCAAGTGGAAATTTTAAATAAAAAGATAACGGAGATGACTGCTGCCTCCGCCCCTCAGGTATGGGAATCTGCAACTCCTGCCCCGGAACAATTAGATTATGTTAAGAATATGCCTAGAAATGTTTTTCATAATTTTTCTGCTGCTAATTTTCCTGCTCCGGGCTTCCCTTTTCCGAATAGTTATAATCCCGCTTTACGGAACCACCCGAACTTTTCGTGGAGTAAGCCCTCGAACGTTGTGCGCCCGCCACCACAAAATGATTTTTCTGCACCACCACCACCTCCTCAAAATTTTCCAAAACCTCCAAGTATGGAGGAAATGTTTTCAAAATATATGAATATTAATGTCGCTACTATAAGAACCTTAGCCGGAAGCGTTAAAAGTTTAGAGAATCAAGTAGGACAACTCGCAAAAATTATTTTTGAGCGACCTGCCGTGTCTCTTCCTGCTAACACCGAGCCCAACCCGAGAGAGCAAGCGAAAGCTATAACTCTTCGGAGTGGGAAACAAGTTTCTGGTATGGTTAGCGAAGAGCCTGAGGCAAGCTCCGCCCCCATTCTAAAAAAATCAAAGCTTCGCCCCCATTCTAAAAAATCAACCCTCCGCCGAGAAAAAATTTATCATTCCACCCTCTGCTGAAGAAGAAGTTATCACCTCTCTCCCTATCGAAGAAAAAGGTCTCATTCCACAACCCATCATTAAAAATAATCCAACTCCACCATACCCTTCCGAACTTAACAAGCAATGTCAGGACGATCAATACTCCCGCTTCCTAAAAATATTTAAACAAATCCACATAAATCTACCCTTCCACGAAGTAATCTTCCAAATGCCGAAGTACGCTAAGTACCTTAAGGACCTCCTGACTAATAAAAAGAAGTTAGAAAACTTATCGCATGTCACGCTAAATGTCGAGTGCTCTATGGTCTTGATAAACAGTTTACCAAAGATGATCAGTGACCCGGGTAGTTTTTCTATTCTGTGTGTCTTTGGTGATCTTTTTGTCAAGCATGCATTGGCCGACTTAGGTGCGAGTATCAACCTGATGCCCCTCTCGTTATTAAAGAAGTTAGGAATAGGTAGCCTCAACCACACACGCATGAGTATCCAACTCACTGATAGATCCGTGAAATACCCATTAGGAATTGTGGAGGATGTCTTAGTTAAAGTTGACAAATTCATCTTCCCAGTGGATTTCATCATATTGGACATCGAAGAAGACGTCGAGGTTCCCTTGATCCTTGGCCAACCCTTCCTTGCCACCTCTCGAGCTATCATTGACGTAAGCAATGGAAAGCTCTTCCTACGAGTAGGCGACAATGAAGTAATTTTCTCTATCACCCCTACGATGAAGAACACCCTAGAAAATGACAACTCCTGTTTTTTCTTAGAAGCCTTAGGTGAAGAATCTTCCTACTACCTTTCTGAAAGTGAAAATAAATTTTCTGATTTTTGTTCTTCCTCTACTCTTTCAAATGAATCTCTGCAAGAAATGACCATGGCCACGGACTCCACCCTTTCCAATTTTTCGTATAAAGTAAAAGTCTACGAAGACATTATTTTTGAAAAAAGATAGAATTTCCAAAACGTCGTATGAAGAACCCCCTACCCTAGAATTAAAAGAATTACCCGAACATCTGAGGTATGCCTTCTTAGAAAAGGACTCCAAGCTACAAGTAATAGTTTCGGCCTACCTAACTGAAGTGCAAAATGATAAGCTCCTACTAGTGTTACATAAACATCGCCGAGCTATTGCTTGGTAGATAGCTGATATCAAGGGAAAAAGCCCATCTTTCTGTACCCACAAAATCCTAATGGAAGATAATTCGCGTAATTCAATCCAACCTCAGTGTCGTATAAATCCTAATATGAAAGAAGTCATAAAGGGCGAGGTTATGAAACTCTTAGACGCATGAATTATCTATCCTATCTCTGATAGTAAGTGGGTTAGCCCTATCCAGGTAGTGCAAAAAAGGGGAGGGATAATTGTAGTTAGTAATGAGAATAATGACTTAATCCTAACACGGACGATGACGGGGTGGCAAATGTGTATTGACTATCGTAAGTTAAACGACGCCACCCACAAGGACCACTTTCCCTTGCCGTTCATCGATCAAATTTTAGAGCGATTATCCGGCCATAGCTTTTATTATTTTCTCGATGGTCTCTCGGGGTACTTTCAGATCCCCATCTCTCCTGAGGACCAGGAGAAAACTACGTTTACTTGTCCCTTTGACACCTTCGCTTACCGAAGAATGTCGTTTGGATTATGCAATGCGCCAGTTACATTCCAGCGATGTATGCTAGCTATCTTCGACAAGTACGTAGAAAGCATTATGGAGGTGTTTATGGATGATTTCTCCGTATTCGGCGATGCCTTTGATAGTTGTTTAGAAAACCTCGAAAAGTCTTAGAAAATGCGAAGAAACTAACTTTGCCCTAAATTGGGAAAATGTCATTTTATGGTGAGGGAAAGGTCAATTTTGGGTCATAAGATTTCTACGAGAGGAATTGAAGTAGACATAGCTAAGATCGAAGTTATTGAGAAGCTGCCGCCACCTACGAATGTCAAAGCTATAAGAAGTTTCCTAGGACGCGCTGGCTTCACTACAAGAAAATTGACTTTTTAGTGACGAAATATTTGTGACGAATTTTTTTTTGGTCGCTAATGATATGCTTTTTGTGACGAATTTTATATTTCATCACTAAATCTTTAGGAGCGATTAATTTGTGACCATATTTAAAATTTAGTCACTAAAAGTATTAGAATTAGTGACCAAATATAATTTTGTCACACAAAACGACTTATTAGTAACCAAACAATTACTTCGTCACTAAATAATTTAATTAGTGATTAAAATGATTAGTCACTAATAGTTTTAAAAACTCATTTTCAAATTCCCTATAAAATAATAACACTTTATAAATTCCCTTCTAACCTATATTGATTTTATTAAGTAATTTACATTATATATCCACCATCAAATAGTTAGGGTTAGATGAAGCTCCACTAGCATTATCACCACCATCCGACGCACCACCATTATGCCAGCTCGCCGATCCACCAGTCCCGCGAGTCCTCCACCACCCGCTTCTTCGCCTCGATTAAGAACGGGTATTGGCGCAAGATGCCTCAAGAAATGCACGGCGGAACCGGCGATAAGGTTGACAATGGCGAGGATGACGAGTACGGGGAAGACGAGAAGCAGGGTCTCCGATGCTACGACGCGATGTTTTTCACCGGATTTGTTCTTCTATCACTACAACAAATTAGAGTTTTTGCCATGTTTTTTTTGCGACCCTTTTGAAAACATTGCTATATTATTTTGTTTTTCGCGATATTTGTTGGGACAAAATGTGACTAATGTTTGATAACAACATTAGCGGCATTTGTTTATGGAAATGCAGCAAAATTTATAGGTACTCGTGTCGCTTTTCTTATAAATCGCGGCTAAAATAAAAATTAACATCCCGCGATTTAGTTATTCCCTCCCCATCATTTATTCCCTGATCTAGGGTTTTCCTCCGTTTTTCTCCTCGCTATCGCAAAGATTCACGCTTCATGACTGCGCCAAGCCATCCTGCTCCACAATTTCTTGCCAGAGGCCCAGAACGAGTGAATGCTCACATCACAGTTTGGCCGACATTCCTCTCGCAGGCTTTCTCTCTGTCGTCTTCTATGTGCAGATCTTTGGCTCCGGAGATTAATTATGAGGTGAAAAACTTCATCCCCTTCACTTCTATTCACTCTAATGCTCCCATCCATGGTCGCCGCATGTTTCCTCTTTTTCCTCTAGGGCATCGTTGGGGGCATGGGTTCGCACTTGTTCTCCTGAAAAGGTAGATCGATGCTTGCCGCTCTGCAAAGGACGATTGAAGAGACGTATGCTCCATACTCTAGTTTCCATGGTATGTTTCCCCGATATTTTTTTCATGAAACTTGTTTATTTAGAGATTTTGCAGAACTCATTGACATCAATCCTTGCTTCTATTTCTTCTTCATCGAGCAGCCCCTTCCTGATTATAGGCACATGGGTACAATTACTGGTATGAGTGATCTTGATTAAGTAAGGCAGAAGAAATCTCAGTCGAGCAATTTCTAGGTTTTTACTTAACATCGTGATTGTGGACGTACTCATGTCATATTTCCGATATTGGAAAATTGTGTATCTAATCTTATTTGAGAAGTTAGGAAAATATTTTTCTAGCATCTTCTTTGGTCATATTGTAGATCTGTTGAGTTAATGGAAAATTCATTGTGTTCATATTCCAGGTTTAGCGGCTCAGGTCAACCAACCGGGAATGTCGGAGCATACCTCATTTTACTTCTATCTCGCTATGAACGAGATTTTGGTATATCAAAATACTTATTTGATTTTTTGATAGGCTCGTACTGTGTGTTTTCTTTTATTGATAAGCTACAAGTGTGTGTTACCCTTATATTACAACACTTTCAATATGGCAAGTATATATTATGAAGGCTCACCTTGCTACATATATACTGAATTCTAGCACCTCTCTAGGAGTGTCTTCAGATTGACTAGTTGATTATTAGAGCTCACCTTACTGGTATATATTATGAAGGCTCTGAATTGAGATGATAAAAAAGGAAGGGATAAGTGTCAATTTATTTGATACAATATTTTTAATGATTAAAATATTTTATTGCAGGATATATCTAATTACTGAAATATGGACTATATGGTCATGCTTCACAAGCTTGGGAGGTGGAATGCACATTTTGGTTCTCGTGATGGTCTGGTAACACTCAAGCCTTTATCCCACTATAGTGGGGTCGGCTATATGGATCCTTTGTTGCCATTGTGCCTTATCTTTTGTCATAATCTCACTAATGCCTAAGTACATCATGTGTTTCCTTATAGTTTCATTAAAAGTCTTTATTGGTCTACCCCTCCCTCATTTAACAACTGCAGTTTTCTATCCTATAATTTTTGTAATGTTTTCAGTGAAGTGACCCTAAATAGCATTTTTACTCCTGAAGTAATGTTAGCTGAGAAAAAGGAATTTAGGACTGCTATAGGTTTTTGCCATGTTGGCTGTAAAATGAAAAATTAGAGAGAATATTGGTAGGTGTTTTGAAAGAAGCATGCTTAAAGATGATGTTGGATTCCAATTTATCCATGGAATTTGGAGCTAGCTCTAATCATAGAAGAAAAAGTAGAGCAATTATGATTCTTGATGATTCTTAATGAAGTTAATTATGAAGTTAACACGAAGTCGGTGGTGGTGAAAAAGTTTAAGTGTCTTTATACTATTTATACTGATATAAAATAGTTTAGCATATTTTTAGGTTCTTATTCTTATTCTGAAAAGGAGGTATATTTTAGTTCAGGAAACTCATTAAAACTTATGGTGCAGGGAACAAGTCATCAATCTCATATGACGGTGTTTTGTGCAAGATATTATATTGAAGAAGAATCAGATGCAGGCTTGTCTCCAAGTGGCCGAAAAAAGGAAGAGTCCAAGAATGAGACATCAAATTAACAGGGCATCAAAGAAGAAAGAAGGCAAGAGAGACGAGCCCATGAAGATGAAAGAGATTAATCTTCAATAGCACATTATTTATTATACATTTTTTCATGTAATGAGTGTAATAAAGATAAATGTTCTATATATATATTTGTATTGAGGGGTTTGAGCTATCTCGTACCTTTTTACAATTGATAAAATATTTGTTTCATTGGGATTCTCTTACAAAATAGATATTATATATATTATAATATAATCACAAATGTATATATTTGGATTCAATTTAATAGCAAATAAATAAATTTATTTAAAATGTATTTTGTGAATAATTACAAAATACTAGTGACCAAAGATTTCGTCATTAAATGTGACATTTAGTGACTAAAAGTTTGGTCTCTATTGCACTAAATAATTAGTGACTAAATTAATTGGGTCACACAAAGTATTTTTAGTGACAAAAAATTTAGTCACTAAAAAACAATTAGCAACGAAAATTTGTTTCGTCACTAAAAGTATAAATTTAGTGACCAAAATTAATTTGGTCGCAAAATACATTTAGTGACAGGCCTTTTGCAACCATCTTGTGACGGATTAAATTTGGTCACTAAATGTCTTTAGTGACCAACCCGCAATATTTAGTGACCAAAATTTTGGTCACTAAAAGCCTATTTTCTTGTAGTGCTTGTACCACTCATCTTCTGAAAAAAGACGCCCCGTTTATTTTTGATGACCTTTGTCTATCTGACTTTGAAACAATAAAAGAAAAAGTTAATTAATTCCTCTATCATGATAGCTCTGGTGTGGGACCTTCCCCTTTGAAATTATATGCGATGCGAGTAGTTTCGCAGTGGGAGCCGTACTAAGACAATGAATATCTAAAAACTTCCACTCCATCTATTATGCAAGTAAAACACTTACATCTGCACAAGAGAATTATACCACAACCGAAAAGGAACTCCTAGCTATTGTTTTAGCTTTTGATAAATTTCGTCCTTATATTACGCCTTCCAAAATTATCATTTTTACGGACCACTCGGCCCTCAAGTATCTTCTTGCTAAGACGGATGTCAAGCCGCGCCTGATTCGCTGGTTCTTACTCCTCCAGGAGTTTGACTTAGAAATCCATGATAAGTGAGGTACCGAGAATTTTACCGCCGACCATCTCTCACGATTAGATAATCCTTATATTGAAAAATTAGATGCAAAATCTTTTAATGATTTCATCCCCGATGATAAGTTGCTTTTAATTAACACATCCCCCTCTCTTTGGTTTGCACACATTGCCAACTATTTAGTGTCTCGTGTCCTCCCGAAAGAGTTCTCCTCTCAGCAAAAGAAGTAAATCTTTTTTGAGTTGAACTATTTTTGGGAGGACCCTCATATTTTCTGAGTCTATGCAGACCAAGTGATTAGGAGATGTGTCTCTTTTGAAGAAGAATTAGATATTTTAAAACATTTGCATGAAGGACCGACTCATGGTCACTATCAAGCTGCTCGCACCGCCCACAAAGTGCTTTGCACGGGTTTTTACTGGCCTAGCCTGTTTAAAGACGCGCAAGCCTTTGTGAGTAGGTGTGATAGTTGCCAAGGGTCGGAAAATATTTCCAATAAAAATGAAATGTCGCAAAATTATGTGCTTGAGTGTGAAGTTTTCGACCTCTGGGGAATTGATTTTGTTGGCCCCCATCCTTCCAGCTTTGGGAATAAGTTCATTTTAGTTGCTGTCGATTATGTTACACGATGGGCTAAAGCCCAATCTCTTCCTACTAATGACGCCCGAGTTGTAATTACGTTTTTGAAATAATTATTTTCTCGATTCGGTATGCCACGAGCCATCGTTAGCAATAGGGGTTCACATTTTTGTAACGCACAGTTTTCAAAAATTCTTATTTAATACGGCGTTAAGCATAAGCTTTCAACTACCTACCACCCCCAAACAAACAGACAAGTCGAAGTAGTGAACAGAGAGCTTAAAAGAATTTTAGAAAAGACTGTATCCACCTCTAGAAAAGACTGGTCAGCCAAATTAGACGATGCTCTATGGGCCTACCGTACAGCGTACAAAACCGCCATCGGTTGTACGCCATATCGGTTGGGCTAGGGAAAATCGTGTCATTTACCCGTATAATTAGAACACCCCGCTTTTTGGGCCTTAAGATTTTCAAATTTCGATCCCCACTCTGTCCGCGACCTTAGAAAATTTCAAATTTACGAGCTCAACGAGTGGCGCTCTTACGCGTACAAAAATAACAAATTTTATAAAGAGTGGATGAAACGTTTTCACGACAAACACTTAAGGCACCAAAAAACATTCAAACCGGGTGACCAAGTTTTTTTTATATAACTCACAATTACGTTATTTTCGGGAAAGTTAAAATCATGATGGTTTGAGCCGTTTACTGTAAAGAAGTTTTTCCGTATGGCATGATTTTAATTTCACACTCTGATAAGGGTGAGTTCAAAGTGAATGAGCAGTGTCTTAAACTCTATATGTCTGGTGATGATGATGTCAGTCCGTACAATGTTAAGTTTCTTCTGCACGAACTTTAAACTAAACTAAGACTATTTATTTTTGTTAAAAACTTTCATTAATATTTTGGACAATAATCATTTGGACAATATTATTTTGTTACGTCGAGCTCAAATGACATTTTTAAACAAAGGGCGCTCTTGGGAGGCAACCCAAGTTATTTTTCTGTTTTCTTTATTTTCCACTTTTTGCCCCGGACCGCTCCGACAAGCTAAAGCTTCTGCGATCACCTGTTCCAACGCTGCTGAATCCATCACGAAGTCCAAAGAAGAAATTTCAAGAAATTCCAAAGTGGAAGCATGGGGGAGAGGCATCAATCAACATTCGCGGCGCATAAATCCGGGGAAGTACCTGTTTTTTTTTTCAATTCTGTACTTTCATTTCAGTTTAATTTCTCTCTCTCATACCCCTCTTTTCTCCATTGAGGACAATGTCTATTTTAAGCTTGGGGGAGGATTTCCTCCTTCTCTTGTCTTTATTTTTGTTTTCTTTAAAAATCAAAATTAAAAAAAAATTATTTATCTTAAAAATACAAAAAAAGAGAATATCTTAAAAATCCCAAAATTTTTTTATATTTATATACTATTTGTTTTAATAGTTTAAATGAATTTTGGTATTTTAATAGTACCACTTATGTTTTGTTTTGTTTTTCTCAATATTCCTTATAACGACTTAGCTAATTATAATATTTCTAATCAATCTTTCTAATTATGTTTCACAAGTAAAATGTTGGCTTTGCTGTGTTTCTAATTCACGATAGCATGTTAACGTGAAATGTTTTTCTAAAACTCGTATTTTTATATGGTTTTTGTTTTTTATTTTCTTTACATTCTTGAAAATATTTCATCCATTATTTTCCTTTTCGTTTTTGGATAATTTTTGTAATGACATCTTCTGATTTGCGCAGTAGTTGTGAACGATCCAAGACGCCTATTATTTCTATTTTCAAGATAATTTCATTAGTCTTCTTTTATTATCTAGGACTTGCATTTTGAAATTTTTCAAAACTATAATTTAGATAAATTTTAGAAGCATGAAAATGATTTAGGCCGTTTTTTGTTTTCGTTTGAGGCTTCTTGCCAACCTAAAATTTTTTTCCCTAGTTAGCTGCTTTTGAGCTTTTTTCCTATTTTTAATTGTTAACTCTGCTTATCATCTCATTTTCACCAAAACTAAAATATTCCAACCTATCTAATTACACTAACCATTTGAGTTTCATTAAAAAAATCATGATTATGATATGGTTGTTTTGATTTATATTTGGAGAACTTTTTTTGAGAAAAGTATGCTAAAAGAAGTATTTACTCTTGTTTGACCAACTTCAAAATAAAAATAAAATTATTTATGGCCTTTATTTTGTTTTGAAAAAATAAAGAAGAAAAAAATAAAAAGAAAAACAAAGGAAAAGAAAATGAAAAAGAAAAAGAAAGAAAAATAGTTTATTTATGATAAAAATTTTTGAAACTTTTTTATTTTGGTTTAGTATGATTTTAAGCCTTCATGTTTATCTTTGAATTCCATTCTTAATTATATGCTTAAACCAAATGTTTCAGTTCTAATAAGTCCTTTTGATTCATGCTTTTTGATTTTTATTTATTAGCCAAGTAAAGAAGAAAAGTAAAATAGTATAGTTTTGGATTTAAATTTAGATTTTTTGTTTTCTGATTGATATAGTTATAATGTGTCTCTTTGATCTAGTAACAACTCAATGCATTTTTTTATTTTGTTGCTTTGCTTAAATTTATTTAAAGAATTTCGTTAAAATTTTGGATGATCTATTTTCATTAGTAAAGTTTATAAGTTGTTAAACCATGTTTAAATAATTATTTTAGGTTTATGTTTCACCTTCTCCCTACTTAGAATTTCGCATTGTACTTGTGTTAGCATAATTAGAATTTTTCTAATTATTCACTTTTATGTTAGCTAGTTTTTATATCTTTGCTTGAGGACAAGCAAAGCTTAAGCTTGGGGGAATTTGATAGTTTATTTTGTAGTCTAAACTATTAGGGTATTTTTAGGTTTTTTTTAAACGAATCATGTCTTGTAAGCTGATATATTGACCCCCTTTTGTATATTTTGTTGTCACTAATGTTTTCTCTTCTTTTTGCAGGTTTTCTCAGCTTTCGGCCAAAATGCCCTTGCACTCCACACTTACACACCCTCCCTGGGCGTGTCATCTGGCGTGTAACCTGATCCCGAGGAAGTTTGTTGCCTGAGCCCAAATCCCGAGCAAAACCCCCTGATATGCCCCCCCTGACACGCCCTCCATGGGCGTATCACTGGGAGTGTCACCCTCTTCCCAATGTCTGCTGCCGCATTTAAAGAATTCTCGTCGCTACACATCAACAGTACGGACACGCCCTCCCTACACGGGTATGTCATCGGGCATGTTCCCAGACATTTGACGGATTTCCGACCACTTATTGAAGCTTGACGTGCCTTACATGCCCACCCTACATGGCCGTGTCCTTGGGCGTGTCCACCGACGTACAAATCAAATAATCATTTCCGTCAGAATTTAGCTCCCGATGTCAACCCCATACATGACATGCCCCCTAACACGCCCTACCCGGGAGTGACAGGGAGGCGTGACCGACCTGCAAATTTTCTATAAATTCAGCCCCCCTTTATCCAGGGGATAGTTCTGGAGTGAGATGGGGAGGTGCTGCCCTTTTATTTTCTTGTAGTTTTTTTGCATGCTTCTCCCCTCCCTCCTCATTTCAAGCTTTTTAATCCTAGCTTAGTTTACTCTTTTTGTATTAGTTTTTGTAATTGCTTTAGTAGCTTAATGTAAATGGTAGCCTAGTTTTTATTTCATTGCACTTGTAATGTCTTATTTCAAGTTGTAGCACCTTTTGTACATTAATAAAAAGTGCGCATTTTCTTTGTTTTCTTAATGTTCTTCTACCCAACTCTCTTCCTCCATTTCTCCATGAATAACTAATCCTCCTTGTACTCGATCTTGATGATCCGAGGTTCGAGTTGATTAAGTTATGATGCTTTAAGTTTACTTTTTCTTTTTATGGTTTAGGCCTTGATTTACTCTTGATTAATCTTATTTGGAGTTATCTCATTGATATATAATTTCCATATTTATTTTCACTCTTAGCAAGCCGAGTGGCTCGTAGTTTGAAGTGAACACTCAAGAGTAAAGAGAGTTGCATGCACCCCTCGATAGAGGCAGACGTTAAATCTCCCGGATTGGAGTGAAATCCAATAATGGGGTTCATCGCGTAAAGCGAGCTTTAGGTCTCCGATTTGGACGAGAGTTCGGTCGGACCTTCCTAAACTCAGTTGGCCACGGCTTCGTGAGAAGCGTGTTCATGCTTTAGGAGCCTCCACGGTCAAGGTCCTTTACCTTATTAAGTTAGGGTTTATTATCGCATTTTTAATCAACTTTTGTTGAGGTGATTCTCGATCGAGTGCTTTTCTATTTCATCATCTCAACCCCTCGTTGTAATCGCTTTTAGTAGCTCTCTATTTAACTGCTAGTAGTTCTCTTTTTAGCACTATATTTCTTTTCTTAATCGCAATTAGCTTTCTCTTAAATGCTAAAATAATCTCTTGGTAAGATAATAGTTTTTATGTGAGTAAGATTACTCAGTAGCTCCCGGATCTTAATACGACACTTGTGTCCCCTAGCTACAATTCGATATGTATATTTGTCTTGTTGGATTGCTTGTTCAGTTTTTATTCTCTTCGTGATTAGTAGACACCAGGAGCCCATATCCTTCGTGACCAGGTGTTGACAGAGGTCTTTCTTAGTCAAGGCTAACCCAACATGGTCATCGCCAGTTAGAAGAATATCATCCACATATACAGCAAGAACTACCATACTAGAGGAGGTTTTGCGGATGAATAAGGAGTGATCGGCCAAACTTCTTGCAAAACCAATGGCCACAACAATACCACTGAACTTGTCAAACCATGCCCGAGGGCTTTGCTTTAGGCCGTAGATGGCCTTCTTCAGCCGACATACTCGTGTCTCCCCTGAGCAACATACCCAGGAGGTTGCTCCATGTAAACATCCTCCTGAAGATCACCATAGAGAAAGGCATTCTTGACATCTAGCTAGGAAATGGGCCAATCCCTACTGATAGCCACAGAGAGAAGAAGCCGCATGGTGCTGAGACGAGCAACAAGAGAGAAGGTGTCAAAGTAATCAACGCCATAAGTCTGAGTAAAGCCTTTGGCGACCAAGCAGGCTTGTATCGATCTACGCTGCCGTCGGGACGGAATTTCACAACAAAGACCCAACAACAGCCAACCACATCAGTGCCCAAAGGGGGAGGAATAAGGGTCCATGTACCCCTTTCAGTGAGGGTAGCAATTTCCTCATCCATAATAGTCTTCCAATGAGGAACAGTAAGGGCCTCCTGGTATGCGCGGGGAGTGGAAGTGGCAGAGATAGCCAAGGAAAATGCCCTGCGAGAAGGAGTTAGATGATCATAGAAAACAACAGCAGCTAGAGGGTGTTGGGTATCAGACCGCACCCCTTTGCAAAGATCAATGGGAAGATCCAGGTCGGTGTGTGCCGGAGTTACTGGGGCATCCGTGGAGGAGAGAGCTGGCCCGTGAGTAAAGAGAGATGGCTACGAAGAGGAGGGAGATATCTCGGGAGGTGGACACGGGGGAGGAGAGGGTATAGATGGTGGAGGTGGCGGAACGTCAGCAGGTGTATGGGGGACGAATGGGTTGGTATGATAAGTAGGAACATCAGGAGGAGAGGAGGAGTCGTGAGAGAAGTATGATGCATTTTCAAAGAAGGTGACATCCGCAGAGATGAACTGCTTACGTGTAACGAGGTCAAAGCAACAATAACCTTTCCGAGTGGTAGAGTACCCCGGAAAGACACATTTAGTGGCCTGTGGTGAGTGTTTGTCACGGGTGGCTGAGGGAGAGTGCACAAAGGCTGTGCACCCAAAGATACGCCGAGGACGAGGAAACATATTCTTATCCGGATAGAGAATGGAGAATGTGGTTTTACTGTGGAGAACTGTGGAGGGAATGCGATTGATGAGATAACAGGAGATGAGAACAGCAGAGCCCCAATAGGAGCGAGAAACGTCCATCTGTGTCATCAGAGTGCGAAAGACATCGAGGAGATGATGGTTTTTGCGTTCCACCGCCCCATTTTGCTGCGAGGTGTAGACACAGCTAGTTTGATGAATAACACCATGTTGCATACATAAAGAATAGAAATCATGACTAAGATATTCTTTAGCATTGTCAGAATGAAAGATTTTAATAGATGTATCAAACTGATTCTTAATCATATAATAAAACAATGTCCATACAGAGAACAGTTCGTAGCGATCCTTTAGAAGATACACCCACGTACACCTAGTGAAATCATCAATAAAGGTGACAAAATATGAACTACCCAGACCGATGGTGATGGTAGAAGCAGGACCCCATACATCAGAGTGAACGAGGTCAAACAGACAGGAAGAGACACGACTTTGCATAGGTGGGAAGGAGGAGCGGTGATGCTTGCCAAGCTGATATGTGTCACAGTTGAGAGGTGGATGATGCAGAGGGAGGTGGGGCAGAAGCTGGCGAAGAAGCTGGGGAGGAGGGTGACCAAGGCTAAGATAACATTGAAGAAGATCAATAGAAGAGGAGGAGAAGGCGGGCAGAGCAGAAATGTTGTCGAGGAAGTAGAGGTCGTTGCTCTCAGTCCCAGTAGCAATCGTCCGTTGGGAGCCCGAATCCTGAAAAGAACAAGAAGAAGGAGTGAATGTGATGAAGCACTGAAGTTGCTTGCATAGAGAGGTAACAGATAATAAATGGCAAGTGAACTTAAGAGCATAAAGAGTGTCCGCCAAGCGAAGAGATGGTGTGACTTGAACCATGACTGTGCCATGGACCGTGGAGGAAGAGTCGTCTGCAACGAGGACCGGGGGCATCTGGTCATGTGTTTCTGGGAGAAAAAAGCATTGAGGATTGCCGATCATGTGATTAGTAGTGCCAGAGTCTATCAGCCATTTTCTTTGAGTAGCCACGTGGGCACTACAGGCCGTGGTGAGCATGGAGGTAGACGGTCTCAAGGAGGAGGAGGAAGCGTCACCAGATGGGCAAAGAGGAGCCATACAAGCGAAGAGAGAAAAAAATAAACTCGCGTGAGTAGCAGTAAGGCCGCGCGAATAGCTGGCAGAAGAGAGTGTGATCCTGAGAGAGAGGTCGTAAGGACAAGGGAGACAACATTGAACACGAGTATGACCGCAGCATATAAAGACGAGGAGAACTGCAGCGGTCACAGTGGCAACACACCAGCGACAAGAAGCGTCGCGACCAAGAAGCAGAGCAAAGTAGGGGGGACAAGAAGTCGTGCGAATAAAGGAGATCACATGATGCAAAACAGATAGAGAGGTTGCACGGATAACCAGAGTCCGTACGAACAGAGGCGAAACCACGCAACAAGAGAGATCGCGGGAAACAGGTCGCGGCGACTTAAGGAAAGATCACGACGACTTAAGAATAAGAGCAGCTAGAAAAGGAGAGAGCGACGACTAAGCAAGGTCGCGGCAAGAAGAACAGGTTGCAGTGACTAAAGAACATGTTACGGCTAAATGAAATGGAAAAATGGAGAGGTCGCACACAAAAAAGAGCAACGACAAGGAGAGAAAGAGACCGCACAAACAGGGCTCAAATAGGCGGAAGAAACAAGTCGCGAAGATAGGGCACAAGACAAGGAGTCAAGCCGCACAGACAGGTCATGCTGACAAGGAGAGCCCACAAAATCAGGAGGAAAAGATCGATCGCTCTGATACCATGTGCATATAGATAAGTCGAAACTGGAAATTAGAATAACAGAAATTTTTATTATCCAAAAAAAGTGTATATTACAAAGGTATAACCTCCCTTTTATAGAATGGAGGAGATGAGAGAGATTACAAATAAGCAATGTGAGAGTAAATAAATACAAGTATATGCGGCTTAACAAATAAACAAACCAAACAAGTCACGCGGTTAGACAAGCCGGCTAACCGCTCGATAACCCTCAGAAAAAGGAGAGAACAAGCTGCCACAGAGAACAAGCCGCCATAAGAGACCTCTAGACCGCCGGTCTCCAAGTCGCCTGAGACAAACCGCCAGACCGCCCGGCCTCCGAACAACAACAGACCGCCCGACCTCCATACTGCAACAGATAACAAACAACAATAGCACGACAGATAAGCCACTAGGATAAACCGCCAGACCGCTCGGCCTCCGAACAGCAACAGACCGCCCGACCTCCATACTACAATAATCTCGGAGGGCGACATGCTGCTACTCTGTTACAAGTGCAGAAATTGAGAAAAACTGGTTAATTCCTTGGAACCTCGATGGAAGTGCTTCAGCCTTCAAATCTTGCTAAGCTCGCGGAACCTGTGTGGGAATGTTTCAGCTGGACAATTCTCTAAGTCCACGGAGCTTGTGGAGAAAAACTCTTTAATTCCTTAGAGACTCGATGGAAGCGCTCCGGCCTTCGAATCTTGCTGAGCTCACGGAACCTGGGTGGGAGTGTTTCGGCTAGACAATTCTCTAAGTCCACGAAGCTTATGGAGGGAGCACTCTCATTGATGCGGAGCTTTGATGGGAGTGCTCTCGTGGATGTGGTTGACGTGACTTGAGGCATGCTGGAGCTGCGTGCAAGTAGGAGAGTGAACAGAATCAGCCTAAGTCCATAATCTCACCGAAAAATCTCAGATTGCTCTCTCTTGCCACTAGAGTTGCTTATCTTCAAATGAAGTCCTGAAGGCCTATTTATAGTTTTATGAAGGGTCATGGTGGTAATTGCATCAGAGAGTGATTTATGCTGCCAAAATGATGAGAGTGGCTCCCATCCCCCTTGGTAGGTTGGGTGGCCGGGGCAAGATGCCCAGAGGCGGCGGCAGCCAGAGGAGGCCGATGGCAAAGGAGGCGACTGGGGATGGCAAGGGTCGTAGGCGGTAGCGACCGCCGCCGGTGCCAGCGTGGCATCGCTACGCCGCACAGTCCGTGACCCTACTGTCGTGCGAGCGCAAGACCCTGTTGCTACGCGGGCGCACGGACTTGTGGCTGTGCGGATTGGCAGTGCGCGGGCGTGTGGGGTGCGGCCGCACTGGATGGTCGCACGCAGCCGCTTGCATGCCGAGCGCACGCAGCATAACACCCCAAGTGAAAGAAATGGTAAACCTCTGATACCAATTGAAAGAAATGGTAAACCCCTGTTACTATTTGAAAGAAATGGGGATAGATCTAATTAGCTCTAGAGGGGGGGAGGTGAATAGAGTAATTAAAAATCTTTTGGCTGTTTTTATAATTTATCAGAGAAATTAGTGATAGTAGTAGTAGTATAAAATAAAATAGAAACTAGGCTAAACTACACAATCACATCATAGCAAAACAAAGAAGAATGAACACACAGAGAACACAAGAATTTATAGTGGTTCCCCAAATCTGGGTACATCCACTCTTCTACAGCAGTTTTTTGATCAGGTGACTGCCACCACAGTTTTTTGCTCAAGTGTCCTATCACCACAAGATCTATTTGCAAGGAGATCTAACAACCCTTAGGCTTTTGATCAGGTGCCCAAAAAAAAAACAAAAACATTTGAAGGGAGTTAATTAACCCTTTATACAGGAGTGTTGGATCCCTAGTTTGGATTTGGGATAGGTTCACTAATTAGGATGAGTTTGACACACATTATATAGCCAGGGTCAAGTCTTTGAGTCTGTGAGTTTAGGCTAAGTCATTAGGTTCAACCTTGATGGACCAGCCAGCAGAAGACTTCAGGAGACTCAAGACTTAAAAGAAATCAAAGTTGAAAACTATCAGTTCAACGTTCGTCGAACTCAGCTCGACGATAGTCATGCTCGACTCGATGAACTCAGAGTTAATTCTCTGAGTTGAGCTCGATGATATTCGAGCTCAGATCGACGAATTCTGGAATTTAACTTCAACAGTTTATGTTCTTTGAACTCAGCTCGACGAAGACAGATTCTTAGCTCGACAAACTTGGACAGCAGAATTGGCAAGTTATTCGCAGAATACAGTTCGCTGACCACCGGTCGACGAACAAGATTTCTCAGCTCGACGAACTTGGATCACCGATCGACGAAATCTGTTCAGAGGTCGACGATTTCTGTCCAAGCCTAACTTAGAGGTTTTCCTTATTTTTTGTCCTCATTTCCTATATTATTTAGCCTTAATTCTCTGAGTAATTAATGCATATATTCCCCCAAATATAGTCGTTTTTGGTAACATTGATTATAGTCTTCATCAGGGTTAATTACTTGCTTATTTATTGGGATAGTTGGGAAACTCATTAAAGACAATATTTTCCAGCCGTATTTCAATCTCCAGGCAATCAGCATTGAATGCTAGGTATTCAAAATTCAAAGGAGATTTCGACAGAGAATATAAAAGAGATTTTCACTTTTCAGTCGTCAGAACTAGAACAATAAGAAGAAGCGGAGTGATACAAGCAATAGTATAGAGAATACAAAAAAGATACAGAACATTCTCTGTGCAGAAAACATCCAGTTTTCTCCTTGTGCCTACTGAAGACAGAAGAAGAACAACAAACAAAGATCAGGTGTCTTCTTCAACTTCTCTCCAGGAACATTAAAGTACAACAATAATTCAATCAGTTAGAAGTTCCTGGACATCATTTCAAGACAAGGCTGAAGACCTACACCCTGAGCAAGGATCCAAGTGATTTTGAAAGAAGCTCTTGACAACAACAATCCACTAAGTCTTCTCTATTGATTAGAGAAAGAGAAGACACCATCACTCTCTCACCTCCTATAAAAAGGGTTTATTAACTCCCTTCAAAACTTTATTCTTGGTTTTTGGGCACCTGATCAAAAGCTCAAAGGGTTGTGACATCTCCATGGAAATAGATCTTGTGGTGGCAGTCACCTGATCAAAAACCTGCTAGTGGATTCCTACCAGGGTGGTAGAAGAGTGGATGTACCCAGTTTGGGGAACCACTAAAAAATTCTTGTGTCGTCTGGTTGATCATTTTTTGTATTGCTTTTGCTTTGCTGTGATAGGCTAGCTTTGCTGTGTTAGATTTGTTTCCTGTGATAGCTTAGTTTAGTTTATATTTTCTGATTACTACTATAGTATCACCTACTTGACTCGGATAATATTTAAAATAGCCAAAAGTTTTAATTACTCTATTCACCCCCCACCTCTAGAGTAAATCAGATCTATCCTCCTTTTCTTTCAGTTGGTATCAAAGCATTTTTCTTTTAGTTGTATAAGCTAATACTTGAACCAAAAGATCCTTGATAGATCTGATTTCAGTTTCCTTAGTTTTTCTATTTAGTTCACAGCATGACACAGAACAAGGATTATGCAAGCACCAGACCTCCAATTTGCAACTTGAATAAGTTTGCCATTTGGAAGGCAAGAATTAGGCTTTACATGAATTTTATTGATGAAGATATATATAATTCTATTTTGATAGGTCCCCCTCAACCTACATCTGCTACTACATCTTCAAGCACACATGATGTTCCACCACCTGAGTGGACAGATGCTCAAAAGAAGTCCAAAATAGCAGATGCAAAGGCCATGAACATCCTAGCACAGACTATGTTAGATGACATTCTAAAAAATGTTTGAATGCACATCTGTCAAAGCAATCTGGGACACTCTCAACCAGATGGTTACTGGATCAGCGGATGAAAGGAAGGACAGGAGATCAAACATTATCTCCCAATATGAGAATTTTAAGAAGGATGAATCAGAGTCTGTCAGTGACATGTATAACAGACTAAGCTCAATCAATAATGAGCTAAAGACTCTGGATAAGGATATCACTCTCACTGAAGTGAAGGACAAAATCCTCATGTGCTTCCCTAGCTCATGGGATTCCAGAATATGTTCAATCAAGGAGGACATAAGCTTGAATGAGATTTCCACTGAATCTCTTCTGGGAAAGCTCAAGTCTTATGAGCAGCTAAGAAAGTCAAGAGAAGCTGCAGAACAGAAGACTCCTACTCCAACAAGAAAGGAACAGAACATAGCTTTCAAAGCTTCAGAAGAATCAAAAGCTCTAACATCAAGTGAAGAACTTCTGAGTCGCTTAGCCAAGAGATTCTACAAAATGGCAAAGAAGGACTTCAGAAGAAAGTCATCTTAGCAAGATGACAAACCCAAGTATGACAAGACACCCACTAAAGAGATTGTTTGTTTTGGGTGCAGGAAACCAGTACACTTTATTTTAGAGTGTCCAGAAAATCAAAAGAAGGAAAGAAGAAGAGAGAAAGACTCCAGAAAATAGCACTACAACAAGCCATCCTCCAACAAGCATAAAAGAAAGGAGAAAGGCTTTGTGGCTGAGACCTATAGTGACACTGAAGAAGAATCTTCATCCTCTAGCTCTAGTGAAGATGAAGAAGAGACAAAGGCAAGGGAAGTTTGCCTTATCGATATCAATGCCTCCTGCAGCCTATCTAAGGCTGAGTAGTTAGACAATGAAGAATCATCCGAATAAGAGGCAGATCAGGTATTGTCTTCCTTTGATTACAATTCAGAAAATTTCAAAACTGAATTTAAATCTTTATTTATAGATTTAATTAATTCTGAAAAGAAATTAAAGCTCTCAGGAAAAAATTATCTGATCAAGAGAACTTGACTTCTGAAAACATTAAACTAAAAGATGAATTAACTCTAGTAAATGAACAAATCATCTTACTAAAATCTGAATTAGCTGAGGCAAGGCAACTTGAAGAATCCCTAAATGGGAGAAGTATCAAGTTGATGGACATCACAAGCACAGTGAATGCCAGATTAAATGTCAAGCTAGGCTTAGGTGCTTCATCAAGACAACCCCCACTGATCCAGAAAAATATATTGTCAACACCTATAAAATTTGTTTCAGAAAAAGGAAAAGAAAAGATAGATAATAATAATGTTAAACAAACAGAGTTAAAACAAAAGAATAGAAAAAGAATAAGAATAAGAAAAATCCTAACTATAACAATGTTCAACAGATTTTGTCGAACTCCGATCGACGAAATATGTATAGTTCGCCGAACTCAAGTCGACGAACTCCGAACGCAAATTTCCATTATAATTATTTGTTGAACTACGATCGACGAAACCAGTATGGTTCGTCGACCAGAGATCGACGATTTTGGGGCCCAAAAAATGACTACTTTCATTCTCTTAGTGGAGTTCAACGAACTCATCCCCATTCGTCGAACTCAGATCGACGAACTTACTTAAATTCTTCGAGCCCAGTTTAAGTTAACAGAAACTTGAATTTTGCTAAAACTTATAATCAACCAAGATCTTCTTTCAATCAATTTAATCAATGGATTATTCCACCTAAAAGATATCATCCTTTAGGTTATAAATGCCAAACTGAATATTCTTATATCTTCAGTTTTAATTATGTGAAGAAAGAAGGACCCAAGGTAACCTGGGTCAAGAATAGCTAATCTATTTTATTGCATGTGAAACACTATCCCACCACAGAGCAACAGTGGTATTTGGATATTGGCTGTTCAAAACACATGATTGGAAACAAGTACAACCTAATCAACTTCAAGTCAAAGCTAGGACCTAAAGTAATATTTGGTGATTCCAATTGTGTCCAGACTGAAGGATATGAAAAGGTCAAGATTGGAGCAGTCACCTTCAGAAATGTTGTATATGTAAGTGGACTGAAGCACAACCTGATATCCATAAGTCAGTTATGTGATGAAAGGTCGCAAGTATCCTTTAATAAAACTTCCAGTATTATTACTTCTTTAGATAACCATGTAGTATTGATTGACACTAGAGTAGGAAATAATTATGTAGTTAACTTTAAGTATGATAAAACTGAAATATGTTTATTTAATCAAACCAGTAATAATAATGACATTTGGCATAGGAGATTAGGTCATGAAAACTTGGAAAATATTACTAAACTCTCTAGGGACAACCTTGTTAGAGGATTTCCTTCTTACCCCTATAAGAAAGAAAGCTTTTGTAGGGCTTGTCAGTTAGGCAAGCAAACTAAAAATAATTTCAAATCTGTAAATAAAAGTGACTCACCTAGAATATTGTACTTGCTACAAATGGACCTTTTTGGCCCTATTGATATACAAAGTCTAGGAGGGAAATCTTATACTTTAGTGATTGTAGATGACTTCTCAAGATTCACTTGGGTATTTTTTTTGAGATCTAAGTTAGATAACTTCAAGGTTCTTATAGATTATCTCAAGAACATATAGATTGAGTACTCTACTCCAGTTGCATTGATCAAAAGTGATCATGGTACTGAGTTTGAGTCCCTTCTTATGCAAGAGTTCTGTGAGAAGGAAGGTATCAGGCACTGCTTCTCGGTTCCTAGAACACCTCAACAAAAAGGGGTTGTTAAACGAAAAAATAGAACCCTACTTGAATCTGCAGGCACATTACTTGCAGATGCTTGTTTGCCCCTATCCTTTTGGGCAGAGGCTACGAGCATAACAAATTATATACTGAATAGAATTCTTATACACAAGCTTAAGAATAAGACTCCTTATGAGTTACTTAAAGGGAAGAAACCTAAAGTAGATTATTTCAAAATTTTTGGTTGCATATGTTATATTCACAAAAATAATAAGAAACACATTAGAAAGTTTGAAGTCAAGGCTGAAATGGGAATTTTTCTGGGATATTCCCAAGTAAGCAAGGCTTATATGGGATATTATATGGTTTATAATAAATCACCCTGTAACTCAAGTGATTGGAGACATTTTAGTTGGTGTGCAGACAAGGCATCAACTCCACCAGGACATGATACATGCCTGCTTAATATCTCAAATTGAGCCCCAATCCATTAAAGATGCTGAGCAAGATCCACACTGGATTATTGTAATATAAGAGGAGCTCAACCAATTTGAGAGATGTAGAGTTTGGAATTTAGTTCCAAGACCAAAAGACTATTCAGTCATTGGAAATAAATGGGTATTTAGAAACAAGCTAGATGCTCAAGGTCTTATCATAAGGAATAAGGCCAGACTAGTTGCTCAAGGATACAGACAAGAAGAAGGCATAGACTTTGACCAGACTTTTGCACCAGTTGCAAGGATTGAATCAATCAGAATTTTTCTAGCCTATGCTACCAACAAGAAGTTCAAGGTTTATCAAATGGATGTCAAGAGTGCATTCCTTAATGGTGAACTTAAAGAAGAGGTTTATGTAGAACAATCACCAAGATTTATTTCTCCTACTCATCCCTCTTATGTTTTCAAATTGCATAAGGCTCTCTTTGGTCTAAAGCAAGCTCCAAGAGCTTGGTATGAAACCTTCACAAGCTTTCTCTTAGAGCATAAATTTTCTAGAGGCATAGTAGATAGGATTTTGTTCATTAAGCATCATCATGATAAAATCTTATTAGTACAAATATATGTAGATGACATTATATTTGGTTCTACAGATTCCAAACTATGCAAAAAGTTCTCCAATCTTATACATTCAAAGTTTGAAATGAGTAGCATGGGTGAGCTCTCCTACTTCCTTGGTCTCCAAGTGAAGCAGACACCTGATGGTATCTTCTTATCCCAATCTAAATATGCTAAGGAGCTAATTAAAAGGTTTGGGATGGCTAATGCTTCAGCAAAGAAAACACCTATGGCTACCAATGCTGTAATTGATTATACTGAACATGGTAAACCTATAGATTAGAAATTATATAGGGTCAGTGTTGGGTCCATGTTATATCTTATAGCAAGTAGACCAGATATTATGTTTGCTACATGTCTTTGTGCTAGGTTCCAGGTGAACCTTAAAGAATCTCACCTTATTTTCCTAAAAAGAATTTTAAGATATATAAAGAGTTGCCCAAATTTAGGACTCTGGTATCCAACTGAGTCAAAATTTGAGTTAACTGGATACTTGGATGCTGACTTTGCTGGATGTAGAGTGGACAGAAAGAGCACATCAGGGACATGTCAATTCCTTGGTGATAGGCTAGTGTCATGGTTTTGCAAGAAACAAACATCTATGTCCACCTCAACAGCAGAAGCTAAATAAATTGCAGCTGGCAATTATTGTTCACAGATGCTGTGGATTCAAAACCAACTCCTAGATTATGGTGTCAACTTAAATAATTCAACTCTACTTTGTGACAACACAAGTGCAATTTCTATTGCACAGAATCCAGTGCATCATAGTAGGACTAAGCATATAGATGTAAGTCATCATTTCATTAGGGAGTGTGTAGACAAAAGGAAAATTAATCTCACCTTTGTCTCTACTGATTTGCAAAACGCAGATATCTTCACCAAACCCTTGGATGAGAAGAAACATTTATTCTTTATGAATCAGCTTGATATGATCAATGGTGATGAATTAATTTAATTTTCTGTCTGTGGTCGAAGAATTTGCCACAGTTCGTCGAACGGAGATCGACGAACTGAGGAAAGTTCTTAAGAAATTCGTCGATCAGAGATCGACGAACTCTGGGCGTGTGAAGTTCTATTCGTAGAACGGAGATCGACGATATTGCTTCAGAAAATGATTCGTTGACCTGAGATCGACGAATTGTTTTCACTTCTTCTGACTGAGATCGACGAACTCATTTGTCAATAAAATATTTCGTCAAACGCAGATCGAAGAATTTTTATTTTTCATCGGACGGAGTCTGCTGCTTCATATTCTGAAAACCATATATCTAGGTTTTCTTTGAGCTTCATCCCGTGCTTTCTTTTCTCTTTGCACTTGATCTCTCTGTTTCCTTTACAGGCGAACAATGGCGATTCCAACAAGCTCTCTTGCAGCGATGAAATTTGACATGGGTTTTGACATCGATTTCGAATCCTTCGAACATTCAGACCAGATCTTTTTGGATATACTGAAACTCTTTGAGGAACAAAATCTAAAGAATTTCATGACCAACAAAATCAAGATCGCGGCTACAGAGATTAGAGAATCGGTATTCACTTCCACCACTCCAGATGCAGATACAATGACCAAGACTATATCTGGTAATCCGATTTCTTTAACCCCCACAGTATTATCTGAGATTTTCGATTTGCTGAATGGAAATGAAGATATAGAGATGGATAACACTAAATATGATGACATGTTGATAAAAAGGGTCATACTAGAGAAAACCCAAATAAACTACTTAAGAAAAAATTATCTTCTGAGTATAAATTCTTAGCCAATGTAGTGGGCAAGGTATTGCTTGGCAAGCACACACCCCATGACTATATTACCAGGCACCAGTTCTTGGTGATGTGTGCCTTGGTCAATAAGAAAGTAGTTAACTGGGGAAAACTGCTATTTGATTTAATAAAGAAGAAGAATACGAAGAAAGAAGTGTGCTTTACGAGGATTCTGAGACTGTTCCTTCAAGAGAAGGCATCTGAACTACTGGTCTCCTCGACAATGTTCATTAATGCCTCAAAAAGGCTTACATCTGCACTTTTTGGCAGATGGGAGAGGAAAATCTCAAAGCCATCCAGGGCTTCCTCCTCTTCCAGGACTTCTGAGAGCACCAGGGCAGTGACAACCACTCCACCTCTAGAAGATGTCCTTCCCTCTACCAGAATTCCTTTACCTCCTCAACAACAACCATCATCTTCTCTAGCTCATACTCCCCCAATACAACATCATCTCCTCACACCAGTTCCAACACCTGTTCCATCTCCAGAACATACCACACCACCTCATTCTCCACCTCCAATTAATCTCTCTGAAATTCCATCTACCTCATAACCATCCTTCAATCTACTGTCTCCTTAACCATCTCCACATAAATCTCCAATTCAGGAACCCATCTCCTCACCCACAACCAGAGTTCTCCCTTCTACCACTGAAATTCCTTCCATCCCCTCTGACATTCCCTCTATTGCTCCAGACTACACCCACACAGACTTCTCCAATGAATTCTCTGTGTGTTAAAATTGTGGACATCACACTCCTTACTCCTCCTCTGCTCCTGAACCCATATATCTAAATTTTTCTGATATTGCAAAAGATCTACTTGCTTTTATTTCTCCTACTCTTGAGAAACTTATTGCTACTACTATTGCTCCTCTCTTTGCTTCCATCACCCCTCTCTCTTATAGAATTGCTGCCCTGTCTTCTGTCCCTTCCTCTGGAGGACTGGCTTTAGGACCCTCTGAACCCAATCAGGGGGAGATATTCTGTGAAGAAGCTCCAGTTCCCCCTGTATAGCAGCAGCAACAGCAGATTCTGAGATGTTTGATGATTCAACAGAAGCAGCCCCTCCAGTAGAAATAATTGAATTGTTTACAGATTCTGATATATAGATGGCTGACACAGTTATAGCAGAAATAAATACTGTTGGTGATTATATTATAAATCCCACAGTTATTCTAGATTCTTTACTAGATTCATTCAATTTTGTTTATAGAAATACTCTACCTAGTTTTTCTTATCAGCAATCTAGGGCTATAGTCCCATATACTTCTCTAATAAGCCTTACAATTGCTAAGCAACTAAAGGGCAGTTTTGCAAGAGCACAGCCACCAACTGTATCATCCCCTCCCAAAGCTATCTCCTCTCCTACATATAAGATGGATGATAGTCCCCTACCAGATCTAGATGAAATTAATATGGCTGATTTAGCAGAAGAAAGTTTAACTACTCTTGAAAGTGTTGTTGAAACAGTAGTTGCAAAAGTTGCAGAACTTCCAGTACAGCCCCAGGCTGAAAAACAAATGTCCAAAGATATTTTGAAGGCACTTGATGACTTATATGACAATCCTCAAGGATCATCTGAAGATGATGATGATGATTCTGATGAATCTGATAGTTCAAAGGCTAAGAAGAGAGCTATTAAGAAATGGAAATCTGTTCCTAAAGCTGCCCCAAAGCTAAATCTCACCCATGATACTCCCTACTACATACCGCAGAATATCACTCCTTACCCAGGGATGCCCTAATGGATGTGTCTATCCAAAAATAAGCAGAGAACCAGGAAGAAAAGCAGAAGGTACTCACCTCCTCCTCCTTCTTAAAGGAATTAGAGAGGTCCTCCTCCTCCTTGTAATGCCCCGAAACTCAAAAGAGCGACGGGTGACGTTTCTGTACCAAATTTGGAATATGGCAGGGGAACACGGCCTGGGACACGAGAGTGTCCCAGGGCGTGTCCCAGGGCGTGTCGAGAGGGGTTCGACGATTTAGTTCAAATATCTGGCAAATCGATAAGGCAGTTTTCTGGGTTCGATGATCGTCGAGAAGCGCTCGACGATCTGGTCACAATTCTGCGGTCGACGATCTATCGTTATTCTGCGGTCGACGATTTGGTCGACGTTCTGCGGTTGACGATCGGGCCGTGGGTTCGACGATCGGGCCGTGGTTTCGACGATCGGGACGTGTGTTCGATGATCGGGCCAGCGATTTCCATTCGACGATCTGGCTGCATTCGACGATTTGGCCAGAGATCTCCGTTCGACGATCTGGCAGCGGTCGACGATCTTGGTTCGACGATCGTCGAGCGCGGGGCGGATTGTGGCGTGTTTGACTCTATCCACGCGGAGTGTCGATAAAGGGGTTTTGGCGGGAGTTGACTAAATATCCCGACACTATTTGATTGGTCGCGGATGTGTCTTGCTCCGGATTGGTGAAGCATGCGGTGTTTAACCCCATTTGTCCAAGTCAGACCTGGATCGTGTCTGTGCATCCCTTTTTGTGGGATCCGACGGCTGTGGTTTTCCCGAAGGGGTTATACCAGAGAGAAGGGTTTCAAAACCCTTATTCTTCTGCCGCTGGTTCTCTGTCTAAATTCTAGAGAGAAGGGAGAGCAAAGGAGGAAGAAGAAATCTACATCCGGTCCTTCGAGGGGCTTCGGAGCTCCAAATCGCGAGCCGACTTCGGATCTACGAAGGCAAAGAGAGTGCGGTGCTTTTCATCCGCTTATATTTCCATGGCGCCATGGAAGAATGCTAGGGTAATGATTCTTTACTTGAGCATGTGAAGCTCTCCTTCTTTTGCATAGGAAGCCCGCTCTCACGAGTTTGCGGTGAGTTGGAGGCGTTCCTTCTGGTAGATATGTGAAGTCCCGATTGTGTAGAGTCCGTAATCGAGAATGGATATAGGCATGATGTGTGAAGCCTATCCGGACATGTTGGTCTAGATCAGTGATGTTGCATTGCATAAATGCAGGAGAAGACTCCGTGCGAATGTTTGTTTTTCGGGTTTTCTACGTGGTAGATTGCAACAGGGATCATTGGGGATTAACCCTAAGGTGCACTCGGAAAACTGGGCAGATGCATGATCTTGCCAACTTGGTGGCCTGGGAGCCAACTTGAACATAACCGGGTTATGTGAAATGTGTGACGGAAACGGGACTCGGGAAAAGTTTGACCTGCGCATATATTTTAAATTAATGTTGCAATGTGAGCATGGGTTAGATGGAACCGTACCCGTTCTATGTCATTCGTTTAGAGCCGTTGGCTTAGATGAGGGTCTTCGGCGGTCTATGGTTTAAATTACCGTGACCCATGCCAGTAAGACAAATTACTCATTGTTTGGTCGTCCAAAGGGACGGTGTGAGTCAGCGGACTTTAACCGTGATCACCGAGAATGTGCCCTGAGTGCACGAGGTGTGTGGCCGTGTGAGACTATGCCTGTGATGAAATGTATATTTATATACTGCTTGGTTATGCTAATAAGTGCAGGGAAGGAGCATCGCCGCCCCGAATTGAGGGCGAGATCGTTATAATTTGGTCAGCATTGCTGACCGTTGCTTTTGTTTGCCACCATGCGGTGGATTGTGCTTGCAGGTGTTGTTGGACCAAGCGGTCAATAGCGGGCTAAAGCCCAAATTGCGAAGCCGGCCCTCGAAGGCCTAATTGGAGTGTTTACTTGCTTTTGTTCATGTATGACCGGCCTGCGTGCCGTGGTATGGAAAACATGTAATATGAGTAAAACATTTGTAAGGCCTTAAAGCCAGTACTTGTGTATGTACTTCACTCCTTTTTGGCTTGTTAGTGGACATTCATGCTTGTTGCTGGGTTCTTTTGATTGCAACTGTTTAAACTGCTTCCGCTAGAATGCTCTGTATATGACGTTGGATTGGTTGGACGGTTTTCATTGAGTAAACACCCGGTCTGTCTGTGGTATATGACGTCGGGCCCCGACCGAACTTACTGCTATATGCTATGCGACAGATAGGGGGTGTTACAATTTGGTATCAGACTACTGGTTTCGGTCAGGCTTAAAATGAATTCGTGGACGAATTCTTTTTAAGGGGTGGTGAGCACATGTGTGTGCGTCATCGTTATAACAACAAAAGAACCCATGAATGTCTACTTAGGAATGAAAATACACGTGTTTGGGGAACCTGCGTGTTCCTATAATTGCTGTTTGCAATTTTGTTTGGTCGCTTAACGGTGTTTTGTACCACTATAGGTGACCAAAAGCGGTGCTGGGCGTCGGAACGTCGATTTTCTGAGGCTAGCAGTGCACCAAATGATGCTCCTACAAAACCTCCATCGGCTGAGACCATACGATTGGTTGCTGAAGTAGTGTTTGCCATGATCAATGCACAACCTGCAAGGCAAATGCAGCAGCCCGCTCCTGCGATGGAGCAGGTAGCTCTTCTAGAGGTTGAGCCGAGAAGGATGGAACAGGTAGTAGAGGAACCGGTGGTGCCGAGGAGGGCAACCGAGAGACAGCTCAAACATGTCATGAGCATTAATCCACCGGTATTCTCGGGGTTGGGAACCCCATCTCATGCTAAAAATAGGCTCTCCCGTGTGAAGAGAGTCTTGACAGCGATAGAGATGGAGGAGAGGCAGATGACCACTATAGCTACGTTCATGTTGGATGGAGACGCTAGGTGATGGCCCGCGAACAGACTCTTATTGTGGTTGGTTCGATGAGTCGATCGCCGCGGGCTTGCTGGATGAGGAAAGTGCACCTATCGTAAGCAGTACTCGATATTCGGGGGAATACCGAGGTCGTTTTATTCTCGGGGTCGGGTTGACTATTCTTACTCCTCCAGGAGGACTATTATTTTACTGAAAGTAAGGTGGAGATTTTAATTAAGTAAAGACGGAAAAAGTAAAAGAGCGAAAAAACGATTTAGAAAAATTCGATGAAGGGTTAACGCTCGGCATCGAATCAGATTAAGACAAAAATAACTTTTAATAATTATAGGACTTAGTTTTCAAATTAATAAAGGGCAACTTGACCGTGGAGGTTCCACAAATGTGAGCTCACCTAGCTATAGGGATATCGCTCACCTGAACGCTAAGACTATTCGATCGAACGTTAGTCCGACGAAGGATTCCTCTTAACGCCCGCTTTATGCTAAGAACCCCGATGTTGTGTGGGGAACCCAATCCGGTAGAATTATGCTTGTCCTCTCTCGAGGGTATGCACGCAACTCTATTTACCCAGGGGTGATCTGTCCATACGCACGGCCTCTCGGCTAGCTAGCGTATGGATAACGGAAATAGGGCTCATACATCGATTTGTGGTCCTACACGTCGTTAACTTGAGGCAAACCTTAAGTGCTTAAATTAAAGTGAAAATAAAGAGCTTTAATTATTACGAATTATTTTAAATGTCCCAATGCTTTTCGATGCCGAGGGTAATAGCGATTAGCCACACATCGGTATGAGGATGACTTTATAATTCGATGAGGCGCGAGTTCGAAATTAAGCGCTAAAAGGTTATAAGAATAAGACATGAAAATGACAAACATTTAGAAACTAGAAAAGTTAGCTAAAACAAGAACTTACGCACACTCCAAATTATAAATAAAATAGAATAAACTAAATTACAAAAAAAAGGAAAATTACAAGTCCTACTCAAACGAGTAGGCGGGAAATAAAGGCACGCCATTTAACTCTTAACGAGTAGGCGGAAATAAATGCAAGTACAAGTCCTACTGAAATAATTACAGAAAAATAAAAGACCTGCCATTTAACTCAAATGAGTAGGCGGTAAACAAAATCCGGTCATTTAACTCCTAGCGAGTAGGCGGAAATAAACGCTAACACACACACTCTACATAATTGAAAGAAAGCAATAAAACTATCTCCTACACACGCGCACTCTACGTAATTGAAGAAACCGATAAAATAAAGCATGAAAATAAAGCATGAAAAACTTACTTGTACACTCACACACTCTACATAAATAAAAAATAATAATAAAATAAAGCATTAAAATTTATCTCCTACACACACACACTCTACATGAAAGTTGAAATGACAAAATGAAAACTAACTCTTATACTAACACATACAAATTACAAGCAAAAATGAAAGTTACCAAAAATTTAAAACTACTACTTTTCTATACTTAGATTTTACCAAAAACAAATAAAAAGAACAAAATAAAATTTTAAGAGAACAAAAGTTTTTCAAAATAAATCAAAAATCCAAAGTTCTTTAAAAATTAAAATTTCAATATTTTCATTCTTAGGATTTCATAAAAGTGATAAAAAAGTAAAAAAAAAATGAAAAGAACAAAAAAGGTTTTACAATCCTACAAAAAAACTAAGTAAAAAAAATAAAATCACTTTCAAAACTCTTTTATAAATACATAAGAATGAAATTTAAAAAGAAAACATTAAGGAAGAACATGTTGAAGAAGAGATAAACATATCATACCATGCTTGGAAATAAAATCTATTACAAACTCTAACATTGAGACAGGTAAAAAAAATAGAAAATGAACAAGTTACACTCATACACACACACACTTTTCATAAAAGGAAGAACAAAGGAGAAACTAAGGATAAAATGAGAAGAAAAGTGGGCACATAAGTTCATTCCAAAGCCATTTAAGAAGAGAAAAACTAACATTTTTATTGATTAAAATAGACTATTACAAAACTATTACAAAGCTAAAGCTAAAGCAAAAACAAACATGAAAGGAAGGGGAGAGAAATCTCCTTACATAGCAAAGGAATCCACGGATGCAGCCCACAAAACACACTAAAGTGGCTCAAAAAAATGTGAACCCTTGGTCATTACAGAAGTGGTGTATTTATAGGAAAAAAATCTAAGTACACGCCCTCCGACACGGGCGTGTCACTACAGTTTGCGATGGCAGCCGGCGATTTGATGGCAAAGTTGACTTTGGGCAGGACACATGTCGGTTACGCAGTGGTCACGCCCCCGGTCACGGCGTGACGGTGGGCGTGTCGAGGAGGTGGATCTGGGCACGGGTTTGTCGAGCGAAAATCGTCGAGCTGCTGGAGAATCGTCGAGCGCGAGTTTGTCGAGCGGAAATCATCGAGCTGCTGGAGAATCGTCGAACGGAAAGTCGAGCTAACATCGTCAATCGGACATCGTCGAGCTGCTGGAGAATTGTCGAACGGAAAGTTGAGCTGACATCGTCGATCGGAACTCGTCGAGCTGCTGGAGAATCGTCGATCGGAAATCGTCGAGCTGCTGGAGAATCGTCGAGCTGCTGAAATCGTCGATCGAAAATCGTCGATCGGAAATTGTCGATCGGAAATTTCGCTTTAAAAATCGCTGATTCCACAGGTTTGACGAATCACGGCCTGGTCACAGGCGTGACCTATTGGACACGGGCGTGACATGTCAATTTTTGACAATTTCCTGAAAAATTTCAGAAATAAAAATTAAGTTAGGTTACACAAATATTTACAAAAAGAGACATATTTATAAACAAAAAATAACTAAAAATTATGAATAAGAACTAAAATGATATAAATAAAGTACTAAAATATGCGTATATTTACAATTCATCATCAGGCTACAAGAGGGGAACTGATGCTTCTGGAAGGCTTCCGCGCAATTAGAGCATCCCTCGCTTCCACCCGGCATCGTGCATGTGAGGTTGAGGGCGAGGTCTTCAGAAGAGAGGCGAGAGCGAGAACTGAGCCAGAACGGGAGGGGGAAGCGGAAGCAAGCAGGAGCTCTCGGCAAACCGCGAAAGCGACAAGGAAAATGGCACGGGTTTCAGATCGGAGAAATAAATATGGTAGGTAGACTTCCCTATTTATAGAAAACCGGGATCATTATGACTATTCCCAAAAAGGCGGCGGGGGTACAACCGTCACGCCCTAAGTCGGCGGCGCCTCGGTTTCCCGCCCAAGATTGATAGCGATGAGCCGACAAATCTGATTAGCGCAGACATTTTGAGATGACACGCAACAAGTAAAACGAGCGAAAGCAGGGATTACTCTCGCCGAGCGAGACCTGAATAAAAAGTAATAATAATAACACAGTTATAAGTTACAGGCTGATGAAAATAACAGGGTACATTGGTGAAGGGGAAGGCTATAGTCGTTGTTTTCTAACATAGTACACGTGCTCCTATCAATGAAAAATTAGAAGTAGTGCCTAAAACGAGTTCACTATTTTTAACAAAGCATAATGAATTCTTTAAAACTTAACCTCAGCTATTTAAATTTTTCAATCAATAATTAACAAACGAATAATAAACAGAGAATTAATAAAGTTCACATATAAATAAACTCAAAGCAAAATTTTTGGATAGCAGGAAAGTTAAGGATGGAATATTTGATTTATTTGTTTCAAAACATTTTTTTTGATTTTTATAGTTTTTATCATCATTTTTTTGTGTTTTTCATTTATTATCTTTTTTTTTTGTATTTTTGTTTTGTTTAACTCAATTTTTTTGAATTTTTTGAACTATTATCCTTTTTTTGTTTTTTAAGTTTATGTCTTTATTATATACATAAAAAGTTTTTTTGTATTTTTTTAAGAAAATTTTCATTCATTTACAAAGATTGGGAGAAAAAGAAAAGTAATTTACAAGAATAAGAGGGCAAAGGAAGGGGGAGAGAGAGAGAGAAGATTATTTACATAAAAATATTTACAAAGAAAAAAAATATTTACAAAGTGAAACTAAATATTTTTTGTTTTTTGTTTTATAATTTTTTTTTGGAGTTTTTGGAAAAAAGAAAGAAAAAGAAAATGAATTTTTTTTGGATTTTTCATTTTAATTTTTTTGTTTTTTTTCTCATTTTAAGATTTTTTTGTTTTGTTGTTATATTTTTTTTTTTGTATATTTGAAATGCAGAAAAGTAGAAGTGCAGAAAGTAAAACACAAAAATACCCCCATACTTAAGTCCAACATTGTCCCCAATGTTGCAACGTAAGTATGTGGAACAAAAATGAAATAAAATGCTGTATGTACAAAAATAAAACGGGAGGGTAGGAACTTCCCTGATGCGTGTTCGGGGAAGTTCATTAGAAATCCTGCATTTATTAGAAAAAGCAGCAAAGATAATAAGGAAAGAGCGAAAAAGATAAGCGAGGGGTGCCTCCCAGGAGCGCTTTGTTTATAGTCGTGTAACTTGACTATTTTGGCGGGTAGATAATGTTGAGGAAAGTTATGATTTTGTTATGCCCGATCACTAGGTCTCCTGCTATATAAGACTTTAATCGATGACCGTTTACTTTAAACGAACCTTTTTTCGGGTGGGAGACGAGTACGGTCCTATATGGAAAAACTTCTTCAACTAGGAAGGGGCCGGACCATCTAGATTTTAGTTTACCCGGAAAAAGTCTAAGACGTGAATTGTAAAGAAGGACAAGATCGCCCAGAGAAAAATTTTTTGGGGACTTTATTTTTCGATCGTGATATAACTTAGAGCGCTCCTTATAGAATTTATTGCTCTCGTAAGCATTCGCAGGCCATTCATCGAGCTCGTTTAGTTGCAGTTTTCTATTTTGAGCGACTAAGGTGGCATCGAGGTTTAAGAGTTTTAAAGTCCAAAGAGCGCGATGCTCTAGTTCTACGAGTAAATGGCACGCTTTGTCATAGACAAACCGGAACGACGTACAACCAATTGCAGTTTTGTATGCTGTCCGATACACCCACAATGCATCGTCGAGTTTAACGGACCCATCCTTCCTATTTAGTGAAACGGTTTTTTCTAAAATTCAATTAATCTCTCGATTTACTATCTCAACTTGGCCACTTGTTTGCGGGTGGTAGGGGGTGGCAAGCTTGTGCGTGACTCCATATTTAGCTAATGTCATAGCCATAAGAGCGTTACAGAAATGCGTTCCCCTATCACTAACTATTGCGCGAGGCGTGCCGAAGCGAGAAAATAGTCTTTTAAGAAATTTAACGACGACTCGCGCATCGTTGGTAGGGAGAGCTTGCGCTTCTGCCCACCTCGATACGTAGTCGACCGCCACTAAAATATACATATTTTTGAAAGACGGAGGTCGGGGGCCAACAAAATCTATGCCCCATAAATCGAAAACTTCGCATTCTAAAAACATGTTTTGGGGCATCTCGTCGCGACGAGAGAAGTTACCCGACCGCTGACAGCTATCGCATGCGCGCACAAAATTATGTGCGTCTTTGAAGAGAGTGGGCCAAAAGTAGCCCGCCTCTAGCGCCTTCCGAGCGGTCCGGTTGGCTTGATAATGCCCACCAGCTGCACCCTCGTGGCAGTGCTTAAGAATTTGCAAGCACACCACACCCGCAACGCATCTTCGGACCGCTTGGTCCGCGCAGATACGAAAAAGAAATGGGTCCTCCCAAAAGAAATTTTTCAAGTCAGAAAAGAATTTCTTATTTTGATGACTTGAAAACTCTTTAGGAAGCACCCGCGCTACTAAGTAATTTGCAAAGTCTGCGAACCAAGGAGAAGATGACGAAGAATTATAAATGGCAAGGAGGCGTTCCTCGGGGAATCTGTCATTTATTTCAGATTCGATGAGCGCTTCCGCACCCGGATTTTCTAAACGGGAGAGGTGGTCAGTCGCTAGATTTTCCGCTCCCCGCTTATCGCGGATCTCCAAATCAAACTCTTGTAGGAGGAGAATACATCGAAGAAGGCGGGGCTTCGCATCATTTTTAGCTAATAAATATTTAAGCGCGGAGTGATCGGTAAATACGATAACTTTAGAAAGCGTTATATACGAGCGAAACTTATCAAAAGCGAAAACGACGACTAAGAGTTCCTTTTCCATCATCGTGTAATTTATTTGTGCGGAAGTGAGCATCTTGGCAGCGTAATAAATTGAATGAAAATGTTTTTCTACGAGTTGGCCAAGAACGGCACCTAAGGCAATATCGCTAGCGTCACACATAATTTCGAACGGAAGGGACAAATTAGGGGCCACTAAAATTGGTGAAGTGATAAGTTTTTGTTTTATTAAATTAAAGGCGAACTCGCATTCACTACTAAAGATGAAACATGATTCCTTTTCCAAGAGGTGAGTAAGCAGCTTTGTTATTTTTGAAAAGTCTTGAATAAAGCGTCAGTAAAAGACCGCATGGCCTAATAAACTCCTAATAGATCTGTTGGTTGCGGAAGTTTTTCTATGATTTCTATCTCGGCCTTATCCACCTCCACCCCCTTAGACGAAATCATATGGCCGAGGAGCAAACCTCCTCGAACCATAAAGTTGCATTTTTTCCAATTTAATACAAGTCTTGTGTCCTCGCACCGTTGAAGTACACGATCTAAATTGTGAAGGCAATCAGGAAAAGAGCATCCGAAAACAGAAAAGACATCCATAAAGACTTCCATAATGTCTTCTACTAGCTCGCCAAAGATCGCTAGCATACATCTTTGGAATGTAGCCGGCGCATTGCAGAGTCCAAATGACATTCTTCGATATGCGAAGGTACCAAACAGGCAAGTAAAAGTTGTTTTCTCTTGATCATCTGGGGAAATGGGGATTTGGAAAAACCCCGATAAACCATCAAGAAAACAATAATATGGATGACCGGATAAACGCTCTAAAATCTGGTCCAGAAAAGGTAGAGGGAAATGGTCCTTGCGGGTGGCATCATTAAGTTTTCTATAATCGATGCACACTCGCCAACCCGTAACAGTACGAGTTGGGACTAGCTCGTTATACTCATTCTCCACTACGGTTAGACCGCCCTTCTTGGGTACGACATGCACGGGACTAACCCATGCACTGTCCGAAATAGGGTAAATAATCCCGCATCTAATAACTTAATAATCTCGGCTTTAACGATGTCTTTCATGTTTGGGTTAAGACGACGCTGCGGCTGAATCGTTTTGCGGCAATTATCGTTAAGAAATATCTTATGTGTGCAAAAGGAGGGGCTAATCCCCTTTAAGTCAGAGATTTGCCACATAATTGCGTGGCGATGTTTAAATAGAACTTCCAATAAATCGGAAGTCTCCGAATCACTCAAGTCCGAAGAAATGATAACGGGAAGCGTATCGCCTTTTCCCAAAAATGTGTATTTGAGTGATGCAGGTAAGGGTTTGAGGTCTAGGATGGGCGGTTATTCTAGGGAGGTTTTAATGCCTATGTCTTTCTTACCAATTGGTTCGAAAGGCAAGTCTAAAGAGGTATCCTCATCGTATTTAAAATTTTTGAGAGCATAAATATCGTCATTTAAAAATACGGACTCGAAAAAGGGAGAAGAACGATCTCCAAAAAAGGTATCTAAAGAATAGCAGAAATCGTCGCTCGTTGACAAATTGTCCATCGAGGGATTAATAGAGAAAGTAACTTGGTCATCTCCTACCCGGAGGAGAAGACTACCATTACTAACATCTCTTAGTGCGCGGGAGGTGGCGAGAAAAGGGCGACCGAGTATTATTGGTACCTCGGCGTCCTCCTCGATGTCTAAGATGACGAAGTCTACCGGGAAGGTAAACTTGTCTACTAGGACAAGGACGTCCTCCACTACCACGATAGGGAACTTAATCGAGCGATCCGCTAATTGGATGCGCATATTTGTAGGACTAGGAGTACCCAAACCTAAACGTTGAAAGAGCGAGAACAACATCAGATTAATGCTAGCCCCTAAATCAGCTAAGGCGTACTTTACTAATATATCGCCAAAAAGGCACGGGATGGAAAACCGTCCCGGGTCGTTTTGTTTTGTGGGCAATTTATTAGTAAGGGCCGCCGAGCAGACATCGTTGAGAGATACATGCGAAATATCCTCTAATTTGCGTTTATTAGAAAGTAATTCTTTTAAATATTTCGCATATTTGGGCATTTACGAGATAGCCTCGTAAAAAAGAACATTAATGTGAATTTGTTTTAATAATAAAATAAATTTTTCATATTGTGCGTCCTTACGCTCGTTATCTAATCTATGCGGATAAGGTAAGGCCTTGTTTAAAATAATTTTTTCTTTTAAAATTGGTAAAGGCGGCGTAATCGAATAAAGGGGAAGAGGGGTCGGAGGTGAAATATGTACATGAGGGTCCGTCCGTTTTGGATCGACCACCTCCTTTCTGATACGGAGGGTTATATCATTGGCGTTCTCCCGTGGATTGGGCTCCGTGTTTCCCGGCAGTGCCCCGAGAGCGCGCTCGGACATCATCCTCGCCAGTTGTCCAACCTGTTGTTCGAGAGTTTTTAGCGATCCGGTGATGTTCCGGATATTTGAATTGTTGGACGCAATATACTCAGAAAAATTTTCCTCCATCGGGGAGGGTTTTGGAAGAGGAGGAGGCGACAGAAATCCGGGCGCATAAGAAAGAGGGGGACGCTGCGCATTGTTCGGGTTGCTCCAAGAGAAATTTGGGTGATTCCTCCAACCCGGATTATAGTTATTACTGTAAGTGTTGTTGTTGGGGTTGAAGGAAGGACGACCTGAATTTCCTACGAAGTCCACGAACTCTTCTGCCATATAGACGTTGGGGGGAATAAAACAAGGCGGAGTGGAGGAGGCAGCAGACATCTCCGCCACCTGCTTTGTTAACCTTTCAACTTGAAGGGTTAAGAGAGCAGTGGCATCCACTTCAAAAAGACCAGCCGCCGGCTTTGGGAGTCCCTGAGGGATGTTCCATTGATAGGCGTTCATAGCCATCTCTTCGAATAAAGCCTGGGCGGCCTTGGGGGTTTTATTGTTTAGTGTGCCCCCGGCAGCCGCGTCAATCATTTGACGCGTCTGAAAATTAAGCCCATTATAAAACATTTGTACCTGCAACCACGTTGGCAGCGCGTGGTGCGGGCAGCGGCGGAGGAATTCCTTAAACCGTTCCCAAGTCTCGTATAGAGACTCAGGATCGTTTTGCACAAATGAAGAAATGTCTGCCCGCAACTTTGCAGTTTTTGCGGGCAGAAAGTACTTCGTTAGGAATCGCTCCGTCAACTCAGCCCACATGGTGATACATCCTCGCGGGAGGGCATTCGACCACGCCTTGGCTTTGGACTTAAGGGAAACAGGAAATAAGCGCAAGCGAATGGCGTCATCAATGACGCCATTAATCTTGAAGGTGTCGTATATTTCCAAAAAGTTGGACAAGTGGACATTCGGGTCCTCATCCGGCAGTCCATCGAACGACACGACGTTTTGGACCATTTGAATGACACTCGATTTTATTTCAAAATTATTATTCGCCATCGCAGGACGAACAATACTAGACCCAGTATCATCCAGGTTAGGCCGGGCGTAATAAGACATAGTACGCTCGGCCGCCGGGGCAGGGTTAGGGGCGGCCATAACTTCGAAAGAGGGTTCGCCGATAGATTCTTCGGGGTCTAAAGAAGGAATTCGGCGTTGAGATCGAATACGCACAAGGGAGCGTTCGATCTCAGGGTCGAAGTCAAAATCTTCAGACTCGGAGGGTTGTCCACGGGTCATACACCCAAAGAAAAAAAATAAAACAAAATAAACCTTTTATTTTATTTTATTTAAAATAAAGTTTTTAGTTTTTTTTAGTTTATAGAAAATAAGTAAAAGTAATTGACTCCCGAATTCGAAATAACAACTCGAAGATTTCCCCGGCAATGGCGCCAAAAACTTGATGGCCCGCGAACAGACTCTTATTATGGTTGGTTCGATGAGTCGATCGTCACGGGCTTGCTGGATGAGGCAAGTGCACCTATCGCAAGTAGTACTCGATATTCGGGGGAATACCGAGGTCGTATTGTTCTCGGGGTCGGGTTGACTATTCTTACTCCTCTAGGAGGACTATTATTTTACTGAAAGTAAGGTGGAGATTTTAATTAAGTAAAGACGGAAAAAGTAAAAGAGCGAAAAAACGATTTAGAAAAATTCGATGAAGGGTTAACGCTCGGCATCGAATCGGATTAAGACAAAAATAACTTTTAATAATTATAGGACTTAGTTTTCAAATTAATAAAAGACAACTTGGCCGTGGAGGTTCCACAAATGTGAGCTCACCTAGCTATAGGGATATCGCTCACCTGAACGCTAAGACTATTCGACCGAACGTTAGTCCTACGAAGGATTCCTCTTAACGCCCGCTTTACGCTAAGAACCCCGCTATTGGGTGGGAAACCCAATTCGGTAGAATTACGCTTGTCCTCTCTCGAGGGTATGCACGCAACTCTATTTACCCAAGGGTGATCTGTCCATAAGCACGGCCTCTCGGCTAGCTAGCGTATGGATAACGGAAATAGGGCCCACACATCGATTTGTGGTCCTACGCGTCGTTAACCCGGGGCAAACCTTAAGTGCTTAAATTAAAGTGAAAATAAAGAGCTTTATTTATTACGAATTATTTTAAATGTCCCAATGCTCTTCGATGCCGAGGCTAATAGCGATTATCTACACATCGGTATGGGGACGGCTTTATAATTCGATGGGGCGCGAGTTTGAAATTAAGCACTAAAATGTTATAAGAATAAGACATGAAAATGACAAACATTTAGAAACTAGAAAAGTTAGCTAAAACATGAACTTACGCACACTCCAAATTATAAATAAAACAGAATAAACTAAATTACAAAAAAAGGAAAATTACAAGTCCTACTCAAACAAGTAGGCGGGAAATAAAGGCACGCCATTTAACTCTTAACGAGTAGGCGGAAATAAATGCAAGTACAAGTCCTACTAAAATAATTACAGAAAAATAAGAGACCTGCCATTTAACTCAAATGAGTAGACGGTAAACAAAATCCGGTCATTTAACTGCTAGCGAGTAGGCGGAAATAAATGCTAACACACACACACTCTACATAATTGAAAGAAAGCAATAAAACTATCTCCTACACACACGCACTCTACGTAATTGAAGAAAGCGATAAAATAAAGCATGAAAATAAAGCATGAAAAACTAACTAGTACACTCACACACTCTACATAAATCAAAGAAAGCAATAAAATAAAGCATTAAAATTTATCTCCTACACACACACACACTCTACATTGAAGTTGAAATGACAAAATGAAAACTAACTCTTACACTAATACATGAAAAACTAACTAGTACACTCACACACTCTACATAAATCAAAGAAAGCAATAAAATAAAGCATTAAAATTTATCTCCTACACACACACACACTCTACATTGAAGTTGAAATGACAAAATGAAAACTAACTCTTACACTAATACATACAAATTAAAAGTAAAAATGAAAGTTACCAAAAATTTAAAACTACTACTTTTCTATACTTAGGTTTTACCAAAAACAAATAAAAAGAACAAAATAAAATTTTAAGAGAACAAAAGTTTTTCAAAACAAATCAAAAAACCAAAGTTCTTTAAAAATTAAAATTTCAACATTTTCATTCTTAGGATTTCATAAAAGTGATAAAAAAGTGAAAAGAAAATGAAAAGAACAAAAAAAGTTTTACAATCCTATAAAAAAAACTAATTAAAAAAAAATAAAATCACTTTCAAAACTCTTTTATAAATACATAAGAATGAAACTTAAAAAGAAAACATTAAGGAAGAACATGTTGAAGAAGAGATAAACATATCATACCATGCTTGGAAATGAAATCTATAACAAACTCTAACATTGAGACAGGTAAAAAATAATAGAAAATGAACAAGTTACACTCATACACACACACACATTTTTCATAAAAGGAAGAACAAAGGAGAAACTAAGGATAAAATGAGAAGAAAAGTGGGCACATAAGTTCATTCCAAAGCCATTTAAGAAGATAAAAACTAACATTTTTATTGATTAAAATAGACTATTATAAAGCTAAAGCAAAAGCAAAAATAAACATGAAAGGAAGGGGGGAGAAATTTCCTTACATAGCACAGGAATCCACGGATGTAGCCCACAAAAGACACTAAAGTGACTCAAAAAAATGTGAACCCTTGGTCATTACAGAAGTGGGGTATTTATAGAAAAAAAAATCTAAGTACACGCCCTCCGACACGGGCGTGTCGGCGGGCGTGTCACTACAGTTTGCGATGGAGGCCGACGATTTGATGGCAAAGATGACTTCGGACTGGACACGTGTTGATCACGCAGTGGTCACGCCCCCGGTCATGACGTGACGGTGGGCGTGTCGAGGAGGTGGATCTGGGCGCGTGTTTGTCAAGCGGAAATCGTCGAGCTGCTAGAGAATCGTCGAGCGCGAGTTTGTCGAGCAGAAATCGTCGAGTTGCTGGAGAATCGTCGAACGGAAAGTCAAGCTAACATCGTCGATCGGAAATCGTCGAGCTGCTGGAGAATCGTCGAACGGAAAGTCGAGCTGACATCATCGATCGGAACTCGTCAAGCTGCTGGAGAATTGTCGATCGGAAATCGTCGAGCTGCTGGAGAATCGTCGAGCTACTGAAATCGTCGATCGGAAATCGTCGATCGAAAATTTCGCTTTAAAAATCGCTGATTCCACGGGTTTGACGAATCACGGCCTAGTCACGGGCGTGACCTATTGGACACGGGCGTGACATGTCAATTTTTGACAATTTCCTGAAAAATTTCAGAAATAAAAATTAAGTTAGGTTACGCAAATATTTACAAAAAGAGACATATTTATAAACAAAAAATTACTAAAAATTATGAATAAGAACTAAAATTATATAAATAAAGTACTAAAATATGCGTATATTTACAATTCATCACTAGACTATGGTGGGAGGGTTTGGAGCTGCATCTATTGAGAGGAAGGCAACTTATAGACATCTCGATGGAAGAGTTCTCGAGACTATTCTTGTCTAGGTACCTCCCTTTGGTGCAGAGGATAGAGTTGGAGAACGAGTTCCTGAAGTTGGGTCAAGGAGACAGTAGCGTGGATGAATATCTCGACGAGTTTACTCGATTGAGTCGGTATGCTAGCTCCACCATCGAGGATGAGGAGTGCAAGACGAATCGATTCGATGAAGGGTTGAGAGATGATTTGGGGCTACTACTCTCGGGGCCGATGACGCAGGGTTTCTTGACCTTGGTCAACACAGCCCGGTCCTTGGAGAAGGACATGAAGAATGTTCAAGCGAAGAAAAGCTTGGGTGATAAGAAATCTGAGTTCAAGGTGCCGACTACCTCAAAGTCTGGGTACCGTAAATTCTTTAAGAAGGCTAGGACTTCGGGTACAACTCCTTCTTCTGGTGCTTCTGGGGCGACTACGGGTCGAACCCCGGGTGCATGCTTTACTTGTGGAAAGCCGGGGCACTTTGCCCTCGATTGTTGGAGCGGACGTCCCAATTCCGAAAGGAATCCGAGAGCAACTTATGAAGAGAATGGCAAGGCGGTGGAGTCAACTGCGTCCCATTATGCTCCGGCCCAACTGAGGGTTTATAATCTTGGCCAACAGGAGGCCATCAAATAGGTGGATGTGGTGACAGATAAAATTTAAATTTATAGCAAGTTAATCTTTTAAATACTTGTTATGTGCTTGTTACCATACCACTGCTTGTTTGGGATTTGTTTTGATTTGTGAAAATCCGACAAGAGCACTCTTTGACACGAGAGCTTAACACTCCTTCTTGTCCGATGGATTCATATCGCGCGTCGGAGTACCTTCTTCGATGACGAAGGATAAGTTGGATGTGTTGTTGCCCAATGGGTGTTCGATGCGCGCGGATAGAATCTGTGGCGTGAAGATTCGAATTGCGAGCCAGGAGTTCCATTTGCAAGCGCCGTTATTGTCGCTAGTGGAATTCGACGTTATATTTGGCATGGACTGGCTCTCGGAGCAGCGGGCCTATATTGATTGCGGTAGCAAGGAAGTCAAGATGGGAGCAGGTCGTGAGACGACTTTCACGGGCTTGAAGGGGTCGACCAAGACGTTGATGTCTGCTCTTCAGGTGGTGAAGGCGGTTTGTGCCGGTGCAGAACTGTTCTTTACACTAGTGGAGGTTGCAAAACCTAAGCCCGCGTTGGACAGTATTTCAGTGGTATTGGAGTACCCTGATGTGTTCCCTAGCGATCTTCCTGGAGCCTCGCCGCAGCGGGAGATAGATTTTACGATAGAGCTCATACCAGGTGCAAAGCCTGGTCACGCTCTCCATATCAGCTAGCGCCTAAGGAAATGGCGGAGGTAAGGTTCAACTGCAAGAGTTGTTGGAGCAAGGGTATGTGCGTCCAAGTTCTTCGCCTTGGAGCGCGCCGGTCCTCTTTGTTAAGAAGAAGGACGGAAGCTTGAGGCTATGTATTGATTATCGGGAGCTCAACAAGTTGACGGAAAAGAACAAGTACCCGATTCCCCGGATTGATGATCTATTCGATCAGTTAGTCGGGTCGATGGTGTACTCAAAGTTGGACCTCAAGTCCGGGTACTATCAGTTGCGAATAAGGTAGAGTGATATCCCGAAGACAGCATTCAGTACAAGATACATGCATTACGAGTTTACTGTCATGCCGTTTGGGCTGACTAATGCGCCGTCAGTGTTCATGGATTTGATGAATAGGACCTTCAGGGAGTACTTGGACCATTTTGTGATCGTCTTCATCGACGATATTTTAGTGTACTCGCAGAGTGAGGAAGATCACTTCAGGCATATTCATTTGGTTTTGAAGACACTAAGGAGGAATTAATTGTACGCCAAGTTCTCGATGTGCGAGTTTTGGTTGTCCTCAGTGGAGTTCCTCGGTCATATAGTGAGTGGGGAAGGTATTGAAGTGGATCCGACGAAGATTGTTGCGATACGGGAGTGGCCTGAGCTTTCTACGGTAGCGGAAGTCCGGAGCTTTCTGGGGCTTGCCGGCTATTATAGGCGCTTCATAGAGAACTTCTCGCGGATAGCGTTACCTCTCACTACTTTTACGAGGAAGGAGCAGAAGTTCTTTTGGACGCCAGAGTGCGGGCGAGCTTTTGAGGAATTGAAATGTCAGTTGACCACGGCGCCTGTGCTGAGTTTGCCGCGTGGGACCGAAGGTTATGAGATTTATAGTGATGCTTCGGGCAGTGGTTTGGGTTGTGTGTTGTTACAGCATGGAAGCGTTATAGCATATGGCTTGAGACAGTTGAAGGTGCACGAGAGGAACTATCTGGTCCATGACTTGGAGTTAGCGGCCGTGATTTTTGCCTTGAAGCTGTGGAGGCATTATTTGTACGGTGTGAAGATTGATATCTACATCGATCACAAGAGCCTGAAGTATTTGATTGATCAGAAAGATCTGAATATGCGGCAGCATAGATGAATGGAGTTCCTGGGGAACTATACATTCAAGATCCACTACATGCCTGGTAAGGGCAATGCGGTTGCGGACGCGTTGAGTCGTCGAGCCCCAGCTCAAGCCAATTGGCTATCGGTGCATGGTGAGCAGTTGGTTCGGGAGTTGGAGGCGTTGGAGATTTCTTGCGTGGATAAGCAGTCAAGTGTTGAAGCACTATTGAATTGGAATGAAGTTCAATATGACCTAGCTGATCGGATTCGACAGGCTTTGGATTTGGATGGCCACATGAAGCAACTCATGATAGAGGCTCTAGATGGGTCAAATTCCCAATATGAAGTTGTGGATGGATTGCTTTGGAAAGACGGTCGTCTTTGTGTCCCAAGCATGGGCAGTTTGCGGGTGGATTTATTGTACGAGGCGCACCATACCAAGTACTCGATTCACCCGGGGAGCACAAAGATGTACCGCGGCGTTAAGAAACTGTTTTGGTGGCCGGGTTTGAAGAAGGATGTGGCGCTCTACGTGGCGAAGTGCCAAACTTGCGCCTTGGTGAAGGCGGAGTGCCAAAAGCCGGGAGGATTTCTGAAGTCCTTGCCTATTTTGGAGTGAAAATTCGACGACATCACTATGGACTTTGTGCACGGGTTGCCAAGGTCGCAAAATGGGAACGATGCCATCTAGGTGGTCGTAGATCGGCTAACGAAGTTGTCACATTTCATTCCGCATAGGAAGGATGATCCGGTGGAGAAGTTGGCAAAGTTATATATGGATAACATAGTGCGGCTCCACGGTCTGCCCCGCAGCATCGTGAGTGACCGAGTTGGGCGGTTCACATCCAATGATTGGAGGCTTGTGCAGCAAATGCTGGGAACAAAGCTGAGTTTTAGCACAGCCTTCCATCTGCAGACGGATGGGCAGACCGAGAGTGTCAATAGAACTATGGAAGACATGCTCCGCATGTGTGTCTTGGACTTTGTAAAGCAATGGGAAGACCATCTTTATTTGGTGGAATTTGCGTACAATAATAGCTACCAGGAGAGTATTCAAATGGCGCCCTTCGAGGCCCTTTATGGTAGAAGATGTCGCACACCGTTGTCCTGGTTGGAAACGGGATAGTCAAAGTTGTACAAACATCAAGAGCTAGAAGATGCTACTTCATTGGTGCGAACCATTCGGGAGAGATTGCTTATCGCTCAGGACCGGCAAGCGAAGCACTATAATGCCAAGCACAGGAACGTGAAGTTCGCTGTGGGCGACTGGGTGTACTTAAAGATCAAGCCGTTCAAGGGTGTCTCGCGGGTGCGGCGCTTGAAAAAGCTAAGCCCGAGGTACCTTGGGTCATTTGAGGTTCTGGAGCGGATTGGCGAAGCGGCTTATCGGTTGAAGCTATCGGTGGAGCTTAGTGGTTTACATGATGTATTCCATATATCGGTGCTACGGAAGGCGGTGCAAGAGCCTACGCAAGTGATCGCGGTCGATCAAGTGCCGATTGATAGTGGGTTGACGACAAAGGTCAAGCCCGTGCGGATTGAAGACTCGGAGGTCAAGCGGATACGCAATAAAGAGATCAGGATGGTCAAGGTCCGTTGGGACAATTGCGGTCGCGAAGAGCTCTCTTGGGAACGAGAGCAGACTATGCTTGACGAGTATCCAGAGTTGTTCCGCTCAGGTACAATTTAATTTTGTACTTATCATTCTTTTATGTAATTTCATGGACAAAATTCTTTTAAGAGGGGGAGAGCTGTAACGCCCCGAAAATCAAAAGAGCGACGGGTGACGTTTCTGTACTAAATTTGGAATTTGGTAGGGGAACACGGCCTGGGACACGGGCATGTCCCAGGGCGTGTCGAGAGGGGTTCGACGATTTAGTTCAAAGATCTGGCAAATCGATCAGGCAGTTTTCTGGGTTCGACGATCGTCGAGCAGTGCTCGACGATCTGGTCACAATTCTTCGGTCGACGATCTGTCGTTATTCTGCGGTCGACGATTTGGTCGACATTCTACGGTCGACGATCGGGCCGTGGGTTCGACGATCGGGCCGTGGGTTCGATGATCGGGCCGTGTGTTTGACGATCGGGCCAGGGATTTCCGTTCGACGATATGGCTGCGTTTGACGATTTGGCCAGAGATCTCCGTTCGACGATCTGGCAGCGGTCGACGATCTTGGTTCGACGATCGTCGAGCGTAGGGCAGATTGTGGCGTGTTTGACTCTGTCGACGTAGAGTGTCGACACAGGGGTTTTGGCGGGAGTTGACTAAATGTCCCGACACTATTTGATTGGTCGCGGACGTGTCTTGCTCCGGATTTGTGAACCATGCGGTGTTTAACCCCATTTGTCCAGGTAAGACCTGGATTGTGTCCGTGCATCCATTTTTGTGGGATCCTACGGCTGTGGTTATCCAAAAGGGGTTATACCCGAGAGAAGGGTTTCAAAACCCTTATTCTTCTGCCGCTGGTTCTCTATCTAAATTCTAGAGAGAAGGGAGAGCAAAGGAGGAAGAAGAAATCTAGATCCGGTCCTTGGAGGGGCTTCGGAGCTCCAAATCGCGAGCCGACTTCGGATCTATGAAGGCAAAGAAAGTGCCGTGCTTTTCATCCACTTACATTTCCATGGCGCAAACGAAGAATGCTAGGGTAACGATTCTCTACTTGAGCATGTGAAGCTCTCCTTCTTTTGCATAGGAAGCCCGCTCTCGTGAGTTTGCGGTGAGTTGGAGGCGTTCCTTCGGGTAGATATGTGAAGTACCTGTTGTGTAGAGTCCGTAATCAAGAACAGACATAGGCATGATGTGTGAAGCCTATCCGGACATGTTGGTCTGGATCAGTGATGTTGCATTGCATAAATGTCGGAGAAGACTCCGTGCGAATGTTTGTTTTTCGGGTTTTCTACGTGGTAGATTGCAACAGGGAGCCTTGGGGATTAACCCTAAGGTGCACCCGAAAAACTGGGTGGATGTGTGATCTTGCCAACTTGGTGGCCTGGGAGCCAACTTGAACATAACCAGGTTATGTGAAATGTGTGACGGAAACGGGACTCGGGAGAAGTTTGACCTGCGCATATGTTTTAAATTAACGTTGTGATGTGAGCACGGGTTAGATGGAACCGTACCCGTTATATGTCGTTCGGTTAGAGCCGTTGGCATAGATGAGGGTCTTCGGCGGTCTATGGTTTAAATTAACGTGACCCATGCCGAGAAGACAAATTGCTCATTGTTTGGTCGTCCAAAGGGACAGTGGTGAGTCGGCGGACTTTGACCGTGATCACCGAGAATGTGCCCTGAGTGCACGGGGTGTGTGGCCGTATGAGCCTACGCCTATGATGAAATGCATATTTATATACTGCTTGTTTATGCTAATAAGTGTAGGGAAGGAGCATCGCCGCCCCGAATTGGGGGCGGGATCGTTATAATTTGGTCAGCATTGCTGACCGTTACTTTTGTATGCCACCGTGCGGTAGATTGTGCTTGCAGGTGTTGCTGGACCAAGCGGGCTAATGCCCAAATTGCGAAGCCGGCCCTCGAAGGCCTAATTGGAGTGTTTACTTGTGTTTGTTCATGTATGACCGGCTTGCGTGCCATGGTATGGAAAACATGTAATATGAGTTAACCATTTGTAAGGCCTTAAGGCCAATACTTGTGTATGTACTTCATTCCTTTTTGGCTAGTTAGTGGACATTCATGCTTGTTGCTGGGTTCTTTTAATTGCAACTGTTTAAACTGCTTCCGCTAGAATGCTTTGTGTAGGACGTTGGATTGGTTGGATGGTTTCCATTGAGTAACCACCCGGTCTGTCTGTGGTATATGGCGTCGGGCCCCGGCCGGACCTACTGTTATATGCTATGCGACGGATAGGGGGTGTTACACTCCTCCTCCAGCTGCTGGTGCTTCAGGAAACATTTCTCAGAGATCTACATCATACACTCAAACTTATCAAAGGTAACACGATAGATCTTCAAGATCTCAATTTCATGGAAGCAGTCAGCACAGACATCCAAGCAGCAACAGACAGCTACAACAACATCAGAAGAAGGAAATGCAATAGCAACAACAGAAAGTATCTGAAAGTGATAAAGCTGAAAAAGATGAAAGTCCAAAAAGGCCAGAATCACCACCAATTCCATTTGTAGATCCTGAACACTATATAACTGCAAGAATGGCTAGATTTCAAGAACTAGTTGGACTCTCCTTGATCAACTAAGCTAAAGCTGAAGGCAAAGATCCTTCTCAATATTCTACAATGTCAACCTACTGAAAGGATGAACTGAAAAGGTATGAAAAAGGCTAATAAATTCTTCAATGTAGATGATTACATGAATTTGCATCCAGAGGCTGTAGTACCAAGAGCTACCTCTGTCAATATAATTGGAGTTGCTGACATGACAATGTCTAAAAGAGAAGCAGTCAATCCCAAAAGAGAAATTAAATTTACACATCCCTCTGAGCAAACTGACAAAGCTGATAGAGAAAAGCAAAAGAAAAACAAGTGATATTTTTTCTAGTTTTTATTTCTAAACTCTATTTATTATAACTATCACAAAGCTACTATCATATACATATTTGCTAGATATTTTAATTTTCTGTCAGATATATTATTTTTGCTTTGTGATCATTTTCCATTATTTTTATTAGTGACCTCACCCAAATAGGGGGAGACTGTTGGATCCTTGTTTGGATTTGGGCTAGGTTCACTAATTAGGATGAGTTTGACCCATATTATATAGGAAGGGTCAAGACTTTGAGTCTTAGAGTTTAGGCTAAGTCATTAAGTTCAACCTTGATGGACCAGCCAACAGAAGACTTCAGGAGACTTAAGACTTAGAAGAAATCAAAGTTGAAAAAATTTAAGTTCTACGTTCGTCGAACTAAGCTCGACGATAGTCATGCTCTACTCGACGAACTCGGAGTAAATTCTTTGAGTTGAGCCCGACGATATTCAAGCTCAGGTCGATGAATTTTGGAATTCAACTTCAATAGTTTATGTCCTCTGAACTCAACTCGATGAAGACAGATTCTTAGCACGACGAACTTGGACCGTAGAACTGGAAAGTTATTCGTAGAATATAGTTCGCGGAGCTCAGGTCGACGAACAGGATTTCTCAGCTCGACGAACTTGGATCTCCGGTCGACGAAATCTGTTCAGAGGTCGACGATTTCTGTCAAAGCCTAACTTAGAGTTTTTCCTTATTTCCTGTCCTTATTTCCTATATTATTTAGCTGTAATTCTCTGAGTAATTAATGCATATATTCTCCTGAATATAGCCGTTATTGGTAGCATTGATTATGGTCTTCATCAGGGTTAATTACTTGCTTAATTTATTGGGATAGTTGGGAAACACATTAAAGACAATATTCTCCAGCCGTATTTCATTCTCCAGGCAATCAGCTTTGAATGCTAGGTATTCAAAATTCAAAGGAGATTTCGACTGAGAATATAAAAGAGATTTTCTTTTTTCAGTCATCAGAACTAGAACAATAAGAAGAAGAGTGATACAAGCAATAGTACAGAGAATATAGAAAGATTCAGAAAATTCTCTGTGAAGAAAACATCTAGTTTTCTCCTTGTGCCTACTAAAGACTGAAGAAGAACAACAAACAAAGATCAATAGTCTTCTTTAACTTATCTCTAGGAACATTCAAAGACAACAATCATTCTATCACTCAGAAGTTCCTGGACATCATTTCAAGACAAGGCTGAAGACCTACAACCTGAGCAAGACTCCAAGTGATTTTGAAAGGAGCTCTTGACAACAGCAATCCACTAAGTCTTCTCTGTTGATTAGAGAAAGAGAAGACATCATCACCTCTCTCACCTCCTGTAAAAAGGGTTTATTATCTCCCTTCAAATGTTTATTCTTGGTTTTTGGGCACCTGATCAAAAGCTCAAAGGGTTGTGAGATCTCTCTGGAAATAGATCTTGTGGCGGCAGTCACCTGATCAAAAACCTGCTAGTGGATTCCTACCAGGGTGATAGAAGAGTGGATGTACCCAGTTTGGGGAACCACTATAAAATTCTTTTGTCATCTGGTTGATCATTTTCTGTGTTGCTTTTGCTTTGCTGTGATAGGCTAGCTTTGTCGTGTTAGATTTGTTTCCCATGATAGCTTAGTTTAGTTTATATTTTCTGATTACTACTATAGTATCACCAACTTTACTCTGATAATATTTAAAATAGCCAAAAATTTTAATTACTCTATTCCCCCCCTCCAGAGTAAATCAGATCTATCCCCCTTTTCTTTCAAGGAGGTTAAGAAGGTGATGTTATCTTCTCTTTCTCTAAACAACAGGGAAGACTTCAGTGGATTGCTAGTGTCAAAGCTCCCACTGAGATGTTGAAATGTTCGGGAAGACTGGAGCTTTGCTCAGGGTGTAGGTCTTCAGCCTTGTCTTGAAGATGTCCAGGAACTTGTAAACAGATGTTGAATAATTATCTCTGAAAATTCCTGGATCAGAAGTTGAAGAAGACTCTTGATTTTGTAGATGACGTTCTTCTTCAGTCTTCTTGAATGTGCAAGGGCAAACAGAATTTCTTTTCAGAGTGAAGGTCAGAATCTTAGTAACTCTCTGTTAGTCGACTCCCTCTATTCTTGTGGTATATTTGTTGTCTATCTCTCAGAAGAAAAGAAATTTTTTTATATATATTGCTGTAATTTTCCTTCAAAATTTGAAATGAGTCCATTAATTACTACTGGAAATCTGGGAAGGAGAACGACTGGAATATCTAACTTTAATTGTATTTCCCCAACTGTCCCGAGAATAAGTCAAGTAATTACTTTGATGAAACCATAATTAATGTTGTGTTCAACGGCTATATTCTTAGAGAATTTAAGCATTAATTACTCGAGAATTATTAACTTAGGTTGGAATGAAGAGAGGGATAAATAAGGAAAACTTAACATTTAGACTCTGAATAGATTTAGTCGACCTCAGGGCTGATTTCGTCGACCTGGACTCCAAGTTCGTCGAGCTGAGAAATTCCCTTCGTGGACCTGAGCTCAGCGATCATCAATATGGAAATATCTAGTTAACTCGACGCTCCAAGTTCGTCGATCAGAGAATCTGTCTTGAGGGAAGAAATTGTCGAACTGAGCTCGAATATCGTCGAGCTCAACTCAGAGAAAGAACTCTGAGTTCGTCGATCTGCGATCGACGATCATCGAGCTGAGTTCGAAGAACTTCGAACTAATAATCTGAACTCTAAATTCTTCTAAGTCTTGAGTCTCCTGAAGTCCACTGCAGGCTAGTCTATGAAGATTGATTCAAATGACTAGTCTAAACTGTAGGACTGACAAACTTGACCCTGGATATACAAGGTGGGTCAAACATCCTAATAGTGAACCTTAGCCCAAATCCAAACTATTGAACATAGTTTTTATCATATTTCTTATTTTTCTTTCTCTTTTTCTTGGTCTTCTGAGTGACTTCAATTGGTTTATTATCTTCATTTAGCTTTTCTTTACCTTTTTCAGAAACAAATTTAATTGGAGTTGACAATATATTTTTCTGAATTAATGGAGGTTGGCTTGATGAATCACCTAAGCCCAGCTTGCCATTAAGTCTGGCATTTACTGTGCTTGTGATGTTCATCAACTTGATGCTTCTCCCATTTAGGGATTTTTCAAGTTGCCTTGCCTCAACTAATTCTTATTTTAGTGACATGATTTGTTCAGTTTCAATAGTTAGTTCATCCTTTAATTTGATGTTTTCAGATAGAAGATTATCTCGTTCAGTTATCTTATCTATGAGTATTTTAATTTCCTTCTCTGAATTAATCAAATCATTACATAATAGTTTGAATTCAGTTCTAAAGCTATCTGAATTAAAATCAAATGAAGATATTACATGATCCTCTTCAGATTCTGATTCTTTTTCAGATTGCTCATCTTCAGAAAGGCTGTCTGATGCATTGATAGCCATCAAGCATAATTCTCTTGCTTTTGCTTCCTCTTCTTCTTCACTTGAGCTGGAAGATAAGGATTCTTTTTCTGAATCACTCCAGGTTTCAGCAACAAAGCTCTTGTCCTTTCTTTTGTACTTGCTGGAAGAGGGCTTGTTGTAATGCCTTCTAGATTTCTTTTCTCTTCTTTTCTCCTTATTCTTATTCTCTGGACACTCCGAAATGATATGTCTAGGTTTCTTGCATCCAAAACACACAATCTTTTTAGTAGGTGTTTTGTCATACCTTGGTTTGTCATCCTGTCTGGATGATTTTCTTCTGAAATCCTTTCTTGCTATCTTGTAGAATCTTCTTGCGAGAAGAGCTATAAGCTCATCATTAGCAGGTGGAGCTTCTGATCCTTCAACTACTTTGAAGTCAATGCTTGGCTCTTTTCTCCCTGGTGTGGAGGTTTTCTGCTCAGCAGCTTCTCTGGTCTTCATCAGCTGCTCATGTGATTTGAGCTTTCCCAATAAAGAATCAGTAGTGATCTCATTCAGACTTCTGGCCTCCTTGATTAGCCAGATCCTGGAATCCCATGAGCTGGAAAAGCACATGAGAATCTTATCATTGATCTCAGTCAGGGTTATGTCCTTGTCCAAGGTTTTTAGCTCATTGACAATTGAGCTAAGTCTATTATATATGTCACCCACTGACTCAGATTCTTCTTTCTTGAAATTCTCATATTGGGAGATGAGATTTGATCTCCCGTCTTTTCTCTCATCTGCAGATCCAACAACCATCTGTTTTAGGGAATCCCAGATGGCTTTAGCTGAGGTGCACTCTGCCACTTTCTGGAAAATGTCATCTGACATTGTCTGAGCCAGAATGTTAATGGCCTTGACATCAACTATCTTGGCCTTCTTCTGTGCATCTGTCTACTCAGGTGGTGGAACAACATGAGTGCTGGAAGTTGTAGTAGATGTAGCCACTGCAGCTGGTGGACCTGTCAAGATAGAATTAAAAATATCTTCATCAATGGAGTTCATATATAATTTAATTTTTACCTTCCAGATAGTAAACTTGTTCAAGTTGCAAACTGGAGGTCTGGTGCTTGCATAGTCCTTATTCTGTGCCATGGTATAAGTAATGTGCTAGAGAAATTTAAATCTTAAAAGGATCTGTTGGTTAAAGTGTTACCATATACAACCTAATAGACCTTCCTCTGATACTAATAGAAAGAAATGGTAAACCTCTTATACCAATTTAAAGAAATGGTAAACCTCTGTTACCAATTGAAAGAAATGGGGATAAATCTAATTAGCTCTAGAGGGGGAGTGAATAGAGTAATTTAAAATCTTTTGGTTGTTTTTATAATTTATCAGAGAAATCAGTGATAGTAGTAGTAGTATAAAATAAAATAGAAACTAGGCTAAACTACACAATCACAACACAGCAAAATAAAGAAGAATGAACACACAGACAACACAAGAATTTATAGTGGTTCCCCAAATCTGCGTACATACACTCTTCTACCACCCTGGTAGGAATCTACTAGCAGTTTTTTGATCAGGTGACTGCCACCACAGGTTTTTGCTCAGGTGCCCTGTCACCACAAGATCTATTTGTAGGGAGATCTGACAACCCTTTAGGCATTTGATCAGGTGCCCAAAAACCAACAAAAACCTTTGAAGGGAGTTAATAAGCCCTTTATATAGGAGGTTAAGAAGGTGATGTTGTCTTCTCTTTCTCTAAAAATATAGAGAAGACTTCAGTGGATTGCTAGTGTCAAAGCTCCCCCTGAGATGTTGAAATGTTCAGAAACACTGGAGCTTTGCTCAGGGTGTAGGTCTTCAGCCTTGTCTTGAAGATGTCCAGGAACTTGTAGACAGATGTTGAATAATTATCTCTGAAGATTCCTGGATCAGAAGTTGAAGAAGACTTTTGATTATCTAGATGATGTTCTTCTTCAGTCTTCTTGAATGTGCAAGGGCAAACAAAATTTCTTTTCAGAGTGAAGGTCAGAATCTTAGTATCTCTCTGTTAGTCGGCTCCCTCTATTTTGTGTGCTATATTTATTGTCTATCTCTTAGAGGAAAAGAAATTTTATTTATATATGTTGCTGCAATTTTCCTTCAGAATATGAAATGAGTCCATTAATTACTACTGGAAATCTGGGAAGGAGAACGACTGGAATATCTGACTTTAATTGTATTTCCCCAACTGTCCCGAGAATAAGTCAAGTAATTACTCTGATGAAAACCATAACTAATGATGCCTTCAACGGCTATATTCTTAGAAAATTTAAGCATTAATTACTCAGAGAATTATTGACTTAGGATGGAATGAAAAGAGGGACAGATAAGAAAAACTTCACATTTAGGCTCTGAACAGATTTCGTTGACCTTAGGGCAGATTTCGTCGACCTGGACTCCAAGTTCATCGAGCTGAGAAATCCCCTTCGTCGACCTGAGCTCAGCGATCATCAATATGGAAATATCTAGTTAACTATGCGCTTCAAGTTCGTCGATAAGAGAATCTATCTTGAGGGAAGAAATCGTCGACCTCAGCTCGAATATCATCGAGCTCAACTCAGAGAAAGAACTCTGAGTTCGTCGATCTGCGATCGACGATCGTCAAGCTGAGTTCGAAGAACTTCGAACTAATAATCTGAACTCTGAATTCTTCTAATTCTTGAGTCTCCTGAAGTCCACTGCAGGCTGGTCCATGAATATTGATTCTAATGACTAGCCTAAACTCTATGACTGACAAACTTGACCTTGGCTATACAAGGTGGGTCAAACATCCTAATAGTGAACCTTAGCCCAAATCCAAACTAGGGGCTCCAACACCAAGAACTGAAACAGAACTTTTAGTGGCTATCGCCGGGTGATAGTGGGTATCGATGGAGATAGCGATAGCACTCGATGCCTTCAACAAAGCGTTGAGTAGACTCGACGCACTCGACGCTTTCAATGAAGCATTGAGTGGAGCTATCAGAGCGGCGATTGTGGGTATCGCTGGGAGATACTGCCACGTATGGTTGGGCACGTGACGAATGGCCAGAAGGCGGCCTTGGACAACCCCGTATTCACAGAGCGGGGTCCCCAAAGAGGGCGAAAGACTTGCTACACATTTTTAAACTTTTTGGGGTTTTGCACTCTTGGGGGCCAATTTATTCTTGATCTGCATAATATACTAGTAAGGGGAGGAAAAATTTGCCTAACTCTCCAGTGCTTGGTGTACCCTTCAGGGGGCGGGGGCGGCGGGAAACTGGCACCCGCCCCTGCCCCTTGAGGGTCTCGCCCGGCTTGAGGGTTCTCCCTCGGCTTGAGGGTTCTCCACCGGCTTGAGTGTTCTCGCCCGATTTCAGTGTTCTCGCCCGGCTTGAGGGATCTCGTCCGAATTGAGGGTTCTTGCCCGGCTAGAGGGTTCTCGCCCGGCTGGAGGGTCTCGCCCGGCTTGAGGATTCTCGCCAGGTAGGAGGGTTCTCCCCTGGGTTGAGGGTTCTCGCCCGGCTTGAGGGTTCTCCCCCAGCTTGAGGGTTCTCGCCAGTTTGAAGGTTCTCGCCATGCTTGAGGGTTCTTGCCCGGCTTGACGGTTTTTTCCCGGCTGGAGGGTTCTCGCCCGGCTGGAGGGTCTCGCATGACTTGAGGGTTCTCGCCCGGCTAGAGGGTTCTCCCCTGGTTAAGGGTTCTCTCCCAGTTTGAGGGTTCTCACCTAGCTTGAGGGTCTGGACTGGCTGGAGGGTTCTCGCCCAGCTGGAGGGCTCTCGCCCAGCATGAGCAGCTTGCCCAGCATGAGCAGCTCGCCCGGCTTGAGCAGCTCGCCCGACTTGAGGGTCAGCTATCTTACCCCTGGTGGGTTGCGAATAGCTATTCAGAACAGCGGAGTTTGGCTATGGGCAGACCAGCCCCGGGGTATTTCAGTAATTTCAAAGTGGCAGGATTGCGCTATTGGTAGGCCATCCCAAAAAATCTATAAATAGACCCTTGGGGTGCCTTGGAGAGAGATTAGTTTTTCATCACTCCTCATCCTCTTCATTCATCCTCCAAGGCACCTAGCTCAACATTGGCTAGGGAGGGGAGATTTCAAAGGTCTTTCGGGTGTGAGGTGGGACCTCCATGCTAGAGCTAGGGGTCATTCCCCAAATTTAAGTCTCTCACTAAGGGAGTGCTTGGGAGAAGTAGGTATGAGCTGTACCCTAGGTCCGAACTCTAGGTGGAGCCGAATCTTATTTCCAACATTTTGGTGTGGTGAGCGTGGACCATGGCTCATACAGATGTTCTTAAGCAGGTTCCATTTTTGGAGATCTTAGAGGTGGTGATGACCCCAACCAGCTCCCCAACCTAACACCCTATGTAGGAAGGGAAGTGTTAATGGCATTCATCCAAGGCATCATGGAGATGCTGCGAAGTATTGCCCCTCAGGGTGACTGCTAAACTCCCACCCCCCAGGATCCAGCTTGCAGGGGTATCGCTAAGATAGCCTTCAGGGGTCTCGGCGAGCCAGCCTCCAGAGGTCTAGGCGAGATGACCCCGGGAGGTAGAGGAAACTGCACCAGGAAGATAGCCTAGGAAGGGAAGGATGGGGGAGGGTGTCGAGCGAGACCTTACCGGCCTGGAGTTATTCCCTAGCCTGACGAGTGCAAGCCTCCCAGGCGAGCAGGTGGCGCGAGTGGAGCATGCGAGACCACCAAGTAGGGGGTCACCCTTCAGCAAGTTGATTGTCTCAGCTCACGTTACCTAGGGGTTCAGAGAACCTGACATGACTTACTATACTGTGAAGGATGACCCCGTCCAGCACCTGCAGTGGTTCGAACATGCGGTCTCTATCAGGCCGATGACAGATACATTCAAGTGTTGCCTCTTCACGATCACGTTGAAAGACAAGGAAAGGGAATGGTTCCATCAACTCCCAGCGAGATAGATCTACGAGTTCGAATACCTGAGCCGGAGCTTTCAGCTTCGATTCTCCACTTCAAAAAAAGAGGAAGAAGAGTCCTGAGCCCATCTTCCTGATAAGTCAAAGGGCGGAGGAGTCGTTGGCCCAATATGTGGACAGGTTCCAAGAAGAGATCCTGGACATCCAGGAGATGCCAGGGTATGGCATCTAGATGGCATTTACAGTAGGGTTGCGTGAAGGGTTCTTCAAGATGAGTCTAACCTGAAAGGCCCCCCAATCCTTCGAGGAGCTGATGGAAAGAGCGGTAGATGAGATAGCAACTCAGGCAGCCAACCCGACGTTTGTCAAGAAGTTAGTAAGGTTAACAGAGGCAGAGTAGAAGGAGCAAGATGGATTGAGGCATCATGAGGGAAGAAGGAGAGAAGAACATAGAGCTCAGTGGTTCCAGGGTCTTCAAGAAGTTCAGGATCTAGGTTGGAGATAGCAGGGAGGGCCCATTTAGGATCCAGGAAGAGGTCCCGTCCAGGGTCGGGGGAACTTCCATGGAGGCCAAGGGAGGTTCAACTTCCAGAGACAAGCCTCAAGGAAGCTCCTACCCCCCCACCCCCACCCCCCACCCCCACCGCAACAAGCCATGAAGATAAGAAAAAGGGGAAGAGGTAACGGGAGAAATCACCCAGCCCGTCGAAGAAGGGAAGGAAGAGTGTTGCCTTATTGTGACTTCCACAAGGTAGAGGGTCACATTACAGCTACCTGTCCCGAATTCCTGGAAGTGAGAGAGGAGAGAGCCCCTGCCCAACAGCAGCCACCGGTGTGGATTGAAGAAGTTCTACCCAGAGAGGGGGGAGATGACGTATATGAGGACCGGGTTGACGTAGGAACCCGAGGAGGTATAAGAGTGATACACGGTGGAGTGGGGATTGAGGCCACTTGGAAGGCAATACTCCATGTCATGTACCGTCGGAGCGTCATTTTGACATCCCAGACCCACCCCTAGAGGAGAGGATCACCTTCTCAATGAAGTATATGCCACATCATTCGGATCCGTTCTGTGATGTGCTGGTGATCCAGGCAGTCATTAAAGGCTACACCGTCTCCCGGATCTTGGTTGACAATGAGAGCTCCATCAACGTCATTATCAAGAAGGAATTTGAGGGGATGAAGGTGGAACCTAATAGCGTGTTGGCCTCGGACGGACCCCTATTCAGATTTTTAGGGGAAATGAAGGATATAGAAGGTGGAGTCAGACTACAAGTGAAGTTGGGGGGGGGGGGGGGGGGGCTCAAGGAACTTCCGGTTCATCATTGTTGATGCTCCGAGCAGTTACAATACCATCTTCAGAAGATGCCTCATCAGCGCCTTCCGTTGTGTGTCATCTTCCTTCCACCAGTGCCTCAAGTTTAACACTAGAGGGATCCAAGTTAGGGTCAGAGGAGACCCCAGGATGGCAAGGCAGTGCTACGTCACGACCGTCAACACCATCTTATGGTTATCTAGGGCAGAGGAGATGGAGAAGATCATGGAGAGCTTGAGCACGATAGATGTATCAGAGGAGAAGAAGGTGAATGATAGCCATCATACACAAGCAGCTTGAAGAAGCCTTGCTTTGGTGAGGACTTTTTTCCTTTCATGTCATTTTTGTAATGAGTCTACCCCTGACTGGAAAAGTCAGGGGATCATGTATCTTACAATTTTCGCCATTTGAAGATGTTGAATTTATTATGGTTCGAATGACATGTCTAGCCCCACCCCGAGAGGATCCCCTCATCCAGGCTCCCACTAGTTGGATGGGTCGAATGTGCCTCGGCAGTAAGCTTTTGTCCCGAGATGATCTCCTCATCCAGGCTCCCACTAGCTGGATGGGTCGAATATGCCTCGATGGCAAGAAGGAACCAAACCCCGAGAGGATCTCCTCAGCCAGGCTCCCACCAGCTGGATGGGTCGAATGTGCCTCGGTGGCGAGAAGGTTCCAACCCCAAGAGAATCTCATCATCCAGGCTCCCACTAGCTGGATGGGTCGAATGTGCCTTGGTAGTAAGCTCTTGTCCTGAGAAGATCCCCTCATCCAAGCTCCCACTAGCTGGATGGGTTGAATGTGCCTTTGTGGCAAGAGGGAACCAACCCCCGAGAGGATCTCCTCACCCAGGATCCCACTAGCTGGATGAGTCGAATGTGCCTCGGTGGAGAGAAGGTTCCAACCCCGAGAGGATCTCCTCATCCAGGCTCCTACTAGCTGGATGGGTTGAATGTGCCTCGGTAGTAAGCTCTTTTCCCGAGAGGATCACCTCAGTCAGGCTCTTACTAGCTGGATGAGTCGAATGTGCCTCGGTGGCGAGAAGGAACCAACCCCCGAGAGGATCTCCTCAGTCAGGCTCCCACCAGCTGGATGAGTCGAATGTGCCTCGGTGAAGAGAAAGTTCCAACCCCGAGAGGATCACCTCATCCAGGCTCCCACTAGCTAGATGGGTCGAATGTTCCTCGGTAGTAAGCTCTTCTCCCGAGAGGATCTCCTCATCCAGGCTCCCACTAGCTAGATGGGTCGAATGTGCCTCTATGGCGAGAAGGTTCCAACCCTGAGAGGATCTCCTCATTCAGGCTCCCATTACCTGGATGGGTCGAATCTGCCTCGGTAGCAAGCTCTTGTCCCGAGAGTATCTCCTCATCAAGGTTCCCACTAGCTGGATTGTTCAAATGTGCCTCGGTGGCGAGAAGGGTCCAACCCCGATAGGATCTCCTCATCCAGGCTCCCACTAGCTGGATGGGTCGAATGTGCCTCAATAGTAAGCTCTTGTCCTGAGAGGATCTACTCATCTAGGCTCCCAATAGCTGGATGGGTCGAATGTGCCTCGGTGGCGTGAAGGTTCCAACCCCGAGAGGATCTCCTCATCCAGGCTCCCACTAGCCGGATAGGTCGAATGTGCCTCGGTAGTTAGCTCTTGTCCCGAGAGGATCTCCGCATCCAGGCTCCCACTAGCTGGATGGGTCGAATGTGCCTAGGTGGCGAGAGGGAACTAACCCCCGAGAAGATCTCCTCACCCAGGCTCCCACTAGCTGGATGAGTCGAATGTGCCTCGGTGGAGAGAAGGTTCCAACCCCGAGAGGAACTCCTCATCCAGGCTCCCACTAGCTGGATGAGTCGAATGTGCCTCGGTAGTAATCTCTTATCCTGAGAGGATCTCCTCAGTAAGGCTCTCACTAGCTGGATGATTCGAATGTGTCTCAGTTGCGAGAAGGAATCAACCCCCAAGAGGATCTCCAAACCCAGGATCCCGCTAGCTGGATGTGTCGAATGTGCCTCGGCTGAGAGACGGTTCCAACCACGAGAGTATCTCCTCATCCATGCTCCCACTAGCAGGATGGGTCGAATGTGCCTCGGTAGTAATCTCTTGTCCTGAGAGGATCTCCTCATCCAGGCTCCCACTAGCTGGATGGGTCGAATATGCCTCGGTGGCGAGAAGGTTCCAACCCCGAGACTATCTCCTCATCCACGCTCCCACTAGCTGGATGGGTCGAATGTGCCTCAGTAGTAAGCTCTTGTCCGGAGAGGATCTCCTCATCCAGGCACACACTAGCTGGATGGGTCGAATGTGTCTCGGTGGAGAGAGGGAACCAACCCCCGAGTGGATCTCCTCACTCAGGCTCCCACTAGCTGGATGTGTTGAATGTGCCTCGGTGGAGAGAAGGTTCCAACCCTGAGAGAATCTCCTCATCCAGGCTCCCACCAGCTGGATGGGTCGAATGTTCCTCGGTAGTAAGCTCTTGTCCCGAGAGGATCTCCTCAGCCAGGCTTTCACTAGCTGGATGAGTCGAATGCGCCTCGTGTCATGAAGGAACCAACCACGGAGAGGATCTCCTCAGCCAGTCTCCCACTAGCTGGATTGGTAGAATGTGCCTCGACGTAGAGAAGGTTCCAACCCCGAGAGGATCTCCTTATCCAGGCTCCCACTAGCTGGATGGGTCGAATGTGCCTCGGTAGTATGCTCTTATCCCGAGAGGATCTCCTCAACCAGACTCCCACTAGCTGGATGGGTCAAATGTGCCTAGGTGGCGAGAATGTTCCAAATCCGAGAGGATCTCCTCATCCAGGCTCCCACAAGCTGGATGGGTCGAATGTGCCTCAGTAGCAAGCTCTTGTCTAGAGAGGATCACCTCATCCAGGCTCCCACTAGCTGGATGGGTCGAATGTGCCTTGGTGGCAACAAGGTTCCAACCCCGAGAGGATCTCCTCATACAGACTCCCACTAGCTGGATGGGTCAAATGTGCCTCGATAGTAAGCTCTTGTCCCAAGAGGATCTCCTCATCCAGGTTCCCACTAGCTGGATGGGTCGAATGTGCCTCGGTGGAGAGAGGGAACCAACCCCCGAGAGGATCTCCTTACCCAGGCTCCCACTAGCTGGATGAGTCGAATGTGCCTCAGTGGAGTGAAGGTTCCAACCTCGAGAGGATCTCCTCATCTAGGCTCCCACTAGCTGGATGGGTCAAATGTGCCTCGGTAGCAAGCTCTTATACTGAGAGAATCTCCTCATCCAGGCTCCCACTAGTTGGATGGGTCGACTGTGCCTCGGTGGCGAGAAGGAACCAACCCCCGAGAGGATCTCCTCACCCAGGCTTCCACCAGCTGGATGAGTTGAATGTGCCTCGGTGGTGAGAAGCTTCCAACCCCGAGAGGATCTCCTCATCCAGGCTCTCACTAGCTGTATGAGTCGAATGAGCCTCGGTGGAGAGTAAGTTCCACCCCCGGAGGGGATCTCGCCACCCAGGCTCCCATTAGTTGATATGGCAGGTTGACTCCTAGGAGAGGCCAGGTATTTTCAGCTCCAAGAGTGCTACGCTCAGCGAATACGTTGGGTTGGATGTTTTTTCCGAGCGTGGAACTCAATCGAAAAGAGCGGGGATTATATACAACCCCGTATTCGCGGAGCGGGGTCCCCAAAGAGGGTGTAAGACTTGCTATACATTTTTAAGCTTTTTGGGGGGTTTTGCACTCCTGGGGGGAAATTTATTCTTGATCTTCATAATATACTAGTAGGGGAGGAAAAATTTGCCTAACTTGCTAGTGCTTGGTGTACCCTTCAGGGGGCGGGGGCAGAGGGAAGTTGGCACCCGCCCCGGCCCTTTGAGGGTCTCGCCCGGCTTGAGGGATCTCCCCCGGCTTGAGGGTTCTCGCCCAGTTTGAGTGTTCTCGCCCGGCTTCAGGGTTCTCACCCAGCTGGAGGGTTCTCGCCCGGCTGGAGTGTCTCGCCCGACTTGAGGGTTCTTGCCTGGCTGGAGTGTTCTCCCCCGACTTGAGGGTTCTCGCCCGGCTTGAGGGTTCTCTCTCGCCTTGAGGGTTCTCGCCCGGTTTGAGGGTTCTCGCCCGGCTTGAGTGTTCTCGCCCGGCTAGAGGTTCTCGCCCGGCTGGAGGGTTCTCCCCCATCTTGAGGGTTCTTGTAACGCCCCGAAACTCAAAGGAGTAAAAGGGGGACGTTTTGGGCCAGTTTGGGTTCTGGCACCAGGCACAGGGCCTGGGACACGGGCGTGTCCCAGGGCGTGTCAAGCGTGTGTCGACACTTAGCCGCGAAGACGTCGAGATTTACTCGACGATTCGTCGAGAGTGGCACACGGCCTGCGACATGGGCGTGTCGCAGGGCGTGTCGACCCGTGTCGACACTTAGCCGCGAAGTTGTCGAGATTTACTCGACGATTCGTCGAGAGTGGGCACACGGCCTGCGATACGGGAGTGTCGCAGGGCGTGTCGACCCGTGTCAACGATCGTCCCAGGGAGTCGTCGAGATTCGCTCGACGATCGTCGAGACAAGGCACACGGCCTAGGATACGGGCGTGTCCAAGGCCGTGTCATCAAGTCGTCGATCTTCACTCGACGAAGTGTCCCATGTACACGGCCTGGGGCCCAGGCGTGTCAAGGTGACACGGGCATGGACACGGGCATGACCTAGAACCCGTGCAGTGCTCGGGTTGATTTTGGGGAAAAATCATGGGGTACACGGCCGGCCACACGGCCGTGTCAGGTGGAACACAGGCGTGTCAGCTCGAACACGGGCGTGTTCGATACCCGTGTGAGGTTCCAGGTGATTCGATTTTGATGGCGAATGCGGCACACGGCCCTGGACACGGGCGTGTGCCAGGCCGTGTTCGGTCCAGATTGGGCATTTCAGCCCCGAATCGAAGCCATTCATTTCTTTAACTGAAGATCCAACGGCTGGGGGTTGTTCCTGAGAGGATATACCCGTGAGTGGACTTGGAAAACCCTCACTTTTCATACCTTATCATCTTTCTAAATCCTTGGAGAGAGAGGAGAGCCAAGGGAGGAAGAAGGCGCTAGATCCGCCATTGGAGGAGCTTCGGAGCTCCGAATCGCAAGCCGACTCCGGATCCACGGAGGCAACGCTAGTGCGGTGATTGAAAGATATAGTACCTAAACACCTAGAGGGGGGGGGGGGTGAATAGGTGACCAAATTCTTTTTAACTTTTTATGGCAGCAATCAGTAAATTTCACAGAATTCTATCTACTATAACACAGCACATATGCAACAATCACAGCCAACAATAATCACACAGTAGACACAGAGTTTTATAGTGGTTCCCCAAGCTTTGGGTACATCCACTTTCCCCCTTCGCCTATCTAGCAGTGTACTAGATTCGGCCAAACTCCTCCACTATCTCAGAACCCAAACTGGTCCTACAACTCAGGCCCAAGGCCCTACAACTCAGCTTTTCCACAAAGCCTACACTCAGCCACAAAGGCCTACACTCAGCCACAAAGCCCTACACTCAGCCACCAAGGCCTACACTCAGCCAACAAGGCCTACACTCAGCCTCCAAGGCCTACACTCAGAGATTTAACTCTCCTACCCTCAGCCTTTATAATTACAGGCTTACAAGTCTCAGATCCAAAGGATCCTACAAGTTATAATGAATACAAAATGTATAAACTCAACAACTTAGATGAAAGAGAGATAAGTTGTGAGATTCTTGATGAGTTCTTGGAAGAACTCAGCTGGACTCAATCTGACTTAGCTTTCTTCAAAGCTTCTTGAAAGTAGAACTCAATAAGATTGACTCCTTCTGCAGTTGATCCTTGATCTCTGCTACTTAAGGTTCAGAGTAGATCTGAACCCTTCTTCTCAGTCTGGTTCCAACAACTGATTTCTTGGATGGAGCTCTCTCTCTCCAACTTCTTAGATCTGCACTTGATAGCACGTTCTTCTTGTTTAAATACTTGATCAATGATCTGAACCACTTGATGTTTTTCAACAACTTAAACAACAGTTTCTGTAGACTGTATAAGCCTATTTATAGGCCTTCTTCATGGTAACCGGCTGGTCCGGTCCATAACTGTCTTCTGACAACTCTGACAGGTGCTGTAGACCGGCTGGAGCGGCAGCTGTCAAGTCATCCAGTCAGTTCTTGAAAGTTCTCTAACTGTCTGAAAGTGTCGAGACTTTCTGTCTTTAAGTGTCGACACTTATAGACCAAGTGTCGACACAAGTTGTGTAAGTGTCGACACAGGTCTACAAGGTGTCGACACAACTCCTTGTGTTGTAGATTCTAAGTCTCGACACAGTTTCTTCTTTATGTGTCGACACTGAAATTGAGTGCGACATAAGTACTTGATCTTCTGTATTTTGCTGAATTCTTCTAAGTGTCGACACATCTTCTTGTGTTGAATCTGTTAAGTGTCGACACTACTTCTTGGTGTCGACACAAGTCTTCAGTGTTGATACTTGCTGAGTGTCGACACAGCTCCTTGTGTCGACACTTGATTCTTCTGTTGAGACTTCAGCTGAGTGTCGACACATTCCCTTAGTGTCGACACTTGTACTTAGAATATTTTGTTGATCTTGCTGTTCTTTGCTAAGTGTCGACACAGCTCCATGTGTCGACACTTTCTTCAAGTGTTGTGTCTTCAGCTGAGTGTCGACATATTGTTCTTGGTGTCGACACTTACTTCAAGTGCTGACTCTTCTGTTGAGTGTCGACACATTGTTCTTGGTGTCGACACTTACTTCAAGTGCTGACTCTTCTGTTGAGTGTCGACACATTGTTCTTGATGTCGACACTTTGACTTAGTCTCTGCTAACTTTTGCTGAGTGTCGACACAGCTCCAAGTGTCGACACTTTCTGATGTAGACATAGTTTTTCTAGGTGTCGACACTGCAGTTAAGTGTCGACACTGCTTCACTGTACTTTCTTCATTGAGTGTCGACACAGCTCCTTGTGTCGACACTTTCTGTCTGATGTTGACTCAGCATCCCTGTTGTCGACACAATGACTCCAAGTGTCGACACTGCTTGTCTGGGTGTCGACACAAGCTTTCTTAAGTGTCGACACTTTCCCTCTGGGTGTCGACACATGTACTTAGAAACTTTTTGCTTCAGTCCTACAAATACTTAACCTGCACAAGTAACTCAAAATACATCAAATACATTTTGATGTATATCATTGAGTTGGGTGAGGCTTCTTCAAATCAGGTACATTTAAACCAATGTACCCAACAATCTCCCCCTATTTGGAGAAGTCATAACCCTTAGTCAATGATATACACATTTATAAATAAATTACAAAATGATGTAAAGCAGAATTATATATAGCAGGGTAAACATAAACATGTATCAATCACACATGTATTCATAGACATTATCACAGAACAAATATGAAATAGACATAGACATCATCACAGAACAAATATGAAATAGATTTAACATATAACACATTGTTCTAATATCTGTCATATTCTTTTTCAGAAGTTCACAAAATGTTTTACATCAAAAAGATTACAAAGTAAACTTCAAGAAAATTCTAAATCTATTTCTGTTCTGGCTCCTTAATCACTATTCCTTTTCTAGGTTGAACTTTAGCTTGAACAGGAGCTTCAGCAACTTCAGTTTCAGCATGCTTCTTGCCTTTCAAGTCTTTCTTCTTAAGCTCTCCTGCTTTAATCTTCTGCCTTTCAAAGTAATGGTAAGGCTTAGGAAAGTACTTGCTAGGCTCCTGAGCAGCAGGAGGTAGCTTTCCCATCTTGGCCTTCCTTCTGTATTGAACTATTGCCTCCTGTCTAGTCTCATGTTTTCTCCATTCAGCCTCAGAAAACCATTTGTTCCTGTCATGCACATTATCTTTGGCAGCTTTCCAGGCAGTCAAAATGATATTTCTTGAGGTAGGGCTCCACTGTTCAAAGTCTGGCCTTTGTGCAGCTTGTTCCCTAAACCTCTTCTTAGACAATCTAGTCTCTTCTTCTTTCTGTAGAGCTTCTTCTTCTTTCTGAAGAGCTGCTTGCATAGCTTCAGATATAGGCTGAACCACTTTTTCTAGAATGACATTGGACTTCCCTTCAGTTGGGCTATACATGTGATGAATATCAGCTTGCACCATTTCAAAATCTGGAGGATAGATAACTTGAGCCACTTCTGGTTGCTCCCCTCCTAAATATACAGGATGAATTCCAGAATCAGCAACATTGTCATCATCACAAAGAGGAGGATAGCCCAGTTTAGCTCTGATGGAATTAGATATCCATTTGGCATGATCAGAGCTAGCTTTGACTAAAACTCTCTCCCCCTTTATGACTTCTCTAGCCATGTGATCTCTGACATCATCCTTCTGGAATCTGATTTGATTATCCAAGTATCTGACTCCATCTTTAAAGAAAGGTTTGAGCTTATTAAGTTGTTCAGATATGGCCTTCTGGGAGTCTTGAATGGCAGTCTTAACAGCAGTGATTTCTTCTTGAAATACTTTGTCAAATTCAGCTTTAACAGTAGCAGTAGAGGTAGATGGTCCAGCAGCTATGTTCTTTATTTCTGTGACAATTGCATTATGAGATTCTGTCAAATTGTCATTCATTCTAAGTTGATTTTCAAGGACATATCCTTGCTTCAGGGCTATGTCATCAACTTGAGCCTTAATCTTTTCTTGGTGTGTAGCTAAGTACACTACTGCATTCCCCCCTTTGTGGAAGCAGTCTGTCATCTCCTTCTTGTTAAGATTCATTTCAAATCTTATTGATTTTATGTCCTGGGCTAGATCAAACTGTAGTGATTTGTGCCCTTCATCAACATACTTTTCAATGGCCTGCCTTTGCTCATCCAACTTGACTTGCATTGCAACCATTAAAGTACTATAATCCACAGTTGGAGCTGGCTGTGCTATAGGCTGTGGAGCAACAGTTTGGAGAGCCTTCTTATAACTCTGGCTCCTTCTTTTGAAGACATAAATTTTCTTTTTCCTTGCCCTTGCTGCTTCCTCATCTTCTGAAGCAGAGGAGCTAGCAATTTCTACCCTCTCCTTAGGGCTTGGGGGCCTCTCAGTCTGCACATCTGATGCCTTCTCAGTTTCTTTTCTTGCAGGCTCTTCAAGAAATACACCTTGCTCCCCCTCAACTAGAGCATTCTCTACTTCAGCAGCAGCAGCATTTTCTTTGTCAAAATCTGTTTGATCCAGATTTAAGAAAAGATCTTCCATGATATACTCTTGTGGTGAATGTGTTGGAGAAATTCTGGGCTCTTCTAGCACTGGATCAGAAACAAGCTGAGCTGTAGCAGATGTGTCTTCCATGACACCATCTAGGACTTGGCTATCCAGCTGAGTTTGCTGATGAACATCAGTCAAATCAGTATCCTCTATAGGAAAGTCTAAAGCATTTAGTTCAGTAATTACCTCTAGAATTGTTTCTGTAGCTTGCTCACTCTCAAGAGGAGTGGGTTCTTCCACAACTAGTGGCTCCCCCTGAATGTGATCTTTGTGTATGGGGCTAGCTTGTGGTAGCTCCCCCTGGATTTCAGCATCCACTTGAGGAGCTGGAGACTTCACAGCAGGCTCTTCCTCAATCTCATCTAGTGCGAAGACAACTTGTTCTTCACTGTCTGAGATGCTAGTGGACACTTGAGCCACTGGAGCAGTTTTCCTCTTCTTATTTGGTGGAATTTCTTTCTCAGAAGTAATCTTCTCAGGTGTTGGTATCTCTTTTGACAACACCCTGTCCCATCTGGAGAATATTCTCAGATCCATTTTCCTCATGTGATTTATTTTACTTCTAGCAGCCTGACTCATAACTTCAGGTATAACACCTACTAGGTAAAGACTTAAAATTCTGCCTAAGTTGGGCTTCTTTAGGCTTTCTTTAATCTTCTCAAAAACTACCATAGACCAGTCAGTTTGCAGAGAGAAGATTATCCTTGTCATAATAGTAAACATATAGGCAGACACTCTGTCATGCCCTCCTGGCTTGCTTAATATTACCTTTCCAACAATCTCTGAAAGGAATTTCCCTTGATTGTTCATGCCCTTTCTAAGAAACACTGATCCAAGCTTCATCTTAGGATCCAGTCCACAGTAGGTTAGAGCTTCCCTGGTCTTTGAAGCAGTAACCTCATCTTCCTCTTTAGTTCTGGGCAACTGAAGTACCTTCCTCAGAATTTTAGGTGAAACCTTAACCTTTTCTCCATGAACTCTGGATTTGATCTTGTATCTAGATTCGTCCACTTCAGCTCCATTGAGGAATTCCAGTACCTCTTTCTTCCATATTTTAGTAGGTTCTGAAACAAGATGTTCTAACCCTGAATCTGCGACTAGGGTTACTATTGTCTTGATTTCTTGATCGGCATCCTCAAAAGCATTCCGCACCAGCTCGTATCCTTCATTGACGTTCTCCTCTAGCTTAGGCGCCATTAGGGTTTGTAGAATTTGTCTTGAGAGAAAAGAGGTGTCGATACAGAAGTTTGGTCTCGAAACTTTGAAAGCGTGTCGACAAACAAAGACAAAACCCTATTTATACCTTTCTAATTTTGAAGATGAACAGGCGGCACAGCTAACTTAAATTGTGTCGACACTGGCAATAAGTGTCGACACTGACTTATAATGTCTCGACACATATGTGTCGACACAAGTTTTGTCAACAGATTTTATGTGTCGACACTTGTTTATGTGTCTACACCACTCAACTCGACACATAGTCGAGACTTTACTTAGAAAATTCTGAGAAAAACTTAAGTGTCGACACCACTTTGGATGTGTCGACACCTACTTGACATGTGTCGACACTAATATTCTGAAGTGTCGACACCAACTTCCTAGATGTGTCGACACCTTTTTCCTGAAGTGTCGACACCACTATTCTGTGTCGACACAGAAATCTCTATGTGTCGACACCTTTTTACTTAGCCAATTTCAATACTATAAACTTACTCTAAGTTTATCATTCCTAGTTCAATCTTAAACCTATTGAACTTAGCTTCTTCTAGGGGCTTAGTATACATATCAGCTAGTTGTTCATCTGTTTTAACATATTCAAGTAAAATATCTTCTCTTTCTACATGCTCCCTAAGAAAATGATATTTAATTTCAATATGTTTTGTTCTACTATGGGATACAGGATTATTAGCTATTGAAATAACACTAGTAGAATCACAAAAGAGTGAAGTTCTACTTACCTGAATTCCATAGTCCTCTAGCTGATGTTGTATCCAAAGAAGTTGAGCACAGCAACTTCCTGCAGCCACATACTCTGATTCTGCAGTGGAGATAGCCACACTTGTTTGCTTTTTGCTACTCCAAGAAATCAGTCTTCCACCTAGGAATTGACAGGTTCCAGAAGTGCTTTTTCTATCTTCTTTGCATCCTGTAAAGTCTGCATCTGAATAACCTGTTAGATCAAAATCCCCATTCCTAGGGTAACAGAGGCCTAGATAAGGAGTGCCCTTTAGATATCTCAATATTCTCTTGACTGCTGTCAAATGAGTCTCTTTAGGGCAGGCTTGATACCTTGCACAGACACATGTAGCATACATGATATCTGGTCTACTTGCAGTCAAGTATAATAGGGAGCCAACTATCCCTCTATACAAGGTTTCATCTACAGGTTTTCCTGCATCATCCTTGCTAAGAGACATACTTGACCCCATAGGAGTCTTCATGGTGCTGGATGAATCCATACCATACTTCCTTATGAGTTCTAGGGTGAACTTGGACTGGCATATGGATAAACCACTCTCAGTCTGTCTTACTTGGAGACCCAAGAAGAACTTTTGCTCTCCCATACTACTCATCTCAAATTGACCTTGCATTAGCTTTGCAAACTTTTTGCAAAGGCTACTTTCAGTAGACCCAAATATAATGTCATCTACATATATTTGGACTAGTATAACTTTGCCTCTAGATTCCCTAAGGAATAGAGTCTTATCTATTTTCCCCCTTGAGAACTTGTTCTCAATGAGGAAACTAGATAGGGTTTCATACCAAGCCCTAGGGGCTTGCTTTAACCCATATAAAGCTTTCCTAAGTCTATAGACATGATTAGGTAGAGTTGAATCAACAAAACCTGAGGGTTGTTCCACATAGAATTCTTCTTTAAGATTACCATTTAGAAATGCTGACTTGACATCCATTTGGTAAACTTTGAATCCTTGAAAGGTTGCATAGGCCAGGAACATTCTTATGGCTTCCAGTCTGGCTACTGGAGCAAAGGTTTGATCAAAATCAATACCTTCTTCCTGCCTATATCCTTTAGCAACTAGTCTTGCTTTGTTCTTAATGATGACTCCTTGTTCATCCATCTTGTTCCTATAGATCCACTTGGTTCCAATTATATTGTGGTCTTTAGGTTTAGGAACAAGCTCCCAGACCTTGCATCTATTGAATTGATTGAGTTCTCCTTGCATAGCCTCAATCCAAAGAGGGTCTTTGATGGCTTCTTCAAACTTTTTAGGTTCAACTTGGGATAGAAAGCTGGAGTAGACTGCTGCATTCAGGTTCCTGCTCCTTATTTGTACCCCTTGTCTTGGATCTCCAATAATCTGCTCTACTGGATGATCTCTAAGATGCCTATTGGCTGGAGGCATCCTGACTTCTGGTTGAACCTCTTCAGTTTCATCATCTTGCTGTACTCCTTGTACTTCTTCTGCATTTGGTACATGTAGTACTCCCCCTGGACAACAGCCACTGTCTTCTACTTGCTGTCTTGCAGTAGATTCTTCTTCTAGAGTGAGCTTGTCCATCTTCTTTGTTAAACCTGTGGGGTTGCATACACTACTAGACAACTCATTGTTAATAAGTTTAGTCTCATCAAATACTACATGTACAGTTTCTTCTACAACTTTAGTAGAAAATTTGTAGACTCTATAAGCCTTACTATTGTTGCTGTACCCAACAAAAATTCCCTCTTGGGACTTGGCAGCAAACTTAGTCAAGTAAGACTTTCCATTGTTAAGTATGAAGCACTTGCAACCAAAGATCCTGAAGTAGGATAGGTTTGGTTTCCTGCCTTTCACAACCTCATAGGGGGTCTTGTTGAGGCTTTTAGTTATGGTAGCCCTATTGATAACATGGCATGCAGTATTTACTACTTCAGCCCCGAAGTATTCTGGTAGTGATGTATCACTTAATAGGGTCCTACCAGCCTCAATAAAGGTTCTATTCTTCCTCTCAGCAATGTCATTTTGCTGAGGTGTTCTAGGTGAAGAAAACTCTTGAAATATCCCAAAGTCTTCACATAGTTTTGTCATGCTATCAGACTGAAACTCAGTACCATGGTCACTTCTTATTTTGACCACTGTACTATTTAGTTCATTCTGAATTTGCTTGACAAAGCTATAGAAGACATTAGGTGTTTCAGATTTCTGTCTTAAGAAGAACACCCAGGAAAACCTTGAGTAGTCATCTACAACTACAAAGGTATAGACCTTCCTACCTAGGCTGTGAACTGGCATTGGACCAAAGAGATCCATATGCAAGAGGTATAAACACCTCACAGCATCTTTGTTTTCTATGCTTCTAAAGGTGGATCTAGTCTGCTTGCCCTTTTGACAAGCTGAGCAAATACCATCTTTAACACACTTAACTTGAGGACCATTCCTCACTAACTCTTTGCTAAAGAGTTTGTCAATTGTCTTGTAGTTAAGATGGGCTAGCCTCTTGTGCCATTTGACACAATGAGAGACTGTCTCATCAGCTACAAGACACACTTGAGAACCATTGGTCTCACATATAATGTCTAGGCAGTAGACATTCCTCTTTCTATAGGCAGTCAAAATGATCTCTTGATCAGTTGACCTCTTGATATGACAACCATTTTTAACAAATGAGATGCCATACCCTACATCACTTAATTGACTTATACTTATTAGGTTGTGTTTCAACTCTTTAACATAAGCCACTTGAGTAATGGTAACTAGGTTACTAGAAATGTTACCAAATCCTTTGATGATTCCTTTTTCAGAACCACCAAAGGTGACTTTTGGACCATCTTTGATTGGAATGTAGTCCCTTAGTAATCCCTTTGTTCCAGTCATATGTCTGGAACATCCACTGTCCAAGTACCATATTGGGGCATGACAACTTGGACTCACCTACAAAACAGATTAATGAACCTTAGAACCCAAAGTATTCTTGGGTCCTTGGTATTTGTTAGTTTGCATCCTGACAAGACTACCTGCTGGTTTTCCAACAGCTAGTTTGCTACTCACTTTGGCACTAGCATTGTGCCAACAGTCCATTGCAAAGTGGCCAACCTTGCCACAACACCAACACTCAAACTTATTGTACCTTTGCTTAGGTACAGTCTTAGCTGATTTATTCACAGCTGGCTTGTTGAGTGTTGGGGCTTTGCCCTTGGACTTGGACTGAATAGTCCTTGCAGTTCTTGTAAAGCCCAGTCCATCCTTGCCTTTGTGATGAATAAATTCATCAATTAAAGGTAGAACTGACTTAGGTTTAGAAAAACTAGGAACTAAGTCCATTTCCTTCTGAAGATTAATCTCCAGACACTTGATTTGATCATTCTTAAATGATATAGTTCCCATTTGAATTACAGTTATGTGCTTCAATCTGGCTATCTCATTAAGCTTTTGATCAAAAGACTTCTCAAACTCAGTTGCAGCAGCTTTAAGAATAGCAATTTCCTTTGCCTGACTTTTAGCTAGGGTCTTGCTCTTCTTGTAAGCTTGCAACAGAACCTTGTATTCATCTATCAATTGATGAATATCTGCTTCAGACTCAGATGCACTCTCATCATTTGATGAAGATGAATCTGATTCTGTACTGGCACAAGAAATTGAACTTAAAGTTGAACTTTGTACCTTACTGGGTCCTGGCTGCTCCAGGATTTTATCATTTTCAGTCAATGCCATTAGTCCTTGGCACTGACAGTCTTCTTGTTCATATATAGACTCCATAATCTGCATGAACTCTTCTTCTTCTTCTTCAGCAAACAGCCCTATATATGCCTCAGCATCTGACTAAGTTTCTGAAGAAGAGATATCTGACAGGGTCTTCTCCTTTTTGGTAACAAATGACTTTTCTTTCTTGCCTTTGAAATGAGTCTTCTTCTTGTCACTAGACTCCTTTCTCTTCTCTGGATAATCTGCTATCACATGACCTTATCTATTACAGCAATAACACACAATTTTTGATAGTGTAGCTTTGCTAGACTTTGACTTTTTCTTGTCTTTCTTTGAAGACCTCTTTTTCTGATAAGAGTCTTCCTTTCCCTGTGATGTAGAAGGCCTTGTCCTCCACTGTTTCTTCTTCAAGAACTTCTGAAAATGTCTAGTGAAGGCAGCAAAGTCCTCATCACTTTCACTGCTTTCAGACTTTGTACTAGCTGACTCATCTGACTCAGATTCTGCTGCTTTTGGTGGAGGAGAAGGTGACTTACTTCTATACTTTCTGGGGGCTTCTGATTTAAAGGCCACTGTCCTTTCCTTGTGTTCATTTCTTGTGGATTTCTCCTCTTCTTTCCTCACTGTCAACTGCATTTCATAAGACAACAGTTTGCCAAACAGTGTAGGTGGAGGAATTTCTCCCAACTTAGCCATTTCTATAATGACACAGATCTTGGTGTCCCAATCTTTAGTTAGGGATCTTAGGAACTTGTCATTTAGTTCATAATTACTGAACTCTCTTCCATAAGACATGAGTTCATTCACTATCCTATAGAACTTCTTATAGCACTCAGTTATGCTATCACCCTTTCCTTGTCTAAAACTTTCATACTCTTGATTTAGCAAGGATTTTCTATCTTGCCTTACTTCTTCAGAACCCTCCATATACACAATAAGAGTATCCCACATCTCTTTGGCTGTCTTACAGTGTATTAGATTCTGAAAAGTTGCATCATCTATGGCACTCACTATAATGTTTTGAGCCCTTTTGTCCATGGTGGCTAGGACAATCTCATCCTTTGTCATTTCAGAGAAATCCTTTGGGGTTCTCTGATTTGCATCTAGAACTGATATCTTCATGGGCACATAAGTCCCTTCCTTTACTGTGATGTAAATCCTAGTGTCTGAGGCTTCCATAAACAACCTCACCCTTTCCTTCCATATGCCAAAGATTTCCTTTCTGCATATAGGTAATTTCATGGATCCCAATTCTTTGTGATTCTCAGAGGAACCCATGGTTCTTGATGTTCTTGAATCTGTAATTTGACTTAGACTGAATCTGCTAATCAGGATCTCCTCAGACTGTTAGTCCTTTTTGAGGAACCTGGCTCTGATACCACTTGAAAGATATAGTACCTAAACACCTAGAGGGGGGGGGGGTGAATAGGTGACCAAATTCTTTTTAACTTTCTATGGCAGCAATCAGTAAATTTCACAGAATTCTATCTACTATAACACAGCACATATGCAACAATCACAGCCAACAAAAATCACACAGTAGACACAAAGTTTTATAGTGGTTCCCCAAGCTTTGGGTACATCCACTTTCCCCCTTCGCCTATCTAGCAGTGTACTAGATTCGGCCAAACTCCTCCACTATCTCAGAACCCAAACTGGTTCCTACAACTCAGGCCCATGGCCCTACAACTCAGCTTTTCCACAAAGCCTACACTCAGCCACAAAGGCCTACACTCAGCCACAAAGGCCTACACTCAGCCACCAAGGCCTACACTCAGCCAACAAGGCCTACACTCAGCCTCCAAGGCCTACACTCAGAGATTTAACTCTCCTACCCTCAGCCTTTATAATTACAGGCTTTCAAGTCTCAGATCCAAAGGATCCTACAAGTTATAATGAATACAAAATGTATAAACTCAACAACTTAGATGAAAGAGAGATAAGTTGTGAGATTCTTGATGAGTTCTTGGAAGAACTCAGCTGGACTCAATCTGACTTAGCTTTCTTCAAAGCTTCTTGAAAGTAGAACTCAATAAGATTGACTCCTTCTGCAGTTGATCCTTGATCTCTGCTACTTAAGGTTCAGAGTAGATCTGAACCCTTCTTCTCAGTCTGGTTCCAACAATTGATTTCTTGGATGGAGCTCTCTCTCTCCAACTTCTTAGATCTGCACTTGATAGCACGTTCTTCTTGTTTAAATACTTGATCAATGATCTGAACCACTTGATGTTTTTCAACAACTTCAACAACAGTTTCTGTATACTGTATAAGCCTATTTATAGGCCTTCTTCATGGTAACCGGCTGGTCCGGTCCATAACTGTCTTCTGACAACTCTGACAGGTGCTGTAGACCAGCTGGAGCGGCAGCTGTCAAGTCATCCAGTCAGTTCTTGAAAGTTCTCTAACTGTCTGAAAGTGTCGAGACTTTCTGTCTTTAAGTGTCGACACTTATAGACCAAGTGTCGACACAAGTTGTGTAAGTGTCGACACAGGTCTACAAGGTGTCGACACAACTCCTTGTGTTGTAGATTCTAAGTCTCGAAACAGTTTCTTCTTTATGTGTCGACACTGAAATTGAGTGTCGACAAAAGTACTTGATCTTCTGTATTTTGCTGAATTCTTCTAAGTGTCGACACATGTCTTTTGTGTCGACACATCTTCTTGTGTTGAATCTGTTAAGTGTCGACACTACTTCTTGGTGTCGACACAAGTCTTCAGTGTTGATACTTGCTGAGTGTCGACACAGCTCCTTGTGTCGACACTTGATTCTTCTGTTGAGACTTCAGCTGAGTGTCGACACATTCCCTTAGTGTCGACACTTGTACTTAGAATATTTTGTTGATCTTGCTGTTCTTTGCTAAGTGTCGACACAGCTCCATGTGTCGATACTTTCTTCAAGTGTTGAGTCTTCAGCTGAGTGTCGACACATTGTTCTTGGTGTCGACACTTACTTCAAGTGATGACTCTTCTGTTGAGTGCCGACACATTGTTCTTGGTGTCGACACTTACTTCAAGTGCTGACTCTTCTGTTGAGTGTCGACACATTGTTCTTGATGTCGACACTTTGACTTAGTCTCTGCTAACTTTTGCTGAGTGTCGACACAACTCCAAGTGTCGACACTTTCTGATGTATACACAGTTCTTCTAGGTGTCGACACTGCTGTTAAGTGTCGACACTGCTTCACTGTACTTTCTTCATTGAGTGTCGACACAGCTCCTTGTGTCGACACTTTCTGTCTGATGTCGACTCAGCATCCCTGGTGTCGACACAATGACTCCAAGTGTCGACACTGCTTGTCTGGGTGTCGACACAAGCTTTCTTAAGTGTCGACACTTTCCCTCTGGGTGTCGACACATGTACTTAGAAACTTTTTTGCTTCAGTCCTGCAAATACTTAACCTGCACAAGTAACTCAAAATACATCAAATACATTTTGATGTATATCATTGAGTTGGGTAAGGATTCTTCAAATCAGGTACATTTAAACCAATGTACCCAATAGTGATTTTCATCCGATTACTTTTCAATGGCGCCAAAGAGGAACGCAAGGGTAACGATCCTCATCTTGAGCATGAATAGCACTCTTTCTTAGCATAGGAAGCCCGCTCTCGCGAGTTTGCGGAGAGTTGGAGGTGTTCCTTCGGGTAGATATGTGAAGTCCCCGTTGTTTAGAGTCCGTAAGCGAGAACGGACATATGCATGATGTGTGAAGCCTACCCGGACATGTTGGTCTGGATCGGTGATGTTGCATTGCATAAATGCCGGAGAATACTCCGTGCTATGGTTTGTTTTTCGGGTTTTCTACGCGGTAGATTGCAGCAGGGAGCCTTGGGGACTAACCCAAAGGTGCACCCGGAAAACTGGGCGGATACGAGATCTTGCCAACATGGAGGCCTGAGAGCCAACTTGAACATAACCGAGTTATGTGAAATTGTGTGACGAAAATAGGACTCGGGAGAAGTTTGACCTGCGCAAATGGATTAAATTATCGTTGCGACGTGAGCACGGGTTAGATGGAACCGTACCCATATCTATGTCGTTCGGGTTAAAGAGACCTAAGGTTATGTGGCACTTGCCGTTGGCATAGATGAGAGTCTTCGGCGGTCAATGGCTTAAACTGACGTGACCCATGCCGGGAAGACAAATTGCTCATATGTTTGGCCGTCAAAGTGGCGGTGGTGCGTCCGGAATGTCCTTGGCTTTAACTGACGTGACATCGACCGGTTCACCGAGAATGTGCCCTGAGTGCACGGGGTGTGTGGCCTTGTGAGCCTACGCCTGTGATGAATTGAATGCTATTATATTGCTCGCTTGTGCTAATAAAACTGCAGGGAAGGAGCATTGCCGCCCCGAGTTGGGGGCGGGATCGTTATAATTTGGTCAGCATTGCTGACCGTTACCTTTTTGTTTGCCACCGTGCGGTGGTTATGTTGCTTGCAGGTGCTGCTGGACCATGCAGTCAATAGCGGGCTAAAGCCCAAATGCGAAGCCGGCCCTTGAAGGCCTATTTGGAAGTGTTTACTGCTTTATTCATGTGTGACCGGCCTGCATGCTGTGGTTTGTAAAACATGTAATATGAAGTGAAACATTTTGTAAGGCCTTAAGGCTTATTTTGGGTATTTTGTATAACATTCCTAATTTGTAATAGTGGACATTCATGCTCTAATGCTGGGTTCTTTCGTGCAACTTTATAAACTGCTTCTGCTAGAATGCTCTGTGTAGGACGTTGAGATTGGTTGGATGGTTTCCATAAGTAACCACCCGGTCTTTCTGTGGCATACGACGTCGGGCCCCGGCCGGACCTACTGCTATATGCTATGCGACGGATAGGGGGTGTTACAATTTGCTATCAGACTACTGGTTTTGGTCGCGCTTAGGGGAATTCGTGGCTGAATTCTTTTTAAGGGGTGGTGAGCACATTGTGTGCGTCATCGTAATAACAGTAAAAAGAACCCATGAATGTCCACTTAGGAATGAAAATACTCGTGTTTGAGGAACCTGCGTGTTCCTATAATTGCTGTTCGCCATTTTATTTGGTCGCTTAACGGTGTTTTGTACCACTATAGGTGACCGGAAGCGGTTCTGGACAGCCAGAATGTCCGGTTTTTGAGGAGCATAGTGCACCCGATGAGGTGTTTGAGCCTCCTCCTTCGTATGAAATCGTTAGAAGGATCGTAGAAGCGGTGTTCGCTGTGACGGGTGCACAGCTTGGAGCAAATGTACAACCCTGCGCCCCTGTTGTGGCTTCAATGCCGGTGGGCGCGATGCAGCAAATGACCTTTGGTAGACCATTGGGGCAGCAGCTGAATATGCATTTAGTGCAGGGAGCGCACACAGTTGAGGAATATTTGCACGCATTTCTTATGATAAGCCGCTACCCATGCTTCGAGGTGGATAATGAGCAAGCTACAGTCGATAGGTTTTATAGTGGCCTGCGTGCCGAGTTACGAGTTCTACTGCTAGGACCAAAGTTATTGGGATTCCGAGCCTTGGTGGAATCAGCTAGATCTTTGGAGGCAGATTTGAGGAAGACCCTCCCGATGCCAGCGACCATGGTATCGAACTATACAAACCCCATAAGAGCTGCATCCGGCAGAATGCTGGAGAAAGGGGCTATGAAATCGACTAGTAAAGCTACTTACACTTGTTATACTTGTGGAAAGAAAGGGCACTTTGCCCGAGACTGTTGGAATGGTGCTCGGAAGGGTAAGGAAGCTATGTCAGGAGTAGTCAAGGATGTTAGTGCAAAGGAAACGACATTCAAAGTGCCGAACACCTCAAAGTCTGTATATCGTAAATGGTATAAGAAGCATAGGACTTCGGGTCAAGATCTTTCTGGTGCTTCTGGGGCGACTACGGGTCAGACCCCGGACACATGTTTCAATTGTGGGGAGCCGGGGCATTATGCTCGTGAGTGCCTAAAGCCCTGGAGGAAGCACGCCGTCGTGACGTCAGGTATGGTTTAAAGATAGTTTTGCCTTAAACACTTGTCGCCCTTGTGCATGTTAGCTTAGAACTATCTGTGCTAAGCTTTGTTGCGACTTTACTTTATATGCGAGAGCACCGTTCGTTTAGGGAGCTTCGCATTCCTTTATTAGGAATTATATTGTGCGTCGGAGTACCTACTTCGATGGTAAAAGACAAATTGGATGCGTTATAGTCCAATGGTGCTCATTGTGCGCGGGTAGAAGTTGTTGCGCTTAGTTTTGGATTGGGAATCAGGAGTTCGATTTGCAAGCATCGTTACTTCCGTTGGTGGAGTTCGACGTTATATTTGGTATGGACTAGCTCTCGGAGCAGCAAGCCAATATAGATGCGGTAGCAAGGAAGTCAAGCTGGGAGCAAGTCGTGAGATGACCTTTACGGGCTCGAAGAGGTCGAGCAAGACGTTGGCGTCTGATCTTCAGGTGGTGAAGGCGGTTCGTGCCGGAGCAGAACTGTTCTCTAGTGGACGTTGCAAAGTCGAAGCCCATATTGGATTGTATTTCAGTGGTATCGAAATACCCTGATGTGTTCCCTAGAGATCTTCCTGGAGCCCCGCCTCGACAGGAGATAGATTTCATGTTTGAGCTAGTACCAGGTGCAAAGCCTATGTCACGCTCTCCTTATCGGCTAGCGCCTAAGGAAATGGCGGAGCTGAAGGTGCAACTTCTAAAAGTTGTTGGAGCAAGGGTATGTGCGTCCAAGTCCTTCGCCTTGGAGCGCACCGACCCTCTTTCGTAAGAAGAAGAACGGAAGCTTGAGGCTATGTATTAATTATCGGGAGCTCAACAAGTTGACGGCAAAGAACAAGTACCCAATACCAAGGATCAATGATCTTTGTGATCAGTTGGTCGGGCCAACGACGTACTCTAAAGTAGGTAAGAGAGAGTGATATCCCTAAGATAACGTTCAGTACAGGATACGGACGCTACGAGTTTAGGGTCATGCCGTTTGGGCTGACTAATGCGCCGTCAGTGTTCATGGATTTGATGAACAAGACTTTCAGGGAGTACTTGGACCATTTCGTGATCATCTTTATCGACGATATTTTGGTGTACGCGCATAGTGAGGAAGATCACTTCAGGCATCTTCATTTGGTGTTGAAGACGCTAAGGAGAAATCAGTTGTATGCCAAGATCCCGAAGTGCGAGTTTTGGCTATCCTCAGTGGCGTTCCTCGGGCATATAGTAAGTGGAGAGGGTATTGTTGTGGATCCGGCGAAGATTGTTGCGATACGGGAGTGGCCTGAGCTTGTTACGGTAGCAGAAGTCTGGAGCTTTCTGGGGCTTGCCGGCTTTTATAGGCGCTTCGTAGAGAACTTCTCGCGGATAGCGTTACCTCTCACTACTTTGACGAGGAAGGAGCAGAAGTTCTTTTGGACGCCGGAGTGCGCGCGAATTTTTGAGGAGTTGTAATGTCGGTTGACCACGGCGCCAGTGCTGACTTCGCCGAGTGGGACCGAAGGCTATGAGATTTAATAGCGATGCTTCGGGCAGCGGGTTGGGTTACGTACTACTGTAACACGAAAGTGTATTAGCGTATGGCGCGAGACGGCCAAAAGTGCACGAGAGGAACTATCCGGTCCATGACTTGTTGTTAGTGGCCGTGAGTTTTAGACCTGAAGTTGTGGAGGCATAATTTTGAACGGTGTGAAAATGGATCTAAATTTGCGGCAGTATAGATGGATGGCATTCTTGGGAGACTATACATTCAAGATCCACTACGCGCCTGATAAAGGGAATGCGGTTGCTGACGCGGTGAGTCGCCGAGCCCCAGCTCAAGCCAATTGGCTATCGGTGCATGATGCGCGGTTGGTGCGAGAGTTGGAGGCGTTGGAGATTGTTTGTGTGGACAAGCAGCAAGTGCTGAAGCAGTTCTGAATTGGACTGAAGTCCAATATGACCTGGCTGATCGTATTCGGCAGGCTTAGGATATGGATGCTAATATGAAGCAATTAGTGGTAGAGGCTTTTGATGGGTCAAAATTCCCAATTCGTTGTGGAGGACGGATTGCGTAGGGAAGACGGTCGTCTGTGCATCCCAAGTGTGGGCAATTTACGGGTGGAGTTGTTGTACGAGGCACACTATAACAAGTACTCGATTCACCCCGGAAGCACAAAGATGTACCGTGATGTTAAGAAACTGTTTTGGTGGTCGGGTTTAAATAAGGATGTGGCGCTATACGTAGCCAAGTGCCAAACTTGCGCCTTGGTAAAGGCGGAGTGCCAAAAGCCGGGAGGATTTCTTAAGTCCTTGCCTATTCCGGAGTGGAAATTTGACGACATCTCTATGGAATTTGTGCACGGTTTGCCAAGGTCTCAAAAGGAGAACGAAGCCATTTGGGCGGTCGTAGATCAGTTGTCGAAGGTGTCGCATTTTATTCCGCATAGGAAGGATGATCCGGTGGAGAAGTTGGCAAAGCTTTAGGTGGATAACATAGTACGACTTCATGGTGTGCCCCACAGTATCGTGAGTGACCGAGATGGGCGGTTCGCGTCCAATGATTGGAGGCTGGTGCAACAAATGTTGGGAACAAAGTTGAAATTCAGCACAGCCTTTCACCCGCAAACGGATGGGCAGACCGAGAGGGTCAATATAACCATGGAAGACATGCTTCGCATGTGTATCTTGGATTTTGGAAAGCAATGGGAAGACCACCTATATTTGGCGGAGTTCGCATACAATAACAGCTACAAAGCGAGTATTCAGATGGCGCCTTTCGAGACCCTATATGGTAGGAAATGTCGCACGCCGTTGTCTTGATTAGAGACGGGTGAGTCAAAGTTGTATAAGCGATCGGAAGTGGATGATGCTACTGCTTTGGTGAGAACCATTCGGGAGAGGTTGCTTATCGCTCAGGACCGGCAAGCAAAGTACTATAATGCCAAGCACAGGAACGTGGAGTTCGCTGTGGGCGATTATGTATACTTAAAGATCAAGCCGTTCAAGGGTGTCTCGCGGGTGCGTCGATTGAAAAAGCTAAGCCCGAGGTACCTTGGACCGTTTGAGGTTCTGGAGCGAGTTGGTCAAGCGGCCTATCGGTTGAAGCTCTCAGTGGAGCTTAGTGGTTTACATGATGTATTCCACATTTCGGTGCTTCGGAAGGCAGTGCAAGAGCCTACGTAAGTGATCGCGGTTGATCAAGTGCCGGTGGATAGTGGGCTAACGACAAAGGTCAAGCCCGTGCAGATCGAGGACTCGGAGGTCAAGCGGCTACGCAATAAAGAGATCAGGATGGTCAAGGTCCGGTGGGACAATTGCGGTCGTGAGGAGCTCTCTTGGGAGCGAGAGCAGACTATGCTTGACGAGTATCCGGAGTTGTTCCGCTCAGGTACAAATTTTGGTTTTGTACATGTCTTTCCTTTACTTAATTTCGTGGGCGAAATTCTTTTAAGAGGGGGAGAGTTGTAACGCCCCAAAACTCAAAGGAGCAAAAGGGGGACATTTTGGGCCAGTTTGGGTTCTGGCAGCAGGCACACGGCCTAGGACACGGGCGTGTCCCAGGGCATGTCAAGCGTGTGTCGACACTTAGCCGCGAAGACGTCGAGATTTACTCGACGATTCGTCGAGAGTGGGCACACGGCCTGCGACACGGGCGTGTCGCAGGGCGTGTCGACCCGTGTCGACACTTAGCCGCGAAGTCGTCGAGATTTACTCGACGATTCGTCGAGAGTGGGCACATGGCCTGTGACACGGGCGTGTCGCAGGGCGTGTCGACCCGTGTCGACGATCGTCCCAGGGAGTCGTCGAGATTCGCTCGACGATCGTCGAGACAAGGCACACGGCCTAGGACACGGGCGTGTCCAAGGCCGTGTCATCAAGTCGTCGATCTTCACTCGACGAAGTGTCCCGTGTACACGGCATGGGGCCCAGGCGTGTCAAGGTGATACGGGCAAGGTCACGGGCATGTCCTAGAACCCGTGCAGTGCTCGGGTTGATTTTGGGGAAAAATCATGGGGTATACGGCCGGCCACACGGCCGTGTCAGGTGGAACACGGGCGTGTCAGCTCGAACACGGGCGTGTTCGATACCCGTGTGAGGTTCCAGGTGATTCGATTTTGACGGCGAATGCGGCACACGGCCCTGGACACGGGCGTGTGCCAGGCCGTGTTCGGTCCAGATTGGGCATTTCAGCCCCGAATCGAAGGCGTTCATTTCTTTAACTGAAGATCCAACGGGTGGGGGTTGTTCCTGAGAGGATATACCCGTGAGTGGACTTGGAAAACCCTCACTTTTCATACCTTATCATCTTTCTAAATCCTTGGAGAGAGAGGAGAGCCAAGGGAGGAAGAAGGAGCTAGATCCGCCATTGGAGGAGATTCGGAGCTCCGAATCGCAAGCCGACTCCGGATCCACGGAGGCAATGCTAGTGCGGTGATTTTCATCCGATTACTTTTCAATGGTGCCAAAGAGGAACGCAAGGGTAACGATCCTCATCTTGAGCATGAATAGCTCTCTTTCTTAGCATAGGATGCCCGCTCTCGCGAGTTTGCGGAGAGTTGGAGGTGTTCCTTCGGGTAGATATGTGAAGTCCCCGTTGTTTAGAGTCCGTAAGCGAGAACGGACATAGGCATGATGTGTGAAGCCTACCCGGACATGTTGGTCTGGATCGGTGATGTTGCATTGCATAAATGTCGGAGAAGACTCCGTGCTATGGTTTGTTTTTCGGGTTTTCTACACGGTAGATTGCAGCAGGGAGCCTTGGGGACTAATCCAAAGGTGCACCCGGAAAACTGGGCGGATACGAGATCTTGCCAACATGGAGGCCTGAGAGCCAACCTAAACATAACCGAGTTATGTGAAATTATGTGACGAAAATTGGACTCGGGAGAAGTTTGACCTGCGCAAATGGCTTAAATTGTCGTTGCGACGTGAGCACGGGTTAGATGGAACCGTACCCATATCTATGTCGTTCGGGTTAAAGAGACCTAAGGTTACGTGGCACTTGCCGTTGGCATAGATGAGAGTCTTCGGCGGTCAATGGCTTAAACTGACGTGACCCATGCCGGGAAGACAAATTGCTCATATGTTTGGCCGTCAAAGTGGCGGTGGTGCGTCCGGAATGTCCATGGCTTTAACTGACGTGACATCGATCGGTTCACCGAGAATGTGCCCTGAGTGCACGGGGTGTGTGGCCTTGTGAGCCTACGCCTGTGATGAATTGAATGCTATTATATTGCTCGCTTGTGCTAATAAAACTGCAGGGAAGGAGCATTGCCGCCCCGAGTTGGGGGCGGGATCGTTATAATTTGGTCAGCATTGCTGACCGTTACCTTTTTGTTTGCCACCGTGCGGTGGTTATGTTGCTTGCAGGTGCTGCTGGACCATGCAGTCAATAGCGGGCTAAAGCCCAAATGCGAAGCCGGCCCTTGAAGGCCTATTTGGAAGTGTTTACTGCTTTATTCTTGTGTGACCGCCCTGCGTGCCGTGGTTTGTAAAACATGTAATATGAAGTGAAACATTTTGTAAGGCCTTAAGGCTTATTTTGGGTATTTTGTATAACATTTCTAATTTGTAATAGTGGACATTTATGCTATAATGCTGGGTTCTTTCGTGCAACTTTATAAACTGCTTCCGCTAGAATGCTCTGTGTAGGACATTGAGATTGGTTGGATGGTTTCCATAAGTAACCACCCGGTCTGTCTGTGGCATACGGCGTCGGGCCCCGACCGGACCTACTGCTATATGCTATGCGACGGATAGGGGGTATTACAGTTCTCGCCCGGCTTGAGGGTCTGGCCCGGCTAGAGGATTCTCACCCGGCTGGAGTGTTCTCTACCATCTGCATGGTTCTCTCCCGGCTTGAGCAGCTCGCCCGGCTTGAGCAGCTCGTCTTGCTTGAGGATCAGCTATCGTGCCCCTAGAGAGCTACGAATAACTGTTCAGAATAGTGGAGTTTGACTGTTGGTAGACCAGCCCCGGGGTATTTCAGTTATTTAAGAGCGGCAGGATTGCTCTATTGGCATGTCATTCCGAAAAATCTATAAATAGACGCTTAGGGTGCCTTGGAGAGAGATCAGTTTTTCATCACTCCTCATCCACTTCCTTCATCCTCCAAGGCACCTAGCTCAGCATTGGCTAGGGAGGGGGAGATCTCAAAGGTCTTTCGGGTATGTGGTGGGACCTCCATGCTAGAGCCAAGGGTCATTCCCCAAATTCAAGTCTCTCACCAAGGGACGGCTTGGGAGAAGTAGGTGTGAGCTACACCCTAGGTTCGAACTCTAGGTGGAGCCGAATCTCGTTTCCAACAGGCCTTTGAGTAGTGGTTGACTGAGGTCAAAGCGGCTACCGACGATATCGCCCAGGAGATAACGAATATCGCTAGGCGATAGCGTTAATTTTGACTTGTCAGCTAAAATAGTGGTCATTGATTTCTCTGGATGAAATGATCCTATGGCTGTGATTAATCCCGAGATAACTTAAGCAGAGGAGTGGAGAAAAGAGAAGTCATTTCTCTTCTTCTCACTCTCTTTCGTCCCTTTTATCCAAACTCTTGAGATAAAAGAGCTAAGGAAGAAGGCTGAGCTCAGCTTAGTAAGGCTTGGTGAAGGAGATCCAGGAGACAGAATCAAGAACCGAGACAAGATCCGTGAAGGAGAAAGTGAGGCGCTCCTTTCCATCCGGATTGAAAGCTCGATCATGGCTTTGAAATGAACTACTAGGGTAACGATATTCTTTCTTTTACAAGTGAAGTCCTCTTTTTTGCATATGCATGGAATCCCACACCAAAAAGTGGAGAATCGAGGGAATTCTGATTAGTCGATGCGTAGTATCCCCGGGTTGGTTTTGCATATAGATCCGAAAATCGTAGTACGGAATAAGGATGTTGTTTGAAGCCCATCTAGATAGGTTGGTCTGGATTGGTGATGTTTTATTTTGCGTGCCGGAGAAGACTCCGACTATAAACGAGTAGTTTACGGGGTCTGTGGGCTATACCTATGAAATGAGAGTAGCAGGAAATACTGGAGCTGTGCTCCAGGAAAATACCCAGAAAGTACCACAGTTTGCATAACTGTTAGATATCTTCGGGCGATTGCGAGTATCACTGGCGATAGCTCTTGGTGAGCTATGTTTACTGTGAAAGCCCTGTTTCTGGCACTACAGGATGCTGCAGGATTTTCTGGACTGGTGTTCCAGTTGTGGCTAAATCTGGAGACAGAAGAGAGTTCTATTGCTAACGCCAGGCGATAGTGACTATTGCTGGCGATAGCTTCCATATAGCATTTTATGTATGAAGCTGATGAGTACGATTATGATAGGCTTTTTACTATCATAATTGTAATCATGTCTACTATTTCCTGCCCCTTTTTGTATTGATTTCACGATAATAGTAAAGAAATTGTCGTATCATAGATAGAAGAGCTCATTTTGAAGTCTTTGGCATTCCTTGTAATAAACTATTTACTGATTCTTTCATTTTTCTATTGCAGGTAATGCCAACCAATGGACCTAAAAGTCTCGGAGCAAACAGAGGAGTTCACGGAGTCAACATGGCTGATGGCAGGACAAAAATTTGGTGCACACGGCCAGACACACGACCGTGTGCCTACCCGTGTCATATGCACCTGGAGCTGAAGAATTTGGGCGCAGGCGATGGAACCTCACACAGGTATGACACACGCCCGTGTGCCTACCCGTATCATATTTGAACACGATTGCCAACCAACCCGTGTCTGAGGAACACGGCAGAACACACGGCCGTGTCCCTACCCGTGTCATCTGACACAGACCACTACCAGACACGCCTGCTCGTGGGGAACCGCCTAGGAACCGTCCACACGGCCTGCCACGCGGCCGTGTTGGAACCCGTGTCCGACCTGTTTGCAATGGGACTATAAATTTCCTGTAGAAAAAATTGTTTAGGACTTTTGGATCATTTCTAGATTAGAGAACTGCTGGAGGCCGAAGGGGACCATCCAATACAAGGAGGATTGAAGGGTATTTCATATGTATTTTTATTTAATCATTAACCCCTTTGAATCCTTCCTTTCTCTTGATGATTCATCTTCAATTTTCGTTTTAATTTGCATGAACCTCTATTTCAATATTCTAGTAATCATGTATCACTTTGTTTATGTTAAATTTGTGGTATTTTATTTGTGTTTATGTTTGCAAACAAAGAGTTTAATCTTCCTTATGATCTACTTTTTAGCTTTACATAATTTGCAATTTGCTAGATTGAGAAATTGGTTCTTTGCAATGATATTTGTATGTTCATATTGTGATGTTAATTCTCTTTATAATTCAAACTCTATGATCGAGAGATATTTTGTTCGGAAAATTAGAACACGAGTAAAAGGATTCATGGTAATTTAGAGATAAAATTCATGAATTTATGTAGCAATAAGGGTACTTTACTAAATGCGAACTCGAGTGTTGTAAATTGTTCGAGAGAAAATTTAATATCTTAGGTTTAGATTTGGAATTGCTCAAGAGAGAATTTTGATGAAAATTTAACCTTTACATTGCACAAATTTAACAGTCTTTTCATGTCATGATCACTTAGAATTGAACTAATAAATGAATTCGTTCATGTAATTGTTTAAAAGCTTCATGTCTTTTATCGTTTTTACTTCTCCAATACCGAATCATCCAAATGGTCATAGTTAGGCTAATGTAGTTTAGATATCACTTTTATTTAGAGGTATGATAATAAAGGGAGGGTGAGTACGAGTAGTTGAAACGATCCTGTGGAATACGACATGAGATGTAGATTTCTCCTATATTATGATTGATAGGTGCACTTGCCTGAATGCTAATTAAATCTTGTTTAAGCCCATCTACATAGTTGTATTAGAATGTAGAATGAAATCACATTGAGTTATTACTTGTTAGCAAGCAAAAAAAAATCATCAGAAGCCAGTCTCTCGGAGACCATTTAGCTAGTGTGAGCTGTGAGCTCTGAAATGCCAGTGAGTCGAACGGGCAAGGGGAAGCCAACCCGTGTCAGTCTTTGCTTGAACTGATGAATTGAGAAACGAGAAATGGTTGAACTGTACCTGCATTATGTACGTCTGACTCGAATGCATAAAGTAATGAGTATCGTTGGAGCGCATAATGAGAGTCTTAGTCCTGCGCGCTAGAGAGATTAGTAATGCTCAAAGTGGACCATCATGTCTCGGACTGCTGAACGGTGGTGGGACCCTGCCAATCTGGTGCACCGATAATGTGCCTTGAGTGCATAGAATGTTTATCCACTGAGGCATTCATTTGTCATATATTTAATGGTGCTTGAGTGTGCCTTCTTGTGATATATCTATATGTTAATGCTATGTCTGTAGGGAAGGAATACTGCTGCCCCGGGTATGAGGTAGGGTCGTTATAAATTGGTCAGCTGAAAGCTTACCGTTTCCTTGTTTGTCATCCTCGTGGTGGATTGTCCCTATACAGGTGCTGGAGAGCAGAGCGGAAAATAACGGGTTGCTGTCCTTATTGATATGCCGACCATCGAATGCCAAGTGAAAAACTTTATTGTTTTCATGTGTGCCGGCCTGGGCGCCGATATCTGTAAACCACACTTTTCAAGCATAACTATAAGGAATTAAGGATGCAATATTTTGTGTATTCTTTAAACATTCCTGATATATATAAAAATATATAGTGGACATTCATATTAATGAGTTCAAGTTAACCCATAAATCTTCCGCTAGAATGCTCTGAGTTAGGATTCGTTTGGTCTTTTTATATTAACATGTAACTCCGGCGACTGTCTGTGGGATATGGCGTGGGGACCCGGCCGTACCCTCTATTATATTCTATGTGAGTGATGGAGGTGTTACATGCAGGCAGGCTGTGCGCGGCCGTGCGCCTACTGTGCACGTGCAGGCAGGCCGCGTGGGCCGCGACACTGGTCGCGCTTTCCTGCGCGCAGGCCGGGAGATCCTACGCGTCCCAACCATGCGTGTGCGCGGCTTCGGCCTCCCTCCTGGGTGTTTTTGGGATTTCCATCTTTGTGCGTGGCTGGATTTGTCGGGTTTTCTTGTCCCCGTGTCCTTGGCCACAAACTTTTCTGGTTTTATTTAGAAATTTCAGAGGGAACCTTATCATGAGACCCAGTCTTGCAGATTAGGGCCTTTCCAACAATATCTACTAGGAATTTCCCTTTCAGGTTCATTTCCTTCCTCAAGATAAATCTAGTGGTGTGCTTCGACAAGCCACACCATTTTAGAGCTAACTTGACATCCTCAATAAATAGTTCATCTTCTTCATCGGACTGGCTAAACTTGGTCAGTTTCATGGCCTTGTTTAGTTTTCTATAGGTAAGTTTAATCTTGTTTCCACTTATTAAGGTTTTTATCTTGGAGGAGGAGAAATTAACAAAAGTATTGGAATAAAGCTCTAGCACTTGTCGTTTCCATATAAAGCATTGCTCTGACTGCAAATACTCTAGGTCTGCGACATTCAGAAGGTGAGGGAATAATTGAACTTCCTCAGGTGCATCCTTGAATCCATTTCTGACAAGTTCAGATCCCTCGAACATAAAATTAACACCTTTGGGAGTCATTAAACTAGTGAATTTTCAAGGAGAAGATGAGAGCGACTCGAGAACACGAAGGCAAGGACGTAGAGAGACGAAAAGGGTTATGGAAATATATGAATTATCCTAGACACACACTTCTATTTATAGTTACCCTATTTGAAAATGTGGAAAGGCGTGTACCTATAATGATTTACATGATGTGATGTGTGGCTATAATTAATCCCATGAATTTTACTTAAACTGGCCCGACAAATTATATGCATTGAGTGCACTCGACGTACTCGATGCTCTCAAAGCCTGGTCAGTTCAACTTCTTCTTTCTTATTTTCCTACAAGTGGTTAACCTTCAAATGCATATATATATATATATATATATATATATATATATATATATATATATATATATATATAATAGAAATGCATTACCATAATAATGCTACTTCAATTTCAACATACCTAATTCAAATTTGAAGGTGTTGAACTTGGCTTAATCCAGAGTCTTAATAAAGATGTCTGCCACTTGTTTGTCAGTGGGGACAAACTCAAAGCTGATATCTTCATTCTTAACATACTCTCTTATGAAGTGATACATAATTTCAATATGCTTGGTCCTGTTATGTGAAACAGGATTCTTAGCTATTGAAATTGCAATAGAAGAATCATAATACATGTGGATTTTACTTATTTGGAGATTGTAGACTTGGAGTTAATTTTGAATCCATAGTAGATGTGCACATCAACTGCCACTGATATGGACTCTGATTCTGTAGTGGAGATGGCTACACTGGTCTACTTCTTGCTGCTCCTGACACTAGCCTTCTTCCTAGAAAATGACAGGTACCTGATGTGCTTTTTCTGTTTTCTTTGCAACCAACAAAATCTGCATCTGAATGCCATATTAGTTCAAAATCATTATTCATATGGTACCATAGAGCAAGATCAGGTGTGCCCTTAAGAAATCTTAGAATTCTTTTGTCAGTAGAATTGTGAGACTCTTTAGGGCATGCCTGGTACCTAGCACAAACACATGTAGCAAACATAATGTCTGGCCAACTAGTAGTCAAGTAAAGAAGTGAGCAAATTATTCCTCTATATAATATTTCATCAACTGGTTTCCCACTCTCATCCTTGTATATAGAAATACTTGACCTCATAGAAGTTTTCATTATAGAGGCACTCTCTATACCAAACTTCTGGATTTACTCCTTAGTGAACGTAGACTGAGAGATGAATAATCCATCCTCTGACTGTCTAACTTGGAGTCCTAAGAAGTACACGAGTTCACCCATACTGGTCATTTTAAATTGCCCTTGCATAAGTTTAGTAAACCTTTTGCATAGGCCATCATTAGTAGGCCCAAAAATTATATTATCTACATAAATTTGGACTAGGATTATCGTACCCTTGACTTCCCTTAGGAATAATGTCTTATCTATCTTTCCCTTTGAGAATTTGTTCGCACTAAGAAGGTAGATAGAGTTTCATACCAAGCCATAGGTTCCTATTTAAACCCATATAAAGATTTTTTAAAATGAAATAGATAATCAGGGAAAGTAGGATTGACAAAACCTGATGGTTGCTTAACATAGACCTCCTCTTTTAGTTCACAATTCAGGAAAGTTGTCTTAACATCCATCTGGTAGACATTAAATCCCGTGTATACATCATATACAAGGAATAACTTTATGTCTTCAAGTCTAACAACTGGTGCAAATGTTTGATCAAAATCAATACTTTCATCTTGCATGTATCCTTTGAAAACCAGTCAAGCTTTGTTATTGACGACTACATAATTTTCATCAAGCTTGTTAAAATTTATCCATTTTGTTATAATGATATTATGTCCATGAGGTCTGGAAACCAGCTTCCAGGCTTTGCATCTTTTGAACTTGTTCAATTCCTCTTATATAGCTACAATTCAGAATTGGTTTATGTTGTCTTCTTCAAACTTCATGGGTTCAATCTGAGACAGAAAGATTGAATACATTGCAATGTTATGGCTTCTGCTCTTAGTTGTTACACCGTGGCTTACATGTCCAATGATCAGATTTCTAGGATGATCTCTCAAGTGTCAGACAGCTGCTGGCATTCTTTCTTCAACATCTTGACCTTCCACTTCAGGGTCATGAAGATCATCTTTTGTTTATAATCCACCTGAACCTTGATAAGTAAAATATAAGATATTTTTAAATTGAAAATAAGTTGGATTTATAAATTAGGCGTTCTGTGTAATCTATCTCTTTTCATTTATATAATTCTTTTAAGGAAAGCGTACCTATCAAATAATAGTATAGTATTTTCAAATATCATGTGTTGATTTTTGTGAAGTGGAAGTGGGTGACGGGACAGGCCGCGCGGCCTATGGCGGACAGCCTTGGCGGACTGGGCGGACTGGGCGGACTGAGGTTTGCGGCCTGGTGAAAAGTCTAGTGGAAGCCGGCTGTGTTCTGAGCGGGTTGTTGCATGGAGTCCGCGGTTTGGTGCGGCCTGGTATCTGCGGATAGAGAGGCTTGCGGACTGGTGCTTTGCTCAGTGGTCGCGGGTGCAAGCTTGTGCTGAAAGGCGGGTTGGCTCTTGTCCGCGGGAAGCTTGCGGACTGATGTGTCCGCGGTATTGGCTGTTGCGGACTAAGCTTAGAGCTTGGCTGAGGCCTTATCGAGCTCTGGTGTTACAGCAGGCGATTTACTGTGGAGACCAGTTGGTGGTCTGGTGTTTGGAGTCCGGGAGGAAGCTGCTGCGTTGGACAAGTGCGAGGAGCTCGCGGACTGGTTGCGGTCTGTGCTAGGGTGTTTGGCGGACGGGACTTTGTGTCCGCCATGCTCGCACTGGCCCTTGATGGTTTTGGACTTGGTCACACATTGTGCCAAGTTCATGGTGTCTGCCGTATCCGCCAAGTCCGCTGTGAACGAGCGGACTGTTGCTGTTTGCCTTTGGTCGTGGACTTGTGGCGGATTGAGGTGTGGGTCTTGCGGACTGCCTCGGGTTGGTGCGGACAGCCATTGAAGGGGGTTGCTGTCCTGCAGTGGTTGGAGCTTTGCGGGCTGATGCCTTGTCCGCTTAGCTCAGGCGGACTGGAGAGGGTTCGTCAACGATTGCCGTGCTCCTGGCGGGTTTCCTTGGTATCCGGCTAAGTCCATGCGGACTCAGCGGACGGTGGTTGTATTCGCGCGGACTGAGGGTGGTGTCGCTATCTCTTGGGCGGTGACCACACTCCTCACCTTGCCTATAAATAGGACCCCCCTGGCACATCTACAGTAACCTAAGTAACTTGAGTGAACAATAAGTTGGGGTGTGCGAAGTGCTGCGGTCTGTGTTTGTCAGTCCGCGCAGATTGTTTCAGGCTGACGGTTTGTTGTGTGCAGGTCGCGCGGATAACTTCAAGGAGCCAGGAGTTTGGCTGTGACTTCGGTCAGTGCTTGGAAGTGTGCGGTCTCTGCGGACTCAGCAGGAGGTCGCTCTGCGGCTTGTCAGTTCTGTTTCATCTTTGCCAGCTTCAATAACCTGTCCGCCGGTTTCAGGCGGGTAGGGGAGTTCCTCAGTTCGGGTTCAGCAGGAGGCGAATAACGGTCTGTCCGCGCGACCTCGCGGTCTCGGCGGACTCCGTGGTATTCGGCGGATTGCAGCATAGCTTATGCGAGCTCAGCGGTCTCGGCGGTCTCGGCGACCTCGCGGTCTCGGCGGAATCTGGTGCTGTCCGCCCGGCTTGTTTTTTGGTTCTTTCTGTTTACAGCTGTAATACTAGCGAAATCATGTCTCGCTATGTATGCTTCGGATTGTAAAGAAGTGAATGCATAATAAGACCTTCTTGTGCTTCCATTGTTTTGTTGGGTGCAACCTCTAGTCCTTGGGTTTTTTGCAGGTTCAGCGTGCGAACTGGGTAGTTCCGAAGATATTAATTTGGTGTTTGGGCTATCTTGCTGACGACGTTGAGAAAATTTAACATGGTATCAGAGGCAGGTTTCTGAGGTTGCTGGTTCAGTTGCGTGAGCAGAAGTCAGCCAGTGTTGTTACTCAGTGATTGAGTGGTGATCAACCTGTGTTGTTGCTCGGAGCTGCTGAAGGGTACCAACAGGTGATTGCAATGGAAGGAAGCTTAGCAAGAGGTCTGGGCATTGAACTCCTAACGCCGACTAACTACAAGAAGTGGAAGTCGTGCATGAAGAGTTATCTTCTAGGCGAGGAGCTGTGGGAAGTCATCGGTGGAGACGATAGACAGGAAGTTACTGCTGCTTTCGGTACTGCTGAGCAGGTGAGGCTCTGGAGAAGAACTAATGCTAAGGCAGAGTTCGTTCTGAAGAGAGCTGTCTCTCCGGAACTGTTTGATCACATCATTGGGTGTGAGTCGGCTGCTGATATTTGGACAACCATTGATGAGTTGTTCAATAGGAAGAATGTAGCGCGGCTGCAGTTCCTGGAGAATGAGTTGGCCAGGGCAACTCAGGGAGACCTTTCCATCTCCAAGTACTTCTTAAAGATGAAGAGCTTGTGTGCTGAGCTGTCGGCACTGGATCCTGATGAGCCTATCTCTGAGGCAAAGATGAAAAGGCACATTATCCGCGGCTTGCGGAAGGAGTATGTGGCCTTTGTTACATCTGTTCAAGGATCGGCTACTCAGCCGTCGCTGCTGGAGCTGGAGAATCTGCTTGCCTCGCAGGAGAGCTTAGCAAGGCAGATGGCTGGAGTGAATCTGAATCAGGAAGGCAGCGAGGCTCTCTTCTCAGGCAAGAAGAAGGGATGGGAAGGGAAGAAGAAGAAGAAGGTGCAGGCCGCTGTTGAGAAGGAGACTTCATCTTCGTATCCGCCGGAGAGGAGCAATGCTCCTAAGGACTGGAAGAAGAACTTGAAGTGCTACCGGTGTCATCAGCGAGGGCACTTCAAGCGGGACTGCAAGGTCAAACTGCAGCCTGGGCATGCTGCGGGAAAGGAGGAAGCTTGCTCGCGAAGTGAAGAAGCAGAATGGGGAGGAGCTTTCATGACGGGCACTTGTGTCCGGGCCTTATCTGCTGAGGAATTCAACAGCGAGTGGATCGTCGACTCTGGGTGTGGTCATCACCTCACCGGAGACAAATCGAAGTTCACATCCATGCAGGCTTACTCAGGTAATGAAGCTATTATCACTGCTGATAATACTGTTTATGCAGTAGAGAAGGAGGGGGTCGTGTCTTTGGGTAGTGATCAGGGGCCACTCACGTTAAGGAGTGTATATCACGTGCCGGGCATGAAAAAGAACCTCTTCTCGGTGACCAACGCGGTGGACGCTGGGTATCACGTTCTGTTTGGGCCAACAGACGTGAGGTTCCTTCGCAACGTATCAGCAGTAAAGGCTGATGTTGCTCATGTTGGGAGGAGGGTGAAAAACTTGTTTGTTCTTTCCACCAGTGCCTATGTTGATAGGATGAGGGCCAATGATAGTGCGGCTATCTGGCATGAGAGGCTGGGGCATGTTGGCATGGACAAGCTGAAGGCAATGGCTAGTAGAAGTCTGGTGAGGGGGTTGCCGATGTTGTCCTCCTTTGGTGATGGACTTGTTTGTGCGGGCTGTCAATACGGTAAGGCACATCGCCTTCCGTTTGATAAATCTCAAACAAGGAGCAAGAAACCATTGGAGTATATTCATGGCGACCTGATGGGACCGACTGTTACTGCCAGCCTTGGTGGAAGCAAATACATGCTTGTCTTGGTTGATGACTACTCAAGGTATACTTGGGTGTACTTCTTAAAGGAGAAGTCGGAAGCCTTCCGTTTGTTCGTGGAGTTCAAGGAGTTGGTAGAAGGCCGGCTTGGCTTGTGGGTTAAGAAGTTTAGAACTGATAACGGAGGAGAATTTGTTTCCTCCGAGTTTTCTAACTTCTGCAGGAAGCACGGGATCCAACGAGAGCTTACTTGTGCTCACACTCCACAACAGAATGGGGTAGCGGAGCGGAAGATCCATCATTTGACGGAAACCTGCAAATGCTGGCTTCATGCGAAAGATATCCCAAGGTCCTTTTGGGCGGAGGGAATGTCTTGTGCTGCTTATGTTATCAACCGGATGCCACTCAGCCCTATCAACATGAAGACTCCTATTGAGCTGTTGCTGAAGGAGAAGCCGAGTGTTGAACACCTTAGGGTGTTCGGTTCAACTTGCTATGTGCATGTCCCGGATGCTTCACGGACAAAGCTGGATGCGAAGGCAAGGAAACTTGTCTTTGTTGGCTACGATGAACGGAAGAAGGGATGGAAATGCATGGACCCTGTGACGAAGAAGTTCGTGGTGTCAAGAGACATTGTCTTTGACGAGCTGACGTCATATGGAGGTGGCTCGGTGGAGCTTACCGTAAGTAGCAAGGTTGAGGAAGCACCGGTGGAGGCTGCTGAAGGCTTGGAAGAGGAGCTTGCTGTTTCACCAGCAGCTCCTGTTGCTTCGAACTCCGAGGCTGAGCCTTCTGGCTCAGGAAACAGGGGGAGCACTGCTCAATGCTTGCCCCAGGTAGGAGTGGAGCCTGAAGAAGCAACGGAAGCCGTGAGCAAGGAGCCATGTCTTCGGAGATCGAAGAGGGTGGTTAAGCCACCGGCTCGGGTACACGGATGCTGACTATGGCGGTGATTCGGATGATCGAAGGTCTACTTCAGGTTATGTGTTCACTTGCGGATCAGATAGCATCTCGTGGTGTAGCAAGAAGCAGGACTCAGTGTTGGTTTCAACCACGGAGGCGGAGTATAAGGCTTCGGCCTTGGCTGCTCGGGAAGCCGTTTGGTTGAGGAGGCTTATAGAGGATATCCATGAAGAAGTGCAAGGGCCTACTTTACTCCGGGGTGACAATGAGAGTGCTCTCAAACTGGTAAACAATCCAGTGTGTCACGCCAGGACCAAGCATATAGAGATTGATCACCATTTCATCAGGGAGAAGGTGTTGGAAGGATCTCTGCTGGTCGGACATGTTCGGAGTGAAGATAATCTTGCTGACATCTTCACGAAGCCACTGTCGAAGGGGCCTTTTGAACGCTTGCGCAGCTTGCTGGGCTTGGTCACCACTTCTCACTTCAAGGGGGAGTGTTGATTTTTGTGAAGTGGAAGTGGGTGACGGGACAGGCCGCGCGGCCTATGGCGGACAGCCTTGGCGGACTGGGCGGACTGAGGTTTGCGGCCTGGTGAAAAGTCTAGTGGAAGCCGGCTGTGTTCTGAGCGGGTTGTTGCATGGAGTCCGCGGTTTGGTGCGGCCTGGTATCTACGGATAGAGAGGCTTGCGGACCGGTGCTTTGCTCAGTGGTCGCGGGTGCAAGCTTGTGCTGAAAGGCGGGTTGGCTCTTGTCCGCGGGAAGCTTGCGGACTGATGTGTCCGCGGTATTGGCTGTTGCGGACTAAGCTTAGAGCTTGGCTGAGGCCTTGTCGAGCTCTGGTGTTACAGCAGGCGATTTGCTATGGAGACCAGTTGGCGGTCTGGTGTTTGGAGTCCGGGAGGAAGCTGCTGCGTTGGACAAGTGCGAGGAGCTCGCGGACTGGTTGCGGTCTGTGCTAGGGTGTTTGGCGGACGGGACTTTGTGTCCGCCATGTTCGCACTGGCCCTTGATGGTTTTGGACTTGGTCACACATTGTGCCAAGTTCATGGTGTCCGCCGTATCCGCCAAGTCCGCTGTGACCGGGCGGACTGTTGCTGTTTGCCTTTGGTCGTGGACTTGTGGCGGATTGAGGTGTGGGTCTTGCGGACTGCCTCGGGTTGGTGCGGACAGCCATTGAAGGGGGTTGCTGTCCTGCAGTGGTTGGAGCTTTGCGGGCTGATGCCTTGTCCGCTTAGCTCAGGCGGACTGGAGAGGGTTCGTCAACGGTTGCCGTGCTCCTGGCGGGTTTCCTTGTTATCCGGCTAAGTCCATGCGGACTCAGCGGACGGTGGTTGTATTCGCGCGGACTGAGGGTGGTGTCGCTATCTCTTGGGCGGTGACCACACTCCTCACCTTGCCTATAAATAGGACCCCCCTGGCACATCTACAGTAACCTAAGTAACTTAAGTGAACAGTAAGTTGGGGTGTGCGAAGTGCTGCGGTCTGTGTTTGTCAGTCCGCGCGGATTGTTTCAGGCTGACGGTTTGCTGTGTGCAGGTCGCGCGGATAACTTCAAGGAGCCAGGAGTTTGGCTGTGACTTCGGTCAGTGCTTGGAAGTGTGCGGTCTCTGCGGACTCAGCAGGAGGTCGCTCTGCGGCTTGTCAGTTCTGTTTCATCTTTGCCAGCTTCAATAACCTGTCCGCCGGTTTCAGGCGGGTAGGGGAGTTCCTCAGTTCGGGTTCAGCAGGAGGCGAATAACGGTCTGTCCGCGCGGCCTCGCGGTCTCGGCGGACTCCATGGTATTCGGCGGATTGCAGTATAGCTTGGGCGAGCTCAGCGGTCTCGGCGGTCTCGGCGAGCTCGCGGTCTCGGCGGACTCCGGTGCTGTCCGCCCGGCTTGTTTTTTGGTTCTTTCTGTTTACAGCTGTAATACTAGCGAAATCATGTCTCGCTATGTATGCCTCGGATTGTAAAGAAGTGAATACATAATAAGACCTTCTTGTGCTTCCATTGTTTTGTTGGGTGCAACCTCTAGTCCTTGGGTTTTCCGCAGGTTCAGCGTGCGAACTGGGTAGTTCCGAAGATATTAATTTGGTGTTTGGGCTATCTTGCTGACCACGTTGAGAAAATTTAACATCATGGTCATATTTTTCCATGGATCTGTGTCAAGTACTCTACTTTAAGGAAAAGAACTATTATTTTATCGAAAAGATTTATGAGTTTGTTTTGAAAATGAAAATAAAAGTAACACGTAGGGTTTTAAAAATATATGAGGTTGAGAGTCCTTGATTTTGATTTACTTTGGAAAATACTTTTTTTTAATAAGATAAACTCTACTTTTTATTAATTAAAATACTTGACCGTGGAGGTTCCCTAAATATGAGTGTACCTCTATCAAGGATACATCCAACTGTGATTACATACTTTGACTGAACTTTCATATCTAATCAAAAATACCTTAATTCACGCTTTACATTGTGAACCCCGCTATTGACCTCCTACTAGTTTTCGAAGGTTCAACCTGTGAGGCTTACATTCTTCTCTTTCGAGAATGAGACACTGTTTCTCTTTAACTGTGAATGATCAATTTCTTGGTAAATCTTAAGTTTTTAATTTAGAAAATAGGGTTTTTCAAACGCAGAACTAATATCTTTCCCAAAGCTCATCTCAATCGAGTGCTAAAAGGTTATTAGCCTCTCATTGGGATGAGGGTGGTGGTAGAAAATTAAAAGACTTATAATAAAAGTGCAGAAATAATATCCGTCCCAAAGTATCTCAGTTGATGCTAATAAGTTATTAGCCTCTCAATTGGGATAAAAGTGGTAGTAATAAAATTAAAAGACTTATAAAAGTGCAGAAATAGTATCCATCCCAACCATCTTAATCAAGCGCTAAAAAGATTTTACCCTCTCATTCGGGATGGGGGTGGTAGTAAAAAGAAAGAAAAAAAAATGAAAAGTAATTACGCACACACCCTTTCTCAACAAAAATGAAAGCTAAGTTAAAAGCAATAAGAGATGAAGAAGTACATGAAAACTGTAATTTTATTACTTAAAAAGTGTTACATACGAGGAAACCCAAACTAAGGTTAGGATAATATCACTCAAAAGCTACATATAAACACTATATAGAACTATTCAGAACTCTATAATTTATTCCTTAACCTCTGCCTTGGCCCTCCTTTTATAGCCGAAATTCTGAGGTACACGCCCCCTTACACGCCCTCCTAGGGTGTGTCGCCTGGGCATGACGCTGATGTGGCTGGTTTGGATAGAATTTCCGACGATTTCTGGATTGGATTGAAAGTACACAGGCATGACTTGAAGGTCATGGGCTTGTATGCCGGGCGTGACTGCATGGCGTGGCAGCTTAGCTTCTTTTGGGCATGACAACTAGCTTCTTGCTTGGTCACAGCTGAGGTCACAAGGGTGACACCAAGCATACGAGCAGGTAAGTCGTGCAAGACTCGAGCTTGCTTGCTTTAAACTTCGATATAAGGCGACAACTTGCCTTCTGCTTGGTCACGGGTGATGTCACAATTGTGACACCTGACACACGGGCGTATAACCCGGTAGTTTCACTTGATGCCCGAAATTTGTCGAACTACTGGAATTGCAGGATTTAAAGTTACACGCCCTAGATCACGGGCATGACCTAGGGGCGTGACTTATGCATTTTTGTCGAATTCCCCCAAATCTCCAGAAATACCTGTAGGGTACAAAACAGATTAAGTTAGAACTAAAAATCAAAAAGAAACTATTTATTTAGATATGTATATAATATAATTACATTTTTTATTAAAATAAAACAAAAAATACAATTAAAAAATATATATTTTGCTACTCATCAAATACCTTCATACTTAAGCTTTGTTGTTCTAGAGCAAAAGTATAAGTTTATTATACAAACAATTATAAAATTTCTAATTCCACTATCAATTTATTAAATCAAGGGAAAATAGACATAAAGATCCAGAATATAAAGCATTAAGTTCTGTTGGAGTTACCATGGTGATCTGGAAGTGGTCAAACATATAATCTCACTGCCAACGCGATATGAGCCTGCAGGGTCGCACATAAGAGATGTGGAGAAGTTGGATGATTGACTGTGTTGGTAAAGGTTACCAATCACCGACCTGAATGGGGTTATGGGCAAAGTGTTGCCTTAAAGAATCATCGGGTTGGACAAATGTTGCCTTGAAGGACTGGTAAGAATAGTCGACCGAGGGTCGACGAGAATCGTCGAGAATGGTTCTCTGATTTTCGCCGATCGACGAGAATCGTCGAGAATGGTTCTCTGATTCTCGCCGATCGACGAGAATCGTTACTATGATTCTCGACGATCGACGAGGATCGTCGACCGCAGGTCGACGGTCGACGAGTATAGTCCACCCCGCGTTTGGCGAGAATTGTCGAGTAGTGTACTCTGATTCTCGCCGATCCTAGGTGTTACTCGTCGACTGATTCTCGAAGTATCTGTTTGTGATTCTCGCCGACTGATTCTCGCCGATCCTTACTGATTCTCGCCGATTGATTCTCACCGAATCTGCTTGGTGATTCTCGCCGATTCTGGAACCCTAATTTTCTGGGTGGTCTGCGGATAGCGATTGACCTAAGTCTATTTATGCCTTCGGTATAAAAGGGACACTTAGGGTTTTCGGGTATTATGCTTAAGTTTTTTGACAGCCGATCGAACCGAACCCGCGACGGAAGCGTTCCGCCCTTTCGTTCGCTCCGCCGATCCCGAATCCCGCCGACGGAAGGGTTCCGCCGCCGTGATCGCTTCGTTGACCTCCTCTTCTCCGGCGACTGTCGCTGGTGTTGCGTTTCCTGGCGCGGACCTAGCAGTCCGTGGAATAGCAAGGTGCGGTCTTTCTCCTTCCCGATTTTCCGTGCGACGGAAAGATCGGTGTTCTCCCGCTCGTGTGGACCTCTGTAGAGACGTGGATATTATTCCACGTAGAACTCGCCACCAGCAAGAACCGGAAGCTAGGAGCATCTCCGTTGAGTTGTGACTCAACGCCACCGAGGTAATTTTTGCCTAGTTGTTTGTTAACTTCTTGATTCAACTACCATGGCCCGATCCCATTTCTTTTGGGTTTTCTTGATGTTTTATTCTTCCGCTGCATGCACAAGTGTTGTGCCATCCTCATAGAGAAACCCATCAGTGGTATCAGAGCCAGGTTGCGGCCATGATCATTGTATTGGAAGTTTTTATTATTCCAGTACGTGTAAACCTAGAGATTTAGAATTGTTCTAAATGTCTAGATTTAGTCTTGGTACCCTGCCAAGAACGTCTGGGATTTCGTGGAAATTTCTAATTGTTAGAAATTGTAGTCTCCTTAGCAGTAACCATCCCTCGAGTTTGTTTTGGATTTTGAATCCAACATAGAGAGATGAGCTTGTCTACTGTTTTAAGTTGAGTTGTCTTTGCCTTTGTCCAATGCATGTAAATCTGAGGATTTGGAAGTTTCCGGATGTTCAGATTTAGCCCTTCCTTCTATCAATTGTTGATGGTGTCAGGTTGTGCACATAAGGGATGCATGTGGTTTTAGAAATATTGCTTTTCTTTGGATGTGCACATTGATCAAATGTTGATCATGGTTAACTGTTAACCTATAATCAAAATCCCTTCATCAAATATTAAGTGTTCGGATGCCTTCCGATGGATGACACTCTTCCTGCCTCGATCGATGAAGTGTGGGCTTGCCAAAGCAAGGTGCATTAATCTATCTTGGTAATGGTGCGAGCGGATAATTGTGATATCCCACTGTCGACATCGGGTCCAACTTAACTAGGTGACCTCAAAGGTTAAGTTCCTAGAGGCATAGGGTTGGCATGCACCATATGATGGATGCGAGTAAGGAGTTATTCACCAACCATACAAGAATTGCATGAGGATGCAATTGGCAAGCGTTGTCTACCTAAATAACCGCATCGTGAGAGGAAAGCCAAAGCTGACTCATTGTGTTGGTGAAATACGGATCTTGTCCACTAAGAGAGTAGCTCGCATGAACTCTCTGAATTGTTAGTGAGGGCTATCATTTCAAATAAAATAGTGGGAGTGTTTTAATTGAAGTCCAAATTAAAATAAATTGTATTTGAAATTTTGGTACTGATTTTATTCTGCATAAATTCTTGTAGAATTCCATGGCAAGTGTTTCACACTCCACTTTGTCTCTGAGAACCATCCTTGAGAAGGATAAGCTCAGTGGGACAAATTACATGGACTGGTATAGGAACCTGAGAATTGTTCTCAGGCAAGAGCGAAAGCTCTATGTCTTGGAAGAAGAAGCCCCTGAGGTGCCGACCGGGAACTCTTCCCGTGCTGAGAAGGATACTTATAAGAAGTATACTGATGATGATTTAGATGTCGAATGCCTTATGCTTGCCACTATGAACTCTGAGCTTCAGAAGCAACATGAGAGCATGGGGTGCAAGGAGATTGACGAGCATCTCAAGAAAATGTTTCAAGGTCAGGCTCGTCAAGAGAGGTTCGACATCACAAAAGCGTTGTTTCAGTGCAAGATGGGAGTTCGAGACTCAGTAGGGACTCACGTACTCAAGATGATTGGGTATATAGAGAACCTTGAAAGGCTGGGTTTTCCTCTTGGTCAAGAGTTGGCCACAGATCTGATCCTGCAATCGTTGCCGGACAGTTATGAGCAGTTTGTCTTGAACTACAACATGAATGAAATAGACAAGACACTGCCCGAGCTCCTAGGCATGTTGAGAACTGCCGAAATCAATATGAAGAAGGCCAAGCCTCCCAGCCCCATACTGATGGTGCATAAGGGCATGGGCAAGGCCAAGGGCTCTAAGAAGACGAAGGTGGGACCTAAGTCACATCTTGAGCCCAAGTCTTCGGCACTGATGAAAAAGAAAAGTACGGTGAAGGAAGGGAAATGCCACCACTGTGGCAAGGCTGGTCATTGGAGGAGGAACTGTCCTTCGTACATTGAAGGTCTGTAAAAAAAGAAGGGAGGTATGACTTCCGCTTCAAATATTCACGTTATAGAGATAAACCTTTCTGCTCCTTCATCTTGGGTATTGGATACCGGATGTGGTTCTCACATTTGTACAAATGTGCAGGAACTGGAAAGGAGAAGATTGCTGAGTAAAGGGGAGGTGGACCTCCGCGTCGGCAATGGAGCAAGAGTTGCTGCTGTAGCCGTAGGGGTTTACCGTCTTTCTTTGCCCAGTGGGCTTGTAATAGAACTAGATAATTGTTATTTTGTTCCGGCCATAACTAGAAACATTATATCTATTTCATGTTTGGACATGATTGGATTTTCTTTTATAATTAAGAACAACTGTTGTTCTATATTTAAGAATGATGTTTGTTATGCTGTAGCCCAATTGTTCAATGGTCTTTATGTTTTGAACCTGGACCATCTGATCTGTAATGTTGAAAATAATAAAAGACTAAGAACAAATGACTCGAACCCTACATTTCTCTGGCATTGTCGTTTGGGCCATATCAACGAGAAGCGCATATCCAAACTCCATAGAGATGGACTTTTGGACTCATTTGATTATGAATCATTTGAGCGATGCAAATCTTGTTTGTTAGGCAAAATGACTAAAGCACCTTTCACTGGTTATACTGAGAGGGCTGAGGATTTCTTGGGTGTTGTACATAGTGATGTATGCGAACCCATGAGTTCCATGGCTAGAGGTGGGTATTTCTACTTTGTTACATTTACTGATGATTTCAGTAGATACGGATATGTGTATCTTATGAAGTGCAAATTCGAGACCTTTGAAAGGTTCAAAGAGTTCAAGAATGAAGTAGAAAACCAGTTGGGTAAAAGGGTTAAAGCACTCCGATCTGATCGAGGTGGCGAATACCTGAGTCATGAGTTCCGTGATCATCTGAAAGAGTGTGGTATTGTATCACAGCTCACTCCACCTAGAACACCACAACATAATTGTGTGTCTGAGAGGAGAAATCGTACTCTGTTAGACATGGTACATTCGATGATGAGTCATGCAGACTTGCCTGTTTCCTTTTGGGGTTTTGCTTTAGAGACTGCTGCAATGACATTGAATCGCGCTCCAACAAAAATGGTTCTGAAGACACCATATGAGATATGGACTGGGAAGCGTCCTAGTATGTCGTTCATTAAAATTTGGAGCTGTGAGGCATACGTGAGACGTCAAATGCCTGACAAGCTGGAACCCAAATCGGATAATTGTTATCTGGTGGGATATCCTAAGGAAACGAAAGGGTATTACTTTTACCTACCGTCTGAGGGCAAAGTGTTTGTCGCAAGGACTGGTGTCTTCTTGGAGAAAGAGTTCTTATCAAGAAAGACTGAAAAGGTAGAGCTTGAAGAAGTTCAAGAACCACATGTAGTGAATGAACCAGAATTGGATTCTGAGACAGGACTACAAGATGTTGTAGCTAGAGAACCTGCTCAAGGAACACAAGTCCTACGTAGATCTGGTAGACCGAGGTTTGAGCCGAAGAGATATGGATTTCTCGTGTCTCAAATAGGTAATGTGTTGCTTATGGATCATGATGATGAACCAGCAACCTACCAAGAGGCTATGAATGGACCGGACTCCGACAAATGGCTTGAGGCTATGAAATCCGAAATGGACTCCATGTATGCAAACCAAGTTTGGAACTTGGTGGAACCACTTGAAGGGGTACGACCCATAGGGTGCAAATGGGTCTTCAAGAAGAAGACCGACATGGATGGGAATTTACAGAAATTCAAAGGGCGACTGGTGGCTAAGGGTTTCAAGCAAATTCATGGTATTGACTATGATGAGACTTTTTCCCCTGTTGTCATGGTAAAGTCCATAAGGATATTGCTTGCTGTTGCTGCGTATTATGACTACGAGATCTGGCAGATGGATGTCAAAACGGCTTTCCTTAATGGAAACCTTCTTGAGGAAGTGTATATGACACAACCCGAGGGTTTTGTATCCCCAGATGAAGCCACTAAAATATGCAAGCTGAATAAGTCCATCTATGGACTGAAACAGGCTTCTCGAAGTTGGAATCTTTGTTTTGATGAGAAAATCAAAGAGTTTGGTTTCATCAAGAATGAAGATGAGCCTTGTGTTTACAAGCGAATCAGTGAGATCATTGTTGTCTTCCTGATATTGTATGTAGATGACATACTATTGATTGGGAATGACATTCCTACCCTGAAAGTTGTTAAGAACAACCTAGGGAACTGCTTTTCAATGAAGGATTTGGGTGAAGCGACTTATATACTCGGTATTAAGATCTATAGAGATAGATCGAAGAAGTTGCTGGGTTTGACCCAGAGTACATACATCGAAAAGGTGTTGAAGCGGTTCAACATGCTTGAGTCCAAGAAAGGATTTTTGCCCATGTCTCATGGTGTGAATCTCTCCAAGGGCCAGTGTCTAAAGTCTTGTGAAGATAAGGACCGCATGAAGTTGATTCCATATGCTTCGGCAATTGGATCAATCATGTACGCGATGTTATGTACTCGACCCGACGTCTCCTTTGCTTTGAGCATGACTAGCAGGTATCAGTCAGACCCTGGTGAGTGTCACTGGATTGCAGTCAAGAATGTCCTGAAGTACTTGAGAAGGACTAAGGATGTGTTCTTGGTGTATGGTGGAGAGGAAGAGCTCGTTGTAAGTGGTTACACGGATGCTAGCTTCCAAACTGATAGAGATGACTCCAAGTCTCAGTCAGGTTTTGTGTTTGCCTGAATGGAGGAGCTGTGAGCTGGAAGAGTTCCAAGCAAGAGACAGTTGCTAATTCTACAACAGAGGCCGAGTATATCGCCGCAGCTAATACGGCGAAGGAGGCTGTATGGATTAGGAAATTCATCGGCGAGCTTGATGTAGTTCCTAGCATTGTTGGTCCCGTAGTTCTCTATTGTGATAACAATGGTGCAATTGCACAATCTAAGGAACCTAGATCCCATCAGCGCTCCAAGCATATACTTCGGCGGTTTCATCTTATTCATGAGATTGTCGAACGAGGAGATGTGAACATTTGCAGAGTGCCGACTGAGGAGAATATTGCGGATCCACTGACAAAGCCTCTCGCGCAGAGAAAGCATGATGGTCATACTAGATCAATGGGTATACGATACCTAAATGATCAAGTCTAGCGAGAATCTTGTGGATTGCATGTATACATGTATTTTGTTGGCTATTTGTTCATATGATGAACTGTGTACCTAGTTTTTCTCTTACAATTAATGGCAAGTTCTTTTATTATGAATTTTTCTATATGATAGTTAAATGTTAACATAATAGATACCCTTAGAATGTTCGCTTCCATGGGACATCAAGTACGTGACTTGAATGTGAGAGCCTATGATTTATTTGAAGCTTCATTCTTAAAGGTCCCTGGTCAAGTATCATCATAGAATCTAAGGGTGATGATGGTACATGAAGGCTAGCACGTGTGTTGACTGATGACCGGTTCTCACAGGTCATGATATTGTGATATCAAGTCATCACGTGGGTACTTGTTAGTGAACAAGTTGTACTGGACAGACCCAACCTGAGACTACTCTGTGGATTGTCATCCAATCGTGTCACGAGTAGGTCTCAATTGACAATGGTGTTGTGGTCCTTTAACCTGAAGTCACAGCATTCATCGAGTGAGGAAGAGCGTGCTTTGATGCCATCTAAAGTCTTCCTTGAGAAAGGTTGATGATAAGGGTGGTTGTTGGGCATGCTACGAATTATTTGGGTGTTTGTGTGTGAGCAGATATGAGATTTGTCCTTCTGTATGACAGGAGTTGCATCCATGGGCCCCTTGATGGAACTGGACTGAGAAATGCATGGCCATGCTTGGTTGAGTCAATATGTGATATTGGACTCACCATTCCTTGGAAGTCCGTCCTGGATCAAGAAACTTGGATTGAGCTATTACGAGGGTGACACGGTCCATGCCTCTAGTTCTTTCCGGATGTAAGGGACAAAGGGACAAAGACAACGCTGATACATTGGTCATAAAGGCTTATGAGTTATAAACTCTTATTGCTTAGGGAGCAATGATGCATTGCTAGATGCCGCTCATTGTTTGTGAGGTTTTTGGTTTGATACTTTCGAGATCAAGTGGGAGTCTGTTGGAGTTACCATGGTGATCTGGAAGTGGTCAAACATATAATCTCACTGCCAACGCGATATGAGCCTGCAGGGTCGCACATAAGAGATGTGGAGAAGTTGGATGATTGACTGTGTTGGTAAAGGTTGCCAATCACCGACCTGAATGGGGTTATGGGCAAAGTGTTGCCTTAAAGAATCATCGGGTTGGGCAAATGTTGCCTTGAAGGACTGGTAAGAATAGTCGACCGAGGGTCGACGAGAATCGTCGAGAATGGTTCTCTGATTTTTACCGATCGACGAAAATCGTCGAGAATGGTTCTCTGATTCTCGCCGATCGACGAGAATCGTTACTATGATTCTCGACGATCGACGAGGATCGTCGACTGCAGGTCGACGGTCGACGTGTATAGTCCACCCCGCGTTCGGCGAGAATCGTCGAGTAGTGTACTCTGATTCTCGCCGATCCTAGGTGTTACTCGCCGACTGATTCTCGCCGAATCTGTTTGTGATTCTCGCCGATTGTGACTCTCGCCGACTGATTCTCGCCGATCCTTACTGATTCTCGCCGATTGATTCTCACCGAATCTGCTTGGTGATTCTCGTCGATTCTGGAACCCTAATTTTCTGGGTGGTCTGCAGATAGCGATTGACCTAAGTCTATTTATGCCTTCGGTATAAAAGGGACACTTAGGGTTTTCGGGTATTATGCTTAAGATTTTTGACAGCCGATCGAACCGAACTCGCGACGGAAGCGTTCCGCCGTTTCGTTCGCTCCGCCGATCCCGAATCCCGCCGACGGAAGGGTTCCGCCGCCGTGATCGCTTCGTTGACCTCCTCTTCTCCGGCGACTGTCGCTGGTGTTTCTTTTCCTGGCGCGGACCTAGCAGTCCGTGGAATAGCAAGGTGCGGTCTTTCTCCTTCCCGATTTTCCGTGCGACGGAAAGATCGGTGTTCTCCCGCTCGTGTGGACCTCCGTAGAGACGTGGATATTATTCCACGTAGAACTCGCCACCAGCAAGAACCGGAAGCTAGGAGCATCTCCGTTGAGTTGTGACTCAATGCCACCGAGGTAATTTTTGCCTAGTTGTTTGTTAACTTCTTGATTCAACTACCATGTCCCGATCCCATTTCTTTTGGATTTTCTTGATGTTTTATTCTTCCGCTGCGTGCATAAGTGTTGTGCTATCCTCATAGAGAAACCCATCAAGTTCTACATTATGCAAATAATTTATCCAGGAAAAAAATGTTCGTTGCTATAAAAATTCTTGGGAAAACCAAATAGCAAGTAACATTGCAATCATTAGTAACATGTTAGATTGGAATTATAAAAACCGTACTTCGAATGAGATATGATGGAAAATAAGCAGCCTATTAAATATGCTCTCTCAAAATTTTAAGCAAAATTAGATCAAGTTGTAGTGGTTTTATGGATACAAACATGGTGTTTTCCTATAAAGCAGGCAATGATGTAGGAGGCGATGAATTTTATCCTCTCACCTTATTCTTGCTTTGTTCCAACTGCTTATGAAAATATTTTCCAAGGCAGAAAAAACATAGCAGAATTAAATTTTATTTTAATCCAATGTATATGTTTAGGAGCACATACTCAATTTCATATAGTCTTTTATTAATTATTGGATGCCTATGTTTACAGAACGAAATCTTATTCCAATTGACATATGATCTTTTCTTTTTTAGGAGAAAATACTCCTAGATGCTTGCTTGCGTAAGAAAACATGTCAAATAAAAAGAAAATATGTAGGGGGTTTAAAATAATATTCGAATTTTGATAAACATTTTTTGAGAGCAACTATAATAGCCTGAAAATTCCTATATTTCAATAAGAGTGGTGTTCAGATAATTACTGTCTACAGATATTTAGCTAACATAATGCACATACTTCTATTTATCGTAAACCAGAAGTAGTGCTCAAAACAAATCTTCTACTTTAAATTAAATACACAAGATATTTTTTAAAACTTAACCCCAGATATTTAGATCTTTCTATTTATGATAAATAAATGATTAGCAAATTGAAAAATTAGATAACTATTTATATATCAACTCAAAAATTATGTTTTTGGTTTTGGAAAAGAGACAAATGAAGTGGGGGTTTTAAATTTATTTTTGGATGATTGATTAAGAAAAATTATATATTTTCAGGCAGATGTTTTTGTTTCTAAGTAAATATATACATGAGCATTAAAGGGGAAACATTGAGTATATACACAAGATTGTAAAATCAATTTTGGAAACTATTTATATGTTTGACAGCAAAGAAATACATCCCCATACTTATGTTGCGCATAAGTAGAAATAAAAAGAAACTATATACAAAACGTTTAAAGGACAAGAACATAAAGAGACTTTCCTGATTGGAGATCGGGGAAGTCGTAAGCAAAAACATGCATATTTAGTAAAATAAAATGGATAAAGCAGATAACTATGGGGTGCCTCCCATAAGCACTTTGTTTATTTGTCATGTAGCTTGACTTATTTAGTGATTATTTATATGTTTTGAAGGACGTGAGATTCCTTTGGTTTATTTAAAGAGTCCCCTGTAAGATAAAAGTTTTAAGTGGTGTTCGTTTACTTTAAAAGAGCCTAGTTCAGGGTGAGAAATAAGAACAGTCACATATGGCCAAACCTCTTTAACAGTAAAGGGACCGGACCATCGAGATTTTAATTTCCCCGGAAAAGTCTAAGGCGTGAGTTATATAGAAGGACGAGATAGCCCGGTGAAAAAGATTTTGGAAATTTTATTGTTCTATCATGATAAAACTTAGAACGCTCCTTATAAAATTTATTATTTTCATAGGCGTTGGCACGCCATTCATCAAGCTCATTTAGTTTAAATTTTCTTTGTTCGGTGGCTAAGTTTATATCTAAGTTTAAAACCTTTAGCGCCTAGTATACGCGATGTTTTAATTCTACCGGAAGATGACATGTTTTTCTGTATACTAAACGATAAGGCGTACACCCAATATCGGTTTTGTATGCCATGCGATAAGCCCAAAGTGCGTCATCAAGCTTAAGCGACCAATCTTTTCGATTGGTGGCTACCATTTTCTTAAGAATACGCTTCAGTTCCCTATTAACTACCTCCACTTGGCCTCTCGTTTGCGGGTGATAAGCGGTGTCGAGTTTGTGATTGACTCCATATTTAGCAAAAATTTAGCTAACTGGGTATTAATGAAATGTGTGTCGCGATCTCTCACAATTACACGAGGCATGCCAAAATGAGAAAATAAGTTTTTCAGAAATTTTACGACAACTCTCATGTCATTTGTGGGTAGAGCTTGCGCTTCTGCCCACCTTGAAATGTAGTCAACCGCTACTAAAATATAAAATTTTTTATAAGATGGAGGTAGAGAGCCTATAAAATCTATTCCCCAAAGATCAAATATTTTACATTCAATAAATAAGTTCTGGAGCATTTCATCCCAGTGAGAAATATTAGCGGTGTACAACCCCGTGTTCGCTGTGTGGGTCCTATAGATAGGGAGAGCGGACCAAGATGACCTGTTTGCGCCAGAACAGCATGCGGGCGAACTCAGAAGTGCCAGCTCGCTCCCGCCAAAGCTAGGCACACAAGATGGGCAGGCTGGCCCACCCAGCATGCGTCCTCCCGGGGTTCGTCGAATGGGGCTCGCCATTTGTCGAGCAGAGCTCGACCTCCTTCAAGCTGACCTCGTGGGTTAGAATCCTAGGTTCGTGAAACTAAGCTCGACAAGATCATTGCCTTTGGAATTCCTTCTGTAGTAACAGTCCAAGACCGGACATCCCGCTCTCCCATAGGCGACCTGGCATCCAGCTCGCCTCAGAGCGAGGGTTAGTGGGCTGCGACATCCTGACTCGCACTCGCCCAAGGAGGGAAGGTGAGATGTGGGAGCCAGGTCGCTTTCGCCTCAGCGAGGTGGAGAGTTGTGGCGAGCCGACCTCCAGATCCTTGGAACCTGCCCAGTGGGGCCCAAGGGTAGAATTACCTGGGTGCCCTTGCCAAGGGTGCAAATAGATTGTTAGAACAATGGTGTTGTGCTATTGGCAGACCCAGTTGGGATGCACATAGCTGTTCAAAATAGCGAAGGTTGACTATTTGCACGGCATCTTCAGAAAACTATAAATAAGACCCAAGGGGCACCTCAGAAGGTAGGCTTACGAGTGTTCAGATCTTCTTGCGCTTTCTGAGGTAGCCTTAGCTCAGCCTTTGGCTAAGGAGGGGAAGCGCTCTAAGATCTTCCAGGTATGTGGTTGGACCTCCATGCCGAGCCCTTGTGTCAGTTCCCGTTTCTTTTTGCTATTTGGCTTGAAGGAGAGAAGTAGGTGTGCGATCACCCATTTCCCAAGGGTGAACTCCACAAGAGACCGAGTTTTAGGTTTCAACATTTTGGTGCAGTGATCGTGGAGAGTGGTCAGCACAAAAAATCTTCAGCATGCTAGATGACAAGAGGAGAAGGACAAGTCCCGAACAGGTCCGCCTCGCCATCCCCACCCCCTCTAGCCACGGTGGGGATGTTCGAAGACTTCAGGTAGGAGGTGCTCAACCTCGTCAACTTTGCACTTGACGCGTGGGTTGAGTGCTCGAATCCACCTGTTCCAATCAAACCGCCCCGTCTCTGGGTGAGGATGCTCCCGGCAGGCGAGCTGGGAAGGAGGTCACCGAGGAAGGAAGGGTATGCGAGCTCCCCGGGCGCGTGCTCTTCCCCGGTTCGGCAAGCGGAGGGCGGTTCGGCGAGATGGGGTGGCGAGATCCTCCGGCTCGCCAAGCAGGGGGAGGCAGCCCCTTCAACAAGCGGTTTCTTCTGCCCTAGTTCTAGAGGGGTTCAGGGAACCCGAGATGTCTTACTACACCAGGAAGGAGGACCCAGTCCAGCACGTCCAGTGGTTCGAGGACGTGGTCTTAATCTGGCAGATGCTAGACAACTTCAAGTGCAGGCTCTTCACCATCACTCTCAAGGAGAAGGCGAGAGAATGGTTCCATCAACTACCGACCATCTCTATTTACTGCTTCGAGGATCAACGCTGGGGGTTCATGTTGAGGTTCACCACCTCCAAGAGGAGGAAGAAGGAGTCAGAGTCCCTGTTCCACATGAAGCAATGAGTGAACGAGATGTTGGGGAGTTACGTTGACCGGTTTCAGGAGGAGGTCACCCAGGTCCAGGAGATGTCAAGCCATATCCTAATGATGGCCTTCACCCCGGGGCTGCAATAGGGTTTCTTCAGGATGGAACTGAAGAGTGTCGCCCCTCTCCTATGAAGAACTGATGGAGAGGGAGGCAAGGGAAGTCGACGGGGAGGCGTCAAATCTTGAGTTTGCAAAGAAACTAGCCAGGTGGGCCACGAAGTAGGAGAAGGAGCCAAGATGCGGCAGAGGTCAGGAGGAAATGAGAGTTGAACCCCGACAGAGGGAACAACGATAATTGCAGCAACAACCCAAGTGGGGGCTTCAGGAGCCGGACTGTCGGTTGGGCTGGAGGCTTGAGTGGCAAGACCAGGGGCTACGGAGAGGTTACTAGGGAAGGGACAACCACCAGGGGTGCCAGGATCAGTTCCACCCCCCAGGTTAGAGGAAGGAGCAAAGACCTCCCCTCCCCAATCAAAATCAGGCTTTGGCTATATCCATGGGGGAGAGGAGGAGAGTTGTACGGAGAAGGAAGGGCACGGCACGACCACGTGCCTGGAGTTTCTCGAGATGAGAGGAAACATGGAGCAGTATCAGCAGCAGGGTCGCCAGGAGGTGAGGATTGAGGAGGTCCTGCCTCAGGCGGAGGAGGATTGATGTGAAGGCCGGGCATATGTTGGAACTCGAAGAGGGATCCGAGTGATCCATGGTGAGTGGGCATTGAGGCTTCCCGAAAGGGAAGCCTCCACACCATGTACCATCAGAGAGTTGGCTCCACATCTCAGACCCCACCCCCGGAGGAGAAGATCACCTTCTCGAGGAAGGATATACCGGATCATGAGGATCCCTTCTGCGATGCACTTGTCATCCAGACAGTCATCGAGCATTTCACCATCTCTAGGATCCTCATTGATAATGGAAGCTCTGTCAACGTCAACTTCAAGAAGGCGTTCGACGCGATGAAGGTGGAGGCGAATAGGGTATTGGCTTAAGAAGGTCCCCTTTTTGGGTTTTCGGGGGAGAGAATGGAAGTAGGAGTGGGCCTCCACGTCATTCTAGGGGGGGGGGGGCAGTCCTAGAATTGCAGATTTGTCATCATAGATGCCCCCAGCAGCTACAACGCCATCTTTGGGTAGCCCCTCATCAGCGCCTTTCGTTGCGTCCCCTTGTCCTTCCACGAATGCCTGAAGTTTAATGCCGAGGGGATCCAGGTCCGGGTTCAGGGTGACCACAAAGTAGCAAGGGAGTGCTACGTCACCGCCGTGAACTCTATCTCCTAGTAGGAAGGGGCCGAGGATATGGAGCTGAGAATGGAGGAGGCAGAACATGAGGCAGGAGGAGAAGAGATGGAGGTGGAGAGCTGCACCGAGGTGGAGGTGGCAGGAGGATCCCGGAAGGAGTCGGGCGAGGCAATGGCCATGGAGGAAGATGCAGCAGCCGAGGAGGTTATTGTACCGGAGGAGAGGGACTTCGGGGAATGGGGGGAGCAGTCCAGGCTAGAGATTGCAGAATAGGTGGTGGAGATGGAGGTTCTCACCCTTGGAGGTAGGGTGGAGAAGGTTCACATCAGCGGGGGGCTGACACCGGAGGATCAGGTCAGGATGCTGGCATGCATCCAGAAGAATGTGGACATCTTCATATGGAATGCAGCGAAGATGTCGGGGATTGACGCGGACATGGCCTGTCATCACCTCAACCTGGAACCGAGAGCTCGCCCCATCCAACAGAAGAAAAGGTCCACGGCGGACAAGCTGGCCAAGCCCATCAGAGAGGAGGTGGCCAAACTCCTCAAGGCCGGCTTTTTATCCGAAATACATTACCACGGCTGGGTCTCCAATGTAGTTATGGTTAAAAAAGGAGACAACCGGTGGCATATGTATGTTAATTTTTCCTTAGTTAATAAATCATGCCCTAAGGACTGTTATCTCTTGCCTTGGATCAACGCGCTGGTTGACTTAGTTGTCGGATTTCCTATAATGAGCTTCTTAGATGCGTTTTCAGGTTATCACCAGATTAGTATGCACCGCCCGGACATCAAAGATGTCTCGTTCATCACGGGGGATGGGTGCTACTGCTACAAGATGATGCCCTTTGGGCTGAAGAATGTAGGGGCGACATGCTAGAAGATGATGGATAGGGCCTTCCGGGAACAGATGGGGAGGAACCTGGATGTGTACGTAGATGACCTCAAGATCAAGAGTCGAGACGTGGTCTCTTACCTCTAAAACCTAGAGGAAACCTTCACCACCCTGCACAAATACAAGATGCGGCTGAACCTCCTGAAGTGCATTTTCGGTGCCAGCAGGGGAAAGTTCTTGGGACACCTCCTCACCCCCGTGGGGGTTGAGCTGAATCCCGACAAGGTCAAAGCCATCATGGAGCTGGGGTCACCCCAGAGTGCCAAAGAGGTGCAGCGATTGACAGGGAAGCTGGCAGGATTGAGCAGGTTCCTCTCTCGGGCCGGGGAGAAGTGCTCCCCCTTCTTCAAGACATTGAGGGGTGGCCAAACATTCGAGTGGACACAAGAGTGCGAGGAGGCATTTCAGGCCCTGAAGAGGCAGTTGACCCAGGCTCTACTGCTCCAAGGGCTGATGGAAGGGGAGGACCTATACTTGTATTTCAGGGTCGGAACAGAGGCCCTGAGCTCCGTCTTGGTTCGAGAAGAGTGGAAGAGGAAGCTCCCCATATACTATGTGAGTCAAATCCTAAGGAAGGTCGAGCTTCGATATCCGATCTTTGAAAAGTTGGCCTTCGCTCTAGTGATCTCAACCTGGAGGCTACAACCCTACTTATAGGCACACTCCATCTGAGTGGTGACTGACCACCCCCTCCGCAACATCTTTGATGGGGTGGAGCATTCAGTCAGGATAGCTAAGTGGTCGGTGGAACTGAGCGAGTTTGACATCTCCTTCGTCCCCTCGATCAAGGCCCAAGCAATGCCCGACTTTTTGGCTGACTACATGGTCGAGGTAGCGTCGGAAGAGCTCACTCGTCCGGCCTCGTGGAAGGTGAAGGTAGACGGTACTTCGGGGAAACATTCCTTAGGGGTGGGGGTAATCTTGGAAAGCCCCTAGGGGACAAGAATTGAGCAAATAGTGGTGGTGCACTTTCCCATCACTAACAACCAGGCCGAATACGAGGCCATAATAGCAGGGCTGCGCCTGGCTAGGGAGCTGGGGGTGCTCGACGTGAAGGTCCTCACTAACTCCATAGTGGTGGCTTCCCAGATCAATGGGGAGTTTGAGATGAGAGAGCCTACACTCTGGCTTTACTTAGCAAAAGTAAAGGGGGTCATCGGCACGTTTCATACCTTCTCCATCCGACACGTGCCCAGGGAGGATAACGAGTAGGTCAATTAGCTGGCAAAGTACGGTCCCGGGTGGGGGTTATTATTACGGATCTATTCCTCCCCTCCATAGAAGAGGGGGAGTTGATGGAGGTGCATCAACACCCCTCCTGTATGGATCCGTTCACAACCTTCCTTTCAACAGGGGAGGATCCGGAGGGGATGGACAAGAAGAACTTCAGATACAAGTCGGCGTACTATCTCCTCCGGGATGGGCATTTGTATCAGAAAACTCTTTCAGGGATGCTGGCCCGTTGCATAAGTGCTGAGAATCTTGGAAGAAGTCCACTCCGGGGAGTGTGGGAGCCACTCCGGGAGCCAGACCGTGGAAGGGAGGATCGTGAGACAGGGGTACTTCTGGCCAACCTTAGGCCACAATGTTGCGGTGTTCACAAAGAGGTGCCACAAATGCCAGTTATTTGCCCCCCTCCAACTACAACCGGCTCAACGCCTCAAGAGCATCATGGCCCCCATGGCCCTTTGCAATTTATGGAATGGATTTGGTTGTACCATTCCCCCAGGCCAGCGGGCAGAGGAGTTTCCTATTGGTAATGATAGATTATTTTTCTAACTGGCTGGAGGTGAAGACACTGGCAAAGGTGACCTCCCAGGTTATCAGGAATTTTATTTGGGGGGAGATCATCTGTCGGCATGGGCTACCCAAGGCCATTGTCACGGACAATAGGCCACAGTTCGCCAGTGCGAAATTCATCAGCTTTTGTGAGCAGCTTGGAATTGACCTCAAATTTTCCTCGATCCACCACCCCAGGAGCAACGGGCAGGTGGAGGAGGCAAACAAGATTATTGTGAATCTCCTGAAGAAGAAGGTTGAAAACCTGAAGGGGAGCTGGGTGGAGCAGCTTCCCTCGGTCCACTAGGCCATGACGACCACCCCCAACACAGCCACATGGGAGACCACCTTCAAGCTCTCCAATGGATGTGAGACAGTACTCCACAGAGAATTTGAAGTCCAGACGCCTCGGGTGGTCATGACACAGGAAGGAAGAAAAGAATGGCCGACTAAAAATTAGGAGGAGCTACGACTCTCCCTTGATATGGTGGAGGAGCTGCGTGACCTCTCCGCCATCCGACAGGAAGAGGTAAAGAGGAGAATGTCTAAGTACTTTGACAAGCACGTCAGAATCAAACAATTTATGGAGGGGGACTTGGTCTTGAAGAAGGTAGATGTAGCCGGAAGATCAGCAGTAGTGGGGAAGCTCAACCCCAACTGGGCGAGTCCATACATTGTGAAAGAGGCCTTGAAATCAGAAGTGTATCACCTTCAGAATTTGGAGGGCAAGACTCTGAGTATTACCTGGAGTGGTGATGAATTGAAGCGCTTTTATCTATAAAGTATGTAATTGGTGCCCTCTTTCCTAATGAAGCTTCTTCATATGCTGAGTCTCTTGCGATGATTCACATGAGTAGGTAGAGATTACACTCAGCAGATCCCGAGAAGATCCCGCTGCCAGGCTCTCACCTAGCTGACAGGTGTTGGGTACATTGGAATATATGTACCAGATTTGAAGAAGCCTCACCCTTCTCAATGATATACATCAAGGTGTATTTGATGTGCTTTGAGTTTATGTGTGCAGGTTAAGTAATTGCAGGGAAAGCATAAAAGTTTCTAAGTCCATGTGTCGACACCTAGAGGTGAAGTGTCGACACTTATGATGGCTAGTGTCGATACCCATTGAAGCTGTGTCGACACTTGGAGTAATTGTGTCGACCCCAGGAAGGCAGAGTCGACACCAGAAGAAAAGTGTCGACACATACATGCAGTGTCGACACACAGTGAAGAATTGTCAACATTATCTGTGTCGACACTTAGAGGCAGTGTCGACACCCAGAGAAACTTTGTTGACATCAAAGTGTCGACACCATGAGGCTGTGTCGACACTCAGCAAACTTCAACAAAGTTAAAGTACATGTCTCGACACAAAGGAGATGTGTCGACACTCAGCAAAGTTTCAACACATGAAGGCATGTGTCGACACAAAGGAGATGTGTCGACACTCAGCAAGTTTCAACACAAGAAGATGTGTCGACACACAGCAGAAATCAACTAAGTATTGAAGAAGAAGTATTTGTGTCGACACACACAACCAGTGTCGACACATTCAACAGAAGGCTTGTGTCGACACACAGGATCAGTGTCGACACATTCTGAAGAAGCAGTGTCGAGAAGCTGTTACAACAACACAAGGAGTTGTGTCGACACCATTAAGGCTAGTGTCGACACTTAGTCCACTTGTGTCGACACTTGGTCTATTTGTGTCGACACATAATGACTATCTGTCTCGACACTTTCAGACAGTGACAGTGATTTCAAGAAGTGACTGGATGACTTGACAGCTGCCATTTCAACCAGTCAACTGCAACTGTCAGAGCTGTCAGAAGGTTGTTAGAAACCGGATCAGTCGGTTACCTTGGAGGAAGACTATTTAAAGACCTTTCTCCTTCGACAGAAAGGATGAAGTAATCAATTGAAAAACAACACAAAAAAAGAAGAAGACCTTCAAGAGAAGATCTAAGAAGTTGGAGAGAGAGAGCTCCTTCTAAGAAGACCATCTGTTGAACCAGGCTGATAAGTAAGATTCAGATTGAGATCTGATTCACAAGACAGAAGTTGATTGAAGATCATCTTCAGGAGATTCAACCCTACTGTGTTCTAATTCAAGAAGCTTTGAAGAAAGCCAAGGTAGGTTGATCTCTACCAAGTTCATCCAAGAACTCATCAAGAAGCCAGTCAACTCATCTCTCTCTTTCAGAGTTGTGGTTATTTACCTTGTAAACTTTATTTTCTATAGGATCCTAAGGGATCTGAGTTGTAAGCCTATTTTATAAAGGCTGAGTGTAGGAGACTGTGTGCTCTGAGTGTAGGTCTTGTTGAAGACTGAGGTAGGGCCTTGTGCCTGAGTTGTAGGAGACTTTGCTCTCTGAGTGTAGGTCTTGTTGAAGACTGAGTGGTAGGGCTTTGTGCCTGAGTTGTAGGAGTGGGGACACTCTGAGCTGTAGGAACCTATTTAGGGTTCTGAGTTGTAAGATTTGAGGATCTGAGAAGAAGTGGAGAAGTTAGGCCGAATCTAGTACACTACTAGATAGGCGAAGGGGGAAAGTGGATGTACCCAGACCTTGGGGAACCACTATAAATCCTGTGTGCACTCTGTGTATGTTTGATTGTATGGTTGCTGTGTTGTGAAAATTATAAAATTGCATTTACTGTACAGTATTTCTGCCTTAAAATTAAAAAGACAAAGGTCACCTATTCACCCCCCCTCCCCCTCTAGGTGATTAGACATTATTTCTTTCAAGTGGTATCAGAGGGAGGTTCCTCAAAAAGTACATAACAGTCTGAGTAGGATCCTGTAGGCAGAAATAGAATAAACAAGAATCAAGAAAATGGGTTCTAGTGAGAATCACAAAGAGCTGGGGTCCATGAAATTGCCAATCTGTAGAAAAGAGATTTTTGGCATTTGGAAATAGAGGGTTAGACTCTTTATGGAAGCATCTGACCCAAGAATATACATCACAGTCAAAGAAGGGCCATATGTGCCAATGAAGATATCCATTCTAGATGCAAATCAGAAAACTCCTAAGCACTATTCAGAAATGACCAAAGATGAAATCATTCTGGCCACTATGGACAAGAGGGCACATAATATTATTGTTAGTGCAATTGATGATGCAACATTTCAGAATTTAATTCACTGTAAAACTTCAAAGAAATGTGGGACACATTAACATTCTATATGGAGGGATCAGAAGAAGTAAGACAAGACAAGAAGTCTTTGTTAAATCAGGAATATGAAAGCTTCAGACAAGGAAAGTCTAATAGCATTACTGAATGCTACAAGAAGTTCTATAGGATAGTAAATGAATTGATGTCGTATGGAAGAGAATTCAACAACTATGAGCTGAATGACAAGTTCTTAAGATCCCTGACTAAGGACAGGGATACCAAAATTTGTGCCATTAGGGAAATGGCCAAATTAGCAGATATACCTCCTCCAACTTTGTTTGGAAAACTGTTATCTTATGAGATGCAGTTAATGGTTAGAAAGGAGGAAGAGAAGACTACTAGAGTGGAGCACAAGGAAAGATCTATGGCCTTCAAGACTGAAGCCACTAGGAAGTATATAAGCAAGTCTCCATCTCCACCTCAAATAGTTGCTGAGGCTGTGACAGATAATTCAGAAAGCAAGAATTCAGATAGCAGTGAAAGTGATGAAGATTTTGCAGCTTTCACTAGGCATTTTCAAAAGTTTCTGAAGAAGAAGCAGTGGAGGTCTAAGCCTTCCACTTCTCAGCCAAAAGATGGCTATTATCAAAAAAGAAAGTCATCAAGGAATGAAAGAAGCAGATCCAAGCCAAGCAAAGCTACATCTTCAAAGATTGTGTGCTATTGCTGCAATAGACAAGGACATGTAGTGGCTGACTGTCCTGAAAAGAGGAAGGAGTCAACTGAAAGAAAGAAGACACAGTTTAAGGGCAAAAAGGAAAAGTCCTTTGTTGCCAAGAAAGACAAAAGTTTGACTGATCAGTCATCTTCAGAAACAGATTCAGAAGCTGAAGCCTATATTGGATTGTTTGCTGAAGAGGAAGAAGATGAGTTCATGCAGTTAATGAATTCAATTTATGAGCATGAGGACAATCAGTGCAAAGGGCTGATGGCCTTATCTGAAGGAGACAAAATCCATGATCAGCTTGGACCAAGTAAGGTACAAAGTTGTTCTTCCAGTTCAATTTCTAGTACTGAGTCAGAATCAGATACATCTGCATCAAGTGATGTGGGTGGGTCTGAATCTGAAGGAGATAATCATCAGTTAATTGATGAATATAGGGACTTGTTGCAGGCCTTGAAGAAAAGCAAAACCTTAGCCAAAACTCAGGAAAAGGAGATTGCTAGTCTTAAATTGGCTGCTGCTGATTCAGACAAGTTGTTTGATCAGAAACTGAATGAAATAGACAGGATGAAGAACATTACTGTTATTCAGATGGGTACTATTACATTTAAGAATGATCAAATTAGAAATCTGGAGGCTAGACTTCAGAAGGAGAGAGAAATTGTTGCAAGTTTTTCTAAATCAAAATATGTTTTACCTTTGATACATGAGTTTGTACCTCATAAGGGTAAAACTGGATTGAGGTTTACAGAACCTGCCTAGACAGTTAAGTCCAAATCTAAGTGCAAAGCCCCAACACTAAACAAGAAGGCTGCAGTAGAAAATCCAGCTAGGGTGGTACCTAAACAAAGGTACAACAGGTTTGAGTGTTGGTGTTGTGGAAAGATAGACCACTTTGCCATAGATTGTTGGCACAATTCAAGTGTCAAGAAGAGTAGAAAACTACCTGCTAGAAGAGCTACAGGTAGTTTTGTTAAAAGTCAAACTAACCTGCACCAAGGACCCAAGAATTATTTGGGTTCTAAGGTTAAGTAATCTGTTTTGCAGGTGAGTCCAAGTGGCCATGCCCCTATATGGTACTTGGACAGTGGATGTTCCAGACACATGACTGGAACAAGGGGGTTGCTGAAGGACTATACACTAATCAAGGATGGCCCTAAAGTTACCTTTGGTGGTTCAGAAAAAGGAATCATCAAAGGCTTTGGTAACATTTCTAGTAACCAAATTATAATTACTCAAGTAGCTTATGTAAAGGGTTTGAGACATAACCTCATTAGCATAAGTCAGCTGAGTGATTTAGGATATGACATCTCATTTGTCAAGGATGGTTGTCATATCAAAAGGTCAAGTGATCAAAAGATCATTCTGACAGGATATAGGAAGAAAAATGTCTATTGTCTAGACATTATGTGTGAGAACATTGTTTCTCCTATTTGTCTTGTAGCTGATGAGAAAGTCTCACATTGTGTTAAATGGCACAAGAGGCTGGCTCATCTTAACTATAAGACAATTGGCCAACTCTTTAGCAAAGAGTTAGTGAGGAATGGTTCTCAGGTTAAGTGTATAAAGGATGGGATATGCTCAGCTTGTCAAAAAGGCAAGCAGACCAAATCCACCTTTCATAGCCTTGAGAACAAAGATGCTGTGAGGTGTCTATACCTCTTGCATATGGATCTTTTTGGTCCTATGCTAGTTCACAGCCTAGGTAGGAAGGTCTACACATTTATGGTTGTAGATGACTATTCAAGGTATTCCTGCGTGTTCTTCCTTAGACAAAAATCTGAAACCCCAAGTATCTTATATAGTTTTGTTAAACAAATTTAGAATGAATTGGACAGTATAGTGGTCAAAATTAGAAGTGACAATGGTACTGAATTTCAGTCTAAAAGTATGACAAAACTGTGTGAAGAATTTGAAATTTTTCAGGAATTTTCTTCACCAAGAACACCTCAGCAAAATGGTATTGCTAAAAGGAAAAATAGAACCTTGATAGAGGCTGGTAGAACCCTATTGAGTGACACATCTCTCCCAGAATATTTCTAGGCTGAGGCAGTAAACACTGCTTGTCATGTGATCAATAGGGCTACTATCACCAAGAGCCACAAGAAGGCCCCCTATGAGATTGTGAAGGGCAGAAAACCAAATTTATCCTATTTCAGGATCTTTGGTTGCAAGTGTTATATCCTTAACAATGGTAAGTCTTATCTAACCAAGTTTGCTGCCAAATCCCAAGAGGGGATCTTTGTTGGGTACAGTAATAATAGTAAGGCTTATAGGGTCTACAACTTGATTACTCAAGTTGTAGAAGAGTCTGTTCATGTAGTTTTTGATGAAGCTAGACTTATTAACAATGAATTGCCAAGAAGTATTTGCAGCTCTACAGGTGTAACTGAGAAGATGGACAAGCTTACCTTAATAGAAGGTTCTTCTGCAAGTCAGCAAGTGGAAGATGGTGGATGTTGTCCAGGGGGAGTTCAAGATACTCCTGATGCTGAAGAAGACCAAGAGATGCAGCTAAATGAAGAGACTGAAGGTGTACAACCTGAAGACAGGCTGCCTCCAGCAAATAGGCACTTAAAGGATCATCCAGCTAATCAAATAATTGGAGATCCCAGACAAGGGGTGCAAACAAGGAGCAGGAATATAAGTACAGTTCTTTACTCCAGTTTTCTATCCCAAGTAGAGCCAAAGAAGTTTGAAGAAGCAATCCTAGACCCTCATTGGATTGAGGCCATGCAAGAGGAGCTGAATCAATTCAAAAGATGCAAGGTCTGGGAGCTAGTTCCTACACCCAAGGACCATAACATTATTGGAACTAAGTGGATCTTTAGGAACAAGTTGGATGAGAATGGAATCATCATAAAGAATAAAGCTAGACTTGTTGCAAAGGGATATAGGCAGGAAGAAGGTATTGATTTTGATCAAACCTTTGCTCCAGTAGCAAGACTGGAAGCAATAAGGATGTTCCTTGCCTATGCAACATATCAAGGATTTAAGGTATATCAAATGGATGTTAAGTCAGCTTTTCTGAATGGAAATCTGAAGGAAGAAGTCTATGTAGAGCAGCCATCAGGTTTTGTTGATTCTCTTAAACCTGATTATGTTTATAGACTTAGGAAGGCTTTGTATGGGTTAAAACAAGCCCCAAGGTCTTGGTATGAAACCCTGTCTAGTTTCCTCATTGAGAACAAATTCTCAAGGGGGAAAATAGACAAGACTCTATTCCTTAGGGAATCCAGAGGCAAGATTATCTTAGTCCAAATATATGTAGATGACAAAATATTTGGGCCTACAGAAAGTAGTCTTTGCAGAAAGTTTGCAAAACTCATGCAAGAACAATTTGAAATGAGCAGTATGGGGGAACTTAAGTTCTTCTTGGGTCTCCAAGTTAGACAGACTGAGGATGGTTTATCCATATGCCAGTCTAAGTTCACCCTAGAGTTGATAAGGAAGTATGGTATGGAATCATCCACTACCATGAAAACTCCTATGGGGTCAAACATGTCTCTAAGCAAAGATGATGCAGGGAAACCTGTAGATGAAACTTTGTATAGAGGGATAGTTGGCTCCCTACTGTATTTGACTGCTAGTAGACCAGATATCATGTATGCTACATGTGTCTGTGCTACGTACCAAGCTTGCCCTATAGAATCTCATTTGACAGCAGCCAAAAGAATTTTGAGATATCTTAAGAGCACACCTTATCTAGGCCTTTGGTACCCTAGGGATGGAGATTTTGTACTGACAGGTTATTCAGATGCAGATTTTGCGGGCTACAAGGAAGATAGGAAGAGTACTATAGGAACATGTCAATTTCTAGGTGGAAGGCTGGTGTCATGGAGTAGCAAGAAGCAGACCAGTGTGGCCATCTCCACAGCTGAGTCAGAGTATGTTGCTGCAGTAAGCTGCTGTGCACAACTACTATGGATACAACACCATCTAGAAGATTATGGTATTCAAGTAAGTAGAACACCTTTATTTTGTGATTCTACTAGTGTCATTTCTATTACAAATAATCCTGTCTCCCATAGTAGGACTAAGCACATAAAAATTAAATACTATTTTCTAAGAGAACATGTAGAAAAAGAAGACATTTCCCTAGAATATGTTAAGATAGATAATCAGTTAGCTGATATGTTTACTAAGCCCCTAGATGAAACCAAATTCAATAAGTTTAAAATTGAATTAGGTATGATAAACTTAGAATAGTTTAAATTGGCTAAGTAAAATAGTGTCGACACACAGAGTTGTATGTGTCGACACATAGAAGTGGTGTCGACATTTCAAAAAAATGGTGTCGACACATCTAGGAAGTCTGTGTCGACACTTCAGAGAATTAGTGTCGACACATGCGGTGTAGGTGTCGACACATCCAGGGTGGTGTCGACACTTAGGATTTACACAGAATTCGTCTAGTAGGGTCTCGACTAAGTGTCGAGCTGAGATATATAAGTGTCGACACATATATTCTGTCAACTATATTTGTGTCAACACATAGTTGTCGAGACATTAGAAGTAACTGTCGACACTTTTCAACAGTGTCGACACATTTCAAGTATTTTGACGCGCCTTTTCACTTTCAATTATAGAAAGGTATAAATAGGTCATCACCATTGTTTGTCGACACACTCACCTTAGTTTCGAGACCAAACTTGTGTGTCGACATCTCTCTTCTCTAAATTCAAAATTTATTCAAACCCTAATGGCGCCCAAGCTAGAAGAGAACATTAATGAAGGTTATGAGCTCGTGCGACATGCCTTTGATGACGCGAAACCAGAAATCCAAGGTGTGGTAACCCTAGTTGCTGAGACTGGGTTAGAGTATCTTGTTTATGAACCAATCAAGATATGGAAGAAGGAGGTCCTTGAATTCTTGAGTGCAGCTACTCTTGATGAATCTAAACTCAAGATTAAGTCCAAAGTTCATGGGGCAAAAGTCAAGATTACCCTGAAAAATCTAAGAAAGATTCTACATCTCCCTAGAACTACAGAAGAGGAAGATGTACCTGCTTCAAAGACAAGGGAGGCACTGGCATGGTGTGGACTTGATTCAAGCCTGAAGATTAGATCAGTGTTCAACAGGAAAGGCATGAACATGCAGGGCAAGTTATTATCTGAAGTAGTGGGCAAGGTGATGCTGAGCAAGCCTGGTGGGCATGATAGGATATTAGCTCACATGTTCAGTTTGATGACAAGGATTATTTTCAAACTTAAAACTGATTGGTCAATAGTCATGTTTGATAAGATAAAGGAAAGTTTGAAGAAGCCAAATCTGGGTAGGATTATGAGTTTATACTTAGCTGGAAGTATCCCTGAAGTGATGAACCAAGCTGCAGGTTCAAAGATAAACCACATGAGGAGAATGGATGTAAGAATTTTCTCAAGGTGGGATAGAGTGTTGACAAACGAAATGCCAACTCCAGAAAAGGAAACCCCATAGAATTAGAGGAAGACAGTCATTATGGCACAAGAATCCTCAAGTAGCTCAGAGGAACTAGTGGTTTTTAGTTCTGATGATGGAGAAGATGACCATGCTGGACAGTCACCAGAAAGACAGGAAGATGCTCAGAGGCAGGGGGAGCTACCATCAGCTAGCCCTATTCACCTGGTTCGACACCAGGGGGAGCCTCTACATGTGGATGAGTCAACTCATTTAGAGAGTGAAAGGGCTACTCAAACCATTCTAGAGGTAATCACTGAAGTTAATCAATTAAATTTCAATATTGAGGATGAAGTTCTGACTGAATCATTACTTGATGTTGATCAGCATAAACAGTCGCATAGTCAACCACAAGATGCTGTCATGGAGGACACATCAGTTGCTGATAAAGTAGACTCAGTTGCTCCTGAGATCAGAGATTCTCCAGTTCAACCTCAACATGTGTTTACACTAGAAGAGCTGTTCCTTGATCTTTTACAGACTGACTTTGAGGGAGAGAAAGCAGCTGTTGAGGGGAGAAGGTCAATCTGGAGGGGGAGCATGTAGAGGAGACTGCTAGAAAAGAGACTGAAGAGCAAAGAAATGCTGAGGAGCTACCAAGGACTGAGATGGATTTACATCCTAGTCCTAAGGACAGAGTATACATTGCCAGTACTTCTGCTTCAGAGGATGAAAAGGCTGCTAGAGCCAAGAAAAGAAAGTTCCAGGTCTTCAAGAGAAGAAGCCAGACCTACAAGAAAGCACTGTAAACTATAGTTCCACAACAAGCCCCAACAGCTGATTATAGTTCATTGATGGTGGCTTTGCAGATTAAGCTAGATGAGCAAAGGAAGGCTTTACAAACTTATATGGATGAAGGCCATAAATCACTTCAATTTGATCTGGCTCAAGACATAAAATCTATAAGATTTGAAGTGAATCAAAACAAGAAGGAAATGATTGATTGTTTCCATAAAGGAGGGAATGCAGTGGTCTATCTGGCTACTCATCAAGAGAACTTAAAGAAACAGATTGATGACTTGGCAGTGAAACAAGGATATGTCCTGGAAAACCAAATTAGAATGAATGACAATTTAACTGAATCACATAATGTGATAGTCACTGAAATGCAGAATCTAGCTGCTGCTCAAACTACAGCAAGGACTGCTGCCAAGGCTGAATTTGATAAGCAATTACAAGAAAGCCTAACTGCTGTTAAAACTGCAATTGAAGATTCTCATAAGGCAATTACTGAAAAGCTACAAAGGTTAAAACCTTTTTATAAAGATGGAGTTAATTATTTAAATGCTCAAATCAGATTCCAAAAGGATGATCTTAGGGATCATATAGAAAGAGTAGTCATAAAGGGGGAGAGGGTGTTAGTCAAAGCAGGCTCTGATCATGCAAAAATGGATTTCAAACTCCATCAGAGCTACCCTTGGATATCCACCCTTGTGTGATGATGATAATGTGGCAGAGTCTGGAATTAATCCTGCATATTTCGGAGGAGAACAAGCTGAAGTGGCTCAAGTGATATATCCTCCTGTAGATTTTGACATGATACATCAGGAGGTACAATCTATGTATAGTCCTCCTGAGGGTAATCAGAATGTTATTCTTGAGAAAGTAATACAGCCTGTAGCAGAGGCAATATTAAAAGAGCAAGAGGCTTTATTAAAGGAACAAGAGGCCCAATTATCTAAGAAAAGGTTCAGAGAGCAGGCTGAATTAAGGCCAGACTTTGAGCAATGGAGCCCAACCTCTAGGAATATCATATTAACTGCTTGGAAGGCTGCAAAGGATAATTTCCTAGAGAGGGGCAAATGGTATTCTGACCAGGAATGGAAAAAGCATGAAGCTAGGCAAGAGGCCATAGTTCAATACAGAAGGAAGGCTAAATTAGGGAAGCTACCTCCTAATGCACAGGAGCCTAGCAAGTATTTCCCTAAGCCTTATCACTATTTTGAAAGATAGAAGATAAGGGCTGAAGAACAGAAAAAGAAAGATCTTAAGGGTAAGAAGCCTGCTGATGACAATGATGCTCCTGTTCAAGCAAAGATTCAATCTAGAAAGGGCATTGTTATCAAGGAACCAGAGCAGCCATAGGATAGAATTTTCTTAAGTTTACAATTTGTAATCATTTGCATTAAACTCTATGTAAACTTTTGATTAATGAAAATGTTTGAAGTTGTAAGAACAATGTTATATGTTCAATCTATTACATTATTGTTCTGAGATAATTATTTATACATGTTCTATTTATACATGTTTAGTTCTTACCCTGTCATATAATACTGTTATACATCATATTGAGTATTTGTTATGTATGGTGTATATCATTGACTAAGGGTTATGACTTCTCCAAATAAGGGGAGATTGTTGGGTACATTGGAATATATGTACCTGATTTGAAGAAGCCTCACCCTTCTCAATGATATACATCAAGGTGTATTTGATGTGCTTTGAGTTTATGTCTGCAGGTTAAGTAATTGCAGGGAAAGCATAAAAGTTTCTAAGTCCATGTGTCGACACCGAGAGGTGAAGTGTCGACACTTATGATGGCTAGTGTCAACACCCAGAGAAGCTGTGTCGACACTTGGAGTAATTGTGTCGACACCAGAAAGGCAGAGTCAACACCAGAAGAAAAGTGTCGACACATACAAGCAGTGTCGACACACAGTGAAGAATTGTCAACATTATCTGTGTCGACACTTAGAGGTAGTGTCGACACCCAGAGAAACTTTGTCGACATCAAAGTATCGACACCAGGAGGCTGTGTCGACACTCAGCAAACTTCAACAAAGTTAAAGTACATGTGTCGACACAAAGCAGATGTGTCGACACTCAGCAAAGTTTCAACACATGAAAGCATGTGTCGACACAAAGGAGATGTGTCGACACTCATCAAGTTTCAACACAAGAAGATGTGTCGACACACAGCAGAAATCCACCAAGTATTGAAGAAGAAGTATTTGTGTCGACACACTCAACCAGTGTCGACACATTCAACAGAAGGCTTGTGTCAACACACAGGATCAGTGTCGACACATTCTGAAGAAGCAGTGTAGAGAAGCTGTTACAACAACACAAGGAGTTGTGTCGACACCATCAAGGCTAGTGTCGACACTTAATTCACTTGTGTCGACACTTGGTCTATTTGTGTCGACACATAATGACTATCTGTCTCGACACTTTCAGACAGTGACAGTGATTTCAAAAAGTGACTGGATGACTTGACAGCTGCCATTTCAACCGGTCAACTACAACTGTCAGAGCTGTCAGAAGGTTGTTAGAAACCAGATCAGCCGGTTACCTTAGAGGAAGACTATTTAAAGACCTTTCTCCTTCGACAGAAAGGATGAAGTAATCAATTGAAAAACAACAAAAAGAAGAAGAAGACCTTCAAGAGAAGATCTAAGAAGTTGGAGAAAGAGAGCTCCTTCTAAGAAGACCAGCTTGAACCAGGCTGATATGTAAGATTCATATTGAGATCTGATTCACAAGACAAAAGTTGATTGAAGATCATCTTCAGGAGATTCAACCCTACTGTGTTCTAATTCAAGAAGCTTTGAAGAAAGCCAAGGGAGGTTGATCTCTGTCAAGTTCATCCAAGAACTCATCAAGAAGCCAGTCAACTCATCTCTCTCTTTCAGAGTTGTGGTTATTTACCTTGTAAACTTTATTTTCTGTAGGATCCTAAGGGATCTGAGTTGTAAGCCTATTTTATAAAGGCTGAGTGTAGGAGACTGTGTGCTCTGAGTGTAGGTCTTGTTGAAGACTGAGGTAGGGCCTTGTGCCTGAGTTGTAGGAGACTTTGCTCTCTGAGTGTAGGTCTTGTTGAAGACTGAGTTGTAGGGCTTTGTGCCTGAGTTGTAGGAGTGGGGACACTCTGAGCTGTAGGAACCTGTTTAGGGTTCTGAGTTGTAAGATCTGAGGATCTGAGAAGAAGTGGAGGAGTTAGGCCGAATCTAGTACACAACTAGATAGGCGAAGGGGGAAAGTGGATGTACCCAGACCTTGGGGAACCACTATAAATCCTGTGTGCACTCTATGTATGTTTGATTGTATGGTTGCTGTGTTGTGAAAATTGTAGAATTTCATTTACTGTACAGTATTTCTGCCTTAAAATTAAAAAGGCAAAGGTCAATTATTCACCCCCCCTCTAGGTGATTAGGCATTATTTCTTTCAACAGGGCTGGATGTCACTTGTGTGTGTCTACCCAGACCCCAAGCAGATCCCGCTTCCAGACTCTCACCTAGCTAGCAGGGCTGGATGTCACTCGTGTGCGTCTACCCGGACCCCGAGCAGATCCCGCTGCCAGACTCTCACCTAGCTGGAAGGGCTGCATGTCACTCATGTGTGTCAACTTAGACCCCGAGCAGATCCCACTGTCAGGCTTTCACCTAGCTGGCAGGGCTGGATATCACTCGTGTGTATCTACCAGGACCCTGAGCAGATCCCGCTATCAGGCTATCACCTAACTGGCAGGACTGGATCTCACTCATGTGTGTCTACCTGGATCCCGAGCAGATCCTGCTTCTAGGCTCTCACCTAGCTGACAGGGCTGGATGTCACTCGTGTGTGTCTACTCGGACCCCGAACAGATCCCGTTGTCATGCTCTCACCTAGCTGGCAAGGCTGGATATCACTCATGTTTGTTAACTCATACCCCGAGCAAATCCCGCTGTCAGTCTCTCACCTAGCTGGCAGGGCTGGTTCTCACTCGTGTGCGTCTACCCGGACCCCGAGCAGATCCCACTAACAGGATCTCACCTAGCTTGTAGGACTGGTTGTCACTTGTGTGCATCTACCAGGACCCCGAGAAGATCCCGCTGCCAGGCACTCACCTAGTTGGAATGGCCATGTCACTCATGTGCGTCTAACCGGACCCCGAGAAGATCTCGCTGCCAGGCTCTCACCTAGCTGGCAGGGCTGGATGTCACTCGTGTGCGTCTACTCAGACCCCAAGTAGATCTCACTGCCAGGTTCTCACGTAGCGGGCATGGATAGATGTCACTCATGTGCGTCTACCCGGACCATGAGCAAATCCCACTATCATGCTCTCACCTAGCTGGCAGGGCTAGTTGTCACTCGTGTGTCTTCCCGGACCCCAAGCAGATCCCGCTTCCAGGCTCTTACTTAGCTAGCAGTGCTGGATGTCACTCCTCTGCGCCTACCCGGACCCCGAGCAAATCCCACTGGCAGGCTCTCACCTAGCTGACAGGGATGGATGTCACTCGTGTGTGTCAACCCGAACCCCGAGCAGATTCCGCTGTCAGGCTCTCACATATCTGGCAGGGCTGGATGACATGCGTAAGAGTCTACTCCGTTTGTTAACTGGCTGGCAAGACAGGTCTCAATGAACAAAATAATGTTAGAAGTCGAGGGCCCAGACATCCAAATTACCAAGGAAGAAGTCTCAAAGTCAACGAAATGGGTCCAACAGTCGCCCATCACCCAAGATAATTGCCAAGGCGGCGAGAACCAAGGCCGCGCCGCATGAGGATCAGCTAGCACGGAACCCGGCGGCTCGGTTGCCCGCCGAGTCATCTTCCCTACTCTAGCGAGCAGGCGGCATAGAGGACCTGGACTAAGAAGGCGGGTCTCCACTCGCCAGTCGGCTAACCAAGCTCCTAAGTTCCCTAAGCTAAGTCCTCAGGGGATGCGCGATCTCGCTGGCGGGACGCGAAATAAGGTACTGCAAACGGGAGGACCAAAATAAGCTGCAAACACAAAAGAAGAGAGGATCCAAATAGCACAGAAGCATTGTAAGTAGCAGTAACTTATACATATATATGAGAGTCGTGTACAGAACAGTTCATTGATGGAAAAAAATACAAGATCGGGACTCAGCCCGCGTTTACATTATAATAAAAGTAACATACATAAGAAGCGAGGCGCGGGAATTCGGCGAGGTGAGCTCTTGAGCGACAAGCCCTAGATGGGCTGGTAGGACTTGTCTCCTGGCCTGGGTACCGGAAGGAATAATGTCGGTGCCACGTCACTCGCAGAAAGGCCCGCGCCCTTGCTCTTAATGATATCGGCCCGCCGTAGAGTCTTTAGGCTATACTTCCCCGTACTGGCAACGTTCTTCTACATCATTTCCTCCAGCTCATACTCGGTATAGTGCCCGAGTTGGAAGCTGCTGCTGGAGAGCGGTGGGAGAGCCGCTGCGGCCTCCAGCACTCGCACCCGTGCCTGTAACACTTCTTTTTCTTTCTCTAAAATGGCGACGGCGGCATCAGCTGCGTCCTCCCTCTCTCTCTGTCGCTCCGCCTCCTCCTGGGCGAGGTGGCGAGACTCCTCCTTCTCGTCCACCTGCCTCTTGAGCGAGGGGGCGTTCTACTCTATTTGTGTGCACCACCAGCCAACCATGTGGTCCAGCTCCAGGCTATAGAGCTGGGCCCACACGCTCTCGTGGATCAACACCCGTGTGGCCTCCTCGTCGTAAATGGCGGCGTCCTCCCGCGAGTAGAGGCTGAACGAGAAGTTGTCGTCCTCCCCGCTAATGGTTTCCTGTTCTAGCCAGCTCGGCAGCAGGGTGGAGATGATCGCCTGGTTCGACTCCTTGTCCCACAACAGGAGGGGGACATCGAGCTTGTCTAGGCACTTCTCGCCGTAGCTGAAGTTACGGTGCCCTCTTGGCACCGGATTCACGGTGGACCGCGTCTCTTCTTACGTCTTGGAGGTGCCAGCTGCCTCACTAGGGGCGCCGCTGGCTGATGCAGTCGCGGGGGCGGGGTCCTTGGTCGGCTGGGCTGTCGGGGCCTTGCCTTTCCTTTGGGCCGCAGTAGTCACATCGCCTGTGGTCTTCACCTTTTTGGGCTGCGACGGTGGAGGTTGTTCGTGGCTGGGCCACTTTTGGGCGACAGATGTCGGGGTCTCGCGGTTTGGGGCGGTTGCGGCTTCGGCATAGGCGAGCTCGCTGGAAGTGAGCTGCGCGCTCTCGTAAGGAGGATGCAGGGGGATGTACCGCTCGCATGCAAGAGGAAAGTTAAAGCAGAAAAAAATATCAAAGTAGAAAGGAGAAGCGCGAGTAGATTACATTCCCCAAGCGGGACGGGGGCGAGGTTGTCCAGATTCTGATGCTGGAAGGCAACCTCAAAGTTCTTCCCGGCAAAGAACCCGCACAGCTACGCTTTATGGCCCCCAAGCTAGGGGTGGTAGCTCGCATCACTGAGCTGTACCGGCGAGAAGGGGACGTTGCCGAAGTCCCCCTTGACAAACATGAATTTCTTGAGCCAATTATGGCTCTTAATGACGGTCTCCCGCACCTTGACGCGGCTGCTGGAGAAGTAGGTGGTCCCGTCCTTGTTCGCACAGAAAGAGAACAGCTTGCAGAAAACTGCGAGGCTGAACTAAACCCGCTCTTCCCATAGGAAGCGGGTGAATCCGACCATAACAGCTATGGAATTTAGGGTCATCTGTCCTGGGATAACCCCGGAGTATTTCAATACCTGGCGAACCTCCGACCATAGTGGAAGCCGAAGGCCCGCCTCGAAGTGCGCCAAGGGGATAGCGAGCTCCCCTCCAGAAAGGTTGTTCATCTTTTCCCCCTCTCCAGCTCGCCTCGCCACGAAACCTGGCGGAACATAGTCGTCTATACCGTCGAAGAATTCACCTTCAGAAATGGAGGCGAGGGGAACTCTTGCTCAGAGAAATTCCAAGTACACATGCTCCGCCCATCTGCATTGCCGCTACCACCACCCATCTCGCAGGAAGTTTACTGAGTGGGACAAAGTTGTTCTCGCAGGTGGCGGATGAGTCGAAGGTCATAGGAAGCAAGGGATAAGGGTAAATATTAAATACGGTGTGTAAGAAAGGGCCGGCAGGGCCTATTTATAGAAAGAAAAAGGGCGGGAAAAATGTTCCGCCGGCGGGAAAAGTGCGGATAGCAAAATACGTCGCAACGCTTCGGCTTCCGTGCCCACCGCAGATTTATACAAGCTCGCGGGACTGCTGCGAAGATTATTCGATAGCAAGCTACGTTCCCCACGACCGCCCAAGAGGTGAGCGAGCTGTGACTCACGCCCTCCTGAGAGGCGAGCGAGCTGCGACTCACGCCCGCCTAGAACAGTAGGTGAGCCGAGCAGACTCGTAATCTACGATCTTCCGGCCCGCTCCCGCCAACATTAAACTGGCTGGTTGGGCGAGCCGATTCAACAAGCTTGCGCCCACTTAAAGAAGTGATAGGCTAGTAAGAGCGCTTCATTCGCATTCCCCACCAGAGAACTAAACGGAAACACAATAAAAGCAACAGAGGACGAGCATTAAGCCCATTGCCGGGTGAGAGAAGTCTCAGATTATTATAGACATTAAAAAATGTTCTTAGATAGCCCTCCTAAATAAGTTGGTCTAGAATGCGGATGCGGTCCTGGATCGGTGATCGGTATCGAGGAAGGGGTTGGTGGCTCAATACTGGATCCATTTCCACCAGCCCCGCACTTGAGTCCCAGATCGAGGGGGGGGGGGGGGCATGCGAGGACAGTGATACTCGTGAACCGCCACCAACTCCTGCTGGGCCAGGCCGAATTACTCCATATCGTGCCTGAACCGCTCCTCGGCCCGCGTTATCTGCACCTTGGGAGAAGTAACCTTGTCTCCGTCAGCTGGGCACCTCGCTCCCTCGAGGACCGCAAGTCGCTCCTCTACTTCAGCCTTGTCCTTATCAACCCTTTTGAAGACCTCCTGAAGCAACAGTGTGAGTTTCTGAAACAGCTGCGTCACCTGCCTCTTCATCCCCTCCGCATCCATCGGGTCGCTTAGATACTTTGACATGTGATCTGTATAAGGGGGAGGAGAATATCACTCGCTCATTTCAACATCAGAGGAGGAGATCGTGTTGAAACCTGCAAAGGGGGTGGGGGGGTGGGGGTCAGAGGGAATGAGCGATAACAAGCAGGCACATGTACGAGCTCACCGGGTGTCGGCATGTCGCACGTACTAGCTGATGGCCGAAAGGAGCCCGGCTGGCCCTGGAAGAGTCCTCCCTCAAGAACTGCAAAGGATTTCCCCAGCCCAGGGGGAATCGGCAACTGGGAAATCTCCGGAGGGGGTTGCCTCTGGCCCGAAGGGCTGGCGGCCCGCTCAGTTGACAGCGGGAGGGAATGGCCCCGTTCCCCTCCATCACCTCCATCCTCGCGAGGCGGCACCTGCGGAAAGAGAAGCCAGAGGCAAAGTGGCGAATCAAGCGGGATGCTCACATACCTAATGGGTAACCTCGGCGCCGCCCGCCGAGATGGATCCCGAGAGGTCATTCGCTGGAGATCGCCTGACAATTTTCCCTTTCACTGGTCAGAACAGGGGGCCGGGCGATCCATGCGCCAACCAGGGGCGGCCTCGAGAGCCTCAGCCCTAGTCCCCTCCCTTGCGGCTGCTGGTCGAGCTCGCATCTCCTCGGACACAGGCATCGTGCAGCTGCAGCTCACAGAGAAGGCTAAAAGAAGGCGGGATTTTTCCAAAGGGTCTGATAGCGTGTTTATAGAGTGATGGTAGGACCCACCAAAAGATTCCTTCCAGCGCAACAAAGCACTCACCGAACACGTGGGTTGGATCATTCTTTCCGAGCTTGGTCAAGCACAAAAAGAGCGGGGATTGTGTAAAACCCTGTGTTCACCAAGTGGGTCCACTAGACAGGGAGAGCGGACCAAGACGACCAGTCTACTCCAGAATAGTATGCGGGCAAACTCAGAATAGCCAGCCCGCTCCCACCAAAGATAGGCACACAAGCTGCACGGGCTGGCCCACCCAGCCCACGTCTGCCCGGGGTTCGTCGAATGAAGCTCGTCATTTGTTGAGCGGAGCTCAGCCTCCTTCAAGCTAACCTTGTGAGTTAGAATCCTGGGTTCGTCAAACTAAGCTCGACAAGATCAATGCCTATGGAATTCCTTCTATAGTAATAGTCCCAGACCGGCCAGCCCGCTCTCCCATAGGTGACCTAGCTGCCAGCCCGCCTCAGAGCGAGGGTCGGCAGGCTACTGCGACCTGGCTCGTGCTCGCCCAAGGAGGGAAGGAGAGCTGCGGGAGCCAGGTCGTGTCTGCTTCAGCGAGGTGGAGAGTTGTGGCGAGCCGACCTCCAAATCCTTGAAACCTGCCCAGTGGGTCCCGGAGGTAAAATTGACTAGATGCCCTTTGAAAGTTGTTTAACTAAAGGCTAGTTAATCACTTAGAGGGGGGGGGGGGGTGAATAGGTCATTGAAAATTTTATTGGTTCTTTGCAGATTTCAACTTAAACTATCTAGAGCTTGTCCTTAGATCCTACAATAAGAAATAAAACAAGCAACACAACAAACACAAAGATTTATAGTGGTTCCCCAATTGGGTACATTCACTTTCCCTCTCACCTATCCAACAGATTTGTTGGACTATGCAAAAACTCCACCAATATGCTTCTCAGAGCTTACACCTCAGGCCCTCAGCCTTTTACACAGATTCTTCACAGAATACAAACTCAGAACCACAAGGGTTCCTACCTCAGAGCATTGTAGAGCTCCTACAGCTTAGTGATCCACTAATCACCTACCTCCGCCTTATTTCTAAGGCCTACAACTTAGGCTCTTCATCCCTACAGCTTCAGGAACATAGCCCTACTCTCAAAGTGCTGCAGCACTCCTACAACTTTGTACCCTTCCAGGTACCTACAACTCAGCGTCCTCCAAGGTCTACAACTCAGTGACACACTTGTCACCTATAGCTCAGTGACTCTCCAGTCACCTACCACAGGCACAAGGCCCTACAATCAGGTGGGGAGGACAACCCTGCCTCAGATCCACACTTAGATCCTACCTCAGAGAGCAGCACTCTCCTACCTCAGGTAATTAATCCATACAGCTCAGATTAACACTTGGATCCTACCTTAGTACCCCAACAAGGCACCTACCTCAGTGACTAATTAGTCACCTATCTCAGGCACAAAGTGTCCTACAATCAGATTCAGATAAACTGAATCCTACAAGAAGTAAATTAGAATGTTTAAGAGAAATAACACAATTGACTTAGAGATAAGTCTCTAAGTCTACCTTGCTGTACTGAGCAGATATCCGTTCAGCACACTTGTTGTACAAGGAATTAGTCCTCTTCTACAGCTAACACTTTTCTGTTGCACATATGAGCAGCTACCAGCTTGTTGAATGGATGAATCAGCTTCTCTGTTCTGGAGAGAACTATCTTGCTGAGCTTGAAGAGCTTCAGCTATCTTTCTTTTCCTTTCAGACTATCTCTGCTAGACTTGAGCTTTCAAGCTTGATAGAGAAGAAGATGTTCAGCCGCCTCTAATTTTCTTTCTGTATTTTCTTCGTTTGTTCTCTGTTTGTTTGTTCGATCTTTTTTTCGTTGCCCTAATCCCTTTTCATTTTCCTTTTTATATGCGTTGATTTGAATCAACGACACACTTGTATGTTGGCCCAGCCAAGGATTGGTGAGCTCCACCTTTTTTAGAAAAGGACATGGCAGCTTTCGGTGCTACTGCAGCTTTCCCGCAACGGCTACATGTAAGTTGACTTTGATGACGTCAGCAAAGGTCATCACCATCTGGACCTAGAAAATATTCCAGAAATCCATAAAGCGTTGAGTAATGTTAAGTCACTCAACGTCATTTGTCTTGGCTCTCAATGCTTCTGAACTTGTGAATTTTCTCTGGATTTGTCTCAGCGGTTCTGTCTCAGTGGTCTCAATGGTTTCTTCTTAATAACTATGACAGACCTTTATCTCAATGCTTTCTTCTTATCAGTTGAGACAAGTTTCTATCTCAGCGGTATCTTCACAGCGGTCTCAGCGGTTTTTGCTTCACAGTTGAGACTATCTTCTGTCTCAGTAGTTTTCCTCTTAACCGTCTCAGTGCTTCCTTATTCATTAGAAGCGTTGAGTGAACCTGCTTCACTCAATGCTTCTGGACTTAGAGAAATCCAGCTAGTTTTGTCTCAGCAGTTAAGCTGACACATTCTTCTTAGTTATTTTAGCTGTCTCAGCAGTCTCAATGCCTTCTTCTCAGCTATCTCAGTTGTCTCATCGCTTTTTTGCCTTAGTCAATTTTCTGGCTTTAGCTGTGTTTGATGATCTGATCTCGACGAACTCTGATCTTCTCAGCAGTCTCAGCACTTTTTGCCTTAGTCAATTTTTCTGGCTTTAGCTTGATAGTTGTTGAGCTGAGCACGACGATTTGCAAGCTGAGCTCGACGAACTGTAAACTGAGCTTGATGAACTGCGAGCTGAGCTCGACGAATTTTGAGTTTGCCACCAAACTCATTTTATTCACTTGTCCAACCATGGACTACCTGCATGTAAGAACTAGAGCACACATAAAATACATTATGCTACTTAGCATGATTGGTGATGGCTCTTCAAATCCTGAGGATCATTGTAGGGCACACTTCCCAACAATCTCCCCCTATTTGAAGAAGGCAGAACACCCATCCATGCTAAGGTGCATCAACACAAGAAATATCATGATAGGTCTAATGATAACATTATCATGACAACTAGCCATCCCAGTACAGGACAACTCCCCCTAGATGAGTTGGCTTACCACTATGATTGAAAGATCCAGTATATGTGAATTATCAATCATTGACAATGTGATAGTATGATTAATCAACAAAAACTTTATTAATCATTTACAAGGTACACAGTTTGATTAAGATCTACCTAAACATTAACTTAGCCAAACAACAGTAGCAAACTTGTGATTACAGGATTTCTATGAAAAAAATAACATATTTACCAAACACAGATATGTAAGTGAAAATTTCATGCACATTTGTCACATTAATGTAGTCATGGCCAAAACATATTCATTTCCTTGATAGAGATTTGAAATTTTCACTGTTGATATTCATTACAAAATATAGATTAGACAATTTTTTAAATAAGCTTAAGTCTTGCAGTCTTCTATCAGCTATTCTGTGATGAACTTGGACCAGCATCCTTGGTTGCAGCAGTATTCTTCAAGTTTTCAGCTTTGCTCTTCTGCCACTTGAAGTAGAGGAATGGCTTTGGAATATATCTGGGAGACATTTTCTTGGGGTTGATCTTCCTTACCAGATTTTCTTTGAATACTCTTTCCCTTAGGGAATTTCTTTCTAGATGATTTATCCATTCCTCGGAAGGATATACACTATCAATATTCTTTAAGATTTGTCCATGGCTTACCCACACATTGATAATGATGGATTCAGAGGCATCACTTAGCTGTTCATAGTCTGGATCATCTCTATTCTCAGCTCTCCTCTTTGACATGAACTCTTCAGCCATTTGAGTTCCTTCCCTCTTTCTTCTGGTATCAAGCTGTGCATCCTGTGCAATTCTAGCTTGTGCAGGGAAGTCTAGGTCCTCTGGCCTCTTTCTATCCAGGAGGGCAGGTGTAGTGCCACCTTGGTGCCTTGAATTACATTGAAGGCTTGATCTTCAATGAGTGTTGCTGCCTTAGCATGGCTGCTCTCCTCATTTATGCCTTCTTCAGAGATGGTCTTTTGCAGTAAGGTGGTGTTGGCTTCATTATTGCTTGATATAGAATTGAATATTCTCTCATTGTCAGCAAGCAGCTCATCTTTCAGAAGTATTGCCTCCTTCATATATTGGAAGGCAACATTGGTGACATGCTGATTTACATGATCATCTGCACCCTTGATCACCTCATCATTTGCACTCACATAATTCTTTATATATCCCATGTCAGCTGCAGAGAGTTTCTGACTTGTGTCTAAGGATTTCATGAGGGTGGTAGTTTGATGCCAGCAGTTCCAGCACAATCAAACCAGGTTATGACCTGTTTGTTTAAGTGAGAGATTTCTTCTTTATTTTCATTGACTTTGGTTGTCAAGTCATCCCTCAGTTTGGCAACTGATTGATCAACATACTCCTTGTGGGTTGTTGTCTAAGCATCCAAGAGTGCTTTGATTTTGTTTAGAAATTCATCATTGGAGATGGGGGTAGATGAAGTATGGCTCATAGGAGGAGGTACAACATTCTAAGCATGGATCAGAGAAGGCTCCCCCTCAACTACAACACCTATAGTAGGAAACATTTCCTTAGCTAAAGCTGTATTACCACTACTAATTAAGATGGTATGGGTATTACCTGTAGAGGGTGTAGACTAAACTATCTGTTTATAACTTGATCCAAGTTTGTCAGATCCATCTGATCATGCTCCCCCTCAGACTGAGCATCCTTCTCTGGGCTTGACCTATCAAGATAAGTATCTAAAGCCTCAGGAGGCTCATGGTTATTTTCAATAGTAGGCATATCATCAATTACACCTATATCATCAGTATCTGTCATATCTGCCTCATCTTTTGCAGCAACTTCTTCTTCATTGCCAATCTTTGCACTTGTCCTAACCTAGGGCTGGCATGGATTTTATCAGCATGCATAACAGTGCCCTGGGGTTGAATGTTTGCGGAGGATTGAATGAGTGATAAGTCAACCTGCAGAACAATATCAGCTGGAGAGGATCATCCAAGCTCTAGTTCAGGGCTAGAAGTTCTTCCTTCCTGAGTAGGTTTCTTCCTTATACCCTTAGAGGAGTCCTCTATTCCTGAAGGTTGGCTCATTGGTAGGACCCTAGTGAATCTGTCCAAAGTCTTTATGTCCATTCTTTTTAGGTAGTGAATCTTCACCCCATGATCCTATTTGAAAGTATTAGGATAGGTGTTCACTAGGTATAAGAAAAGAATTCTGCCCATGTTTGGAGAGGGTATACAGTCTACTACTCTTTGATAGATGAGAGATGACCATGAGGTCATTCTATTCAGGATAATTCTGGCCATGCCATCAAACATGGACTTGGAGATAGTGTCATGTGATCCAGGTTTGCAGATAAAGACTTTCACTACAATATCTGCTAGCAGTTTGCCTCTCTGATTGAAGAATTTCCTTTTAAGAGACCCAGATTTGGCCTTATTGTATTCACACCATCTGAGAGCACTGTCTCTGTCCATGATGGCGGGCTCTTCTTCCTCACTAGGGTTGACAGAGGGTATATGAATGGCCTTTCCTGGTCTCTTAGGGTTTACCTTTATTTTAATATCTTCAATCTTAGACTTAAGAGAGTTTTGAGAGGAGGACACTTTAATGTTCAAGAAGAATTATACTAACTCCTTTTTAAGAATGGTGGAGGGTTCGGACAGGGTGTACTCCAGGCCTGTGATTTCAATCATCCTTGCTTTAATCTCTAGGGAGGCTTGACTGAATCCATCCCTCCCAATTTCGTATCCTTCCTGGAGCTCCTTGATGACATTTGGCACCATTGAAATAGTGCGGCAAGACGCTGAGAGGGTTTCGGTCTCGACAGCTAGGGTTAAGGCTTTTAAAGAGTGGAGTGGCTATTCATTTCTTGTCGCCTTTCTATTTATACCAAAAGGGTTCAATTATCAATTAAGCATTTTTTTAGCCTAAAACTTATACATTTCATTTTAACGGGTTGTGTTACGCTTCCTGTTATGAAACAGGAGATTTAGTTCTTTGAATTTTCTACCCTCGACTTTTCTTCTACTTATTCAATGCATATTTAATTTGTGGCTTCCCTTACAGATTGGATGTACAATCTATTTGACTTAAAAAACATTTTATTAGTTTTAAATATAAGGGGACCTAACATGTTAATGAGCCAGTTCTATTGGCACTCCAATTATGCATTGGTTTACCTTAAAGCTTGCTAATAAGTTATTTGAAATTTTAGAATAATGCCTACAAAAATTAATAGTGTAGATAATTGAATCACTGTTTTCTATATGGTGTGTGCTTGATTAGGTTCAGCCTGACCACATCTAACATAACTAATAATTAGCAAACTTAATCTCTATACAGGAGAGAGACTTACCTTGAGGCTTGCTTCCTCTAGTTTTTGAGGATTACATTATTGACAGCCTCAACCGTAATTTGTTGCTTTTCCTAGAGCATATTTCTAGAGCAACTATCCTATCCCAGACATTTGTCTGGAACACCAATTGTCCAAATACCAAGTCCTAATTAGACAGGTACTTGGACTATCCTGCAAAACAGAATTCATTTACCCTTAGGCACCCAATGATAATTGGGTACTAAGTTCTTATTAGCATTATAAAATATCTACCCAAATCTCTGCCTGGGCTGAACACCTTTCTGTCCACTAGCCATATTCAGGTTGTGTCAACAATCAATGGAAAGATGGCCCACCTTCCCACAGAACCAACATCTATGAATGTTGTACCTTCTCCTCAGGACAACACAGAATTGTTGTCCATGAGAGAAGTGAGCAGCTCTAGATTTTGCTGGATGAGCATATCATGATGCTTCTTCCTTCTTCCTGAGTGAAGGTGCTGAAGATTTAAATACATCTGGTCTAGAATGGGCCAATTGTATTTTTGGAGCCTGCCATTTAGTGGACTCTTTCATCTCTTTAGATAAAGGATACTTATATCCAAATCTAAAGAACTTATTCTGAGAATTCTGGCTAGAGTGGATAGCATCACTCCTTCTGAGATCATGTGTCATTACCCCACTGGTAGAGCACACATTAGATTGCTCCTTGAGAGAAGATCCAACCTTGATAGTTCTAGAAGGTGAATTTACCTTTTGAAACACTGTCCTCTTATCAGGGAATTCAGATTTGAATTGATGATTGATGTGATTAATTCCCAGCTTCTTAGGGACTTGGCAAGTTGCAACTTTTGTCAATTGACCCTGTGACTGAGAAGGGTTAATCACAATCCCCAACCTCTCTTTGAACTTTTGTTCCAGATATCTGATATGCTTTTTCTTCTCTTCTAGAAGCAAAATTTGACACTCAAGACTTTTCTTGAGTTCAGACACCTCATGACTTTTCTTATAGAACTTAATAGATTTATTATTATAAAGAGTTTTATAAGGCATTAGGACTTCTATCTCCTTGGTTTGCCATTTGGCAAGAATTCTGCTCTTCTTTAGAGCATCTAGGAGTAGTCCATACTTGTCAATCAATTGATTGACATCAGTCTCAGATTCTGAGCAATCTTTATCATAGGATGAAGATGCACCAGTATCTGGACTGGTCTCATAGTCAGAGGAAGATACAGAATTGAAAATAGGTTGTACTCTGATTGATTCTGAATCTGGCTGACTTCTTTCTTCTTCAGTCATTTCCATCATACCATGGCATCCATAGTCTTCTTCATCCTCCTCATTTTCACTGTCTGAGTGTGACAGAGGGGCCCTGATTCCTATCCTAGCAGCATGATATTCCTCTTCTTCTGGATCAGCAGCAACAGATATCGGCCCTATATAGGCTTCTTCCACTTCATCTTCAGATTCTGAGGAGGAAGAATCTGTCCAGCTTCTCTCATTCTTAGTTACAAAGGGCTTCTACTTCTTCTTATCCTTGTTATGATGGTGATGATTTTTCTTCTTCTTCTCATCTTCTTCCTTTCTTTTGACTAGGCAGTTGGCAATGACATGCCCATCGTTGCTGCAAGAATAACAGATAACATTAGAAGTAATCTGTTTACTAGTTTTAGTGACATACCTGTCATTCTTAGATGACCTCCTGTGATAAGAGGATAAAGATGGCCTGCTCCTCCAGTCCTTCTTCTTTATGAACTTCTGAAATTGCATGGAGAAGGCAGCTAGATCTTTATTAGACATGTGGTTGTCTGATGAGCTTAGCTCAGAATTTTCTAAGCTAGATTCAGCTTCCCTCCTTGGTGATGAGGGAGACTTTCTTCTGCTTCTTCTTGGGTCTTCTGCCTTGAATGCCATAGACTTGTCCTTGGACTTGAATTGGCAGCACTTCTCCTCTTCTTGTCTAGCATCCAGCTGCATTTCATAGGACTGCAACTTTCCAAAGTGTGTTGGTTGAGAGGTGTCTGCTAACTTAGCCATTTCCATAATGACACAAATCTTGGTATCCCAATCTCTAGTGAGAGATCTAAGGAACTTGTCATTCAGCTCATAGTTACTGAAGACCCTACCATAGGTTCTTAGTTCATTGACTGTCCTAAAGAACCTTTCAAAACAGTCAGCAACATTTTCAGACTTGCTTAGCCTAAAGGCCTCATACTCTTGATTGAGCATGGACTTTCTATCATATCTAACTTCATCAAAGCCTTCCATGTAGACCAGAAGGGTGTCCCACATTTCCTTAGAGGTCTTGCAGTGTACAAGATTTTGGAAAGTTGAGTCATCAATGGCACTGGCTATAATATTTTGTGCTCTTTTATCCATGGTGGACAAAATCACTTCATCTCTGTCCATTCTAAATATGGCTTAGGCACTCTCACAGTTGGATCTATGGTGGAAGCCTTTGTGGGGACAAAACACCTTCCACTACTGTTACATAGATCCTAGGGTCAGATGCTTCCATGAGCAGTCTGACCCTTTTCTTCCAAAGGCCAAATCCTTCCTTCCTGCATATGGGCAACTTCATGGTCCCTAACTCCTTGTAGTTCATTCCTGACCCCATAATTTTAACTTATAGCTAACTTTGGAGATATACTCAAATTGTTAAATCCTTTTTGAGTAACCTCCCTCTGATATCACTTGAAAGTTTTTTAACTGAAGGTTAGCTAATCACCTAGATTGTGGGGGGGGGGGGTGAATAGGTCTTTGAAAATTTTATTGTTTCTTTGCTGATTTTAACTTAAACTATCTAGAGCTTGTCCTTAGATCCTACAATAAGAAAGAAAACAAGCAACATACTAAACACAAAGATTTATAGTGGTTCCCAAATTGGATACATCCACTTTACCTCCCACCTATCCAACTGATTTATTGGACTAGGCATAAACTCCACAAATATGCTCCTCAGAGCTTACACCTCAGGCCCTCAGCCTATTACACAGATTCTTCACAGAACCCAAACTCAGAACCACAATGGTTCCTACCTCAGAGCCCTGCATAGCTCCTACAGCTCAGTGATCCACTGATCACCTACCTCAGCCTTATTTCTAAGGCCTACAACTCGGGCTCTTCAGCCCTACATCTTCAGGAACATAGCCTAACTCTCAGAGTGTTGCAGCACTCCTACAACTCAGTACCCTTCTAGGTACCTATAGCTCAGCCTCCTCCAAGGCCTACAACGCAGTGACACACTTGTCACCTACAGCTCAGTGACTCTATAGTCACCTTCCTCGGGCACAAGGCCCTACACTCAGGCTAGGAAGATAGCCCTACCTCAGATCCACACTTGGATCCTACCTTAGAGAGCAGCACTCTCCTACCTCAGGCAATTAAGCCCTACAACTCAGATCCACACTTGGATACTACCTCAGTACCCCAACAGGGCACCTACCTCAGTGACTAATTAGTCACCTACCTCATGCACAAAGTACCCTACACTCAGATTCCGATAAACTGAATCCTACAAGAAGTAAATTAGAATGTTTAAGAGAAATTAAATAATTGACTCGGAGATAAGTCGCTGAGTCTACATTGCTGGACTGAGCAGATTTCAGTCCAGAACACTTGCTGTAGAAGGAATTAGTCCTCTTCTACAGCTAAAACTTTTCTGCTACACAGATGAGCAGCTACCAGCTTGCTGAATGGATGAATCAGCTTCTCTATTCTGTAGAGAACTATATTGCTGAGCTTGAAGAGATTCAACTATCTTCCTTTGCCTTTTAGGTTATCTCTGCTGGACTTGAGCTTTCAAGCTTGATGGAGCAGAAGATGTCCATCCACCTCTAATTTTCTTTCTGTATTTTCTTCCTTTATTCTCCATTTGTTCGTTCGATCTTTTTTTTTGTTGCCCTAATCCCTTTTCTTTTTTTTATATGCGTTGATTTGAATCAATGACACACTTTTATGTGGGCCCAGCCAAGGATTGGTGAGCCCCACCTTCTTCAAAAAAGGACAAGGTAGCTTTAGGTGCCACTGCAGCTTTCCCGCAATGGCTATATGTAAGTTGACTTTGATGACGTAAGCAATGGTCATCAACATCTGGACTTAGAAAATATTCCAGAAATCCAAAATGCGTTGTGTGATGTTAAGTCACTTAGTGCCATTTGTCTTGGCTCTTAGCACTTCTGGACTTGTGAATTTTCTCTGGATTTATCTCAGCGGTTCTGTCTCAGCGGTCTCAGCGGTTTCTTCTTAACGGCTGTGACAGACCTTTGTCTCAATGCTTTTTTCTTATCAGCTGAGACAAGTTTCCGTCTCAGCAGTCTCAGCGGTTTTTGCTTCACAGCTGAGACTATCTTTTGTCTCAGTAGTTTTCCTCTTAACTATCTCAGGGCTTCCTTCTTCATTAGAAGCGTTGAGTGAACCTTCTTCACTCAACGCTTCTGGACTTAAATAAATCCAACTAGTTTTATCTCAGCGGTTAAGCTGACACATTCTTCTTAGTTGTCTCAGCTATCTCAGCGGTCTCAATGCCTTCTTCTCAGTTATCTCAGGTGTCTCAGTGCTTTTTGCCTTTGTTAGTGTTTTTGGCTTTAGCTGCATTCGATGATCTATGGGCTGAGCTCAACGAACTGTGATCCTCTCAGCAATCTCAGCGCTTTTTTCCTTAGTGAATTCTTTTGGCTTTAGCTTGACAGGTGTTGAGCTGAGCTCGATGATCTGCAAGCTGAGTTCGATGAACTATAAACTGAGCTCGACGAACTGCCAGCTGAGCTCGACGAATTTTGAGTTTATCACCAAACTCATTTTCTTCACCTGTCCAACCATGGACTACCTGCATGCAACAACTAGAGCACACATCAAATACATTATGCTCCTTAACATGATTGGTGATTCATCTTCAAATCCTGAGGATCATTGTAGGGCATAATTCCCAACACTCTTGCCAGGGCTGCAAATAGCTTGTTAGAACAGCGGAGTTACGCTGTTGGCATACCCAATTGAGCTGCACACAGCTGTTCAAAACAGCGGAGGTTGGCTATTTGCAGTCTTCAGAAAACTATAAATTAGACCCAGGGGGCACCTTAGAAGCCAGGCTTATCAGTGTTCAGATCTTCTTGTGCTTTATCAGGTAGCCTTTGCTCGGCATTTGGCTAAGGAGGGGAAACGCTCTAAGATCTTACGGGTGTGTGGTGCGACCTCTACGCCGAGCCCTTGGGTCAGTTCCCATTTATTTTTGCAATTTTGCTTGCAGGAGAGAAGTAGGTGTGCGATCACCCCTTCCCCAAGGGTGAACTTCACAAGAGACAGAGTTTTCGATTTTAACAAGCTGACCATTGGCAGCTATTGCAAGTGCTTACCAATTTCTGACCATCTTTAAATAAAGTGGGTCAAAAGAATCACGCTTCAAGCACCTTCTGTTCAGTCCTATTTGCATAATAATGTCCGTCAGTTTGTCCTTCGTGGCAGTACCACAAGATTTTGACACCTTCCTCACCCGAAATACATCTTCTAATCACTTGGTTCGCACACACTCAAAATTAAAATGGGTCTTCCCAAAAATAGTTTTTCAGGTCAGAAAAGAATTTCTTCTTTTGCTGACTTGAAAAACTTTTGGAAGGACTCGAGCTACTAAATAATTAGATAAGTCTGCAAACCAAGGAGTAGTGGAATTCGTTACCATTTCTATGGCGAGGAGGCATTCTTCAGGAAATTTTTCCTCAATGTCGGCCCCCACTAGTGTATTTGTAGCTGTATTCTCTAATCGAGAAAGATGAGCGGCCGCCAGGTTTTCTGCGCCTTTTTATCTTGAATCTCCATGTAGAATTCTTGTAGGAGGAGAATCCAGCATAGTAGACGGGGTTTGGCATCTGCTTTATTTAATAGATATTTTAAAGTAGAATGATCAGTAAAAATAATGACTTTAGATAGTGTTATATATGATAAAAACTTATCAAAAGCGAATACAATTGCCAGCAATTCCTTTTTCATATTGGTGTAGTTAGCTTATTTATATGTAAGCATTTTTCTTGCACAATAAATAGGATGAAAATACTTGTTTACACGCTGTCCTAATACAGCTCCTACTACATAATTGCTCGCATCACACATTATTTCAATAGGAAAGGACCAATCTAGTGCTACTAGAATAGGAGAATTGATAAGTTTTTCTTTTATAAAATTGAATGCTAATAAGAATTCGCTATCAAAAATAAAAGGGGGCTTCTTTTTCTAGGAGGTGGGTCAACGTTTTTGTAATTTTGGAAAATTTTTGAATAAACCGTCTATAAAAACCTGCGTGGCCTAAAAAACTTCATATGGCTTTTACGTTTGTAGGTGCGGGAAGTTTTTCGATAATTTCTATTTTGGCCTTATCGACCTCGATTTCCTGAATAGAAATTTTATGACCGAGAACTAAACCTTCTCGGACCATAAAGTGACATTTCTCCCAGTTCAGTGCTAAATTTGTGTCTTCGCAACATTAAAGAACACAGACGAGTTTATCTAAATAAATATGGAATGAGTCTCCGAATATGGAGAAATCGTCTATAAACACCTCCATAACATCTTCTAATAACTTGCCAAATATTGTCAGCAGAACGAGGGGTTAATCCCCTGAATATTAGAAATCTGTCGTACAATTGCATGGCGATCTTTTTTTAACACTTCCACTAAATCAGAAGCTTCTGAATCGTTTAACTTTGAAGAAATAATAACAGGGATTTTTGAATTTTCTTTGAGAAAAACGTATTTTAAATGATCGGGAAGTGGTTTAAGCTCGAGCGTTGGTGGTTCTTCGTTGGATTTTTTTATTTTGAAATTTTTAGAAGTAATGGTCTCAAAAGGCAAATTATTAGATATTTCATTTGAAATAGGTAAGTTTGTCAAGTCCGCTTCTTCTAAAGTTTTAGAAAATTTGTCAGAAAGAGAAAAACCATTTTCCTCAAAAGAGGCATCCACTTGAAAGCAGGAATCATCGTTTCAAAGTGAATTCCGCATAGATGGATTTATATTAATAGTAACCTCGTCATCTCCAACCCAAAGGAGGAGTATACTGTTACTTACATCAATTACAGTGCAGGAGGTGGCGAGAAAGGGGCGACCGAGTATAATGGGCACAACGGCATCCTCCTTGATGTCGAGGATAAAATAGTCTACCGGGAAGATAAACTTGTCAATCTTGAACAGAACATCCTCCACTATCCCCATCAGATATTTTATAGAACGATCTGCTAATTGGATATTCATTTTGGTTGGGCTTGGAATACCCAATCCTAGTTTTTGAAAAAGCGAGTACGACATTAAGTTAAGACGCACCAAAATCAGCTAAGGCGTCTTTTATTAAAAATTTTTCGAAAAGGCATGGGATTGAAAATCATCCTTGTTCGTTTAGTTTTTGAGGTAATTTGTTTAATAAAACTGCCGAACATTCAGCGTTAAGGGAAACTCGCGATATATCAGCGAGTTTCTTTTTATTAGAAAGTAACGCTTTACGATATTTTGCATATTTTGGCATTTGTGTGATTGACATGCAAAGAGGAATATTAATTTGTATTTGTTTTAAAATTTGTCAAAAAAATTTATAATGCTCGTCTTGTCTCTCATTAATTAGTTTTGAAGGATAGGGTAAAGACAGTGGAGAGATACGCGGTGAAATAACAGAAGGAGAAGAAGAAGAAATAATAACAGGAGGTGGGCTAGAAACTCTAACCTCATATTTAGCTTTGTTAGGTAACTGTACCTCCTTTCCACTTCGAAGTGTGATGGCGTGGGCATTCTCCTACAAATTCCGCTCCATATTTCTTGGTTTTCCAGGTTGGCGCTCTAACAACATCTTTGAAATTTGTCCAATTTGAGTTTCCAAATTTTTAATTGATCTGGTCATGTTCCGGATAATGGACTCATTTGTGATGACATATTTAGTAAAGATGTCTTCTATCGGGGTGGGTCGTAGTGGCTGTGATTGTTGTGGTGGTGGTGCAAATCCAATTGGATTTGCATTATGCGGGCACTGAGCATTATTGGGGTTGCTTCACGATAAATTTGGATGATTCCTAAACCCTGGATTATAAGTATTATTATATAAATTAATATTTGGGTTATAGGAAGGAGGTCGATATGGATTCCCCATATAATCGACTTGTTCTTCAATTATATTATTATTAGTTGAATTTCAAGGAGGAATGGCGGAGGGACCAGACATCCCCGCTACTTGCCTAGTTAGAAATTCTGCTTAGAGTGTTAAATTTGAAGAAGCATCGAGCTCATAAAGCCCAGCGGGTTTATTAGGGTGTGACCTAGGCACGTTCCATTGGTAGGCATTCATGGCAATTTCCTCAAACAAAGCTTGAGTGGCCTCCTGGGTTTTATTATTTAGTGTTCCCCGACAGCAGCATCAATCATTTGTCTAGTTTGGAAATTCAAACCATTATATAATGTCTGCACTTGGAGCCAAGCCAGCACTACGTGATGTGGACACCTACGTAAAAATTCTTTAAAGCATTCACAAGTCTCATAGAGTGACTCAGACTCGCCCTAAACAAAGGAAGAAATATCTGCATGTAGTTTAGCAGTTTTAGCATGCGGAAAATACTTTGTTAAAACGTTTTGGTCATCTCAGCCCAAGTAGTGATGGATCCTTTGGGTAGAGAACCTAACCATTGCTTGGCTTTCATCCGTAATGAAAATGAAAATAAATGCAAATGAATGAGATCGTCAGCGACTCTATTTATTTTAAACGTATCACATATTTATAAGAAATTTGACAGATGCTTATTTGGATCTTCATTTGGCAATCCATCTAATTGAACTGAGATTTGAATCATTTGGATTATGTTACATTTGATTTCACAATTATTATTAGCAATCGTGGGACGAACTATACTTGACCCGGTGTCGTCCAAGTTCGGCTGCGCATAATAAGACATAGTCCTTTGTGGGGACGCGACTGGAATTTGTTCTGTCATAGCTTCAACGTACTTGGTTCCGATAGACTCTTCCATATTTAATACTTGTTCTTGGTCATGAGATCGAAGGCGCCTGTGATAAATGCGGTTGATTTAAGGATCAAAATCGACATTATGATCAATATGAGAGTCTCGTCGGGTCATGCATTAAAAACTATTATATAAAACTCTTTTTTTGTTTTTGTTTTATTATTATTTGTTTTTTTCCTTTTTAAAAAAAATAAAAAAGACAAAAATAAAAGTGTTGTTAATAAAAAAATATTAAAACAAAGGTTTTGTAATAAACAGAGAATTTGTGGTTTGTTTATTTTTATAAAAATAGTAGTTCTAGGATAAAAGTAATTGTTATTCTTTTTTATTCTAATATCAACACAAAATGATCCCCGGCAACGGCACCAAAAACTTGATAAGTAAAATATGAGATAGTTTTAAATTGAAAAGTAAGTTGGATTTATAAATTTGGTGTTTTGCGTAATCTATCTCTTTTCACTTATATACTTTGATTAAGACAAGCGTACCTATCGAATAAGAGTATAGTATTTTAAAATATCAAGGTCATATTTGTCCACAGATCTGTGTCGAGTACTCTACTTTAAGGAAAAGAACTATTATTTTATCGAAAAGATTTAAAGGTTTGCTTTGAAAATAAAAATAAAAGTAACACGTAGGGTTTTGAAAATATATGAGGTATAGAGCACTCTATTTTGATTTACTTTGGAAAATACTTTTTTAATAAGATAAACTCTACTTATTATTAATTAATATATTTGACCATTGAGGTTACCTAAATATGAGTGTACCTCTATCGAGGATACATCCACCTGTGATTACGTACTTTGACTGAACTTTTGTATCTAATCAAAAATATCTTAATTCACGCTTTACATTGTGAACCCCGCTATTGACCTCCTACTAGTTTTCGAAGGTTCAATCCGGGAGGCTTACGTTCAACTCTTTCGAGAATGATGCGTTGTTTATATTTACCTGAGAATGATCAATTTTTTGATAAATCTTAAGTTTTTAATTTAAAAAATAGGGATTTTTATATGTAGAACTAATATCCTTCCCAAAGCTCATCTCAATCGAGTGCTAAAAGGTTCTTAGCCTCTCATCGGGATGGGGGTGTTACTAGAAAATTAAAAGACTTATAATAAAAGTGCAAAAATAATATCCTTCCCAAGTATCTCCGTTGATGATAATAAGTTCTTAGCCACTCAATTAGGATAAGGGTGGTAGTTATAAAATTAAAAGACTAATAAAAGTGCAGAAATAGTATCTATCCCAACAATCTTAATCAAGCGCTAAAATATTCTTAGCCTCTTATCCGGGATAGGGGTGGTAGTAAAAAGAAAGAAAAAAAAAATGAAAAGTGCTTACACACACACCCTTTCTCAAAAAAATGAAAGCTAAGTTAAAAGCAATAAGAGATGAAGAAGTACAAGAAAACTGAAATTTTATTTCTTAAAAAAGTGTTACACACTAGGAAACCCAAACTAGGGTTAGGAATATATCATTTAAAAGCTACTTATAAACACTATATAGAACTATTTTGTTCTACAAGTTATTCCTTAACATCTGCCTAGGCCCTTCTTTTATAGCTGAAAATTTTGAGGTACACCCCCCTTACACACCATCCTAGAGCATGTCGCCTGGGCGTGACGGTAACAAGGCCGATTTGGATTGAATTTCCGACGATTTCTGGATTTGATTGAAATTACATGGGCGTGACTTGAATGTCACGGGCTTATACGCCGGGCGTGACTACATGGTGTGGTAGCTTAGCTTCTTTTGGGCATGACAGCTGGCTTCTTACTTGTTCACAGCTGAGGTCATGTGCGTAACACCAGGCACACATGCATGTAAGTCAGACGAGACTCCAGCTTGCTGGCTTTAGACTTCGGTACGGCGTCACTGCCGGCCTTCTACTTGGTCACTGGTGATGTCACGAGCATGACACCTGACACAGGGGTGTGTAACCCGGGCGTGACTTCACTTGATGCCTGAAATTTGATGAACTGTTGGAATTACAGTATTTAAAGTTACATGCCCTAGGTCATGGGCGTGACCTAGGGGCTTGACTTATGAATTTTTGCCGAATTGCCCCAAATCTCCAAAAATACCTATAAGATACAAAAATAGATTAAGTTAAAACTAAAAATAAAAAGGAAATGATTTTTTTAGATACGTATATAATATAATTAAATTTTTTATTAAAACAAAATAAAAAATACACTATATATATATATATATATATGTATATTGCTACTCATCAAACCTTCTTCTGGAATGATCACACCCACTTCCTTTTCTAATTCAATAGGAGGTGTGTCATTAATCATGAGCTTGTCCATCCGAAAATTTGCACCTGCAGTTCTAGAAGAGCTTGGTATCTCACTGTGAATCATAGAGGTTTCATCAAACACTACATTAAAAGACTCTTCTACAACCTGATTTTTCAAGTTGTAGACCTTATAGGCTTTGTAGTTATTGTTATACCCAACAAAAATTCCCTCATAGGATTTTACAGTAAAATTTGACAGGTAGGACTTTCCATTATTTAGCACAAAGCTTTTGCGTCTAAAGATTCTGAAATATGCCAGGTTTTGTTTTTTGCCTTTCAAAATATCATAGGGAGTCTTCTTATGATACTTGTTGATAGAGGCTCTATTTAGGACATGATAGGCAGTATTCACTGCCTTATCACAGAAGTGTTCTGGGAGAGAAATGTCACTAAGCAAAGTCCTTCCAGCCTCTATGATTGTTCTATTTTTCCTCTCAACAATGTCATTTTGTTGGGGTGTTCTTGGAGAGGAAAACTATAGAAAGATCCCTTGATTTTTGCAGAACTCTATCATACTCTTAGATCAAAACTCTGTGTCATGGTCACTTTTGATTATAACCACAGTACATCCCTTTTCATTCTGAATCTTCTTGACAAAAGTAAAAAATCTATCAAAGGTTTCCGACTTTTCCTAAGAATGAATACCCATGCAAATTTGGAAAATTCATCAACTATGACAAGAGTATAGACTTTCATACCAAGTCTATGAATTGACATAGGACTAAATAAGACCATATACAAGAGGTAGACAAACCTCTTGTAAGACCACCCCTCCCGGAACACAAAACACGGCACGAGGGGAGTCTTATATCCAAAACCGTCGCCTTGCGGTAGCGTTAGCACACAGGCTAACCTGTGCCACAAGACGCCTATTCTGCTGGCTATAACTAATATCAACCAATGCCAACCCAACCAAGAATATAAAATAGAAGACGTAGCAATCGTGTCTCTCAAAACTCACATCATTCACTGACGGTAGCAACGACACCATCCCTTCAGGCCCTGTCGTCCTGGCCTGGCTGTCCTGCTACTGCTCTGTCTGTGGGGTTTCCTCCTAAAAGGAAGACGTAGCAACCATTTGTCATAAGACTAAGTGGCTATCACATCCGCTCCCCCGACGACTCATTGACATCGGGCGGAGAAAAGAACAAGGGTACAATATATATAAATAAAATAATAGTACAAACAGGTGGTACAAAGTGAGCAATATAAAGTATATCAGTAGTATAATAAATGAGTAAACAATCTACTCTAGCTGTTCTATCATCTACAACAGTATAAGAAAAATGTAAAGCTATAATAAAAAGTAACTCAACTTATATGAATGCCCATACAAACATATAAGTTGAGGATCGGCTCAACAGTAAATTAACTCATCATATAGGAGTGCTCATACAAACTTATACGATGAGGTTCTTGTGTATGTAATGTAATGTAATGCCATGAATGTAATGTAATGCCATGAATGCAATGCAATGACTCACCCATGATTACGCGCATGCAACTGCTATGTCGACACAGATTTGTAGTTCTCACTTTTCGAGCATGTAGCTAATCTCTCAGGCATCAACCGTCATGGCCAGGCGGTGACAGTAGAGCGGGCTTCTCCACTACTAGGCGGGCATCCACATTGCCAAGCCTAGGCCTCCATGCGCCTCAATGCTAAGAACACACCATCGGATATCACATGCATACTACGGCTCAGAAGAGGTCTCGGGTAGATATTGTAACGCCCCGAAACTCAAAAGAGCGACGGGGGACGTTTTGGGCCAGTTTTGGGTTCTGGCAGGAGGAACACGGCCTGGGACACGGGTGTGTCCCAGGGCATGTCAGGCTTGTGTCGACACTAAGCCGGCGAAGTCGACATTTTGCTCTCGACATTGTGTCGAGACTGGGCACACGGCCTACGACACGGGCGTGTCGTAGGGCGTGTCGACCCGTGTCGACACTCAGCCCGCGAAGTCGACACTCTGCGCTCGACGAAGTGTCGAGACATGGCACACAGCCTGCAACACGAGCGTATCGCAGGGCATGTCGAACCGTGTCGACACTCGTCCCGGGGAGTCGACAAACTTTGATCGACGATGTGTCGAGAAAAGGCACACGGCTTAGGACACGGGCGTGTCCAAGGCCGCATCGTCAGGTCGACGATCTTCGCTCGACGAAGTGTTGAGTGTCGAGACCGTGTACACGGCCTGGAACCCAGGCGTGTTGAGGTAGACACGGGCAAGGATACGGGCGTGTCCTAGAACCCGTGTAGTGCTCGGGTTGATTTCGGGGAAAATCGATGGGGGTACACGGCCGGCCACACGGCCGTGTCAGGTGGAACACGGGCGTGTCAGGTCGAACACAGGTGTGTTCGATGCCCGTATGTTGTTCCAGGAGAGTCGATTTTGACGGAGAATGAGGCACACAGCCCTGGACACGGGCGTGTACCAGGCCATGTGCGGTCCAGATTGGGCATTTCAGTCCCGAATCAAAGCCGTTCATTTCTTTAATTGATGATCCAATGGCTGGGGGTTGTTCTTGAAGGGATATACCCAGGATTGGGCCTTAGAAACCCTCACTTTTCATGAGTGGTTATCTTTCTAAAACTTAGAGAGAGAGGAGAGCCAAGGAAGGAAGAAGAAGCTAGATCCGGCCATTGGAGGAGCTTCGAAGCTCCAAATCGCGAGCCGACTCCGGATCCACGGAGGCAAAGCTAGTGCGGTGCTTTTCATCCGCTTACTTTTCCATGGCGCCAAAGAGGAGCGCAAGGGTAACGATCCTCATCTTGAGCATGTGTAGCTCTTATTCTTTGCATAGGAAGCCCACTCTCACGAGTTTGCGGTGAGTTGGAGGCGTTCCTTCAGGTAGATATGTGAAGTCCCCATTGTTTAGAGTCCGTAAGCGAGAACAGACATAGGCATGATGTGTGAAGCCTACCCGGACATGTTGGTCTGGATCGGTGATGTTGCATTACATAAATGTCGGAGAAGACTCCGTGCGATTAATTGTTTTTCGGGTTTTCTACACGGTAGATTGCAACAGGGAGCCTTGAGGATTAACCCAAAGGTGCACCCGAAAAACTGGGCGGATACGTGATCTTGCCAACTTGGAGGCCTGAGAGCCAACTTGAACATAACCGAGTTATGTGAAATTGTGTGACGAAAATGGGACTCGGGAGAAGTTTGACCTGCGCATATGACTTAAATTGTCGTTGCGACGTGAGCACGGGTTAGATGGAACCGCACCCACTTCTATGTCATTCAGGTTAAAGAGACCTAAAGTTACGTGGCACTTGCCATTGGTATAGATGAGGGTCTTCGGCGGTCTATGGCTTAAATTGTCGTGACCCATGCCAGGAAGACAAATTGCTCATGTGTTTGGCCGTCAAAGTGGCGGTGGTGAGACCGAAATGTCTATGGCTTTAATTGATGTGACATCGACTGGTTCGCCGAGAATGTGCCCTAAGAGCACGAGGCGTGTGGCCGTGTGAGCCAACGCCTGTGATGAAATGAATATATACAAATATTGCTCGCTTATGCTAATGAAATGCAGGGAAGGAGCATCGCCGCCCCGAGTTGGAGGCGAGATCGTTATAATTTGTTCAGCATTGCTGACCGTTGCCTTGTTTTGCCACCGTGCGGTGGTTTGTTGCTTGCAGGTGCTACTGGACCAAGCAGTCAATAGCGGGCTAAAGCCCAATTTGCGAAGCCGGCCATTGAAGGCCTAAGTGGAGTGCTTACTGCTTTATTCATGTATGACCGACCTGCGTGCCGTGGTTTGTAAAACATGTAATATCAAGTGAACCATGTTGTAAGGCCTTAAGGCTTGTACTGGTGTATGTATAACATTCCTATTTGGTATTAGTGGACATTCATGCTTTAGTGCTTGGTTCTTTATTGCAACTTATTAATCTGCTTCCGCTAGAATGCTTTGTGTTGGACGTTATGATTGGTTGGATGGTTTCCATGAGTAACCACCCGGTATGTCTGTAGTATATGGCGTCGGGCCCCGGCCTGACCTACTGCTATATGCTATGCGACGGATAGGGGGTGTTACAATTTGGTATCAGACTACTGGTTTTGGTCGGGCTTAAGATGAATTCGTGGGCGAATTCTTTTTAAGGGGTGGTGAGCACATTGTGTGCGTCATCGTTATAATGGTAAAAGAACCCATGGATGTCCACTTAGGAATGAAAATACACGTGTTTGAGGAACCTGCGTGTTCCTATAATTGCTGTTTTCAATTTTATTTGGTCGCTTAACGGTGTTTTGTACCACTATAGGTGACCAGAAGTGGTGTTGGGCCGTCGGAACGTCGCGTTTCTGAGGCTAGCAGTGCACCAGATGTTGCTCCTGCAACACCTCTATCGGCTGAGAACATACGATTAGTGGCCGAAGCAGTGTTGGCCGTGATAAATGCGCAGCCTGCAAGGAAAACGCAGCAGCCCGCTCCTACGATGGAGCAGGTACCGCTGCAAGAGGCTGAGCCGAGGAGAATGGAACAAGTGGTAGTGGAACCGTTGGTGCCAAGGAGGGCAACCGAGAGGCAGCTTAAGCATCTAATGAGCTTTAACCATCCGGTATTCTCGGGGTTGGGAACCCCATCTCAAGATGAAGACTGGCTCTCCAGGGTGAAGAGAGTCAAGACAGCAACGGAGACGGAGGAGTGGCAAATGACCACCATCGCTACGTGCCTTCTGGACGGTGAAGCGAGAATATGGTGGGAAGGATTGGAGCTGCACCTATTGAGAGGTAGGCAACTTGTTGATGTCTCGATGGAAGTGTTGTCGAGATTGTTCTTGGCTAGATACCTCCCTTCGACGCAGAAGATAGCGTTGGAGAATGAGTTTCTGAAGTTGGTTCAGGGTGAGAGGAGCATGGATGAATATCTCCACGAGTTTACTCGTTTGAGTCGATATGCTAGCTCCACTATTGTGGATAAGGAGCGCAAGACTAATCGCTTCTATGAAGGGTTGAGAGATGAGTTGAGGTTACTACTCTCGGGGCCGATGACGCAGGGTTTCTTAACCTTGGTCAACACTTCCCGGTCCTTGGAGAAGGACATGAAGAATGTACAAGCAAAGAAAAGCTTGGGTGATAGGAAATCTGAATTCAAAGTGCCGACTACTTCAAAGTTCGGCTATCGAAGATTCTTTAAGAAGCATAGGACTTCGGGTCCAGCTCCTTCTGGTGCTTCTGGGGCGACTACGGGTCAGACACCGGGTGCATGTTTTACGTGTGGAAAGACGGGGCACTTTGCCCGTGACTGTTGGAGCAGACGTCCTAAGTCCGAGAGAAGGCCGAGAGCGACTTATGAAGAGAAGGGAAAGGCAGTGGAGTCGACCGCGTCCCACTATGCTCCGACCCAACCAAGGGTGTATAATCTTGGCCAACAGGAGGCCATCAAACGGGCTGATGTGGTGACAGGTACAGTTTAATTTATAGCAAGTCAATTTCTTTAAATACTTGTTATGCACATGTTACCTTACCACTGCTTGTTTAGGATTTGTTTTGATTTGGGAAAATCCGGCAAGAGCACTCTTCGATACGAGAGCTTCACACTCCTTCTTGTCGGAAGAATTTATATCATACTTCGGAGTCCCTTCTTCGATGGCGAAGGATAAGTTGGATGTGTTGTTGCCCAATGGGTGTTCGATGCACGCAGATAGGATCTGCGATGTTAAGATTCGTATTGGGAATCAGGAGTTCGATCTGCAGGCATCTTTACTTCTGTTGGTGGAGTTCGACGTCATATTTGGCATGGACTGGCTCTCGGAGCAGCATGCCCATATATATTGCGGTCGCAAGGAAGTCAAGCTGGGAGCAAGTCGTGAAACGACTTTTACGGGCTTAAAGGGGTCGAGCAAGACGCTGATGTCTGCTCTTCAAGTGGTGAAGGCGGTTCGTGCCGGTGCAAAACTGTTCTTTACACTAGTGGAGGTTGCAAAGTCGAAGCCCGCGTTGGATTATATTTCAGTGGTATCGGAATACCCTGATGTGTTCCCCGCAGATCTTCCTGGAGCCCCGCCTCAGTGGGAGATAGATTTTACGATTGAGCTAGTGCTAGGTGCAAAGCCTGTGTCACGATCTCCGTATTGGCTAGCACCTAAGGAAATGGCGGAGGTGAAAGTTCAACTGCAGGAGTTGTTGGAGCAAGGGTATGTGTGCCCGAGTTCTTCGCCTTGGAGCGCGCCGGTCCTCTTTGTTAAGAAGAAGGACGAAAGCTTGAGGCTATGTATTGATTATCGGGAGCTCAACAAGTTGACAGAGAAGAACAAGTACTCGATCCCCCGGATCGATGATCTTTTTGATCAGTTGGTCGGGTCGACGGTGTACTCGAAGTTGGATCTCAAGGCTGGGTACTATCAGCTGCGAATAAGGGAGAGTGATATCCCGAAGACAGCGTTTAGTACGAGATACGGGCATTATGAGTTTACGGTCATGCCGTTTGGGCTGACTAATACACCATCAGTGTTCATGGATTTGATGAACAGGACTTTCAGGGAGTACTTGGACCATTTTGTGATCGTCTTCATCGACGATATTTTGGTGTACTCGCAAAGTGAGGAAGATCACTTCAAGCATCTTCATTTGGTTTTGGAGACGCTAAGGAGAAATCAACTGTATGCCAAGTTCTCGAAGTGCGAGTTTTGGTTGTCCTCAGTGGCATTCCTCGGTCATATAGTGAGTGGAGAGGGTATTCTGTGGATCCGGCGAAGATTGTTGTGATACGGGAGTGGCCTGATATTGCTACGGTAGCGGAAGTCCGGAGCTTTCTGGGGCTTGTCGGCTATTATAGGCGCTTCGTAGAGAACTTCTCGCGGATAGCGTTACCTCTCACTACTTTGACGAGGAAGGAGCAGAAGTTCGTTTGGACGCCGGAGTGCGCGCGATCTTTTGAGGAGTTGAAGTGTCGGTTGACCACGGCGCCTATGCTGTGTTCGCCATGTGGGACCGAAGGCTATGAGATTTACAGTGATGCTTCGGGCAGTGGTTTGGGTTGCGTGCTACTGCAATACGGAAGTGTAATAGCTTATGGCTCGAGATAGCTGAAAGTGCATGAAGGGAACTATCCGGTCCATGACTTGGAGTTAGCGGCCGTGATTTTTGCCTTAAAGCTGTGGAGACACTATTTGTACGGTGTGAAGATTGATATCTACACCGATCACAAGATCCTGAAGTATCCGATTGATCAGAAGGATCTGAATATGCGGTAACGTAGATGGATGGAGTTCCTGGGGACTATACATTCAAGATCCACTACGTACCTGGTAAAGGGAATGCGGTTGCGGACGCGTTGAGTCGCCGAGCCCCAGCTCAAGCCAATTGGCTATCGGTGCATGATGAGCGGTTGGTGTGGGAGTTGGAGGCGTTGGAGATTGCTTGTGTGGATAGGCAATCAAGTGCTGAAGTAGTTCTGAATTGGACTGAAGTCCAATATGACCTGGCTGATCGTATTCGGCAGGTTTTGGATATGGATGCTCATATGAAGCAGATCATGGTAGAGGCTCTGGATGGGTCAAATTCCCAATTCGTCGTGGAGGACGAATTGCTTTGGAAAGACGGTCGTCTGTGTGTCCCAAGTGTGGGCGATTTGCAGGTGGAATTTTTGTACGAGGCGCACCATATTAAGTACTCAATTCACCCGGGGAGCACTAAGATGTACCGTGATGTTAAGAAACTGTTTTGGTGGCCGGGTTTGAAGAAGGATGTGGCGCTCTACGTAGCAAAGTGCCAAACTTGCGCCTTGGTGAAGGCGGAGTGCCAAAATCCGGGAGGATTTCTTAAGTCCTTGCCTATTCTGGAGTGGAAATTTGACGACATCTCTATGGACTTTGTACACGGTTTGCCAAGGTCGCAAAAGGGGAACGACGCCATTTGGGTGGTTGTTGATCGGCTAACGAAGGTGTCGCATTTCATTCCGCATATGAAGGATGATCCGGTGGAGAAGTTGGCAAAACGTTTTGTGGATAACATTGTACGGCTTCACGGTGTGCCCCGCAGCATCGTGAGTGACCGAGATGGGCGGTTCACGTCCAATGATTGGACGCTTGTGCAGCAAAATGTTGGGGACAAAGTTGAAATTCAGCACAGCCTTTCATCCGCAAACGGATGGGCAGACCGAGAGGGTCAATAGAACCATGGAAGACATGCTCCGCATGTGTGTCTTGGAGTTTGGAAAGCAATGGGAAGACCACCTTTATTTGGTGGAGTTCGCATACAACAATAGCTAACAAGCGAGTATTCAGATGGCGCCTTTCGAGGCCCTATATGGTAGAAAATGTCGCACATCGTTGTCTTGGTTAGAAACAGGTGAGTCAAAGTTGTATAAGCGATTGGAAGTGGAGGATGCTACTTCTTTGGTGAGAACCATTCGGGAGAGGTTGCTTATCGCTCAGGACCGGCAAGCGAAGTACTATAATGCCAAGCACAGGAACGTGGAGTTCGCTGTGGGCGACTATGTGTACTTAAAGATCAAGCCGTTCAAGGGTGTCTCGTGGGTGCGGCGATTGAAAAAGCTAAGCCCGAGGTACCTTGGGCAGTTTGAGGTTCTGGAGCGATTTGGTGAAGCGGCCTATCGGTTGAAGCTTTCAGTGGAGCTTGGTGGATTACATGATGTATTCTAAATTTCGGTGCTTCGGAAGGCGGTGCAAGATCCTTCGCAAGTGATCGCGGTTGATCAAGTGCCGGTGGATAGTGGGCTGACGACAAAAGTCAAGCCCGTGCAGATTGAGGACTCGGAGGTCAAGCGGCTACTCAATAAAGAGATCAGGATGGTCAAGGTCCGGTGGGACAATTGCGGTCGTGAGGAGCTCTCTTGGGTGCGAGAGCAGACTATGCTTGACAAGTATCCGGAGTTGTTCCGTTTAGGTACAAATTTTGGTTTTGTACACGTCTTTCCTTTATATAATTTCGTGGACGAAATTCTTTTAAGAGGGGGAGAGTTGTAACGCCCCGAAACTCAAAAGAGCGACGGGGGACGTTTTGGGCCAATTTTGGGTTCTGGCAAGAGGAACACGGCCTGGGACACGGGCGTGTCCCAGGGCGTGTCAGGCTTGTGTCGACACTCAGCCGGCGAAGTCGACATTTTGCTCTCGACATTGTGTCGAGACTGGGCACACGGCCTGCGACATGGGCGTGTCGCAGGGCATGTCGACCCGTGTCGACACTCAGCTCGTGAAGTCGACACTCTGCGCTCGACGAAGTGTCGAGACATGGCACACGGCCTGCGACATGGGCGTGTCGCAGGGCGTGTCGACCCGTGTTGACACTCGTCCCGGGGAGTCGACGAACTTTTCTCGACGATGTGTCGAGACAGGGCACGCGACCTAGGACACAAGCGTGTCCAAGGTCGTGTTGTTAGGTCGACGATCTTCGCTCGACGAAGTGTCGAGTGTCGAGACCGTGTACACGGCCTGGAGCCCAGGCGTGTTGAGGTAGACACGGGCAAGGACACGGGCGTGTCCTAGAACCCGTGCAGTGCTCGGGTTGATTTCGGGGAAAATCGATGGGGGTACACGACTGGCCACACGACCTTGTCAGGTGGAACACGAGCGTGTCAGGTCAAACACGGGTGTGTTCGATGCCCGTGTGTTATTCCAGGCGAGTCGATTTTGACGGTGAATAAGGCACACGGCCCTGGACATGGGTGTGTGCCAGGCCGTGTGCGGTTTAGATTGGGCATTTCAGTCCCGAATCAAAGCCGTTCGTTTCTTTAATTGATGATCCAACAGCTGGGGGTTGTTCCTGAAGGGATATACCCGGGATTGGGACTTAGAAACCCTCACTTTTCATGAGTGGTTATCTTTCTAAAACTTAGAGAGAGAGGAGAGCAAAGAAAGGAAGAAGAAGCTTGATCCGGCCATTGGACGAGCTTCGAAGCTCCAAATCGCGAGTCGACTCCGGATCCACGGAGGCAAAGCTAGTGCGGTGCTTTTCATCCGCTTACTTTTCCATGGCGCCAAAGAGGAACGCAAGGGTAACGATCCTCATCTTGAGCATGTGTAGCTCTCCTTCTTTGCATAGGAAGCCCGCTCTCGCGAGTTTGCGGTGAGTTGGAGGTGTTCCTTCGGGTAAATTTGTGAAGTCCCCGTTGTTTAGAGTCCGTAAGCGAGAACGGACATAGGCATGATGTGTGAAGCCTACCCGGACATGTTGGTCTGGATCGGTGATGTTGCATTGCATAAATGTCGGAGAAGACTCCGTGCGATTGATTGTTTTTCGGGTTTTCTACATGGTAGATTGCAACAGGGAGCCTTGGGTATTAACCCAAAGGTGCACCCGGAAAACTGGGCAGATACGTGATCTTGCCAACTTGGAGGCCTGAGAGCCAACTTGAACATAACCGAGTTATGTGAAATTGTGTGACGAAAATGGGACTCGGGAGAAGTTTGACCTGCGCATATGGCTTAAATTGTCGTTGCGACGTGAGCACTGGTTAGATGGAACCGTACCCACTTCTATGTCGTTCGGGTTAAAGAGACCTAAAGTTACGTGGCACTTGCCGTTGGCATAGATGAGGGTCTTCGGCGGTCTATGGCTTAAATTGTCGTGACCCATGTCGGGAAGACAAATTGCTCATGTGTTTGGCCGTCAAAGTGGCGGTGGTGAGGCTGGAATGTCTATGGCTTTAATTGACGTGACATCGACCGGTTCACCGAGAATGTGCCCTGAGAGCACGGGGCGTGTCATCGTGCGAGCCAATGCCTGTGATGAAATGAATATATACAAATATTGCTCGCTTATGCTAATGAAATGCAGGGAAGGAGCATCGCCGCCCCGAGTTGGAGGCGGGATCGTTATAATTTGGTCAGCATTTCTGACCGTTGCCTTGTTTTGCCACCGTGCGGTGGTTTGTTGCTTGCAGGTGCTGCTGGACCAAGCGGTCAATAGCGGGCTAAAGCCCAATTTGCGAAGCCGGCCCTCGAAGTCCTAAGTGGAGTGTTTACTGCTTTATTCATGTATGACCGGCCTGCGTGCCGCAGTTTGTAAAACATGTAATATCAAGTGAACCATGTTGTAAGGCCTTAAGGCTTGTACTGGTGTATGTATAACATTCCTATTTGGTATTAGTGGACATTCATGCTTTAGTGCTTGGTTCTTTATTGCAACTTATTAATCTGCTTCCGCTAGAATGCTCTGTGTAGGACGTTATGATTGGTTGGATGGTTTCCATGAGTAACCACCCGGTCTGTCTGTAGTATATGGCGTCGGGCCCCGGCCGGACCTACTGCTATATGCTATGCGACGGATATGGGGTGTTACAGATGTGCACCAAGAGCCCAGCCCAACTGTCCTATATTCGTGGCACGGAAGGTGCCTCTGTGAACAAATCAACAAAGGACCAAGGCCAACCATCCACTAGTACGGAGGGTGTCTCGGCTAGTCAGCACCGAGTACCAAGGACCAACCATGCAAGTCTAGCTATCAACTCCCATCGGTGTGACAACTAGTGAGCCCATTGACCTGCCACACTATCCTTAACACAGGATTATGACACCGCGTGTCGACTCACACCACATGCATTTCACATACGGGGCTCCACATTGAGCCCCTTTTCATTATTCATATTTTGTGCTCAACAACACACAAGAGCTCCACACCAAGTCTCTTACCAATACATAATTACAGTGCGGCAACACACACACACTTTCAACCCTTCCACATTTTCGTGCATCCAAACACACCAAGGGTTCACCTTCAACATAATGGAACTCCACACATATTCACCAACCATTTGGTTATCATAATTACATGTATACTATGATCACATGACTTTAACATCACTGGTAGTAATTCTTTTACCAAGTTCGAACTATTCGTGAACATATAGATCTACCAACTAAAATCCATCAACCATTTGTTCATCGCAATTACTACAAATTATGTACAGCAAAATTCAAGTCAACCTCATCATTATTCATTGTATTACCATTATCAAGTACATCCCTATCGATTCACAAATTTGAGTCATTCCTACCATCCCAACTCGTCAATCCATTCGATCACTAACCTCCACCAAATCACCTCGATCAAGTACACTTTACTACACCATTTGTTCATTAGGGATCTATCCAGCAAATGTCATTAACATATTTTATCACAATTACTTATAGACTAAATTCACTAAAACATTAACGTTAATGTACTACAATCTCTCCACCAAACCCAAAGCCGATACAAAACAAACACGAGAACTCTATATGCAAGAATGATTACTGTACAGCAACTTTGATCGGGGATTCCTGAGGCTACATAAATCTAGTCAAGGCGTGTAATCACTCATTGGAAAGGTATTTCAAGGGCTACAAATTTCATGTTTAGCTGAAAGCCCAGATCTGGCCGCATCATGTCTGAAAACGGACTCGAAGGTTGCTGCGCGTAGAAAATCGATTTCTGCGCGCATCTTAATGCAGATTGAACGTCATCGGTTTGTCTTCTTCCTCCAACCAAACTTTCCAAATAACATCCAAAATTTCTCCTCCCTTATTCACCCTCATATGGCCACTTCTCTTCAAGAAACCAGTCCACAAACTTCATTTGAAGTGAGGAAAGGTTGAAGACTCTAATTCCTAGGACACAAGTCCTCGCATGGCCTCTTCCTAGAAACCTTCTTCTCACAAATCAAGACTCTTTTGAGTCGATATCTCTCCTAGGAATAACTAGAGATCTAGCACCAAGGGAGATGGTAGGAAGCTCACCTCATTTACGGTATTTCGACCATTTTTCAGCCATGGATCTTGTCACCCTTCTTGGCGGCATATTCTTCTCCTTGGTTGGTGTTCATTCTTCACGAGAAAGAAGAGGAAGAGAGGATTTATTCCAGAATCTGGCAGCTTCACTATCCCGTCGGATTGGCAGAGACGGCTACCCGGCAAGGTGATAAAAAGAAAAGAAGGCTAGGGTTTTCCTCATGTCCCTTTTTATAGTGGGAAATTAAGGTAACTGCCTAGCCACGTATCAGCCTGACATTGGACCGTCAAGCATCACATTAAATAAGTCATTTCAAAAGGACGCGGCCCATTTAAGTTGATTTGGCATAATTCCCGAAAAATCCGCTTCAGCAGCAAACATGGCCGAAAATTCGCCAAGGTAGAATTATGGCGTTCGACGAATTCTACTCGACTTTCGTCAAGATCTGCTCGATGATTCATCGAGCTCTGCTTGATGATTCGTCGAGATCTGCTAGAAGTTTTGTCGAGCTCTGCTCGATGATGTTAGTCGAGCTCTGAGTTCGATGAAATTACCTCAGCTTTGGACGGAAACATTCTAAGTTAAATGGTGTCGAGAGCGTTGAGTCCACTCAACACTCTCAATGCCTTAACCGCCAGAAACTACAAGTTATATGGCGTCGAGTGCGTTGAGTCCACTCAACGCTCTCCACACTTTAACTACCAGAAACATGCCAAGTTTTATGGCATCAAGAGCATTGAGTCCACTCAATGCTCTCAATGCCTTAACCCGCGAAAATAAACTAAGTTAAATGGCATCGAGTGCGTTGAGTCCACTCAACGCTCTTGACACCTAACCTGCCAGGATTTAAAAGTCAAATGGCATCGAGTGCGTTGAGTCCACTCAACGCTCTCGACGCCTATCCTGCCAAAATTTCTCTAAGTTAATTGGTGTTGAGTGTGTTGAGTCCACTCAATGCCTAACCTGCCAGAATTATCTAAGTTAATTCCTAATCTAGTCTTTGAGTTTGGTTGACTCACTCGACGCTCCCCGAACTTGAGTCAATTTTCTTAACTCAAGACATGCGCAAGGGGTCTAGCACGAAATGGGATGTTACACCTCTCAAAAAATTTGGACCCAATGTTTTTAAAGGAGGCCTTTATTTGTTTGCCCTTTTAGCATGCAGAACAAATGACCTCTCTAGTGTATTTCAAATTGGGTCCATTTCTGACCAACTCTCTACTGGAAAGCTTGTTGATGGCTTTGTAGTTCAAGCGAGCATGCTTCTTATGCCATTGCAAACAATAAAAATCTTTCTCATTTGCTACTAGGCACATATGGGAATCTGAATCTATATATAGGAAATTTAAATAATAAACGTTTCCACTCCTTGCGTCTGATAGATTGATCTCTTGGACACATGAACTTTTGATTAGGCACTTATATCCTTGTGGAAGACAATGACATAGCCAATATCACAGAGTTGTCTTATGCTAATCAGATTGTATTGGAATCCTTCCACATAAGACACTTTTATGATGGAGACTATGTTATTGGTGATCATATCATATCCTTTAGTAACTCCTCGTTATGAACCACCAAATATGACTTTGGGTCCATTACTCACTAGGTCTTTCAGATGGCATCTTGTTCCAGTCATATGTCTGGAATATCCACTGTCCAAGTACCATATAGGCATTTGATGGGTACTTGGACTAACCTGCAATCACAAAATCAGTTTACCTTAGGTGCCCAAAAGGATTTGGGTCCTTGGTTCTTATTAGTATAAAATTAAATATTTCTCCCTACAGCATCCCTAAGAGGAAGACTCACCATTGTCCTTGGCACATTTGAGTTGTGCCAACAATTTATGGCAAAGTGTCCCACCTTGGCACAACACCAACACTCCTGAATATTGTAGCTCCTCTTCTGAACATCCCTAGATATAAGTGATCCATCAAACTTTTTTTGTTCATAGAGGAGTACAACAATCCTTTTCCTATTTCTTTCAGCTAGAATCTGGTTGAAAGTGAGCCTGACAGCAGGTTCAATTGGTTTATTCTAATTGACAACAACATATGTCTGTGTTCTAGCTGACAGGGGGTTGATGGCATCATAAATAGCCAAGTGAGGCTTACTTATAGTCTTTCTCACAATCTTATTCTTTGATGAAAGACCTTGGGAGGTGGTTACTGTCTTACTCTTGAGAGTGGGTGTTGGAGCACCAAACACAAATGGTCCATGGTGGGCCATTTCGATTTCTTCATGGGGAGCCTTAAGTGCACTTAATCACATCCCCTACCTTCTTCTATTGTAAGTTGCATCAATTCTCTTACAAGAAGAATTTCCATTCTTCTAGTGACCATGCATTTTATCATGGTCATTTAGTGCACTTAACCCCATCCCCTACCTTCTTCTATTGTAAGTTGCATCAATGCTCTTACAAGAAGAATTTCCATTCTTCTAGTGACCATGCATGATGGCATGGTCATACCTGTTAGAAGGGAGAATTACCTTCTGAAAGGTGGTTTGAAGCACTAATTGAGCCTTGCTTTAGAATGGGCAGCTCTAGCATTCCACCCAAACTCCAATCCCCTCATATTATTTTGAGAGGTGAATGAGTCAATCAATGGCAACACAGTATTTGGCTTGGAAAACTCAGCCACAAGCATCCTCTTTTTGAGAAGCTTCTCTTCAAGATACATAATGATCTTGTTCTTCTGGTTTATGGTGCTACATTATATTATAGTCATGGATTTCAGATGACTAATTTCTCCGCTCATCTGAGCTAGCAGTGAAGTTGAATTAGATGGCATTGATTTAGTCTATTGTAAAGACATAATCCCTCCAGCCTGACTTTTGACTAACTTTTTGCTCTTCTTCAGAGCCTCTAGGATATCAACATATTTGTCAATCAATTGACTGACATCCTCATCAGATTTTGAAACATCCTCCTCATATAAAGAAGTTGATGCTTTAGAGTCTGTGTCAGTCTCATAAAGTGAAGGAGAGTTGGGGAGAGTGTGTATCTCCTCAGGACCAGATTTGTCCTGAGTTTCTTTAGTCAAGGACATGAGGATGATTTCTTCCTCATCTTTAAAGTCACTGTCAACTGAGGATAGTGGTTCCCTTATATATAGTATGGTAGCAGGAAGATCAATCTCCTCTTCTATAGATATAAGACTAATATAAGCCTCTTCTTCTTCGGATTCTGAAGACTCAAAATCACTGTCTGACAAGCTTGGCTACTTCTTGGCCAAGAAGCTCTTGTCTACCTTCTTGTCCTTATGATGTTTTCTGTCATCAGATTTTTTGCTTTCTTTCCTCTTAACAGAATAATCAGTAATGACATGTCCTGACCTATTACAGTAGTAACAAACCACATTAGTCTTAAAGTATTTATTCTGTTTAGAGTCATACCTGTCCCCAGAGAGATCTTTTCTAGACTTCTCCAGGTTGGCTTGTGGCTTTCTAGAGCTAGAGCTGGATGAGACCTTATTCTTGCACTGCCTCATCCCGCCCAACATCCTCTTGAACTACCTGGAGAACAATATATGCTCTCCATCTAACAACTCATCACCAGAAGTGTTGGGACCTGAGCTTTCTGACTAAGCATCCCTGAATATCAGAAATCTGCGAGGATTGCCTTCGCAAAAAACATTTATGTGTACAGAACGAGGGGTTAATCCCCTGAATGTTAGAAATCTGCCATGCAATTGCATGACGATCTTTTTATAACACTTCCACTAAATCAGAAGTTTCTGAATCGTTTAACTTCGAAGAAATAATAACAGGGATTTTGAATTTTCTTTGAGAAAACGTATTTTAAATGAACGGGAATTAGTTTAAGCTCGAGCATTAGTGGTTCTTCGTAGGATTTTTTTATTTTGAAATTTTTAAAAGTAGTGGTTTCAAAAGGCAAATTATTAGATATTTCTTTTGATATAGGTAAGTTTGCCAAGTCCTTTTCTTCTAAAGTTTTAGAAAATTCGTCAGAAAGAGAAAAACCATTTTCCTCAAAAGAGGCTTCCACTTGAAAGCAGGAATCGTCGTTTGAATGTGAATTCCGCATAGATGGATTTATATTAATAGTAACCTCATCATCTCCAACCCGAAGGAGGATTCTACCATTACTTACATCAATTACAGCGTGGGAGGTGGCGAGAAAAGGGCGACCGAGTATAATGGGTACAACTGCGTCCTCCTCGATGTCGAGGATAACAAAGTCTACCGGGAAGATAAATTTGTCAACCTTGACAAGGACATCCTCCACTATCCCCATCAGATATTTAATAGAATGATCTTCTAATTGGATACTCATTTTGGTTGGGCTTGGAATACCCAATACTAGTTTTTGAAAAAGCGAGTACGACATTAAGTTAATACTAGCGCCCAAATCTGCTAAGGCAACTTTTATTAATAAAATTCTGAAAAGGCACGGGATTGAAAATCATCCCGGATTGATTAGTTTTTGAGGTAATTTGTTTAATAAAACTGCCTAATGTTCAGTATTAAAGGAAACTCGCGATATATCCTCGAGTTTCTTTTTATTAGAAAGTAACGCTTTAAGATATTTTGCATATTTTTGGCATTTGTGTGATGGCACGCAAAAAGGAACATTAATTTGTATTCGTTTTAAAATTTGTAAAAATATTTTATAATGCTCGTCTTGTTGCTCATTAATTAGTTTAGAAGGATAGGGTAAAGACGGTGGAGAAATACACGGTGAAATAACAGAAGGAGAAGAAGAAGAAATAATAACAGGAGGTGGGGTAGAAACTCTAACCTCATATTCAGCTTTATTAGATAACTGTACCTCCTTTCCACTTCGAAGTGTGATGGCGTGGGCATTCTCCTGCAGATTTGGCCCTGTATTTCCGGGTAAAGTTCCATGTTGGCACTCTGACAGCATCTTTGAAATCTATCCAATTTGAGTTTCCAAATTTTTAATATATCTGGTCAGGTTCCGGATATTGGACTCATTTGTGATGACATATTTAGTAAAGATGTCTTCTATCGGGGTGTGTTGTAGTGGATGTGATTGTGGTGGTGGTGGTTGAGGTGAAAATCCAATTGGATTTGCATTAGTCGGGCGCCGAGCATTATTGGGGTAGCACCATGATAAATTTGGATGATTCCTAAATCATGGATTATAAGTATTATTATATGAATTAATATTTGGGTTATAGGAAGGACGTCGATATGGATTCCCTGTATAATCGACTTGTTCTTCAATTATATTATTATTAGTTGAATTCCAAGGAGGAGTGGCGGAGGGAGCAGACATCCCCGCTACTTGCCTTGTTAGAAATTCTACTTTGAGTGCTAAATTTGAAGAAGCGTCGAGCTCATAAAGACCAGTGGGTTTATTAGGGCATGCCCTAGGCACATTCCATTGGTAGGCTTTCATGGGCATTTCCTCAAACAAAGCTTGAGTGGCCTCCTGGGTTTTATTATTTAGTGTTCCCCCAGTGGCAGCATCAGTCATTTGTTTGGTTTGGAAATTCAAACCATTATATAATATCTGCACTTGGAGCTAATCCGACAGTGCGTGATGTGGACACCTATGTAAAAATTCTTTAAAGCGTTCTCAAGTCTTATAGAGAGACTCAAACTCGCCCTAAATAATGGACGAAATATCTGCATGTAGTTTAGTGGTTTTAGCAGGCAGAAAATACATTGTTAAAAACTTTTTGGTCATCTCAGCCCAAGTAGTGATGGATCCTTTGGATAGATAACCTAACCACTGCTTGGATTTCGTCCGTAATGAAATTGGAAATAAACGCAAACGAATGACATCGTTAGTTACTCCATTTATTTTAAATGTATTGCATATTTCTTAGAAATTTGACAAATGCGTATTTGGATCTACATCTGGCAATCCATCGAATTGAACTGAGTTTTGAATCATTTGGATTATGCTAGATTTGATCTAAAATTATTATTAGAAATCGTGGGACGAACTATACTTGACCCACTATCATCCAAGTTCGTCTGCGCATAATAAGACATAGTCCTTTGTGGGGCCGCGACTGGAATTTGTTCTGTCATAGCTTCAACGTGCTTGGTTTCGATAGACTTTTCCATATTTAATGCTTGTTCTTGGTCACGAGATCGAAGGAGCCTGTGATAGATACGGTCGATTTTAGGATCAAAATCGAGATTATGATCAATATGAGAGTCTCGTCGGGTCATGCACTAAAAACTATTATATAAAACTTTTTTTTATTTTTGTTTTTGTTTTATTATTATTTGTTTCTTTTTTGCTTTTTATTTAAAAAATAAAAAGACATAAATAAAAGTGTTGTTAATAAAAAATACAGTAAAACAAAGGTTTTGTAATAAATAGAGAATTTGTGGTTTATTTATTTTTATAAAAATAGTAGTTCTAGGATAGAAGTAATAGTAATTCTTTTTTATTTGAAATATCAACACAAAATGATCCCCGACAACGGCACCAAAAACTTGATAAGTAAAATATGAGATAGTTTTAAATTGAAAAGTAAGCTGGATTTATAAATTAGACGTTCTACATAATCTATCTCCATTCACTTATATACTTCAATTAAGACAAGCGTACCAATCAAATAAGAGTATAGTATTTAAAAATATCAATGTCGTATTTGTCCACGGATTTGTGTCGAGTACTCTACTTTAAGGAAAAGAACTATTATTTTATCGAAAAGATTTAAAGGTTTGCTTTGAAAATGAAAATAAAAGTAACATGTAGGGTTTTGAAAATATATGAGGTAGACAACCCTCAATTTTGATTTACTTTGGAAAATACTTTTTTTAATAAGATAAACTCTACTTATTATTAATTAAAATATTCGACCATTGAGGTTCCCTAAATATGAGTGTACCTCTATCGAGGATACATCCACCTGTGATTAAGTACTTTGACTGAACTTTTGTATCTAATCAAAAATACCTTAATTCACCCTTTACGTTGTGAACCCCACTATTGACCTCCTACTAGTTTTTGAAGGTTCAATCCGAGAGGCATACGTTCATCTCTTTTGAGAATGAGGCGTTGTTTCTCTTTACCCGAGAATGATCAATTTCTTGGTAAATCATAAGTTTTTAATTTAAAATAGGATTTTCAAATGTAGAACTAATATCCTTCCCAATGCTCATCTCAATCAAGTGCTAAAAGGTTCTTAGCCTCTCATCGGGATGAGAGTGGCAGTAGAAAATTAAAAGACTCATAATAAAAGTACAGAAATAATATCCATCCCAAGTATCTCAGTTGATGCTAATAAGTTCTTAGCATCTCAATTGGGATAAGGGTGCTAGTAATAAAATTAAAAGACTATAAAAGTGCAAAAATAGTATCCATCTCACCCATCTTAATCAAGCGCTAAAACGTTCTTAGCCTCTTATCCGGGATGGGGGTGGTAGTAAAAAGAAAGAAAAAAATGGAATGTACATACGCAGACTCCCTTTTTCAACAAAAATGAAAGCTAAGTTAAAAGCAGTAAGTGATGAAGAAGTATATAAAAACTGAAATTTTATTACTTAAAAGTGTTACACACTAGGAAACCCAAACTGGGGTTACGAAAATATCACTCAAAATCTACTTATAAACACTATATAGAACTATTTTAAACTCTACAAGTTATTCCTTAACATCTGCCTTGGCCCTCCTTTTATAGCTGAAAATTATGAGGTACACGCCCCCTTACACACCCTGCTAGGGCGTGTCACCTGAGCGTGACGCTGAAGTGGCCAATTTGGATAGAATTTCTAATGATTTCTGGATTGGATTGAAATTACACGGGCATGACTTGAAGGTCACGGGTTTGTATGTCAGGCGTGACTACATGGCGTGGTAGCTTATCTTCTTCTGGGCATGATAGTTGGCTTCTTGCTTGGTCACAACTGAGGTCACGGGCGTGACACCAGGCACGCAGGTGTATAAGTCGGGCGTGACTCGAGCTTGCTAGCTTTAGACTTCAGTACGGCGCGACAGCCAGCCTTCTGCTTGGTCATGGGTGATGTCACGGGGGTGACACCTGGTACACAGGCATGTAACCCGGCCATGACTTCACTTGATGCCTGAAATTTGCTGAACTGCCGAAATTACAGGATTTAAAGTTCCACGCCATAGGTCATGGGCATGACCTAGGAGCTTGACTTATGAATTTTTGCTGAATTGCCCCAAATCTCCAAAAATACCTATAGGATACAAAAAAAGGTTAAGTTAGAACTAAAAATAAAAAGAAATGCTTTATTTAGATATGTATATAATATAATTATATTTTTTATTAAAACAAAACAAAAAATACAATAAAAATATAAATATTTTGGTACTCATAAAACCTTCTTATAGAATGATCACACCCACATCCTTTTCTTATTCAACAGGAGGTGTGTCATTAATCCTGAGCTTGTCCATCCTCAAATTTGCACCTGCAGTTCTAGAAGAGCTTGGCAGCTCACTATGAATCATAGAGGTCTCATCAAACACTATATTAACAGACTCTTCTACAGCTTGATTTTTCAAGTTGTAGACCATATAGGCTTTGCTGTTATTGATATACCCAACAAAAATTCCCTCATAGGATTTTACAGCAAAATTTTACAGGCAGGACTTCCCATTGTTTAGCACAAAGCATTTGCTTCTAAATATTCTGAAATATGTCATATTTGGTTTTTTTTTCCTTTCATATTATCATAGGGTGTATTCTTGTGATACTTGTTGATAGAGGCGCTATTTAGGACATGATAGGCAGTGTTCCTAGCTTCTCACAGAAGTGTTTTGGGAGAGAAGTGTCACTAAGCAAAGTCCTTCCAGCCTCTATGAGAGTTCTAATTTTTCTCTCAACAATGACATTTTGCTTGGGTGTTCTTGGAGAGGAAAACTCTAGAAAGATCCCTTGATTTTTGCAGAACTCTATCATACTTTCAGATTGAAACTCTGTGTCTTGGTCATTTCTGATTTTAAACACAGTACATCCCTTTTCATTCTGAATCTTCTTGACAAAAGTAAAAAATTTATCAAAGGCTTTTGACTTTTCGTAAGAAATAATACCCAAGAAAATCTGGAAAAGTCATCAACTATCACAAGAGTATAGACTTTCATACATAGTCTATGAATTGACATAGGACTAAATAAGTCCATATGCAAGAGGTAAAGACACCTCTCAGAATTTTTGGACCCAATGTTTTTAAAGGAGGCCTTTGTATGTTTGCCCTTTTAGCATGCAAAACAAATGCCCTCTCTAGTTCATTTCAAATTGGGTCCATTTCTGACCAACTCTCAACTGGAGAGCTTGTTGATGGCTTTATAGTTCAAGTGAGCAAGCTTCTTATGTCATTGCATACAATAAAAGTCTTTCTCATTTGCTACTAGGCACACATGGGAATTTGAATCAATACATAAGAAATCTACACAATAAACGTTTCCAATCCTAGTGTCTAACAGAATGATCTCTTGGACACATGACCTTTTGATTAGGCCCTTATATCCTTGTGTAAGACAATGACATAGCCAATATCACAAAGTTGTCTTATGCTAATCAGATTGTATTGCAATCATTCCACATAAGCCACTTTTGTGATGGAGACTATGTTATTGGTGATCATATCACAACCTTTAGTAACTCCTCTGTATGAACCACCAAATATGACTTTGGGTCCATTTCTCACTTGAGTGTAGTCTTTCAGGTGGCACCTTATTCCAGTCATATTTCTGGAACATCCACTGTCCAAGTACCATATAGGCATTTGATTGGTACTTGGACTAACCTGCAATCACAAAATTAGTTTACCTTAGGTGCCCAAAAGGATTTGGATCCTTGGTTTTTATTAGCATAAAATTGAATATTTCTCCCTATAGCAGCCCTAAGAGGAAGACTCACCATTGCCATGACATATTTGAGTTATGCCAACAATCTATGACAAAGTGTCCCACCTTGGCACAACACCGACACTCCTGAATATTTTATCTCCACTTCTGAACATCCCTTGATATAAGTGATCCATCAAACTTTTTCTGTTCATAGAGGAGTACAACAACCCTTTCCCTATTTCTTTCAGCTAGAATCTGACTGAAAGTGAGCCTGACAGCAGGTTCAATTGGTTTATCCTAACTGACAACAACATATGTATGCATTCCAACTGACAGGGTGTTGATGGCATCAGAAATAGCCAAGTGAGGCTTACTTATAGTCTTTCTCACAATCTTATTCTTTAATGAAAGACCTTGGGAGGTGGTTACTACCTTACTCTTGAGAGTGGGTGCTGGAGCACCAAACACAAATGGTCCATGGTGGGCCATTTGGATTTCTTCATGGAGAGCCTTTAGTGTACTCAATCCCATGCCCTACCTTCTTCCATTGTAAGTTGCATCAATGCACTCACAAAAGTAATTTCCATTCTTCCAGTGACCATGCATGTTGTCATGGTCATTTATTGCACTCAACCCCATCCCCTACCTTCTTCTATTGTAAGTTGCATCAATGCTCTTATAAGAAGAATTTCCATTCTTCTAGTGTTCATACATGTTGTCATGGTCATACCTGTTAGAAGGGAGAACTACCTTCTGAAAGGTGATTTGAGGCACTGTTGGAGCCATGCCTTTCCCTTTAGAATGGGCAGCTCTAGCATTCCACCTGAACTCCAATCCCCTCATATTATTTTGAGAGGTGAATGACTCAATCAATGGCAACACAGTATTTGGCTTGGAAAACTCAGCCACAAGCATCCTCCCTTTGATAAGCTTCTCTTCAAGATCCCTAATGATCTTGCTCTTTTGGTTTATAGTGCTAAATTATATTATAGTCATGGATTTCATATGACTAATTTCTCTGCTCATCTAAGCTAGCAATGAAGCTGACTCAAATGGCATTGATTTAGTCTATTGTAAAGAGATAATCTCTCCAGCCTTACTTTTGACTAACTTTTTGCTCTTCTTCAGAGCCTCCAGGATAACACCATATTTATCAATCAATTGACTGACATCCTCATCAAATTTTGAAACATCCTCCTCATATTATGAATTGGATGCTTTAAAGTCTGTGTCAGCCTCATAAACAGAAGGAGAGTTGGGAAGAGTATGTACCTCATCAGGACTGGATTTGTCCTGAGTTTCTTCAGTCATGGACATGAGGTTGATTTCTTCCTCATCTTCAAAGTCACTGTCAACTGAGGATAGTGGTTTCCTTATGCCTAGTAAGGTAGCAGGAAGATCAATATCCTCTTCTATAGATATACGAATAATATAAGCCTCTTCTTCTTCTGATTCTGAAGACTCAGAATCACTGTGTGACAAGCTTGGCTTCTTCTTGGCCAAGAAGCTCTTGTCTACCTTCGTGTCCTTATGATGCTTTCTATCATCAGTTTTTTTGCTTTCTTTCCTCTTGACAGAATAATCAGTAATGACATGTCTTGACCTATTGCATCAATTACATACCACATTACTCTTAAAGTATTTATTCTATTTAGAATCATACCTGTCTGTAACGCCCCAGGTTTTTTCGTGTTTTGTTTGATCTTTGGCTGGCGTTACGATGGCGTATTTCCGGCTCTTTGCCATTGTAGAGCGTGGTCTTAGATCTTAGGGTTCCTTGTGTAGCCTGTTTGTAGCCTGTTAGCAAGATTCCCCAGCTAGCCGGAGTCTGTTTGGTGACTCGGTTGGGCCTCTTAGGGAATGCTTGTGTTTTTGGCTTCGGGTGGTGGTATCTCGGGTTTTGTTCGTCGAATGCTAATTTCGATTTCGCAGTTGTGTTCGTAGCGTGGGTTTTTAGCTGCGATGTGAATTTCATCAATTTCTGAGATGTTTCGGGTCTCGCGTCGTTTTGATATTGCGTGTAAGTAATTAATATGTATTGATTGTTTATTATTAAACCGGATGCGTATATATAGCCTTAGGTTAGAAATTAGGGCTCAGTTCATTGTCTCTTTTCATTTTCTCTTTTTGGAAGGAGCCGCCGCCTGTTCGAGAGGAAGAGAACTGCCGGACTACCCTAGCCTTCGGATGCCGATTCCTAGAGATTTAGCGGTCGAAATTCGTTTTCGAGAGTGGATCTGGTTTGCTCTCGCTTGGATCTGCATTCCGTCAGTTCCTCGGCTTGGTGCTCTGCGGCTAGATCCGAGAGTGAGGGAAGTGGCCGACAAAGCTTTTCTGGTATTGAGGCAAGTGATGTTCCCTCATCCTTGCCAAAGCTGATCCTTATTTTCTTCTTGATTAAATTTTATCTCTCTCGTGCTTAGATCCTAGGTGTACGCTAGGGTTCGTCCCCGATTATACTTTGGTTAGTGTAGAGAAGTTCCAGTTAAATCTCATTTTTCCTGAGAGTTTGTGTCTATTAGGGACGGATTTGGTACGGTTCATGTCGAGTAGTTGCTATTGCCGATAGATGATGAAATTTTAGAGAGGGGCCTGGTTCTCGTTTTGGTTGGTCGCTGGGTCTGGCGCCAGTAGCCAGTCGGGGTGTCAACACTTTGTGTCGACACCAGCCAGTCGTGGTGTCGACACCTTGTGTCGACACCGGTCAATCGGGGTGTCGACACTTTATGTCGACACCGGCCACGGTAGTGTCGACACCTTGTGTCGACACCTTGTGTCGACACCAGCCGCGGTAGTGTCGACACCTTGTGTCGACACCGGCCGCAGTGGTGTCGACACTTTGTGTCGACACCGGCAGCGATAGTGTCGACACTTTGTGTCGACACCGGCCGCGGTAGTATCGACACCTTGTGTCGACACCGGCCTGTTGTGGTGTCGACATATCGTGTCGACACTGGTTGCTGTGTTGGTTTTGGGTCAGGTAAGACTCGGGGTTGGTTTGGGTTAGGCGTGCAAGGCCGCGTCAGTTGGACCCGACATTTCTGGCTTGGGTTCGTGTGTTTCCTTAGGATTGTTAGTATGACTTTTCCCTTTCTCTAGGGGGTGGTATTGAGTGTTCGGCTAATTTATTCACGCCGACTCTTGGGTTGTGGCAGGTGGTGGAGTTTTGGTGGCCTCTGGAGGGGTGATTTTATGTGGAGAGCTGTGGCCACCGCCTTATGCCCCGGTTTGGGTTGGCGTGTGTGGGACCCTATTGCTGCCACTGTTTGACCCCTTCGCCCTTTATGGATCTGGTTTTGGTTATGTATTCAGATCCATGTTTTGACCTCTGCCATAACCCACGTGTTAGGACTGTTAGTTCCTTTCCTTTTTATGGCTTCTTCTTTTGGCACATATGTATATGTCTTGATGCTGTTGCAGGATCTTTTGGTAGGGCATATTGGTTTTATTGCTCGCACTTGGTGTGCTCTGCTGTGCTTTAGACAGTGCTCTTTTCTTACTGTCATCCCCTTTCTTTTGCTTATAGCAGTTGTTGCCCGGATTGGTAAACCCTTCTTATTTGTTCATAAATCTAATGCTCTATATACCTTTTTGATTGTTTTCTTGCTGAGGTGTTTTTTTCTTGAAAGTCTCAGGTCTAGGTGGTAGCCAGTTCAGCGGCTAGTTCTTTTGGAGGGGCTTGTCGGTAGCCTCTTGGGTAGCTGAGATAGCTGATCCCCGATTTCTGTGAGGTAGTTCTTTACCTTTCTGTATAGACATACATACTCACTAGTGGGTTCGTGTCAGGTTGTTGACGCCCACTTGTGGCTTCTTGCGATGCTGGGTATGAATTTAAACTGCCTTTTTGCCTATTTGTGGTTGTTTACTTACTTCTGGGAAGGATTTATGCTAGGTTGCATGTTAGATAATTTAAACACTAAAGGCATTACTATATGTATCTCATGCATGACATATTTATAAAACCAAGACACTATTTGTCCTTAGCGTAAAAGATCATCTTTCATATGTACTATATTCACTTTAGAGTCATGCATACCATGAGTCATCCCTCGGGGACACTTATGCTCATTTAGGGTGTCAGCTTAATTGAACCAAAGTATTTCCTGCTGCGTATAAATATACTTTTAATTGTGGACTAGTTGATCCACCGTGCCGAGGGATATGACCTTTCTCATAACTGGTTTTCTTTCATATTAATCTATGATTTTCCTTAAAAATCTAAAGTCTGGAGTTTGGCCTGAGCGTGTGCAGTTATCCCCTGCACGACGTGGCATCACGCCACATGTTTTCTCTTGCTCTGACACGATTTTATCGTTGAGAAAATGCGGGTTGTGACAGTTGGTATCAGAGGGAGGTTGCTTGACAAATGGTCGGGCAACCTTTCCCTTGTTTGCATTAGTCGCTAGCGTCATACCATACACACACCGATATGTCGTCAGCACATCTTGGCTAAAGCACGAACACTACACTCATGAGCATGAATAAGTATACGGGGCTTATTATGTAGTATGGGATGCATAATATGTGTTTGTATATGGATCCACCATAGGAGGCAACATGTGAGGGTTATGTATTATGGGATGCATAACCTCGCCACATGAATGCGGCAAGCACGTTTTCCTTTTTGTCGTTGCATGGAAATGTTATGTAGTATGGGATGCATAACATTTTCATGTGTACGTCGCCCATGGCATGCATTAAGGCCTTTTTAGAATGCATAGAACATCATGCATTGCATAACATTTCATAAGCACAACGTGCCAAGCTAAAGATTTGCATGATGACATATGTACACGCATGGTTTTGAGTCAAACAGAATACAAGTACATGCATTCATGGTCTAGGCACATGAGTTAGTATGATGGTGGTGAACCATCTTAGGTCAAGCATAACATCATCATGGTAAAAATAACTCCCAGAGCAAGTTTTGTAGTTGAAGTTCATATTTAAGTGTGTTTGTCTGTACCGGGTAGTTTTGTTCTAGCTGTTGGGCTAGGTTTTGTCTAAAGCTGGTGCGATTATAGGATGGCGAGACGTCCTGCGACGAGATCGACCCCCCAATCTGAGGGTGAGATGTCAGGAGCGCAGAGTGATGCGTTGGTAGAAAGCCTGCGACAGAGTAATGAGGCGTTATCGAGACAAGTAGTGGCGATGCAGGCTCAGATTCAGTCCCTTGTAGCAGTGGTGGCGGGACAAACTCGGGAGCTCAGGACCCCGCTGAGGGGGTAGCTGTTCCTGCCCCTCCTGCTCCTCCCGTGCCTTTGGTTGTGGTGCCCCCGGAGATGACGTTCATATCCCAGTTTCAGCGGCTTAGGCCCCCTACTTATGATGGGCAAGCAGATTTCATGATTTTGGATGACTGGCTGATTTAAATTGAAGAGATGTTCTCTTACTCTGGGATTGCGGACGATCAGAGAGTGATGCTCGCTTCCTATCAGCTCAAGGGCTTAGCAAAGAGTTGGTGGCTGAGGGAGAAAGAGAGTTTGGTGGCAGGATGCACTTGGGAGTCATTTAAGGTGATGTTGTTAACTAAGTTTCTGCCTTCAGTCAAGCGGGACCGGCTAATGAATGACTTTCTTCATTTAAAGCAGAGGAAACTCACGGTTAGTGAGTATGAGATCGAGTTTAGTAAGTTGAGTCGGTTTGCTCCTGGTCTGGTGAGTGTTGAGGCAGACCGAGTTAAGCGATTTCTGGGTGGACTAAGAAGTGACATTCAGCAGTTAGCGAATGCCTACGGAGCAGTCAGTTATGCCGGTGTGGTTGAAGCTGGCTTAAGGGTTGAGGCCATTGAGAATGCCAAGAATAGAGGACAGCAGTTGAGGAAGGATAAGCGGAAGTCCGGTGGAGGGAAGAGCCCTCAGGAACCTGATGCTGTCTCGAGAAAGAAGATCAAAGAGGATTGTAGTTTTTGTGGCCGGCCAGGACACCCCTTTGAGAAGTGTTTCAAAAGGTTGGGAGCGCAGAAGAAGGAACAGGTGCACACGATTCAAGGTGTTCCCAGGGGAGACTTGGTGTGTGCCTTGTGTGGGAGGAAGGGGCATGATGTTGCCTGATGCTGGTTAAAAGATAAAGTCTGTTTTCAGTGTGGGCAGAAGGGTCATCTCAAGACAAGGTGCCCACAGCTCCAGCCTATTCTACAGCCAGTTCCCCTCCAGGCTTTACCACCACCTCAGTAAATGGATAAAGGAAAGGGGAAGCTGAATGTGCTTTCGGCAGACGAAGCGAAGACATCGACCCAGGTTATCTCAGGTTCGACTCCTCCCCAGTCGTTTCCTTATGTTCCCTTTTTGGTTGTAGTTTTCGTTTTAGCTCTTGTTGTCTTAGATGCGTGTGCAATTCGTAGGACGATTTAAGGTAAAGAACCGCTGGGCGCGCGTTCTCTTCCATTCAGGCGCTACCCACTCGTTTGTGGCTAGAGCTTTCGTGGAGCGGTTCAGTTTGGGCCTGGATCGTGTTGGTGGTGCCTTCTGCATTAAGTTCCCCTCTGGTGACTCTGTAATTACGGACCTGGGTGTCCTCGATTGTCCGATTTTGTTGAGGGATTTTTTAGCAAAGGCAGATCTGAAGATGATTGACCAGGAGGATTTCGACGTTATTTTAGGCATGGACTGGTTGTCAAGGTACGATGCAGTTATCCAGTGCAAGGGTAAGCGCTTGGACTTCGTCAACGACAACGGTCAGCCAGGGAGCGTTTATGGGAATTCTCTCCAGGAGTCTCCGGTCATTTCTGCAGTGCGTGCTCGGAAGTTGCTTGATTCTGGCTGTTTTGCCTGTGTGGTCTCTCTGGTAGGGACGATTGTTAGTGTGCCACGTTTGGAAGAGATTCTGGTGGTGTGTGACTTCTCTGATGTATTTCCTGACGATCTTCTCGGTCTTCCACCCGATCGAGATGTCGAGTTTGTGATAGATTTGGAGCCAGGCACGCGTCCTATTGTAAAGGCGTCGTACCGGATGGCCCCGCGAGAGCTGGAAGAGTTGCGAATCCAGCTGGATGAGATGTTAGCAAAAGGTTTCATAAGGCCAAGTTCTTCACCTTGGGGTGCACCAGTGCTGTTCGTTAAAAAGAAAGATGGGTCGATGAGGTTATGCATCGACTATAGAGAGCTGAACAAGGTTACTGTTAAGAACAGGTACCACTTGCCGCGAATCGACGATTTGTTTGACCAACTGCGTGGGAGCTCCGTGTTTTCCAAGATTGATCTTCGATCGAGTTATCACCAGTTGAGGATTCGGGAGTCAGATGTTCCGCGGATGGCGTTCCGCTCTCGTCATGGGCATTTTGAGTTTTTGGTTATGTCATTTGGTTTGACTAATGTGCCCTCAACTTTTATGGATTTGATGAACAGAGTTTTCAAGGATTTTCTAGATAAGTTTGTGATTGTCTTTATAGACGTTGTTTTGGTGTACTCTAAAGATGCAGAGGAGCATGATCGACATTTGCGTCTGGTCTTGGCCACCCTGAGAAACCATAAGTTATACGCCAAGCTGAGCAAATGCGAATTTTGGTTGCCTCAAGTTTCTTTTCTAGGCCACGTGATTAATAAGAAGGGAATATCAGTGGACCCAGAAAAGATCGCTGCTGTTATGGAATGGGCGAGACCTGTTACTCCCAAAGAGATCAGAAGCTTCTTGGGTTTGGCTGGTTATTATAGACGATTTGTAGAGGGATTCTCTACCTTGTCCGCGTCGTTGACCAAGTTGACGCAGAAGAATGTAGCCTTCATATGGGATGGCAAGTGTGAGAAGGCTTTTGAGGAACTAAAAAGAAGGCTATGTTCGGCTCCAATTTTGTCTTTGCCTACGAAGGGTAGTGAGCATGATATATATGTGGATGCGTCGCATGTCGGACTGGGCTGCGTATTGATGCAGGGCGGGAAGGTGATTGCGTACGGGTCGAGGCAGCTAAAGACTCACGAGAGGTATTACCCTACACATGACCTGGAGTTTGCAGCTGTGATCTATGCGCTGAAATTGTGGAGGCATTTGCTATATGGCGCACAGTGCAAGATTTTCACGGATCATAAGAGTTTAAAGTATGTCTTCACCCAGAAAGAATTGAATTTGCGCCAGCGGCGATGGTTGGAGTACGTGGCCGACTATGATTTTGAAATCCAGTACCATCCGGGCAAGGCTAATGTGGTGGCCGACGCCCTGAGTCGGAAGTCAGGGAAGATTTTCAATCTCTCCGCCGAGCGCCTTGTGGAAGAGTTCCTTTTGATGGACATTTTTGTGGGAAGCTGCGATTCGCAAAGTAGTTTGGCAGTGGCTGAACCTTCGTGGATTGCGCTTACGAGACTGCATCAGAAGGATGATCCCGATCTTCTGCATTTGTATCTTCGAGCTGAAAAAGGTGAATTACCAGATTTCTCTATAGATGATGCGAGTACCTTGAAGTATCGTGACAGGTTTTGCATCCCCGCCGTTGGAGATATCCGGGATTTGGTGTGCAGAGAAGCCCACGGATCTAGTGTTACCTTCCATCCAGGGTCTACCAAGATGTATCATGATTTAAAGCAGATTGCCTGGTGGTATGGGAAGAAAAGAGGTATAGCCAGATTTGTTTCTGAGTGTCACACTTGTAGGCGTGTGAAAGCCGACCATGGGAGGCCTGGTGGCAAGCTGACTCCCTTGGAGATTCTGACGTGGAAGTGGGAGAGTATCTCGATGGATTTCATTACAGGCTTACCGAGATCTCCTAAAGGGCATGATTCAGTTTGGGTAATCGTAGACAGATTGACGAAGAATGCTCATTTCGTACCATTTAAGATTCATTATCCGATGAGGAAGATAGCCGAGCTGTATCTGAAAGAGGTTGTCAGATTGCATGGTGTACCCGTAAGTATCATATCAGATCGAGACACTAGGTTCACGTCTCATTTTTGGAAGAGCCTCCAAGAGGGGTTGGGTACAGATTTGAGATACTCCACAGCCTATCATCCACAGACCAACGGTCAGACGGAGTGAGTAAATCAGATTGTGGAAGATATGATCTGATGCTATATTATGGACCACGGAGGAGCGTGGGACGAGCGCTTGCGGCTTATGGAATTCACATATAACAACAGTTATCAAGAAAGCTTGCAAATGGCTCCTTTTGAATCTTTGTATGGGAGGCGCTGTAGGACTCCCTTGTTTTGGGCTGAGCTTAGCGAGGGACCTTTGTTGGGTCCAGAAGCGCTCGAGGAGATGGAAACCGCTGTGAAGCTTATTCGGGAAAAGCTTCGGTTAGCCCAGGAGAGATATGAGAAGAACGCCAACCGGCGTAGATCAGACTTGGAATTTGTTGTGGGGGACTCGGTGTTCTTAAAGGTCTCCCCGTTGATCGGAGTCAAGCGGTTTGGCAAGAACAGGAAGTTGGACTCGAGGTACGTGGGGCCATTTCTGATTGTTGAGCGGATCGGGTTATCAGCCTATAGGCTGTCTTTGCACGCAAATTTCCCTGGCGTGCATGATGTCTTTCACGTCAGTCAGCTGCGGAAATGTGTGATAGATGGCAGGCAGGTTTTGGATTCTGTGCCTCAGTTGGAGCCAAATCTTTCTTATGTGTAGGTGCCTGTCCGCATTTTGGATTCTCAAGTTCGTGCGTTGTGGAAGAAGACTATTCCTATGGTTAAAGTTTTATGGAGGAATCAGGATGTGGAAAGCGCGACTTGGGAAATTGAGTCGGCTATGAGGGAGGCTCACCCTCATCCGTTTCCCTGATCTTCTGCCTGGTATGTTCTGTTTTATTCTTATATAGCCCTTTCCTGGCTCTTTCTCTCTCCTTCTTTATAGGAGTGTTGTGAGTAAAGTTTCGAGGCGAAACTTCCTTTTAGGGGGAGTGGCTGTAACGCCCCCGGTTTTTCCGTGTTTTGTTTGATCTTTGGTTGGCGTTATGATGGTGTATTTCCGGCTCTTTGTCGTTGTAGAGCGTGGTCTTAGCTCTTAGGGTTCCTTGTGTAGCCTGTTTGTAGCCTGTTACCAAGATTCCCCAGCTAGCCGGAGTCTGTTTAGTGACTCGGTTGGGCCTCTTAGGGAATGCTTGTGTTTTTGTCTTCGGGTGGTGGTATCCCGGGTTTTGTTCGTCGAATGCTAATTTCGACTTCGCAGTTGTGTTCGTAGCGTGGGTTTTTAGCTGCGATGTGAATTTCATCAATTTCCGAGATGTTTCGAGTCTCGCGTCGTTTTGATATTGCGTGTAAGTAATTAATATGTATTGATTGTTTATTATTAAACCGGATGCGTATATATAGCCTTAGGTTAGAAATTAGGGCTCGGTTCATTGTCTCTTTTCATTTTCTCTTTTTGGAAGGAGCCGCCGCCTGTTCGAGAGGAAGAGAACCGACGGACTACCCTAGCCTTCGAACGCCGATTACTGGAGATTTAGCGGTCGAAATTCGTTTTCGAGAGTGGATCTGTTTTGCTCTCGCTTGGATCTGCATTCCGTCAGTTCCTCGGCTTGGTGCTCTGCGGCTAGATCCGAGAGTGAGGGAAGTGGCCGACCAAGCTTTTCTAGTATTGAGGCAAGTGATGTTCCCTCATCCTTGCCAAAGCTGATCCTTGTTTTCTTCTTGATTAAATTTTATCTCTCTCCTGCTTAGATCCTAGGTGTACGCTAGGGTTCTTCCCCGATTATACTGTGGTTAGTGTATAGAAGTTCCAGTTAAATCTCAGTTTTTCCTGAGAGTTTGTGTCTATTAGGGATGGATTTGGTACGGTTCAGGTCGAGTAGTTGCTATTGCCGATAGATGATGAAATTTTAGAGAGGGGCCTGGTTCTCGTTTTGGTTGGTCGCTGAGTCTGGCGCCAGTAGCCAGTCGGGGTGTCGACACTTTGTGTCGAAACTAGCCAGTCGTGGTGTCGACACCTTGTGTCGACACCAGTCAGTCGGGGTGTCGACACTTTGTGTCGACACCGGCCGCGGTAGTGACGACACCTTGTGTCGACACCGGCCGCGGAGTGTCGACACTTTGTGTCGACACCGGCCGCGGTAGTGTCGACACCTTGTGTCGACACCGGCCGCGGTAGTGTCGACACTTTATGTCGACACCAGCCGCAGTGGTGTCGACACTTTGTGTCGACACCGGCCGAGTTAGTGTCGACACTTTGTGTCGACATCGGCCGCGGTAGTGTCGACACCTTGTGTCGACATCGGCCTGTTGTGGTGTCGACACATCATGTCTACACTGGTTGTTGTGCTGGTTTTGGGTCAGGTAAGACTCGGGGTTGGTTTGGGTTAGGCGTGCAAGGCCGCGTCGGTTGGACCCGACGTTTCTGGCTTGGGTTCGTGTGTTTCCTTAGGATTGTTGGTATGACTTTTCCCTTTCTCTAGGGGGTGGTATTGAGTGTTCGGCTAATTTTTGCACGCCGACTCTTGGGTGGTGGTGGAGTTTTGGTGGCCTCTGGATGGGTGGTTTTATGTGGAGAGCTGTGGCCACAGCCTTTTGCCACGGTTTGGGTTGGCGTGTGTGGGAACCTAGTGCTGCCACTGTTTGACCCCTTAGACCTTTATGGATCTGGTTTTGGTTATGTATTCAGATCCATGTTTTGACCTCTGCCATAACCCACGTGTTAGGACTGTTAGTTCCTTTCCTTTTTATGGCTTCTTCTTTTGGCACATATGTATATGTCTTGATGTTGTTGCAGGCTCTTTTGGTAGGGCATATTGGTTTTATTGCTCGCACTTGGTGTGCTCTGCTGTGTTTTAGACAGTGCTCTTTTCTTACTGTCATCCCCTTTCTTTTGCTTATAGCAGTTGTTGCCGGGATTGGTAAACCCTTCTTATTTGTTCATATATCTAATGCTCTATATACCTTTTTGATTGTTCTATTGCTGAGGTGTTCTTTTCTTGAATGCCTCAAGTCCAGGTGGTAGCCAGTTCAGTGGCTAGTTCTTTTGGAGGGGCTTGTTAGTAGCCTCTTGGGTAGCTGAGATAGCTGATCCCCGATTTCTGTGAGGTAGTTCTTTACCTTTCTGTATAGACATACATACTCACCAGTGGGTTCGTGTCAGGTTGTTGACGCCCACTGGTGGCTTCTTGCAATGCTGGGTATGAATTTAAACTGCTTTTTTGCCTATTTGTGGTTGTTTACTTGCGTCTGTGAAGGATTTATGCTAGGTTGCATGTTAGATATTTTAAACCCTAAAGGCATTACTATATGTAGCCCATGCATGACATATTTATAAAACCAAGACACTATTTGTCCTTAGCGTAAAAGATCATCTTTCATATATACTATATTCACTTTAGAGTCGTGCATACCATGAGTCGTCCCTCGGGGACACTTAGGCTCAGTTAGGGTGTCAGCTTAATTGAATCAAAGTATTTCCTGCTGCGTATAAATATACTTTTAATTATGGACTAGCTGATCCACCGTGCCGAGGGATACGACCTTTCTCATAACTGGTTTTCTTTCATATTAATCTATGATTTTCCTTAAAAATCTAAAGTCTGGAGTTTGGCCGGATCATGTGTAGTTATCCCCTGCACAACGTGGCATCACGACAAGTGTTTTCTCTTGCTCTGACACGATTTTATCGTTAAGAAAATGCGGGTTGTGACACTGTCTCCAGAGAGATCTTTTATAGACTTCTCCAGGATGGCTTGTGGCTTTCTTGAGCTAGAGCTGGATGAGACCTTATTCTTGCACTGCCTCCTCCTGCCCAGCATCCTCTTGAACTACTTGGAGAATAATGTAAGCTCTCCATCTAACAACTCATCACCAGAAGTGTTGGGACCTGAGCTTTCTGACTCAGCATCCCTTTTTGGAGGAGAAGGAATCTACTCCCTACTTCTTCTTGAGGCTTCAACTTTGAAGGCTATTGTCTCCTCTTTATTGAGGGACTTGTTAGCTTCTTCCTCAACCTTCCTGGAATTCAACTGAAGCACATTTGACATCAGCTTGCCAAACAAATTTCGGGGCAATGTGTTGGCCAAGTTGCCCACTTCCCTGATGGCACAGATCTTGATATACCGTTCTTTATTGAGAGATCTCAGGAACTTATCATTCACCTCATAGTTGGTGAACTGTATGCCATAGGTGATCAGAATGTTCACAACATTGAAGAATTTCTCATAGTAATCAACTATAGAATCCTTCTTACCTTTCTTAAAGGCTTCATACTGCTGATTGAGGAGAGATTTTTTGTCATCTCTCACTTCCTCCGTTCACTCTATATAGACTATCAGTGAGTCCCATATTTCCTTGACTGTCTTGTAGTGGACCAGATTCTGAAATGTCGAGTCATCTATGACACTGAAAATTATGTTATGTTCCCTCTTATCTATGGTGGTCAGAATTACTTTATCCTTAGTCATCTCTGAATATTTCTTGGGTGTCTGGATGTCGGCATCAATAACGGAGACTTTCATGGGAATGAATGGTCCCTCTTGTATTGTAAGGTATATCCTAGGGTCGGAGGCTTCCATGAATAGCCTCACCCTTTATTTCTAGATCCCAAAAGTCTCCTTCCTACATATAGGAAGTTTCATAAAACCTAACACCTTATTGTATCTCAACGCATATGAACTTTTATTGTTATCTTCAGAAGTGTTGAGTGATAAGCCTTCACTCAATACAAAAACACTTAGCATAATACTGACAATCTTCAGAGGCGTTGAGTGAGCCTTCTTTACTCTCCGCTTTTGTCCTTTGACAGCTTATTTGCAAAGGCGTTGAGCAGCATCCATCACTCAACGCATTCATACTTAGTAGTATTTTTCTGATATACGACGTTGAGGGAATGTCCTTTACTCAACACATTTGAAATTCGCAGTAATACAGATGAATGTGTTGAGTGAACGTTCATTACTCAATGCTTCTGGACTTAGACAGATCTTCAGATGAAGGGGCGTTGAGTGAACGTCCTTCGATCGACGCTTATGGATTTGGCAGTATTTCTGAAGAGGCATTGAGTGAATGTCCATCACTCAATGTATTTGAGCTTGGACAGATATTCTTGTAGGGGCATTCAGTGAATATCCATCACTCAACGCTTTTGTACTTAGATGGATTTCACTGCATCTTCACTGAGGCTTTGAGTGATTGGTTATCTTTCGATGCTTCTTGCCCTCATGCATTGAGTGAAGTCTACTCACTTAACACTTTTGTACTTAGTCAAAATTCTACCTTTCTTTAATGTTCTGACTTCTGTGCAGCCAATCCTCTAACATATTTAGCCTGTCTAATCACTGAAAACAGATAACCTGCATATATGAACTTAGGCAACAATCAAATACATGCATGTGTATATTATTGACTTGCAGAACTTCTTCAAATCTAGGAGATTGTGATCAATGGACCCAACACTATCCTTACATTATGCGCTTCCGCCAAATTTGGATCCCGCCAACCTGAATGGGCTCAACGACATTATTTGAATCTTCTCGATGGTAACGTTGAGCAAAACCTTCATTCTCAGTGTTATCTGCCTTGGCGCTGAGATCTGCGACTTCTCCATGGTATCATTGAGAATAAACTTCTTTCTCAACGAAATGGTTCTGGCACCTATCCTTGATCTCCACAGTATAATGGATACTTAGATACCTTGTCAGTAGTATGGTGGAGAACCAGAACTCATCTCGACGGTATACCTCTCCTTTACTCTAAACCTATTTTAAAGTCAACAACAATTATCTTGCATACACATCAAGTAGATATTCTATCAAATACATTATGCTCTTAGCACTAGAAGTAATGCCACTTCAAATCTTGGAAGTTTGAGGGAATATTCCCAAAAGGAGATGCCCCTAAGGGTTTAGGAGTCTCTGAGATCCTTAGTAGGGTGAGCGTTCAAGCCCAACGCTCCTCTATTTCACGCATTCGTTCATCCATTAACGAAGCCAACGTGATAACAATCTCCTCGAGAAGTGGCGTGGAGCTAATGGGTGAGTCATTGGATGCTTGATTGTTAAACTATTCGTGAGCTGGTTGGACGGCGGGGTGTGCAGTTTCCTTTGTCATTGATATGAGTTGGAGGAATGTTAAGACTTGTCAGATATTCTTGGAACACTTTCTCACAAATGGCGTCAAACTATTATGGGTTGTCCGGTCTTTCCACGGTCCAGAGAAATCATACCGCCTTAGCTCGAAACCAGACCGGGCGCGCAAACAGTAGAAATGAATCATAGCAAATGACAAGAGGCATTTTTTACGTGGAAACCCCGGAAACGGTTAAATACTACCTGAATGGAACTGTGTCGAGCCAAAATACACTAATTTCTCGAGATTTTACAGAGTGTTTTTGATCTTGAAGGGCGACTTGTCGCTACTTCATTACAAGGGCAAAAAATGAGGAAAAAAGTTAATTCCTCAGGGCCTCGATGAAAGCGCTCTGACCTTCGAATCTTGCCGAGCTCGCAGAACCTGGGTGGAAGCGTTCCAGGTGGAAAATTCTCTAAGTCCACGGAGCTTCTGTAAGGAGTGCTTGCATTGAAGCAATGCCTTAATGGGAATGCTCTTGCGGAGGCGGTTGACGTTACTGGGGCATGTGGGAGCCTGAGCGCAAGGAGGAGAGCAGAGAGAATTTCTGAGCAGAGAATCAGCCTAAGTCCACAATCTTGCCGAAAAATCTCAAAGCTCTCTCTTGTCTCTGGAGTAGCTTGTCTTCAAATGAAGGCCCGAAGGTCTATTTATAGTTTTCTATAGGGTCATTATGGTAATTGTGTCGGTGAGTGATTTGTGCTGGTGAATGGCATTGCTTCATTTTGATCACCTGGATAACCATTTCTGCCAAAATTACGAGAGTACCCCTTCCCCTCGGGCAGTTCGGGAGGCCCGGGAAAGGTGCCCAGAGGAGGCGGTGGCGGTGGGCGGAGGTGTCCGACAGTGAAGGAGGCAGCCAGGGACAGCAAGGGTCACCAGCAATAGTGGGGATCGCTAGTGGCGGCTGCCACAGGCGGCCGCGCGTGCTAGGCATGGCTGCGCGGTATGAGGCCGCGCGGGGCATAGCTGCACACGGGGAGCGGTCGCACGGTACGCGGCCCAGCTGTCACACAGGGATGTAGCCATGCTGCCGCGCGGGCGCGCAGACTTGTGGCTGCGAGGGCTGGCCGTGAACGGCCCTGCGACCGTATGAGATGGCCACACACGGTCGCGCGGGTTTCGTCCGCACGTGGCCGCGCGCATGCCATGTGCGCGTGTAAGCCGTGCGCTCATGCCATGCGCGTAGGCAGGTCAAGTGGGCCGCGACGCTAGTCGTGCGTGCTTGCACGCGAGCCGGGCGCGCCTGCGTGTCCCTGTCGTGCATGTGCGCGGGTTCGTCCTCCTTCTTGGGTGTTTTTGGGATTTCCGGCTTTGTGCATGGCTGGCTTGACCGGGATTGCTTGCCCTCGTGTCCTTGGCCGAAAACCTCTCCGGTTTAACTTAGAAATTTCAGAGGGAACCCCATCAACAACCACAAAATATATGAACATATATAAGCTTACCATTAAAACTTTAACCCACAAAAATAGGATGCTAAAAGATATCATAACAAACAAACAATATGTTAAAAAATCAACTAACAAGTATATTAGGCAGACTAAAGGAAAAAATAAAGTTCCTAAAATCAACCCGAATATAGGCAGTATTGTAAGCCAATTAGAGGAATTACACTCTAATGACGCCAACATAAAACACTTGATTTTAGAAATAAAAAAATTAATGATATCTTAATTCTAAATTGAAGAATATAAAGATGTTGTAAGACAAACAATTATTTACTTAAAAACATCAGTAGTATTTAGTAGCCATGACCCGATTGGAGAGAGTGATAGAGTTATTATAAGACATAACAATATAATAATCCATTTACTGGTCCAGCTCCATAATAAATTCGATACACTCATACAACAATCAGATAAGGCAAAGGAAGAAGTAAATCAAATAGAAAATCTAATCGAACAACTAAAAGGATTACATATACATAAAATAAGCACACCTAAACCACGTGAATCTATATATAAATTAGTGATCTCAAAATGAGCTTACAACAATTCTGATGAAATAATAGATCTGTTACTTCTAAAAATAGTAACATTTCCCGTCTTCGTTTTAGGCAAAATACTTTGTACTAAAAGCAAATCAGAAACCGTATTAGAAGAAGTTCTCGACGTCAAACAAGAACTTGTGATGTACAATAACAACCAAATTAGTTTTTTAAATCCCAAAATTTTATATCATATAGGAATGTTTAATTTTAATTACACAATTACTCAAAGTTAATAGAGAAGAATTATTACTAGTCATTATTGAACACATAAATACAAATTACTTAGTAAAGATACGATAATACAGATTAAAAAATCAGTCCACTTATGCTTTATTGTTATATGATTAAAAGAATTAGCCTGTAAACGATTAGGAACTAAAGTATTAATAACCCTACTAGATAAAAGATGACAGAGTAATGCCGGTAAAGCAATGATAGCAGTCATGGAAGTCGACATTTCTGAAAATAAAGAGATTTTTTATTGCAGTACAGACTTTATTGTACAACCCCATATTCGTTGGGTAGGACAAGGATCCCCTCAATGGACGGGATTGGACTAGCTTCGGGTTAACTTTGGGCTTCAGAGCGAAAGGGCTCCCACCTAGGAGTCAGCGAGAATGATCGCATCAAGCCCCGGCCGAGACCCACTTCTGCCCAGAGACGGGCGAGAAGGCTCGCGCCTCGCCGAGGGCGGAAGCGGGCTCGGTCCGGGGGACCCTTCAACCCCTTTTTCCTTAGCTCCCGCCGAGTGAGGGCGGGATGGTCCTCGGCATATGGTTCTCGCCGGGTGGGGGCCAGGGCCCCGGGTGAAATTACCTAGTTGCCATCGGGTAAATTACCTATATGCCCCCAGGGTTTGCATTTAGAATTTCATAACAGCGAGATTTGGCTATTGGCAGACAAGCCAAGGGAATCTTAGTAATTTCAGGTCTGCAAAGACTACAAATAGACCCGCAGGGGCTCTTCAGAAGGCAAGCTTTCAATATTCTCGAAGACTCTCTAGCGCTTTCTGAGGAGCTCCCAGCACAGCTTTTGGCTTTGGAGGGGAAGCTCTCAGAGATCTTCCAGATAAGAGGTGGGACCTCCCCGCTGAGGCTTTGGGTCAGTTCTAGGTCCTTTGCAACCAGTCAAGGGTCGGGGTTTGAGAGAAGTAGGTGTTGGTTGCACCCTTATTTTTGAACTCTCGTTGAGGTCAATTTCTGGCTTCAACAGTTCTGGTGCGGTGAGCATGGACAATAGCCGATACAAGAAAATCTCAAGTCAAGTCTCATGGCCGGAGGTGGAGGAGAAGGGGCTGGCTCGGGAGGTTCTCCATCCCGGGAGAGTGGGGTGATGCTGGGAATGTTGGAGGACTTCAGGCGGGAGGTCTTGCAGACTATCCACTTGGCTTTCTCGGCGAGAGGAGAGTGGGAGACTCCACATGTCCAGGTGGCGGCTGCTCCGTCATTGGGCGAGAACGCTCCCGGGCAGTGTCCCAGGGAGAAGATTCCGGCTGAGGCGGCGGAAAGGGACATCCCCAGGCGGGTGTTGTTCCCGGGACAGGCAAGTGCAGACAGGGCCAGCGAGCCGAGGTCGCGGGAGGAGACTTCTCGGCAGGTCGTGAGCGGGAGCCCCTTTAGTGAGCTCATAATTTCAGCCTCGGTTCCAGAAGGGTTTAGGGAGTCGTACATGTCATACTACACCGGGAGGGACGACCCTACACAGTATGTGCAGTGGTTTGAAGATGTCGTTTCCATAAGGCAAATGTCGAATGCCTTCAAGTGCCGGCTCTTTGTCATCACGTTGAAGTAAAAGGCGAGGGACTGGTTCCACCAGTTACCCGCAAGCTCGATTTATTGCTTTGAAGATCTGAGACGCGGATTCTTGTCGAGGTTCTCAACGTCCAAGAAGAGGAAGAAGGGAGGAGAGTGCATGTTTGCCGTCAAGCAGAGGTCGGAGGAGACGCTGGGACACTATGTCGACAGGTTCCAGGAAGAGATTCTGCAGGTACAGGAGATGTCGGGGTACACAGTGATGCTTTCCTTCAATAGGGTTGAGGCCCAGCTTCTTCAGCATGGAGTTGAAGAGAGACCGCCCCCCTCTCCTTCGAGGAACTGATGGAGAGGGCGGCGAAAGAAATTGAGATTGAGTCGTCCAACCCGGCATTTGCAAGGAGGTTAGCCAAGTTGGCGGAGGAAGACGGGAAAGAAGTTGGAGCAGGGAGGCAGAGAGAGCAGAGGGAGGAGAGAAGGAGAGAGGAACCCTGAGGTCAGGGGAAGCAGCAAGGTTGGTGGCTGCGGGAGCCAAACAACAGGTTGGGATGGAGGCTCCAAGAGGGTGTTGGGTACATTTGTTAAATGTACCTGATTTGAAGAAGCCTCACCCAACTCAATGATATACATCAAAATGTATTTGATGTGTTTTTGAGTTACTTGTGCAGGTTAAGTATTTGCAGGACTGAAGCAAAAATTTCTAAGTCCATGTGTCGACACCCAGAGGGAAAGTGTCGACACTTAAGAAGACTTGTGTCGACACCCAGGCAAGCAGTGTCGACACTTGGAGTCATTGTGTCGACACCTGGGATGCAGAGTCGACACCAGACAGAAAGTGTCGACACAAGGAGCTGTGTCGACACTCAGTGAAGAAAAGTGCAGACAGAAAGTGTCGACACAAGGAGCTGTGTCGACACCCAGTGAAGCTGTGTCTACACCAGAAAGTGTCGACACTTGGAGCTGTGTCGACACTCAGCAAAAGTCTGCAGAGACTAAGTACAAGTGTCGACACCCAGCACAATGTGTCGACACTTAGCAGAAGAGTCAGCACTTGAAGTAAGTGTCGACACCAAGAACAATGTGTCGACACTCAACAGAAGACTCAACACTTGAAGAAAGTGTCGACACAAGGAGCTGTGTCGACACTTAACAAAGAACAGAAAGATCAACAAAATATTCTAAGTACAAGTGTCGACACTAAGGGAATGTGTCGACACTCAGCTGAAGTCTCAACAGAAGAATCAAGTTTCGACACAAGGAGCTGTGTCGACACTCAGCAAGTATCAACATAGAAGACTATGTGTCGACACCAAGAAGCAGTGTCGACACTTAACAGATTCAACACAAGAAGTTGTGTCGACACAAAGGAGATGTGTCGACACTTAGAAGAATTCAACAAGTTACAGAAGATCAAGTACTTGTGTCGACACTCAATTTCAGTGTCGACACATGAAGAAGAATCTGTGTCGAGACATACAAGAAGTTGTGTCGACACCTTGTAGACTTGTGTCGACACTTACACAACTTGTGTCGACACTTGGTCTATAAGTGTCGACACTTAAAGACAGAAAGTCTCGACACTATCAGACAGTTAGAGATTTTCAATAACTGACTAGATGACTTGACAGCTGCCGTTCCAGCAGGTCTACAGCACCTGTCAGAGATGTCAGAATTCAGTTATAGACCGGACCAGCCGGTTACCATGAAGAAGGAATATAAATAGGCCTATGCTGTCTACAGAAAAGGATGATTAACAAGTTGTTCAGATTATTGTTCAAGTAGTTATTGAAGTGGTACACAGAGTATCAACACAAGAAGATCTAGCCGTCCAAGTGCAGATCTAAGAAGTTGGAGAGAGAGGGCTCCATCCAAGAAATCAGCCATTGGAACTAGGCTGAGAAGAAGGGTTCAGAGTCATTCTGGATCTTAAGAAGTAGAGGTCAAGGATCAACTGCAGAAGGAATCAGTCTTATTCAGTTCTATTTCAAGAAGCTTTGAAGAAAGCTAAGTCAGATTGAATCCAGCTAAGTTCTTCCAAGAACTCATCAAGAAACTCTCAACTCCCCTCTCTTGTTTCTGAGTTGTTGAGTTATTATTTCTGTAATCATTTTTATCTTGTAGGATCCTTTGGATCTGAGTGAATTGTAAGCCTGTAATTATAAAGGCTGAGGGTAGGGCTTGAGAGCCTTAGTGTAGGAGATTGACATCTCTGAGTGTAGGCCTTGTTGGCTGAGTGTAGGCCTTGATTGGCTGAGTGTAGGCCTTTGTGGCTGAGTGTAGGCTTTGTGGAAAAGCTGAGTTGTAAGGCCTTGGGCCTGAGGTGTAGGAACCAATTTGGGTTCTGAGCTAGTGGAGAAGTTTGGCCGAATCTAGTACATTGCTAGATAGGCGAAGGGGGAAAGTGGATGTACCCAAAGATTGGGGAACCACTATAAAACCTTGTGTTTGCTGTGCTGTGTTGTGATTTGCTGTGTATGCTGTTTGTTTGCTGTGATAACATAGTCAGAAATCTGTGATATTAACTGTTTGCTGCCATTAAAGTTTAAAAAGGATTAGGTCACCTATTCACCCCCCCTCTAGGTGTTTAGGTACCATATCTTTCAAGTGGTATCAGATCCAGGTTCCTCAAAAAGGACTAACAGTCTGAGGAGATCCTGATTGGCAGATTCAGTCTAAGTCAAAATACAGATTCAAGAAAATCAAGAAACATGGGTTCTTCTGAGAATCACAAGGAATTGGGTTCCATGAAATTGCCCATATGCAGGAAAGAAATCTTTGGGATTTGGAAGGAAAGGGTAAGGCTATTTATGGAGGCCTCAGACCCTAGGATATACATCACAGTCAAGGAAGGGCCTTATGTGCCCATGAAGATATCAGTTCTAGATGCAAATCAGAGAACTCCAAAGGATTTCTCTGAGATGACTAAGGATGAGATTGTCCTAGCTACCATGGACAAGAGGGCACAAAACATCATTGTGAGTGCCATAGATGATGCCACTTTTCAGAATCTTATTCACTGTAAGACAGCCAAAGAGATGTGGGATACTCTCATTGTCTATATGGAAGGTTCTGAAGAAGTTAGGCAAGATAGAAAATCCTTGCTAAATCAAGAGTATGAGAGTTTTAGACAAGGAAAGGGTGATAGCATAACTGAGTGCTACAAGAAGTTCTACAGAATAGTGAATGAACTCATGTCTTATGGAAGAGAGTTCAGCAATTATGAACTAAATGACAAGTTCTTAAGGTCCCTAACCAAAGATTGGGACACCAAGATCTGTGCCATAAGAGAAATGGCTAAGTTGGGAGAAATTTCTCCTCCTACACTGTTTGGTAAGTTGTTGTCATATGAAATGCAATTGACAGTGAGGAAAGAGGAGGAGAAATCAACAAGGACTGAGCACAAGGAAAGAACTGTTGCCTTCAAGACAGAAGCCTCCAGAAAGTGCAGGAATAAATCACCAACTCCACCTCCAAAGATTGCTGAATCAGAGTCAGATGAAACAGTCAGCACCAAGTCAGAAAGCAGTGAAAGTGATGAAGACTTTGCTGCTTTCACTAGACACTTTCAGAAGTTTTTGAAAAAGAAACAGTGGAGGTCAAGGCCTTCTACATCACAAGGAAAGGAAGACTCTTATCAGAAAAAGAGGTCTTCAAAGAATGACAAGAAAAGGACTAAGTCTAGCAAGGCAACTAGTTCCAAAATAGTGTGCTATTGCTGCAATAGACAGGGCCATGTAATTGCAGATTGTCCTGAAAAGAGAAAAGAGTCTAGTGACAGGAAAAAGACTTATTTCAAAGGCAAGAAAGAAAAGTCTTTTGTTGCCAAGAAGGAGAAGACTCTATCAGATATCTCTTCTTCAGAATCTGAGTCTGATGCTGAAGCATACATAGGGCTGTTTGCTGAAGAAGAAGAGGATGAATTCATGCAGATCATGGAGTCTATTTATGAACAAGAAGACAGTCAATGCCAAGGGCTAATGGCTTTGACAGAGCATGACAAAATCTTGGAGCAGCCAGGACCCAGTAAGGTACAATGTTCAACTCTAAGTTCAGTTTCTTGTTCTAGTACAGAATCAGATTCATCTTCATCAAGTGATGGAAGTGTATCTGAGTCTGAGGATGATATTCATCAGCTTATAGATGAATATAAAGTGCTGTTGCAAGCTTACAAGAAAAGCAAGACCCTTGCCAAAAGTCAAGCATTGGAAATTGCTGATCTAAAAGCTGCTGTAACAGATTTTGAGAAGTCTTTTGATCAAAAACTGAATGAGATAGCCAGGTTGAAGCACATAACAGTGATTCAAATGGGTACTATATCATTTAAAAATGATCAAATCAAGAGTCTGGAGATCAATTTTCAGAAAGAGAGAGAGCTTGTTGCTAGGTTTTCTAAACCTAAATCAGTGCTACCTTTAATTGATGAATTTGTTCATCATAAAGGCAAGGCTGGACTGGGTTTTATTAGACCTGCAAGGACTGAGCAGTCCAAGTCTAAGTCCAAGGGCAAAGCCCCAACATTCAACAAGTCAGTTGTAGATAAGACAGCAAAGACAGTACCTAAGCAAAGGTACAATAAGTTTGAATGCTGGTGCTGTGGCAAAGTTGGCCATTTTGCAGTGGACTGTTGGCACAATGCTAGTGCCAAAGTGAGTACCAAACTACCTGTTGGAAAGCCAGTAGGTAGCTTTGTCAAGTTGCAAACTAACAAGTACCAAGGACCCAAGAATTCTTTGGGTTCTAAGGTTCATTAAATCTGTTTTGCAGGCGAGTCCAAGTGGCCATACCCCAACATGGTACTTGGACAGTGGATGTTCCAGACATATGACTGGAACAGAGGACTTACTGAAAGGACTACATACCAATAAAAGATGGTCCAAAGGTTACCTTTGGTGGTTCTGTAAAAGGAATCATCAAAGGGTTTTGTAACATTTCTAGTAACTTAGTTACCATTACTCAAGTGGCTTATGTTAAAGGGTTGAAACACAACCTAATAAGTATAAGTCAATTAAGTGATGTAGGGTATGACATCTCATTTGTTAAAAATGGTTGTCATATCAAGAGGTCAAGTGATCAAGAGATCATTTTGACAGGATTATAGGAAAGAGGAATGTCTACTTGCTTAGACATTATGGTTGAGAACAGTGGTTCTCCAGTGTGTCTTGTAGCTGATGAGACAGTCTCTCATTGTGTCAAATGGCACAAGAGGCTTGCTCATCTTAACTACAAGACTATTGGCAAACTCTTTAGCAAAGAGTTAGTGAGGAATGGTCCTCAAGTTAAGTGTGTTAAAGATGGTATTTGCTCAGCCTGTCAAAAGGGCAAGCAGACTAAATCCACCTTTAGAAGCATAGAAAATAAAGATGCTGTGAGGTGTTTATACCTCTTGCATTTGGATCTCTTTGGTCCAATGCCAGTTCACAGCTTAGGTAGGAAGGTCTATACCCTTGTAGTTGTAGATGAACTACTCAAGGTTTTCCTGGGTGTTCTTTTTAAGACAGAAATCTGAAACACCTAGTGTCTTCTATAGCTTTGTCAAGCAAATTCAGAATGAACTTGAAACAGTACAGTGGTCAAGATTAGAAGTGACCATGGTACTGAGTTTCAGTCTGAAAGCATGACAAAACTATGTGAAGACTTTGGGATATTTCAAGAATTCTCTTCACCTAGAACACCTCAGCAAAATGGCATTGCTGAGAGGAAGAATAGGACCTTGATAGAGGCTGGTAGAACCCTACTAAGTGATACATCACTGCCAGAGTATTTCTGGGCTGAAGCAGTTAACACTGCATGCCATGTTATAAATAGGGCTACCATCACTAAAAGGCCTCAACAAGACCCCCTATGAAGTTGTGAAAGGCAGGAAACCAAACCTATCCTATTTCAGGATCTTTGGTTGCAAATGCTTCATACTTAACAATGGGAAGTCTTACTTAACTAAGTTTGCTGCCAAGTCCCAAGAGGGAGTGTTTTGTTGGGTACAACAATAATAGTAAGGCTTATAGAGTCTACAACTTGTCTACACAAGTTGTAGAGGAGAATCTGTGCATGTAGTTTTTGATGAGACTAAACTTATTAACAATGAGTTGTCTAGTTCTGTATGCAGCCCCACAGGTCTTAACTAAAGAAGAATGGACAAGCTTACTATAGAAGAAGTACCTGCTGCAAGACAGCAAGTAGAAGAAGATGGCTGTATGTCCAGGGGGAGAACTACATGTACCAGGATTGCTGATGAAGTTCAAGGAGTACTCAGCATGATGAAGATGTTGTAAGAAGGTTACAACCAGAAGTTAGGATGCCTCCAGCCAACAGGCATCTAAGAGATCATCCAGTAGAGCAGATTATTGGAGATCCAAGACAAGGTGTTCAGACAAGGAGCAGAAATACATGAATGCTGTAGCAATATATTCAAGTTTTCTGTCTCAAATAGAACCAAAGAAATTTGAAGAAGCTAATACAAGGATCCACAGTGGACTGAAGCTAATGCAAGAAGAGCTTAATCAGTTCAAAAGGTGCAAGGTCTGGGAACTGGTTCCAAAGACCTAAAGACCACAATGTTAATAGGAACTTAAGTGGATCTACAGAAATAAGTTAATGGATGAACAAGGGGTCATCATTAAGAATAAAGCAAGACTGGTTGCAAAAGGATATAGGCAAGAAGAAGGTATTGATTTTGATCAAACCTTTGCTCCAGTAGCCAGACTGGAAGCCATAAGGATGTTCTTGGCCTATGCAACCTATCAAGGATTCAAGGTATACCAAATGGATGTGAAGTCAGCATTCCTAAATGGTAATCTAAAGGAAGAAGTCTATGTGGAGCAGCCTTCAGGTTTTGTTGATCCTAACTCTTCCTCATTATGTCTATAGACTTAGGAAAGCATTTATATGGGTTAAAGCAAGCTCCCTAGAGGCTTGGTATGAAACCCTATCTAGTTTCCTCATTGAGAACAAGTTCTCAAGGGGGAAAATAGATAAGACTCTATTCCTTAGGGAATCTAGAGGCAAAGTCATACTTGTCCAAATATATGTAGATGACATTATATTTGGGTCTACTGAAAGTAGCCTTTGCAAAAAGTTTGCAAAGCTTATGCAAAGGTCAGTTTGAGATGAGTAGTATGGGAGAACTGAAGTTTTTCTTGGGTCTCCAAGTTAAACAGACTGAAAGTGGTCTATCCATATGTCAGTCCAAGTTCACCCTAGAACTCATAAGGAAGTATGGTATGGATTCATCCAGTACCATGAAGACTCCTATGGGGTCAAGTATGTCTCTTAGCAAGGATGATGCAGGGAAACCTGTAGATGAAACCTTGTATAGAGGGATAGTTGGCTCCATACTATACTTGACTGCAAGTAGGCCTGACATTATGTATGCTACATGTGTTTGTGCAGGTATCAAGCCTGCCCTAAAGAGTCTCACTTGACTGCAGTCAAGAGAATTTTGAGATATCTAAAGGGCACTCCTTATCTAGGCCTCTGGTACCCTAGGAATGGAGATTTTGATCTAACAGGCTATTCAGATGCAGACTTTGCAGGATGCAAAGAAGATAGAAAGAGCACTACTGGATCCTGTCAATTCCTAGGTGGAAGACTCAATTTCATGGAGTAGCAAAAAGCAAACCAGTGTGGCTATCTCCACAGCTGAGTCAGAATATGTAGCTGCAGGAAGTTGCTGTGCTCAACTTCTGTGGATTCAACATCAGCTAGAGGACTATGGATTTCAGGTAAGTAGAACTCCACTTTTCTGTGATTCTACAAGTGCTATTTCAATAGCTAATAATCCTGTATCACATAGTAGAACTAAACATATTGAGATTAAATATCACTTTCTTAGGGAGCATGTAGAAAGAAATGATATTGCACTTATTAGAATATGTTAAAACTGATAATCAGATAGCTGATATGTTTACTAAGCCATTAGAAGAAGCTAAGTTCAATAGGTTCAAAATTGAACTAGGTATGATAAACTTAGACTAAGTTTACAGAACTAAAAATTGGCTAAGTAAAAAGGTGTCGACACATAGACAAGTCTATGTCGACACAGAATAGTAAGTGTCGACACTTCAGGAAAAATGGTGTCGACACATCTAGGAAAGTTGTAGTGTCGACACTTCAGAATGTTAGTGTCGACACATGTCCAAGTAGGTGTCGACACATCCCCAAAGTGGTGTCGACACTTAGTATTTACTCAGAATTTTCTAAGTAAAGTCTCGACGATGTGTCGAGTTATGTTGTGTCGACACATAACCAAGTTTCGACACATAAAATCTGTGTAAACTTGTGTCGACACATATGTGTCGAGACATTATAAGTCAGTGTCGACACTTATTGCCAGTGTCGACACATCTTTAGTAATCCAGCTGTCCCGCCTGTTCGTCTTCAAAATCAGAAAGGTATAAATAGGGTTCTGTCTTTGTTTGTCGACACGCTTTCAGAGTTTCGAGACCAAAACTACTGTGTCGACATTTCTCTCTTTTCTCAAGACTAAATCTCTAAAACCCTAATGGCTCCCAAGCTCGAGGAGAACGTTAACGAAGGCTATGAGCTCGTGCGAGGCGCGTTCACGATGGCGATCAAGAAATCAAATCGGTGGTAACCCTAGTCACCGATTCTGGATTGGAGTACTTGGTTTCAGAACCAACTAAAATATGGAAGAAGGAAGTTCTTGAATTCCTTACTGGAGCTCAGTAGATGAATCTTCAGGTTACAAAATCAAATCGCAGAGTGCATGGTGCACCAAGGTCAAGATTTCACCCAAAACTCTGCGAGGAAGGTATTCTTCAGCTACCTAAAGTTCAAGAAGAAGAGGAAGTGACTACATCTTCAAGACCAGAGAAGCACTTACCTGGTGTGGTCTAGATCCTAAATGAAGATAGGATCAGTATTCAACAGGAGAGGGCATGAATACTCAAGGAAAATTCCTGTCAGAAATTGTGGGTAAAGTTATACTCAGTAAGCCACTGGAGGGCATGACAGGGTGTCAGCCTCCATGTTCAGTGTTATGACCAGAATCATCTTCAACCTAAAAACAGACTGGTCAATGGTTGTGTTTGACAAAATTAAGGAGAGTCTGAAGAAGCCCAATCTGGGCAGAATACTAAGTCTCTACCTGGCTGGTGTGACAATACCAGAGGTAATGAGTAATGCTGCTGCTAGGCTAGCAAGATCAATCACATGAGAAGGATGGACCAAAGGATATTTTCCAGGTGGGAAAGAGTACTATCTCAGGAAGTTCCTACCCCAGAGAAGCAAATTTCTAAGAAGGATTCCCCTCCAAAGAAGAAGAGGAAGATAGCTGCTGTGACTCAGGAGTCCTCCAGCAGTTCAGGTAGTGAAGAACATGTTGTTTTCACTCCTGATAGTCATGAGGATGTGGCTGCAGAGAAATCACCTGCTCCTCTAGAGATAGCTGAAATCCAGGGGGAGCTGCCTACAGCTAGCCCCATGAATAAGGATCCAAAGCCAGGGGGAGCCTCCAGCTGTAGAACAACCCTCTACACTGGAGAGTGAGCAAGCTACCCTCATTATCCAAGAGGTACTTTCTGACCTCAATACTTTAGATTTTTCTGTATAGAAGATTCTGATTTGTCTGATGTCCATCAGCAAACTCAGCTGAATAGCAAACCAACTACCAGATGTTGTTCTCCAAGACACATCAGTAGTACAAGAAGCTGTTCCTGATAAAGTAGTTGATGAACCCAGTACTTCTCCTGCACAGTCTCCAGCTGAATACACAATGGAAGATCTATTTCTAATTTAGATCAAGAGGATTTTGACATGGACAAGCATGATGCTGCTGAAGAGATCAGGGTGCTGCTGCTGAGGGGGAGACACTGCAAGTTCAGGAAGAGCCTATAAGGCAGTAAAGTGAGAAAGCACATGATGTGCAAGCTGACAAACCATCAAGCCCTAAGGATAGGGTGAATATAGCCAGTACTTCAGAGTCTGAGGAAGATGAGACTGAACAAGCCAAGAAGAAGCAATTCTTTGTATTCAAAAGAAGGAGTCAGAGCTACAAGAAGGCTCTACAAACTGTTGCTCAACACTCCCTAGTCCAACAAGCTCCATCAACTGATTACAGTGGCTTAATGGTAGCAATGCAAGTTAAACTGGATGAGCACAGGAGGGCCATAGAGAAGTATATTGATGAAGGCCAAAAGTCCCTACAATTTGATCTAGCTCAAGATATCAAATCAATAAGGTTTGAAATGAATTTGAATAAGAAGGAAATGACTGACTGCTTCCACAAGGGTGGTAATGCAGTGGTCTATTTGGCAACTCACCAGGAGAAAATCAAATCTCAAGTAGATGATATAGCACTGAAGCAAGGCTATGTGCTGAAGAATCAATTAAGAATGAATGATAATTTAACTGCCTCCCACAATGCTATAGTAACTGAATTAAAGAATAAGTCTGCTGAACCATCTACTTCTACTGATGCTGCAAAGGCTGAATTTGATAAAGCATTTCAAGATGAAATTGCTGCTGTCAAGACTGCCATCAAGGATTCACAGAAGGTCATTTCTGAACAGCTTACAAAGCTTAGACCTTATTTTAAGGATGACATCAGGTACTTAGACAGCCAAATTAGGTTCCAGAAGGATGATGTAAGAGACCATGTAGCCCAAGAAGTCATAAAGGGGGAGAGAGTGTTAGTCAAGGCCAGTTCTGAGCATGCAAAATGGATTTCAAATTCGATCAGGGCTACACTTGGATATCCTCCCCTGTGTGATGACAATGAAGTTGCTGAATCTGGACTGAACCCTGCCTATTTTGGAGGTGAGCCACAAGAAGTTGCTCAAGTCATTTATCCACCTCCAGATTTTGAAATGATTCATGCAGAGGTGAGCACTATGTATAGCCCATCTGGGGGCAAGGACAATGTCCATTTAGAAAAGGTTACTCAACCTATAACAGCAGCTATGCAAGAGGCTTTGGACAAAGAAGAAGAGACAAGGCTGTCAAAGAAGAGGTTTAGGGAACTAGCAGAACAAAAGCCAGATTTTGAACAGTGGAGCCCTACCTCTAGAAATATCATTCTCACTGCCTGGAAATCTGCTAAAGACAATACTACTGATAGAAACAAATGGTTCTCAGAAGCTGAATGGAGGAAGCATGAGATCAGGCAGGAAGCCATTATCTAGTATAGAAGGAAGGCTAAGTTAGGAAAGCTACCTCCTACAGCTGTGGAGCCTAGCAAGTACTTTCCTAAGCCCTATCATTACTTTGAGAGACAGAAAATCAAGGCTGCAGAACTAAAGAAGAAGGACTGCAAAGGAAAGAAGATTGCTGATACTGAGCCTGCTGCTGCTGCTGTAAAAGCCAAAGTACAAGCTGGGAAAGACATAGTCATAAAAGAACCTGATCAGAATTAGACTAAGTTTAGACTGAAGAATGTTGTAATCTGTTACATCTAAACATTTTTGTAAATCATTGACAATGTATTAAAAACAATGTTTGAACAATTTTTGATAAATATATTTCATGATTGTTCAGAAGAATGTGTCTAATTTCTATTTGTTCTGTAATGCTGAATGAGTATACATGTGTGCTTTATTACATGTTTAAGTTTACCCTGTTGATATATACCTGCTTTACATCATTCTCTAATTTTTAATTATGAGTGGCGTATATCATTGACTAAGGGTTATGACTTCTCCAAATAGGGGGAGATTGTTGGGTACATTGGTCAAATGTACCTGATTTGAAGAAGCCTCACCTAACTCAATGATATACATCATAATGTATTTGATGTTTGTTTGAGTTACTTGTGCAGGTTTGGTACTCACTGGACTGAAGCTAAAAGTTTCTAAGTCCATGTGTCGACACCCAGAGGGAAAGTGTCGACACTTGAAAAAGCTTGTGTCGACACCCAGACAAGCAGTGTCGACACTTGGAGTAATTGTGTCGACACCTGAGAAGAAGAGTCGACACCAGACAGAAAGTGTCGACACTTGGAGCTGTGTCGACACTCAGTGAAGAAGAATGCAGAAAACCTGTGTCGACACTTAGCAGAAGTGTCGACACCTAGAAGAGCTGAGTCTACATCAGAAAGTGTCGACACTTGGTGTTGTGTCGACACTCAGCAAAATTCCGCAGAGACTAAGGACAAGTGTCGACACTCAACATAATGTGTCGACACTCAATCAGCAGAGTCAACATATGAAGAATGTGTCGACACTCAGCACAATGTGTCGACACACAAACAGAAGAATCAGTAATTGAAGTAAGTGTCGACACTCAACACAATGTGTCGACACTATGCAGAAGAGTCAACACTTGAAGAAAGTGTAGACACCCAGCACAATGTGTCGACACTTAGTTGAAGACTCTACACTTGAAGAAAGTGTCGACACAAGGAGCTGTGTCGACACTTAGCAAAGAACAGAAAAGTATACAAAATATTCTAAGTACAAGTGTCGACACTAAGGGAATGTGTCGACACTCAGCTGAAGAAACAAAATTGAAGACTTGTGTCGACACCAAGAAGCAGTGTCGACACTTGACAGTTTCAACACATGAAGATGTGTCGACACAAAGGAGATGTGTCGACACTTAGAAGAATACAGTTAAAGAATGAAGAACAAGTACTTGTGTCGACACTCAATTTCAGTGTCGACACATGCAGAAGAATCAGTGTCAAGACATACAAGGAATTGTGTCGACACCTTGTAGACTTGTGTCGACACTTACACAGCATGTGTCGACACTTAGTCTATAAGTGTCGACACTTAAGAACAGAAAGTCTCGACACTATCTGACAGTTAGAGAATTTCAAGAAGTGACTGGTTGACATGACAGCTGCCGATCCAGCCGGTCTACAGCAACTGTCAGGGAAGTCAGAAGTCTGTTATGAACCGGATCAGCCGGTTACCATGAAGAAGGCCTATAAATAGGCACAGACTGTTTACAGAAAGTAGTTATTAATACAGAAGTTGTTGAAAGAATTAATCTAAGAGAATTGTTCAAGTGGTTGCTGATCAAGCTATCCAAGTGATACAAATCAAGAAGATCTTGCTGTCCAACAGCAGATCTAAGAAGTTGGAGAGAGAGAGCTCCAATCAAGAATTCAGTCTTTGGAACTAAGGCTGAGAAGAAGGATTCAGAATCATCTGGATCTCAAGAAGCAGAGGTCAAGGATCAACTGCAGAGGATTCAGACTAATTCAGTTCTACTCAAGAAGCTTTGAAGGAAGCTAAGTCAGTTTGGATCTAGCTGAGTTCTTCCAAGAACTCTTCAAGAAACTCTCAACTCCTCTCTTATTTTCTGAGTTGTAGAGTTAGTTATTGTAATTCAATCTTAACTTGTAGGATCCATTGGATCTGAGAGAATTGTAAGCCTATATTATAAAGGCTGAGGGTAGGGCTTGGTTGCCTGAGTGTAGGAGTTGAAGAACTCTGAGTGTAGGCCTTAATTGGCTGAGTGTAGGCCTGGGTGGCTGAGTGTAGGCCTTTGTGGCTGAGTGTAAGGCTTTGGGCCTGAGGTGTAGGAACCTAGTTGGGTTCTGAGATAGTGGAGAAGTTTGGCCGAATCTAGTACACTGCTAGATAGGCGAAGGGGGAAAGTGGATGTACCCAAAGATTGGGGAACCACTATAAATTTGTGTGTCTGCTGTGCTGTGCTGTGCTGTGCATTAACTGTTTAAATTCTGTTATTGCTGTTAGCTGTAGAAATCTGTGAGAAAACTGTTTTGCTGCCAACAAAGTTTTAATAAGGTTTAGGTCACCTATTTACCCCCCCCCCCCTCTAGGTGTTTAGGTACCATATCTTTCAACTGCTTCTCATAATGCTATAGTCACTGAGTTGAAGAACAAGGCTGCTGAACCTTCTACATCTATTGTTGCTGTTAAAGCTAATTTTGATAAATTATTTCAAGAAGAAATTTCTGCTGTTAAGTCTGCAATCCAAGCCTCCCAGAAAGCCATCTATGAACAACTTCAAAAGCTCAAACCATTCTTTAAAGAGGGAATCAGATACTTGGATAGTCAAATCAGATTTCAAAAGGATGATGTCAGAGACCATATGGCTAGAGAAGTCATAAAGGGGGAGAGAGTGTTAGTTAAGGCAAGCTCTGACCATGCTAAGTGGATATCAAATTCCATCAGAGCTACATTGGGCTATCCTCCACTCTGTGATGATGACAATGTTGCTGAATCTGGGATTCAAACTGCATATCTTGGAGGTGAGCAACCAGAGGTAGCTCAAGTGATCTATCCTCCACCAGATTTTGACATGGTGCAAGCTGATATTCATCAGATGTATAGCCCAACTGAAGGGAAGTCTAATGTTATTCTGGATAAAGTGGTTCAGCCTATTACTGAAGCCATACAAGAGGCATTATAGAAGGAGGAAGAGACAAGGTTGTCTAAGAAGTGGTTTAGGGAACAAGCAGAACAAAGGCCAGACTTTGAACAGTGGAGCCCTACCTATAGGAATATAATATTAACTGCCTGGAAAGCTGCCAAGGATAACACTCATGACAGGAACAAATGGTTTTCTGAAGCTGAATGGAGAAAACATGAGATCAGGCAGGAAGCAATAGTTCAGTATAGAAGGAACGCAAAGATGGGAAAGCTACCTCCTACTGCTGTGGAGCCTAGCAAGTACTTTCCTAAGCCATACCACTATTTTGAGAGGTAGAAAATCAAAGCTGAAGAGCTTAAAAAGAAAGATCTGAAAGGCAAGAAGCCTGCTGATGCTGAAACTACTGATGCTGCTGTCCAAGCTAAAGTCCAAGCTGGCAAAGGAATAGTTATCAAGGAACCAGAACAAAAATAGATTAAGAATTTACTTGAAGATTATTTTGTATTCTTTTGAATGTAAAACATTTTTGTGAACTACTGAAAATGTACAAGACAGATATTAGAACAATATATGATCAATATATTTTATGATTGTTCTGTGAATATGTCTATTTCTTATTTGTTTTGTGTTGATGTATGTGTATACATGTGAGATTTATACATGTTTATGTTTACCCTGCTGTACATTATCCTGCTTTACATCATTTTGTAATTTTTATTATGAATGGTGTATATCATTGACTAAGAGTTATGACTTCTCCAAATAGGGGGAGATTGTTGGGTACATTGGTTAAATGTACCTGATTTGAAGAAGCCTCACCCAACTCAATGATATACATCAAAATGTATTTGATGTGTTTTTGAGTTACTTGTGCAGGTTAAGTATTTGCAGGACTGAACCAAAAATTTCTAGGTCCATGTGTCGACACCCAGAGGGAAAGTGTCGACACTTAAGAAGACTTGTGTCGACACCCAGGCAAGCAGTGTCGACACTTGGAGTCATTGTGTCGACACCTGGGATGCAGAGTCGACACCAGACAGAAAGTGTCGACACAAGGAGCTGTGTCGACACTCAGTGAAGAAAAGTGCAGACAGAAAGTGTCGACACAAGGAGCTGTGTCGACGCCCAGTGAAGCTGTGTCTACACCAGAAAGTGTCGACACTTGGAGCTGTATCGACACTCAGCAAAAGTCTGCAGAGACTAAGTACAAGTGTCGACACCCAGCACAATGTGTCGACACTTAGCGGAAGAGTCAGCACTTGAAGTAAGTGTCGACACCAAGAACAATGTGTCGACACTCAACAGAAGACTCAACACTTGAAGAAAGTGTCGACACAAGGAGCTGTGTCGACACTTAACAAAGAACAGAAAGATCAACAAAATATTCTAAGTACAAGTGTCGACACTAAGGGAATGTGTCGACACTCAGCTGAAGTCTCAACAGAAGAATCAAGTGTCGACACAAGGAGCTGTGTCGACACTCAGCAAGTATCAACATAGAAGACTATGTGTCGACACCAAGAAGCAGTGTCGACACTTAACAGATTCAACACAAGAAGTTGTGTCGACACAAAGGAGATGTGTCGACACTTAGAAGAATTCAGCAAGTTACAGAAGATCAAGTACTTGTGTCGACACTCAATTTCAGTGTCGACACATGAAGAAGAATCTGTGTCGAACATACAAGAAGTTGTGTCGACACCTTGTAGACTTATGTCGACACTTACACAACTTGTGTCGACACTTGGTCTATAAGTGTCGACACTTAAAGACAGAAAGTCTCGACACTATCAGACAGTTAGAAATTTTCAAGAACTGACTGGATGACTTGACAGCTGCCGTTCCAGCCGGTCTACAGCACCTGTCAGAGATGTCAGAATTCAGTTATAGACCGGACCAGCCGGTTATCATGAAGAAGGCCTATAAATAGGCCTATGTTGTCTACAGAAAAGGATGATTAACAAGTTGTTCAGATTATTGTTCAAGTAGTTATTGAAGTGGTACACAGAGTATCAACACAAGAAGATCTATCCGTCCAAGTGCAGATCTAAGAAGTTGGAGAGAGAGGGCTCCATCCAAGAAATCATCCATTGGAACTAGGCTGAGAAGAAGGGTTCAGAGTCATTCTGGATCTTAAGAAGCAGAGGTCAAGGATCAACTGCAGAAGGAATCAGTCTTATTCAGTTTTATTTCAAGAAGCTTTGAAGAAAGCTAAGTCAGATTGAATCCAGCTGAGTTCTTCCAAGAACTCATCAAGAAACTCTCAACTCCCCTCTCTTGTTTCTGAGTTGTTGAGTTATTATTTATGTAATCATTTTTATCTTGTAGGATCCTTTGGATCTGAGTGAGTTGTAAGCCTGTAATTATAAAGGCTGAGGGTAGAGCTTGAGAGCCTGAGTGTAGGAGATTGACATCTCTGAGTGTAGGCCTTGTTGGCTGAGTGTAGGCCTTGATTGGCTGAGTGTAGGCCTTTGTGGCTGAGTGTAGGCTTTGTGGAAAAGCTGAGTTGTAAGGTCCTTGGGCCTGAGGTGTAGGAACCAATTTGGGTTCTGATCTAGTGGAGAAGTTTGGCCGAATCTAGTACACTGCTAGATAGGCGAAGGGGGAAAGTGGATGTACCCAAAGATTGGGGAACCACTATAAAACCTTGTGTTTGCTGTGCTGTGTTGTGATTTGCTGTGTATGCTGTTTGTTTGCTTGTGATAACATAGTCAGAAATCTGTGATATTAACTATTTGCTGCCATTAAAGTTTAAAAAGGATTAGGTCACCTATTCACCCCCCCCCCCCTCTAGGTGTTTAGGTACCATATCTTTCAGAGGGTCACCCTCAAGGACAAGGAGGACGATTCCCGGGCAAGGAAAACCACCGGGATAAAAGGAGAATTAACCAGCCGGCTTGGAGGCAGGGGCAGAGGGTACCTCTCCAGCCGCAGCAGAAAGCAATGGAGATAGTGAGGGGAAGAGGAGGAAGGAGAGGAGCTCGGGGAGGAGCGAGAAGAAGAGAAGACAGAGTGGTGTTGCACTTCTGTGACTTTCACCAGGAGGCGGGCCACGTGACGGCCACTTGCCCAAAATTTTTGGAGATAAGAGGCAGCGAGGGGACAGGCTCAGCAGCAACCCCCTGTGAGGATTGAGGAAGTTCCGCAAGGAGGAGAAGGAGATGATAGATGTGAAGACCAGGTGGATGTGGGAACTCGATGGAGGGATCGGGGTGATCCACGGGGGTGTGGGGATCGAGGCTACCTGCAAGGGGAGTTTCCAAACCATGTATTGAAGGAGCGTCACGTCGACCTCCCAGACCCCCCCCCCCCCACACCGGAGGAGAAGATCACTTTCTCGGTGAAAGACATGCCGGATTACGAGGATCCATTCTGCAACGCCTTAGTGATCCAAACAGCAATAGAGAATTTCACAGTCTCTCGGATACTAGGTGGACAACGGGAGTTCCGTGAACGTGATCTTCAAGAAGGCCTTTGATGAAATGAAGGTGGAAGCCCGGAGGGTGCTAGCCTCGGATGGACCACTATTGGGGTTCTCGGGGGAGCGGAAGGAAGTGGAAGGAGGGGTAGGGTTGCATGTGACATTGGGGGGGTATCGAGGAACTGCTGGTTCGTCATCGTTGAGGCCCCAAGTAGCTACAATGCAATATTCAGGCGACCTCTCATCAGCACCTTTCGTTGCGTCCCCTCTGAAAGTGCAGGTTAGATCTGATATACTCTAGAGGGGGGTGAATAGAGTATGGTGCTTGCTAAAAACATTTTACAACTCTTGCTGTATTCCTAAGTGAATAGGGAAGCAAATGAAATAAATCAAACACAACAACTATCTAATTACAAAGCAATCACAGAACAATCACAATCCACAGCCAGAAAACAAAAGAAAATAAGCAACCAGATGACACAAGGAGCTATAGTGGTTCCCCAACCAATCTGGGTACATCCACTCTTCTACCACCCTATGTAGGAATCCACTGCAGGATGAGTTGATCAGGTGTCCTGGGCACCAATGAGCTTTTGATAAGGTACTCAAAAACCAAATCAGATTTTTTGATCAGGTGTCTTGCCACCACTGAGTTTTGATAAGGTCTCAGAAACCAACACAAAATTTTGAAGGGAGTTTGATAAACCCTTTACAGAGAGAGAGAGAGAGAGAGAGGTGAGATGATATTCTCTGTCAACAATCAGAGAGAAGATAGCGGATGTTGTCAAAGCTCCCCCTGAGATCTATAGTTGTTCAGGAAGTGAAGCTTTGTAGTAGGGTGATAGGCCTTCAGAAGATTTGATCCCCAGCAAAAGATGATTCCAGCAGCAGCTGAAATGTGTGTTGTCTGGAGTCTTGAATGATAATGGCCTTTGAACACTGGAATCAAGAGGGATCTAGAAGTTTCAGAATATTGATCTCCTTCATTGATGTGTTCCTGTAAGAATTCTAAGACTGTGAATATCTGCAACTCTTTCTCTTTCTTGTTCTTGTTAACCAGCAGAAAATTAAACAAAATTCTTTTTATTCCTTAGAAATGAATAGACTAGATCTCTGTCCAAGATAGCCGTTAGCCTGCCATAAATGACTTTCTTAACTGCATTTTGTCTTCTGGAGGAAAGTCAATAAAATATTCCTTTAAAATTCCCTTGAAACTTGCTCCAGATTAATTGAAATGGCTACAAGATCCTTGTAATAAATGCTGGGAATAATTCCATAACTGTCTGAATTTGAATCTTGAAAAACGTCGATCTGAGCTCGACTATCGTTGAACTGAGCTCAGAGACTGGTCTTAGACTGAAACAGAAATCATCGATCTGAGCTCAACTATCGTCGAACTGAGCTCAGAGATAGGGAAACAAACTAGAGACAGGAACGTCGATCTGAGCTCGAAGATCGTCTAATGGAGTTCGACGACTCGTTAAAGTGAGCTCAGAGATCGTCGAATGGAGTTCAGCGATTCGTCGAAGTGATCTCAGAGATAGTCGAATGGAGTTCGACGATTTGTCGTCCTGAGCTCGACGAAATGACTTAGTCACCTTAACTGAAATATCTGGTCTTGAGGGTCTTGAGGGCAGCTTACAAACCTAAATACTAACCCTTAGACTTAAACTAATTGACCTTTAGATCTATACAAGGAGGTCAAAACAAATTTCCTAAAGGACATAGTGATCTTTGCCCAAATCAGTAATAGGGTGTTCCAACAATCTCCCCCTATTTGGGTTAGGATTACTATTTACAGACATTGGAAAAATAAAAACATACAATGCAGAAATGTAACAAACAAAACATTGCAAAAACACAGACATTATCACAGATAGTCAGAAAATAAATTTACTACCATCTTATAGAATCATTCCTTTTCCTTGCTCTTTATGAGAACTATTTCTCTTTTAGGGTTGAGAGTTTCTTTCTTGGATCTTCTGTCATTAGCTGCACCTAGAGAAGTTTGATGCTTTGGCCTGGGAACTATAGCTTCTGGGTGTAGCTTCATATAACTTTCTGAATCAAAAAATTTACTGGAAGAGTATCTCTCAAGTTCTTTCTTTCTTTGATCTGATAGAGTAGTGATATTAGATGTATCTTTTCCTTGTTCTCTAGCCTTCTTGATTTGGTTCTAGTGCAGCCAACTCTTTCATTCTGGCAGTCCATGAAGTGGGATTATTTTCTGGGTCTTCAAATGGAACAGGAGGCTCATATCTGTTTGAAGAATTATCAGGAGGAGCTCTAGAAGAGACTAGATCTTTAAGCTTATAAGGGAAAGGACCAGAAGTAGTGTCAGAGGGACCTTGTCCTTCCCTTTGATAAGGATGTTGCCTGGAATATCCTTTAGAATGCACTTTGAGTTCTCTTTGATTTCCTCTGTACTGTCCTCTTCTGGACTGGTAACCTCTAGACTGATTTCCTCTATAATGAGATCTTCCTTGAGATTGATATGAACTTTGGCTTCTAGCAGTAGATTGAAAGGCAGAACTACCATCTGTACCTGCATCAGGTGAAGGAGGAGGAGGAGGATTGAAATGAGATGATCCTTTGTCATACTTCCTTTTCTTCTTCATGGCTTTCAGCTGATTCCTGGAGTACTGCATCCATGGTTCTGTAATAGGGCAATCATGCAATATATAATATGAAATATCATTTGTATCTTTCACCTTCTCTGGGGGAACTCTCTTCATGGCCTTGCTTCTTGCTTTCCTTTTCCTTGCAATTATTACAGAGAAATCATCAGAGTCAGTCCTAAACTGATCACTGTCTGAGCTTTGTCGATTATCATACACTGCATCAATCCTCTTGATATATTCTTTCTGTTGTTGAGACTGAGCAGAAGAGACAGCAGAGACAGCAACAGGAGCAACAATAGCAGCAGGAATTGGAGTAGAAGCAACACTGGCAGAAGAAACTATAACAGCAGGTTCAAACACAATTGCCTCTGTCATATGCATATCTTCCGAAACTGAAACAGCAGCAACTGAACTAGCTGAAACATCAACAGCAGCAGTAGGAGCAACAGAAACAGAAGGAGCATTATCCACAGCATTGAAGTAATTGAAGGAATTTGCATAAGAACTTATTAAGCTAGGGTCACAGCTGGAAATAGGCACAATGGCCTTAGTAAGATCTTCAGTATGCTGGACTGGAAGACAGCTGAAGTACACATAATCAAATATTGATAGCAGTGACCTGAGGTCCACTGTAATGACTGCAACTGGAGCAACTGGACTTGGTCTGAAGTTACTGCAGCAGGCAATCTCTCATCTTCATAAGGCATCTCCCCCTGCCTAGATTCAGTGAGAACTGGATCAAGGCACCCAGTAAAAGGGATTGCCTGAGGAGGAAGAAAAGAGGATAGCCTGGTAGACAACTCCTGAACTGTTTTCAGAAGTGGAGCCAAAGAGGTCTCCAGCAGTAGTGATAGCCTTGGAGCTATCAGCTCATATAGCTTGTCTGCAACAGCTGGAAGGTCTACTTGATCAAGAGGGACTTGAGTAGAGGTAGGGATGGATGAGGTAGATATGAGGGTTGGAGCAGCAGGAGATGTTGTTGGAGAGACTGTGGATGGTGGAAGTGATGGTTGAGATATTGGAATTGTGGAGATGGAAGATAGTGGAATGGAAATGGATGGTGTGAGTGATGGTTGAGCAATGATGTCCTGAAGTAGTTGTTGATAAGAAGTGGATGATGATGGTGGCTCAAGAGGGGATGAAGGAGAATCATCCATATAGGAATCATCTAGAAGGGTGAATGATGGAATATGAGATGATGAGTCAATGTCCATGTGTGGGTAGTGATGTAGTGGATGGAAGATTTCTTCAGTTAATGGTGGAGTTGGAGAAGGGATTGAAGTTGGAGATGGGATGGAAATGGGGGATGAAATTGTGATGGTGGATGTGACTGTTGTAGATGAAACAATAGGTGGAGAAGGAGGAGATGAAGCAGGCAAATCTTCTGCAGGGGCAGAAACCTGAGGGGAAGAGACTGAAGTAGTCCTTGTACCTGAAGAAGAGATTGTAGAGGGTCTGCTGGGATTTACAATCTGCCTGTCCCATTTCCCAAATAGGGCACAGGTAAGCCTCTTGGAGGCATTGATGTGCATCCCACTGGAAACAAGTAGTGCAGGGCATCTATTATGAAGAAACAGCCCTAAAATCGTCCCAAAATTAACAAAGTTCTTGTTAATTTTCTTCTTGATTAAATCAAAGAACACTTCTCCCCAGTTCAGCTGCTTCTTGTCCACCAGGGCACTAATCAAACAGATCTGATACCTAGATATGGTATCATGAGCTGAGTGTTTTGCCAACAGCACTTTCCCAACTACATCAGCAAGAAATCTGTACTCAACTGACAGATTCTTCTTAAGCAATTTACTAGGGTTAGCTTCTGAATGTCCCATCCTATCAAGCATAAGGGAAAACTCTTCTCCAGAAAGCTCAACAGAATCTTCTCCAGAATTCAATTGAAAAACCTCTGTCAAAATAGCAGGTGTTAAAGGTACCTGAGTTCCTGAGATGGTTCCAATCACTGTGTTCTGATCCAAATTGTGGGCAGTATACACCCATTCCTTTATTTCATTTGCGGCCAATTTGATCCTTGTAGTCATTATGGTAACTAACTGTTGGCCCTTGAAAATTTCCAGAATAAACTTGAAGATTTGATCGCTGTTATCAAAGGAATCCATGTCTATATCAAAGCCTGTATCAAATTTCATAGCTGTCAAGATTGCGAATGAAACTGCCATTGATTCCTGCGAAGAAAATGAACAAACACAAGAGCAAGTGCAGAAAAGTTTGGAGGGAAAGAGAAATTTTGCAGAGAGTATGAAAGCGCAAAGGCAGAATGACGGCCGAAAAATGAGTTTTATATTAGAGTTCGATGCAGAAAAGGAAAGATCGTTGAACTCTGTTCAACGATCTTGTCTTCTAAAGGAAACTCAAAGGTCATCAACATCGTCGATCTCCGTTCAACGATATTGGAGAGCGTCGAGCTCCATTCGACGATCGCTGACCTGAAGACAGATAGTTTAGCACTATCTGAGAAGCGCTGAACTCTGGTCGACGATTTCTGAAATCATCGATCTCCGTTCGACGATCTTGAGGAAAATCATCGAGCGCAGTTCAGAGACCAGAAACACTCTATACACTAGAAAAAGCATTTTGATTTGCCTAGTCTTGGTCAGTTTTAGATTTTTAAAAATCTTGGATATTATTTTAGACTTCCTCCATCTAACATTCCTAACTGATTCAAGAAGAATGTATGTTTCTTTTCATCCAAGGGTTTGGTGAAAATATCTCCCATTTACAAATCAGTTGGGATATATTGAAGTTCAATTTTGTTTTTCTCAACATTATCCCTTAGAAAGTGATGCCTAATTTCTATATGTTTTGTCCTACTACGGAGGACTGGATTTTGTGCTATGGAAATTGCACTAGTATTATCACAAAATATTTTTGACTTCTCTAAGTTGTATCCATAGTCTAGGAGCTAATTTTGAATCCACAATATTTGTGAACAACAACTACCTGCAGCTATATATTCAGCAGTTGAAGTTGACACAGATGTTTGTTTCTTGCAAAACCAGGAGACAAGTCTGTCACCAAGAAACTGACAAGTTCCACTGGTGCTTTTCCTGTCTATTCTGCATCCAGCATAATCAGCATCTGAAAATCCAGTTAAGTCAAATGCTGAGTCTTTTGGATACCAGAGACCTAGATTTGGACAATTTTTCATATACCTAAGAATCCTTTTTACTAAGGTTAAGTGTGACTCTCTAGCGCTCACTTGGAATCTAGCACATATGTATGTAGCAAATATTATGTCAGGTCTACTAGCTGTAAGGTACAATAAAGAGCCAATCATTGCCCTATATGTTGTCTGATCAACAGGTTTCCCATGTTCATCAGCATCTAATACAGCATTAGTAGGCATAGGTGTTTTCATACAAGATGCTTCTGACATACCAAATTTCTTAACCAATTCTTTTGCATACTTGGTTTGAGAAATAAATATGCCTTCAGCATGTTGTTTGATTTGCAATCCTAGAAAGAAGGATAGCTCACCCATGCTACTCATTTCAAATTTAGAATGCATTAGATTGGAAAACCTTCTGCACAAATTTGAATCAGTAGAACCAAATATAATATCATCTACATAGATTTGTACTAGTAGGGTATGAGACTTATGGGTTCTAATAAAAAGAGTTTGGTCTACTCTTCCCCTTATAAAATCATTTTTCAGAAGAAAGCATGCTAGGGTCTCATACCATGCTCTAGGAGCTTGCTTTAGACCATATAATGCTTTATGCAATTTGAAAACATGATCAGGATGAGTTGAAGAGATAAAACCTGGGGGTTGTCTGACATAGACTTCTTCTTTGATATCTCCATTGAGAAAAGCACTCTTTACATCCATCTGGTATACTTTGAAACCTTTGTGTGCTGCATATGCTAAGAAGATTCTTATGGCCTCTAACCTTGTAACTGGTGCAAAGGTCTGGTCATAATCTATCCCTTCTTCCTGAGAGTACCCTTGAGCAACTAGCCTTACCTAGTTCCTTACAATGACTCCTTGATCATCCAGTTTATTTCTGAACACTCACTTTGTTCCAACAATGGAGTGATCCTTTGGCCTTGGTACTAGTTCCCAAACTTTGTTCCTTTCAAATTGATGCAACTCCTCTTGCATTACAATGATCCAGTGTGGATCTTGCTCTGCATCTTGAATGGATTGAGGTTCAATTTGAGAGAGAAAGCAAGTGTGCATCAGGTTTTGGTTGACCTGATTTCTGGTTTGCACACCAGCTGAGATGTCTCCAATCACTTGGGAGATTGGATGGTCTCTTGATGTTACTAAATCAACAGGAGATGTTGATTATTCACCAACCTGTGTTGTTGTTTCCTCTTGTGGTACAACAACTGGCTCTTCAAGAAGATTCTCTTCAAGATGTTGAATGTCTTCTTCATCTTCACTGCTTTCATATTTTTGAACAATTTGTAACCTGTCCAAGTCTTCAGCAAGAGAGTGTACCTGCAAAGGTTCTATGATAGAAGTATTCTTCTCCTTAAAAGACATGTTAGATTCATCAAAAGATATATGAACAGATTCTTCAATTTTGAGAGTAGATTTATTATATACCCTATAAGCTTTACTGATCATGGAGTATCCCAGAAACACTCCTTCATTAGCTGTAGCTTGAAATTTTTCTAAGTATTTCTTGTCATTATTATGAATGTAGCAAATACAACCAAAGATTTTGAAATAATCTACTTTAGGTTTCTTCCCTTTGAGTAATTCATAGGGAGTCTTGCCCTTCAGTTTATGTATTAAACTTCTATTCAACACATAGTTGGAGGTGTTCACTACCTTTGCCCAAAAGGATAGAGGAAGATGAGCATCTGACAACAATGTAGTAGCAGATTCAATAAGGGTTCTATTTTTTCCTTTCAGCTACCCCATTTTGTTGAGGAGTTCTAGGAGCTGAGAAAGTGTGTCTGATGCCTTCACTCTGACAGAACTCTTGCATAAGAAGAGAATCAAACTCTGTCCCATGATCACTTCTGATCAGGGCAATGTGAGTATTGAACTCACTCTGTATGCATTTGAGAAACTCTGTCAAACACTTAAAGTTATCATACTTCTTCCTCAGAAAGAACACCCATGTGAATCTAGAGAAGTCATCTACAACTACTAAAGTATAAGATTTCCCGCCTAAGTTTTGTACTGTAATGGGTCCAAAGAGATCCATGTGTAACAGATACAAAATCCTAGGTAAATCACTCTTATTTAGTGACTTGAAACTATTTTTGGTTTACTTGCCTAATTGACAAGCCCTGCAAAGTCCTTCCTTCTTGTAGGGGCTAGAAGGTAGTCCTCTAACAAGGTTGTCCTTGGATAACCTAGCAATGGTTCTAAGGTTTATAAGTCCTAATCTCTTATGTCATAATTCATTAGGTCTACAAATGGAATTAAACAAGCATATGTCTACCTTGGTTGAAAAAAATCTACAAGATAAATATTACCTTTTCTTGTACCTGTCAACACTGTTATGTTGTCCTCTGATTTGATCTTGCATGAGGATTTGTTGAAAGCCACTTGATAGCCTTCATCACACAGTTGACTGATACTGATCAAGTGTTGCTTCAGTCCTTCCACATAGGCTACTTTCTTGAATGTGATTGTGCCAATCTGGACTGCACCATATCCTTTTGTTATTCCAAAGTTTGAATCACCAAATATTACTTTGGGTCCAAGCTTGGCTTTGAAGTATGTGAAATTGTCCTTGTTTCCTGTCATGTGCTTTGAGCACCCACTATCCAGATACCATTGCTGGTTTGATGTTGGATAGGTCTTCTCCTGGTCCTCTTCAGATTGAGTCTCTGATTCTGACTCTAACTCTTCTGCATCAGAATTTTGTTGTGAGGCATTGATAGCTATCATGCAGAATTCTTTTTCATCAGCATCATCTTCATCATCACTAGAGCTGGATGAAGCTTCAGATTCTTCTTCTGTCTCACTCCAAGTTTCAGCAACAAACCCCTTCCTTGTATGTTTGTTCTTGCTGGAGGAGTGTTTGCCATTGCTGCTTTTCTTGAAGTCCTTTTCTTTTCTCCTTTCTTTCCTGTCCTTCTTTTCCTTGTTTTTATTTTCTGGACAGTCAGACACAATGTGTCCTGGTTTCCTACATCCAAAACAAATAATCTCTTTGTTATTTGATTGTCATACCTTGGCTTGTCATGCTCTCTGTATGATCTTTTCCTGAAATCCTTCCTGGCCATTTTGTAAAACCTTTTGGCCAGTAGGCTTAGCAACTCTTCATTGTCTGTGACCTTGTCTTCAGGCTGATCTTCAATGGCTTTGAAAGCTATTGATTTTTCTTTTCTTGTAGCTGGTGAGGTAGCATTCTGCTCTTCTTCTCTATTTTTGATGAGCAACTCATAAGACTCGAGCTTGCCCAAGAGAGCTTCAGTTGTGATCTCATTTAGGCTTCTGGCATCCTTGATTGACCAGATCCTTGAGTCCCAAGTGCTTGGGAAGCACATTAGGATTTTATCATTGAGCTCAGTCAATGAGATCTCTTTGTCCAATGTTTTCTGCTCATTGACTATGAGACTGAGTCTATTATACATATCTGCTACTGACTCAGCTTCTCCTTTCTTGAAATTCTCATATTGGGTTATGAGATGAGATCTTCTATATTTTCTCTCATCAGCAGATCTTGAGACTATCTCAGATAACTTGTCTCAGATGTCCTTTGCAGAGTTGCAGTCAGCTACTTTTTGAAATATTTCATCAGACATAGTCTGGGCTAAAATATTCATTGTCTTAGCATCTGCCACTTTCCATTTCTTGATTTCTGCATCTATTCCTGAAGGAGGTGGAACAGCACTTGTAATTGTATTTTCTGGAGGTCTTGGACACACTGTCAAAACAGAATTGAAAATGTCTTCATCAATAGAGTTCATGTACAATCTAATCCTTGCCTTCCAAAGTGCAAACTTAGATAGATTGCACACTGGAGGTTTGGTGCTAGCATAATCTTTGTTTTGGGCCATGTTTTGTGAAGAAATAATTCTACTAACAAACTTAAAACAAGCAGATCTAACTAGAGGGATCTTTAGGTTCAGGTGTTAGCCTGTGCAACCACTAAGGTGTGGAATTTAAACCAACCTGGCTCTGATACTAATTGAAAGTGCAGGTTAGATCTTATATACTCTAGAGGGGGATGAATAGAGTATGGTGCTTGCTAAAAACTTTTTACAACTCTTGTTGTATTCCTAAGTGAACAGGGAAGCAAATGAAATACAGCAAACACAGCAACTATCTAATTACAAAGAAATCACAGAACAATCACAAACCACAGCCAGAAAACAAAAGAAAATAAGCAACCAGATGACACAAGGAGCTATAGTGGTTCCCCAACCAATCTGGGTACATCCACTCTTCTACCACCCTAGGTAGGAATCCACTGCAGGATGAGTTGATCAGGTGTCCTGGGCACCAATGAGCTTTTGATAAGGTACTCAAAAACCAAACCAGAGTTTTTGATCAGGTGTCTTGCCACCACTGAGTTTTGATAAGGTCTCAGAAACCAACACAAACTTTTGAAGGGAGTTTGATAAACCCTTTATAGAGAGAGAGAGAGAGGTGATATGATCTTCTCTATCAACAATCAGAGAGAAGATAGTCGATGTTGTCAAAGCTCCCCCTGAGATTTATAGTTGTTCAGGAAGTGAAGCTTTGCAGTAGGGTGATAGGCATTCAGAAGATTTGATCTCCAGCAAAAGATGATTCCAGCAGCAGCTGAAATGTGTGTTGTTTGGAGTCTTGAATGATAATGGCCTTTGAATACTGGAATCAAGAGGGATCTAGAAGTTTCAGAATATTGATCTCCTTCAGTGATGTGTTCGTATAAGAATTCTAAGATTGTGAATATCTGCAACTCTTTCTCTTTCTTGTTCTTGTTAACCAGCAGAAAATTAAACAAAATTCTTTTTATTCCTTAGATATGAATAGACTATATCTCTGTCCAAGATAGCCGTTAGCCTGTCATAAATGACTTCCTTAAATGCATTTTGTCTTCTGGACGAAAGTCAATAAAACATTCCTTTAAAATTCCCTTGAAACTTGCTCCATATTAATTGAAACGGCTACAAGATCCTTGAAATAAATGCTGGGAATAATTCCATAACTGTCTGAATTTGAATCTTGAAAAACGTCGATCTCTCCAGAAAAATGTCGACCTAAGCTCGACTATCGTTGAACTAAGCTCAGAGACTGGTCTTATACTGAAATAGAAATCATCGATCTGAGCTCAACTATCGTCGAACTGAGCTCAGAGATAGGGAAACAAACTAGAGACAGGAACGTCGATCTGAGCTCGAAGATCGTCGAATGGAGTTCGACGACTTGTTAAAGTGAGCTCAGAGATCGTCGAATGGAGTTCGACGATTCGTCGAAGTGAGCTCAGAGATCGTCGAATGGAGTTCGACGATTCGTCGTCCTGAGCTCGACGAAATGACTTAGTCTCCTGAACTGAAATATCTGATCTTGAGGGTCTTGAGGGCAGCTTACAAACCTAAATACTAACCCTTAGACCTAAACTAATTGACCTTTAGATCTGTACAAGGAGGTCAAAACAAATTTCCTAAAGGACATAGTCATCCTTGCCTAAATCAGCAATAGGGTGTTCTAACACCCTCCTCATTCCATCAGTACCTCAAGTTCAATAGCGGAGGGGGGCAGGTCAGGATCAGGGGAGATCCGAGAGTGGAGAGACAGTGCTATGTGACTGTCGTCAACACTATATCCTGAATGGAGGAAGCGGAGGAGCTGGAAAAGGAGATGGCAAGGGCAGAAGAAGCTGAGGGGGAAGGAGGGGTGAGTCTGGGTGAGGTGGAGAAGGTCGAAGAGGGGGCTACGAGGAAGGAAGTAGTGAGCCTAGGCGAGGTTGGGAGAGAGACTGAGGAGGAGGTTATGGGTAAGGAATGATCAAGCCTAAGTGAGGCGGTGAGGGGAGCAACGGAGGAGCTGAGGATGGAGGGAGAGATGGAGGGGGAGGCCCGGAGGGGCGGGGAAGAGGAGCCGCCTAAGGAAGGTTGGTTGGAAGCGATGGAGGTGGAGAGGCTGGACGATGAGGAGTGGGGAGAAGGGGAGGAGAGGGTCAGCGGGGAGCAGACTCGGCTGGAGCCGGCAGAGGAAGTTATGGATATGGAAGTAGTCAGCATGGCATTGAAGGTGAAGAAGGTGAGGGTCAGCGGAGACTTGGGCCAAGAATACCAGGCGAGGATGCGGGAGTGCATCCAAAAGAATGTTGACATCTTTGCCTGGGGTGCGGCAGACATGTCGAGCATTGACATTGATGTGGCTTGCCACTGCTTGAACATGGACCCCCAAGACATGCCCCATCCGCCAGAAGATGAGGCTCATCACCATAAAGCTGGGGGATCCCATCAGCGAGGAGGTGAAGAAGCTTCTCGATGCAGGTTTTAGTTCAGAGATCCAGTACCCAAGCTGGGTCTCCAATGTGGTGATGGTAAAGAAGGGTGATGGGAGGTGGAGAATGTGTGTAGACTTTTCTTTATTAAATAAATCATGCCCTACAGATTGCTACCCCCTGCCTCGGATCGACGCGCTGTTTGATTCAGCCGTCAATTTTTCTATCATGAGTTTTTTGGATGCTTTTTCAGGTTATCACCAGATCCGCATGCATCCACCCGACATCAAGGATGTCTCCTTCATTACGAGGGAGGGGTGCTTCAGCTATAAAATAATGCCCTTCGGGATAAAGAACACGGGGGCTACATACAAACGGATGATGGATCGGGTGTTTAAAGATCAAATGGGAAAGAACTTGGAGGTCTACGTCGATGACCTCATGGTTAAGGGTAGGGACGTGGGTTTGCACTTGCTCGACCTGGAGGAGACGTTCGCAACCCTGCGAAAGTTCAAGATGAGGTTGAATCCCAAAAAATGTGTCTTCGGGGCAAGCCGAGGCAAGTTCCTCGGGCACCTTCTAACCCGGGCAGGGGTCGAGCCTAACCCTGATAAGGTGAGGGCCATCGTGGAGTTAGAATCGCCTCGCAACGCTAAGGAGGTTCAGCACTTGACAGGTAAGTTGGCTGGGCTGAGTCGTTTTCTCTCTCGGGCTGGAGAGAAGTGCTCGCCTTTCTTCAAAGTGCTTCGGGGGAGTAAACAGTTCGAGTGGATGAAGGAATGTGCGGAAGCTTTTCAGGCGTTGAAGACTCAGCTGACTCAAGCGCCACTCCTGCAGAGTCCAAAGGAGGGAGAAGACTTAGCCTTGTACCTTGGGGTAGGGGCTGAAGCAGTGAGCTCTGTGTTGGTAAGGGGGGAAGGAAAAAGGTAGATGCCCATCTATTATGTCAGTAGAATCCTAAAGAAGGCCGAACTACGCTACCCCATCTTAGAAAAGTTGGCTTTCTCCCTGATTGTCTCGGCCCGGAAGCTCAGGCCGTACTTTCAAGCTCATTCAATCAAGGTAGTGACCGACCACCCATTATGCAAGATCTTTGAAGGGGTAGAACACTCGGGGCGATTTGCCAAGTGGTCCATTGAGTTCAGCGAATTCGACGTCTCTTTTGTGCCTAGGCTCTCCATCAAGGCACAGGTGGTGGACGACTTTTTGGCTGACTACGTCACAGAGCTGGGAGAGGGGGAAGCGCAGTCGAAGAAGGCGTGGAAGATCTATGTTGATGGGGCCTCATGGAAGTATTCCCTGGGGGAGGGGTAGTGTTGTTAAGCCCCCAGGGGGTCACCACAGAGCAGGCGGTGGCGCAACACTTCCCGGTCACCAAACAACCAGGCAGAGTACGAGGCCATCATTGTCGGGTTGTGGTTGGCTAAAGAGCTCGGGGTTCACGACGTGGAAGTGTTCACAGATTCACTCGTGGTGGCGTGACAAATAAGGGGAGAGTATGAAGCTCGGGAACCAACCCTCCAGAGGTACTTAGCCAAGGCGAGGGGGATAATAGGGGGGTTCCGAACCTTCTCAATGCAACATATCCCTAGGGAAGAGAATGAGGCAGCTGACCGATTGGCCAAGTTTGGACCCCGAGGGGGTAACCTTGACTGATCTATTTCATCCAGCAATCGAGGAAGTGGAGCTAATAGAAGTAGATCGGTGGCCCTCATGGCTGGATCCATTCGTGACCTTCTTCATCACGGGCAACCTCCCAGAGGGGATCAAGGAAGCAAAGAGCTTTCGTCATAAGGCTGCCCACTATCTCATGCATGAAGGAAGCTTACATCGGAGGATTCTTTCGGGCCTTCTGGCGTGATGTGTGATGGAGGAGGAGGCCCGACGGATTCTGGAGGAGGTACACTCTGGGGAATGTGGCAGCCATTCCGGAGGTAGGACGTTGGAGGCAGGGGTACTTTTGGCCCACCCTGAGGAACGATGCTGCATAGTTTGTGAGGAGGTACCAAAAATGCCAGCTCTACGCCCCCCTCCAGCTCTTGATCGCTCAACGGCTTCGAAGCATCACGACGCCATGACCTTTTGCCATTTGGGGAATGGATCTAGTCGGGCTGTTTCCCCCAACGAGCGGGCAAAGAAGGTTTCTCTTGGTTATGATTGACTACTTCTCAAAATGGCTGGAGGTTAAGGAGTTGGCCAAAGTAACCTCCCAAGTCATCAAGAACTTCGTTTGGGGGGAGATCATTTGTAGGCACGGGCTTCCTCAGGCCATTATCACGGACAATGGTCCTCAGTTTGCAAGTGAGGAGTTTATAAGTTTTTGCATTCAGCTGTGCATCGACCTCAGGTTTGCCTCTGTCCACCACCCCAGGAGCAACGGTCAGGTGGAGGCGGCGAACAAAATTATAGTGAACGTGCTCAAGAAGAGGTTGGAAAACTTGAGGGGGAGTTGGGTGGAACAGCTTCCCTCGGTGTTATGGGCTTTGCGCACAACCCCAAACACAGCCACTAGCGAGACCCCTTTCAAACTCTCACATGGATGCGAGGCGGTCTTACCAGTGGAATTCGAGCTTCAGTCACCACGGGTGGAGGCCCCGGGCAAGGTAGGCGAGACATGGAGGGAAGGAAACGAGGAGGAGATACGACTCTCGTTGGATATGGTGGAAGAACTTTGTGACGTGGCCACTGTCAGGCATGAGGAGATCAAGCAAAGGATGGCCAAGTATTTCGATAAGCGCGTGAGGATAAAGCAGTTCAAGGAAGGGGATTTGGTCCTAAAGAAGGTCGACGTCGCAGGAAGGTCGATAGTAGTTGGTAAGCTCAACCCCAATTGGGTGGGTCCCTATATCGTAGAAAAGGTCCTGGGGTCAGGGGTATACCACCTCCAGAATGTGGAAGGGGTATCCGTGAGTCATGCATGGAGCAGAGATGACCTGAAGCGCTTCTACCCTTAGTGGGGTGCAAGGTTGTAAATCCTACTTGTAATAACATTTTTGAACTTCTTTTTCATGATTGGTTTCTTTTGGATCTTGGAGATTTTTGCACTACCCCGAGCCTGGCTCGGCCCGAGGTCGACCCGCTGCACAGGCTCTCACTAGCTGGCAGGTCCAAAGGCTCGCCTGTGGGAGTAAGGGAACCCGAGTGCTGCTCAGCCCCGGGTAGACTCGATGTTGGCATACCTGGGGGGAAAGGGTTGGATCTTGGAGATTTTTGCACTACCCCGAGCCTGGCTCGGCCCCAGGTAGACCCACTGCGCAGGCTCTCACTTGTTGGCAGGTCTGAAAGCTCGCCTATGGGGATAAGGGACCCCGAGTGCTGCTCGGCCCCGGTTAGACTCGCTGCTCAGGCTCCCATTAGCTGGGCAGCGTTGTAGGCACACCTGGGGGTAAAGGGTTGGATCTTGGAGATTTTTGCACTACCCCGATCCTGGCTCGGCCCCAGGTAGACCCGCTGCGCACGCTCTCACTAGCTGGCTGGTCCGAAGGCTCGCTTGTGGGGGTAAAGGACACCGAGTGCTGCTCGGCCCCGGGTAGACTCGCTGCTCAGGATCTCATTAGCTGGGCAGGGCTGTAGGCACACCTGGGGGGAAAGGGTTGGATCTTGGAGATTTTTGCACTACCCCGAGCCTGCCTCGGCCCCAGGTAGACCCGCTGCGTAGGCTCACACTAGCTGGCAGGTCCAAAGGCTCTCATGTGGGGGTAAGGGACCCCGAATGCTACTCGGCCCCGGGTAGACTCACTGATCAGGCTCTCATTACCTGGGCAGGGATGTACGCACACCTGGGTGGAAAAGTTTGGATCTTGGAGATTTTTGCACTACCCTGAGCCTGGCTCTGCCCCAGGTAGACCCGCTACGTAGGCTCTCACTAGCTGGCAGGTCCGAAGGCTCGCCTGTGGGTGTAAGGGGCGTCGAGTGCTGCTTGGCCCTGGGTAGACTCGCTGCTCAGGCTCTCATTAGCTGGGCAGGGCTGTATGCACACCTGGGGGGAGAGGGTTGGATCTTGGAGATTTTTGCACTACCCCGAGCCTGGCTCGGCCCCAGGTAGACCCACTGCGCAGGATCTCACTAGTTGGCAGGTCTGAAGGTTCACCTGTGGGGGTAAGGGACCCCGAGTGCTGCTCGACCCCGGGTAGACTCGCTTCTCAGGCTCTCATTAGCTGTGTAGGGCTGTAGGCACACATGGGGGGAAAGGGTTGGATCTTGGAGATTTTTGCACTACCCCGAGCCTAGCTCGGCCCCAGGTAGACCCGCTGCGCAGGCTCTCACTAGCTGGCAGGTCCAAAGGCTCGCCTGTAGGGGTAAGGGACCCTGAGTGCTGCTCAGCCCCGGGTAGACTCACTGCTCAGGCTCTCATTAGCTGGGCAGGTGCACAAGCCCGTAGCCGGGCGAGTGGGACCCTCCCCAAATATCAGCCTAGGGCCGTGTTGTGGGCGACGAGTTGGTGCGACCCCGTTCGGAGACGTGTGGATCCTCGTGCGTGCATGCGGAGGTTTTATGTGCTCGTGCTTAGAATTTATATATATATATATATATAATATTATATATATATATATATATATAATATTATATAATATATAGATATTATTATATTACATAAGATGGATGATAAGGCACAAGGGGGAGATGAGATCAGCTGGGGGGGAAATGAAAAGGGAGGTAAAAAAAAAGAAAACAGTAGCAAGAGAAAAAGGAGGGCATCGGGTCAAGAGAAAAAGGGGAGGAAAAAAAATAAAAGGAAGAGGGAGAAGATAAGGCACAGGGGGGCTCGGGACAGCAGGGAAGAAAGGAAGAAAAATAGGAGCAGGGGAGAAATCGGGGGCGGGAACCCTAGCCCGGATCCGGAGCCCAGCCGCCGCCGCCCCCCTTTCCTGCTCTCCCGTCGGCCTGGAGTAGCAGCCGCCCGCCTCTCCCTCTCTCTCGCCGCCGCCGCCGCCTGCAGTGGCAACCCGAACCGCGCCTCCCTCTCTCACCCGTCGGCCTGGAGTAGCGGCCGCCCCCCGCCCCCTCTCTCTCTCTCCCGTCGCCGGCGAAGCAGCAGCCCGCCCCCCCCCCCCATTCCCGCTCTCTTCTGTCGTCGGCAAGGCAGCAGCCCGGCCTCCCCTCTCCTTCTTTTTCCCGGCCTGAAGCAACCCCAACCCAGCCGATCCTCTTTTCTTCCCGACCTGGAGCAGCAACCACACCCCGGCCGATCCTCTTTTTCTCTCGGCCTGGAGCGAGGCTCGGCCTGGAGCGAGGCTCGGCCTGGAGTGGGGATCGAACGCCGACGCGGCCGCATGCAGTAGGATCTACCCGGAGCTCCTCTCCCACCCCCGCCGCCAAGCACGCGACAAGGGTAACGATGTTTCAACTTGGGCAGGTAAAGCCTTCAGTTTACATACTTGCATGGAAGCCCCTCTCCACCAACGGGTGGGGGAAAGGAGCTTTCCGATGGGTTGACGTGTACGTCCCCGAAGTTAATTGCATTAGTACCCGGAAGCGTGAGTACGGGTGTAGGCATGCTGTGTGAAGCCCATACGGACATGCGAGCCGGATTGGTGATGTTCTGGGGTTCCCGGAGAAGACTCCGAGGAAGTTATTTATTTAGCCGCTTGCAGGGAATGCGCACCATAGCCCCAAAAAAAGGGGATGTGCGCAATATGTTTGGCCCGCTTAAATTAGTCGATCGATAACTAGTTGGCCGCCGCTCATCGAGACGTTGGCGTACAGGTGTTGCAGTATCAGGCGGGGAGTAGCGGGCTTAAGCCCAAACTTGTGCTAGCCTTCGAAGGCCTTTTTGTTTATATTTCCGGCCTGCATGTCGAGTATGGAATTTATATTCCTGTAATATTTTTTCATATCTGCGATGCTCTGAGAATGTAGCTTACTCCTCCTGTCTTGGGCGAGCGGTGTGTTTGTGAACCGCTCCCCCCGTGTGGGCCCCGAGGTATAGATGTCGGGAAGCCCCTGATGGCCCGTTGCCATCCCTTCAGAGTAGCGGAGTTCCGCTGTTAGCGGCCCAATTGAGGCTGCGTAGAGTCGGGCTGCTTGGCGGTTTTGTGCTAATAATAAGGCGGGCGGGGAACATTTTACATAGACCCGAGGTGGCACCTCTAGTTTGGGAGTGGATCTCGAGATCCTCCTTGGATTTTTCGGTCGGCCAAGAGAGCCCTCCGAAGGTGCCTTAGCTCAGCCCTTGGCTTGGGAGGGGAAGAGTTAGTTAGTCTTCCGGGTATGCGGCGAGTCCTCCACGCTGAGACCTTGGGTATGTCCCTTGTGTTCCCAGTCTTGTGCCTAGATCGTTTGCTTGAGGGTAGTAGGTGCGCGGTCACCCCTTCCCCAAGGGTCGAACTCCACAGGAAGCCGGGTTCTGGTTTCAACAGCAGGGCTGTAAGCACACCTGGGGGGAAAGGAGGAGAGTTGGAAGAAAGGTTTGAAGGGACAAACAGGACCTTGAGTGGACCCGTTGTTAGGTTCCCACTAGCGGACATGGCCGAAGGATCTCTCGGGGAGAAGAAGGAAGGGGGAGATTATTTGTTTATGTGGTCTCGGGTGGTTTAGAATTAAACACTTTCAGGTCCTAAGTAGGGATTGAATGACCCAGATCCCTCTCGGCATGGCTCTCGACGCAACCCTCTAAGTAGGGCTCTTGGCGCAAATCTCCCGGCAGGGGTTTCAGTCGGGTCCTCGGGAAGGCTCTCCCCACGATCATCTGGTCGGGGGCCCCGACAAGCGTGTCTTGACAGGGATTCTAGGCGCAACCTTTAAGGCAAGGCTCTCGGCGTACCCTTTTCGGCAGACCCCTCTTAGCCAACTCTTTGAATGGAAGTCGGTTGTCACCTAAGAGCCTAGGGTTCGCGTAAAGATGACAAGCATTCGAGCGACAAAGTAAATTTTTCCACATTCAAAAAAGAGTTAGGAAGTATTGAGGGGGTTCTGCCCCCTGTACAAAGGTTACAGTAACTCAGTTCATAAATATTAATTGTGGCGAGCTCAAAACAAGGTTATAATAAGCAGGTCAGCAGACGCGGAGCTATTGAGCCGACTCGCCAGAGGTTTCGCCGGAGCTACCGCTGTTGCTACCACTGGAGGTCCCGCAGGGGTATTTACTGGGGGAGTAGCCGGAGGATTCACAGGGGAAGAAGCCACCAGTTCCCTCAAGCTATGTTGCATCATCAGCCGGAGAGCCATCCTCTCCCACAGGGCAAGTGATGGGCTCAAACAAAAAAGGCAGGATCCCTCGCGCAGTGAGGATCTCTCCTCCTTCGTTCAGAAGCCCCGACTCTCGCAAAACCTCGATCACCATCTTCGCGGTCGCTTGCACATTCTCTTGGACGATCACGTCCATCTCATAGGCAGAATAATGGCAGCGCTCCACTCTTTCCTCCCGCGGCAGTCGATCCTTGGTCAGGGCTAGGGCCTCCCCCCGACGCTTCACCTCGACCCGCAATACTTGGTTCTCACCCTCGGTACGGGCCACTCGCGTGCAAGACAGCTCAATCTCCCCGAGATCCTACGAGGTGATCCATTCAGGCGGAAGGCGTAAACGTATGGTAGGGCGAGAAATGTTGGAAGGTCCTACTTACCTCGGGGGTCGGGCGAATGGAGAGGAGTTGTTGAGCGGCAGCTAATTCGGCCCTCAGGGTGGCAGCTTCCGCCACCGAGGCATCCCTCGCCCTAAGCATGTCGACGAAGTTCCGCTCTATGGTGAGGGTGTGGCGCCCGACCATATGCGAAAGCTGAACCGTGCGAAGCTGGGCCTGGGCGGCGTCAAAAACAAGAGCCTTGGTCGTCGTCCTGTCGAAGGAGTCAGCATCTACCCAGTTGTAGAGGTCGTAGCCCAGCGCGAAGGCGTGGCCGGTGACATTATCTCCCTCACTCAAGGAGGGGAGAAGGGTGGAAACAGCTATTCGATTATCGGTAGGGTCCCACTGGAGGATAGGGAAATCCTCTGTGTCCTTATACTTGTCTCCGAAGCCGAAGTTTCGATGTCCTTTCAGCATTGGGCCGCGAGAGGGCTCGGCCGGGATCTCCATGACAAGCAGGCCAGTATCCTCCTCGACGACAATGGAGGAGGTCTGGGCGGGAGTCTCTGCGGTATGCCGACCCACATCCGTTGGGGCAGTAGCGGAAGGGGTCGCGGCGGTGGTCTCGTCGGATGCCGATATCACCGTCTTGCCTTTTTCCGTGCTGGTCGGTTTTGATATTTTGGAAAGGGGGGTTGGGTGGGAGCTTGGTCTCCGCTTCGGAACGCTCGGTGCGGAGGAAGCTCCCGGATACTTCCGGTAGGCGTCGGCGGCTGCCTTGGCGAGTGCCAGGGTGTCAGCGAGCACCACGGTCTCTTCGAAGGGTTGGTGGACGGGAAGATCTCGCTCTCCCGTAAAGCTCGTAGTATTTTAGTGTTTCCCTCGAAAGTAAGTTTTGGCAAGTTAAATCCAGAAAGTTACCTTCGTTGGGGGGTACCGGTTGGAGGGTTTCCAGGACACACCGGAGGAATGGAACGTTGAAAACCTTCGACCTGAAGAATTCGAAGAGAGCGCCCTCTCGCTCCCCGAGAGTGGGGGGCTTGTAAGTCGCGTCGTCGTACTGAACGAGGGCGAGATGGATGTTGCCGAAAGGTCCAGTGATGAAAACGAACCTTTCCGCGAAGTGGTGGTGCTTGTTAGTAAGACCCGTCATTTTCACCGATTGGCCAGAAAGGAAGACCGACCCTCCCTTGGGTCGGAAATTGAACAGCTTCCAGCAGATCGATAAGTTAAACTCGATCCTTTCTGCCCGCATGTAGCAGGCAAAAGCCACGAGGAGGGCGATGGAGTTGGGATTGAGCTGGGCAGGCACCACCCTGTAGTAGCGCAGGGCCTGACGCACCTTGGGCCAGACAGGGAGCCGGAAGCCCGCTTCGAAATGCTCCAGGGGAATGGCGAGCTCCCTTTCCGGCACAAGGTTCACCCTGTCCTCGTGCCCAGGCTTACGCGCGGTGAACCCGGGCGGGATGTAATTCTTGGTTATGGTGACGAATTCAGCTTGTGTGAGCCGGCAGGGCGGGAAGGCGTGATCAAGGAAGGACTGCGCGCACTTGGAGCGGCCCTCACTCTCGCCTGGCATCTCGAAGGAAGGAAGGAAGAGAGGGGGGACGCGAGGATGAGAGCCTTTGCTCTTCAAGAAAGGGCGAAAGCAATTGACGGGTAGACGGAGTTTTGGAATAAATGCGGTGAATGGGGTAGGTGGATTGACCTATTTATAGAAAGCAAGGTAATCATGAGTTCTTGAAAAATACGGCGGAGGAAAAGTCAACGAGTCAACGACTCCGGACGCTTTGATTCCTCGCTTTCCATCCTGTTGTGCCAGCTCTCCATGGTTTGGCAGGAAGTGATAGCCTCCAATGGAGGCTGGGGAAAAGGCCAGTGGCCTCAGTACGCGAGAAGAAGTGAACGAGACGCATGAATCAGGCATTCGCAAGGTATTAAAAACAACATGCAAAAGGGAGCTGAAGAAACACAGATATAGATAGGGTCTTGCTAGGCGAGTGCCCCTGACAACAATAGTAAAAAAAAATAATAATAACAGTAACACACAATGCTTGTAAGAAGTTATCCTGCGCTAGAAGTGAAAAGGGTATAAAGGGAAGAGGTAGGCCAAGAAGATGGGTAAAGAAGGGGGTCGCCTGAAGAGCTCAGTATGGCACTCACCGCCAACGACCTAGATCTCGCCGGCCAGATCGGGGAGGGTCTCGAGGGTCGAAGAAGGCCATCAGGGAGGTTAGCCCCCGGTTGGCCAGGCGGAGCTGATCTCGAATCCGCGCGATGTGCCTCCCAGGTGAGGTTTCACCGGAAGCAGCGTCATGGGATCCCGCCCCTCCAAGGAGATCTGCACAGTCCCGCTCAACAGTCGCCAGTCACTGCTCCATCATTTCGTGGAGCCTCTTCACCACTGCGGAGTTGGCCCTTTGCTATGGTGCGAGCTTCGACAAGACTATCACGATCCTCCTCCTTCGCGCCTTTCCGCTCCTAGGGCCTTCGAGAAAGTCTTCCATCTCGCCAGCAGAAGGGAGGGGCTAGTCTTCCCCGGTTTCTTATTCTTCTTCTTCTACTTCCTCTTCATTTTCATCCCTTTCATCCCCTTGGTCCTTTGACTCTGAAGAGGCGAGAAACGGTCAGAATAAGAAGGTGGATGGGGAGAGTGAGAGTGATCGAAAAGTGGGGAGGCTCTCAGTTTCCTGGGGAGGGAGGGACGTCTTTCCCCGTCGGACAGAGAGAGTGGCCGGGCTGATCCTCTGGGCCTTTTCTGAAAAGCAGATGAAGCAGCTTGCCCCGACCCGGGCGAAAGGTCCTGCGCTCCAGTGGGGTGCTCCCACCAAGAAGGGGAACTGGGGGTCCCTCTATTGCCAGAGGTTGAGGTCTCGGCGCGGGAGTGGACAATTCGGGATTAACCACTCTGGTAGGGAGGGTAAGTTCGGGCAACGGGTTGGTTTGACCAGCTAGGGGAATGGGCGGAGTAGCCTATGAAGCGGAAGGCGGATCCTCATTACAGAGGTCGTTGCTCCTGAGTCCGCAGGCAGAAAGCCAGCGGTATCCCTAGGCACCGACCCCTGCAAAAGAAGTGGTGTTTCAACATACAGCTACGATCAAACTCTCGAAATGTCCGCGCTAATGGAAAGTGTGAAAGGATCGAAGAATAACTCCGGCAGAGATGCAGGGATATTGGCATGGCTTGGAGTTTGGGTATGCGGGGCTCGGTTCTCTTTCAGCAGGTCCCGCCTCACTGATTTAGCCTTTTTCTTCTTTTTAGGGAGGGGCGGGAACTCTCACTAGCTGGCTTCTTGGCGGCTGGGCTCTCGTCGGTTGGCCTCTCTCCAGCGAGCTTCTAACTAACTGGTTTCTTTCCCGGCGCCCTCTCACCGGCAGGCCTCTTGCCCATCATCCATGGGGCAACACTGTCACAGTTGGCACGAGCTCGCACCTGGGCAACCGCGAGACGAGCCTGAAGCTCTTTTGAGAGCGGCTTTTTGGCGGGTTTGGCACGCATCTTTGCAGGTTGGCGAAGGCTCACGTATGGAGTAAGGACAATAGAGATGGCCTGAAGGACCAACTCAGTGGCATATTTATAGAGCAAAGGTGGGGTCTACTGAAAGATTCCCTGCCAGGTCAGCTTATACCCACCGAATATTTGGGGTTGGACGAGTCTTTCAGAGCGCAAGGCTAGATCGTAAAGAGCGGGGATTGTGTACAACCCCATATTCATTGGGTAGGACCAGGATCCCCTCAATGGCCGGGATTGGACTAGCTTCGGGTTAGCTTTGGGCTTCAAAGCGAAAGGTCTCCCGCCTAGTAGTCAGCGAGAATGATCGTGTCAAGCCCCGGCTGAGACCCACTTCTGCCCAGAGACGGGCGAGAAGGCTGGCGCCTCGCCGGGGGCGGAAGTGGGCTCGATTCGGGGTACCCTTCAACCCCTTTTTCCTTAGCTCCCACCGAGTGAGGGCGGGATGGTCCTCGGCATATGGTTCTCGTCGGGTGGGGTCCAGGGCCCAGGGTGAAATTACCTAGTTGCCCTCGGGTAAATTACCTATATGCCCCAGGGTTTGCATTTAGAATTTCATAACAACGGGATTTGGCTATTGGCAGACAAGCCAAGGGTATCTTAGTAATTTCAGGTCAGCAAAGACTATAAATAGACCCGCAGGGGCTCTTCAGAAGGCAAGATTTCAATATTCTCTAAGACTCTCTAGCGCTTTCTGAGGAGCTCCCAGCCCAGCTTTTGGCTTTGGAGGGGAAGCTCTCAGAAATCTTTCGGGTAAGAGGTGGGACCTCCCCGCCGAGGCTTTGAGTCAGTTCTAGGTCCTTTGCAACCATTCAAGGGTCGGGGTTTGAGAGAAGTAGGTGTTGGCTACACCCTTATTTTCAAACTCTCATTGAGGTCAATTTCTGGCTTCAACATTTATGGCAAGTATCAAAGATATAGATCAAATCGAATTAGGCATACAGACAAAGGGATATGAATATTTTACATGCAATATTAACAGATTAATAATTATCGTACAATTAGGAAAATTAACAAATAATAGTACAATAAAATACAAACAAGTTAAGCAATTCACAAGGTAGCAAGTATAGAAAGTAGTAAAAACTGTATCTCTTGCTGATCGCCAGACCGCACTGTGGTACTCTAGTATGTTTGAAATGGGAGAACATTTGCAATATATCTCAGAGTTTTCTCTAGAGGAAGGGGGGTGAATAAAGATTAAAATTTTGTTTCAAATACTAAAATTAATTCATAGAAATTGCATGAGCATTAACTATCAGCTAGAAATAAGTGTTGACAATTAAAATCACTGCACAACAATAAGATAAACACAGATAAAAGCAAAATCACAGAAGACAAAAGAATTATAGTTATTTCACAAAATTTGGGTACATCAACTCTTCTACCCCCTTGGTAGGAATTCACTATAATAGTGCCCGAGTCTTTTGACAAGGAGAATCTTAGAACTAATCATCAGATCTTTTGATAAGGAGATCTTGAAGCAATACAATCTGAGTCTTTTCTCAAAGAGACTCTCAGAATCTCTAACCGAATCCTTTGAAGAGGGATTCTTAAAACTCTATTCACATAATAAAAATGAAAATTGAAATCTGAAAATTGTAGAAGATCTGAGGATATAATGATCTTTTTTGCGAGTTCTCTAAATAGAATCCTAAGGACTGTATGGTACTAAGTGAATCTGAAATCTTTAATTTGATGAATCTTTGAATAAGAAAAATCTCAAAGATTATAAGCCCTTAATTCAAATTTCTCTTTTATCTCCACTAAAGCTGATGCAGTAATTGATTTGCTCTTGAGAAGAAGAAGAAGAACTAATTCTCTATAGATTTAGCAACCAGATCTTGATCAACTGATTCAAGGAAAAACTTTAAATTCAGATGATAATCTTCCTATCGTTCTTTGTCAAAATCTATCTTCCAAAGATGATCTTATCTGAGTTGAATGATTATATAATAATGATAATTTGATATTATAATTCATGTTGTTATATTCTATTCTCTCTATACATTTATATATACCTGAGAATCGATATCTTCCATTGTCGCCAAGAATTAGTTATCAAAACCATTCTGATTTAATCCTTAAAACAACTTTTGTTCTGAAGAATTAATCAACGTAACGTTGAGTTCAAGTAGACGCAACATCAAATTATGGATATCTATTGAATTTTCGTTGTAGTCAACGTTGCGTCGATACCATGTCGAAGTATGCGTCGATATAATCCTTTTAGTAAATAGATATATCATATTATGTTGCTCTGATTTATACATATAGTACCGTCGATATCTTATCAAAGTTGCTTCGACTTCTAGTCAAAATTGCGTCAACTTATATTCAATGCATGTTTGCATTTCATGACTTTCTTCTTAGATTCAATGTGCCTTTCTCATTTCCTTTATAAAAAGGACATCGTAAGACTTTTACGACCATATTTCCCTCTCTATACATCAAGGGTAGTGAACCTAGGATGTAAAATCACATAAAGTAATTTGTTAATGTAAATCATAAGGGGTTTTCCCAACGATCTTCCCCTATTGAGCTTAAAACATTTTACAAAAAAATTCAAAGGTAATTTTACAAAGACCAATCAATATAATTATAAATATTTGACCTTCATACAACATATAATGAACATTGATTAAATTTAGAAAGGACAAAAACATGAGAGTCAACAGAATATATAAAGATTTAAAGTGAACTTTATAAACTGCCAATCATAGTTCTTAAAAGTTATACCTTTAGAATATATTTGCATATACAACTCTTGACTGACTGTCAATATGTTTTGTTTGCCAATTTAGAAATAAATTACTCAAGTAGAAAATTGTATAGATTGTCAAGCAGCTTGTCCTTTATTAATTCTAAGTACTGTCAACTTTTGTGTCTCCAATAATTAGATTGTCTTTAAGAAATTCTGAAATAGAAATTAACCTTTCCTAGTCTTTCTGAGCATAGTGATATACCTCAGTCAGATGTCTTTCTTTTCACTAGCTCTCCAATATTTCTCTTATTTTCTTCCATTGCACTTGTCAATTTTACCACACTTTTTCCTTTGGTATATTTTGCTGCAGCATCAAGCTTTTGATTTTTTGATCTTCTATAAGCTGGATATTGTGGTGGTGGAATAAGAGGAATATTGCGTATTCCCCTGCTCATACAAAGTACATCTAAATCTTTTAGGGGAATAAGAATGACTTGTGGCATAAAGAATAAAGTAGTATTATAGCTTCCTTTACATGTTTTAAAGACTTTTCAATTTGCTGATTTAAAGATTGTAAGATCTCTTTAGTTGGTTGAATATTGTTGAAGACAAATCTCTTCCCTTTCCTTGAAGATTGTAATTGCTTTCCCTTGGAAGTGTATCTAACTTTAATTGCTCTTTTAGAAAATATTAAAGTATAAACTTCCAATTCATTATCACTGATCTTCCCTGGCTGAACAAATACCTCCTGAGTGTGTGCAGCTTTTAGTTTTGTGTTAACTGATTCTTTGAAATACCCTTGCTTTATCTAGACTCTAGTTCAAATTATGCCAAAACATTTTCATTTCTAGCAATCTTAAGTGGGTCTAGTCCATGCAAGGATGATATAACTTCATCTAAAACTTCTATTACCTCCTAAGTCTCCCCCTTCTTGACCTCACAAGCAAGAAGGTTAAGAATGATCTGGTAATGTTGGAAGAAGAAATATTGCTTGTAAAAACTGAACTAAAGTTGTAATCAAATCTAACTGAGAATTTATATCATCCACTATGATTTATATCTGGGAAGCATATTCTGTAAGCATAGAGGATAAGGTAGAAGTGAATAATTCTACTGCTCGAGTGATAATAGTTGAAGAAATGATTGTTTGTAGACCTATTGTATTAATATTAGTTGGTGTTGAGTGTAACATTGTCATTTTGAGCTACATGATCAATTAATTCTGGTAGCAATACAGATTCCCATGGAATAGATGGAGTGGGACATCATTGTTGGATGAAAGAATAACATTTTATAGAGAAGATGAAAGTGTAGGCTCCATTTTAGATTCTAGTTTAGCACTTTGTCTAGTCCATTTTAAGAAAAGAGCTATTGATAACTTCTTTCCTGGAGGTATTGGTATTGCCTTAGATATGCATAAATGTTGAAATTTTTCCTGCAAAACTTGACACATTATAGTCATGTAAGCATTCTTGTTTTGTTTATATTTATATCCAAAAAGCTTTATCAGCCTTTCTCCTCAATTGAACTTCGTTTCTAATACCAGAACCCCCATTAAATGTAGTTGAACTTTAGGGATTGCGTCATGCACTGAAGTTTTACAAACCAATACTCTCATCACAATTATGTCTGCCAGAAACTGATATTCCTCTAATATATCTATTTTCTTAAGCTCAATGTCTTTGTCCTTTGAATAATTCATAACTCTTAATACCTCTTTTATTTCTTCTTTAGTTAGTTCTGGAGTATCAAATCCTGATAAGAGATCAAATGTATTTTGTATAACTTCTATTGTTATATGTACCTTTTATGTAGCAATCGTTTCAATCAATGATCAATCATCTTTGCATCGAACGCTTATAACAAACTCAGCAAGCTTTATCTCAAATAATCTACATCGTGTTGACATAAGCTTATTGAGACCAGAATCAGTGAATAGTTTGAGAATTCTTTGGAACTTTTCAGATACTGCACTGAAAAATTCCAGATCTACACTAAAATTAGAATTTGTCTTTGGATCCATTACAAAAACTAGCAAAAATTTCTTGACAAAGAAAGAGTGATTGTAGAACAAAATGAAAGAGTGATTGTGGAACAAAATGAAAGAGCAGGGAAGACGAAGACTTTTAGACAATTTATTTAGTCAAATATTATATAAATAAACAAGAAGGGCGTCGATAATTTAAGGCATTTAACCAATGCAACATTGAGTTCCATTCAATGTAACTTAGATATCGACATTACATCGAATAGAATTCAATTATACCTTAAGTTTTCTTTATAAGATATTTTATTGATACAAATATTGATTCATTTAGAAGAAAATAAATATTCTTCGTCATCACCATTCTAAAATATGATTGTAATTAAGAAGGTAAGATTACGCCGATTTATATTCGACATAACTCTAAGTGTGTTACTGAAATATTTAGATATATAATGTATATTCTTAAAATATCATTGTATTAGCAGCCATGCTTTATACCTTTACATCTGTCTAATTATCCTGGCTTATCCATCCTACACACTTAATTCAAAAGTTAATTGGAACCCAGGTTATCTTGGGTCCATTGCTTCTTCTACGATTGAAAGGAGTAATAACAGTATATGATGGTTTGTTATAATACCCTTGAGGATGAAAGATTAATGGCCTATCTATCCTGCAATTTTTAGCATTATGACCTCTTAAACAATTAGTACATTTATATTCATGTGAATGATAATCTTTTTTGATTACATTGAAATGATGTATATTTTTTATTATACCTACGTTGACCATATTTCGACACAAGTGCTAAGTTGCATTAATATTCAGTCAAAGCATATTTCTAGTTGGTTAAATTGTTGAAGTTCAAAGATTGTTTGTTTATAGATTCCCTTTTTGTAAATCTTTCATTATTTTTAGGAAACAATACCTTATTAAAATCATTATTTTTTGTTCTGATAATAATTTTACCATCCTTATTTCTATCTAAAGCTATTGAATTATTATTATTTATTGGAATACTAAGAATTTTATTAGTTTTTGCTGGTTCAATTATTGATTCTAAGTAACTTTTTCTATAAACATTTCAGTTACGGGTTTGTAATAGTGATTTCTTTAGGTTAAGATGTTTTCAAAAACTTTTACCCATTTTAAATTTGCTGATATTTTTCTATTTTCTACAGTTAATCTAGTTCTTGATTTTTCTAATTTTCCAAATCCAACTTTAACTTGTACTTTTTATAATAATGATTACTATTTTTAGTTCATCTCATTCTTTTCTTAAATAATCAATATATTTTTAGAATATAACTGATCCTTACAAAATTCATTAAATCATAATTTAAATTCTTCTGAAGAAAAATCAATGTTATCAAAACAATTTACCGAATTCTCTTCATTATCTGAGTTTGATTCCAGAGCCATCAAGCATGTTACTTCAACATTAGCACCTTCTTCACATCCTGATGAAAAAACTTGACTTTGGACTAGTATTAGTCCAGGTTTTTGCTATAAAACCTTTCCTCTTATTCTTATCTTTCCTTTTAAGAAATTTCATTTGATCCTTTTTGTTTTTGTCTATCCTTTTTGTTAATTTGGACATTATGTTGATATATGTCCAGGTTTTATACATGTAAAGCAGATTATCTCCTAATTAGGAGTCTTATCAAAACTAGGTCTGCTCATATTTCTGTCCCTTCTTCTAAAGCTTTGTGACTTTATCCATCTTCTAAATCTCCTTGTTAGAAGGTTGAACATCTCTTGTTCTGATACAGATGGTTTATATTTAGTGACCTTGAAAGTAATAGATTTTTTTAGTGTAAAGATAATTTCCTTTGCTTCTATCTCAGCTCTATTTCTCAGAAGTTATTCATATGACTTAAGCCTTCCCAATAATGCATCTGTTGTAATTTCTCTATGACACCTTGTAACTCCCCAAATTTCATAAGGCAGAAGATGCTTCTCTCGGGGTTACCGCTCGGCGATAACTGTTTCCGTGCAATGCTAGCTCCAGGATTTCGTCGAGCGCGTTAAGTTCTCGAGGAAATGTCGAGCTCTCGAGAATGATGCTACCGCGTGGCAGAAAGTTGTTACCGCGGGGCGGTAACATCAGAATTAATCTAGCAGACCTCTCGGGAAGCTATCGCCCGACGATAGTGTTACCACAAGCGATAGTTAGGTCAATTTAATTGATATGGTTCTCGGGATCTTACCGCGCGGCGGTAAAAGTTAGCGCATGGTGATAGCAGTTGTAACTGAAGCTCTCTATCGCTCGGCATTAGCATCCTATCGCGTGGCGGTAGCGAACCCGAAATGTCGAGGCCACGTGTCGGCCTGTGATTGGAGGGTTTGGGTGGTTCCACGCAGAGATTGCTAGTTACCGCGCGACGGTAGCTTGGTATATATGTCTGTTTGTCCATTTTCACTTCATTTTATTCTGGTTTTTGGAGTTGTCCTGAGTTCCTGTAGGTGGAGCAGCGACGCCAAAGGGTAAATCTCGCCGCCATTGAAGTTCCGAAGATTTGATTCACAAGCAGAGACCGGATCCGTGGAGGCAAGGTCGTTGTAGTCGCTTTCATCCGTCTAGATCTTTGGCATGGCACAAAAGAAAATGGAAAGGGTAACAATTCACAACTTGGACATGTGAAGTCGTCTTCCTTTTGTATAGAAAACCCTCCCCCGCAAGTGTGCGGTGAGCGTGAGGTTTTTCCTTCGAGTAGATACGGTATATCCCCGTAGTTTTTGCATGTAGAGTTCAGAATCGAAGTACGAACATAGGCGTGGTGTGTGAAACCCATCTAGACAGGTTGGGCTGGATTGGTGATGTTTCATTATGCTTGTATTGACCGGAGAAGACTCCATGATGTTTGTTTTTTTAGGGATTCTACACGATAGTTCCCGCAGGGAACCTTGGGGACTAACTCCAAGGAGCGCCCGGAAAACTTGGCAGAATCGTATTTCTGCCAGATACCGCGCGACGGTAGTGATACAGCAGGCAGTAGCTACTTGGGATCAGTGATTGTGGCCTGTGTCGTGGAGACACCTGGGGCCTGTAATTTGGTACTGAGAGCTTTGAGAGTCCATCTTGGTGGCCTGCGAGCCATTTGTATAACATAACGGGGTTATGTAAAGATTGGAGAAATGGGAATGTGGAGGCCGACCCGCATCGCGGTAGTTTTTGCCTGGCGAAGTGAGCAACGGGAAAGGGCCGAACCTACCCAATAGCTATGTGGAGCGTCTGTGGGTAGGGATGTCTGTAGTTGACATAGTTACGGGTCTTAGGCCATGTGCAAGCCATAAATACTACCAAAATGCTCATGTTGCCGTATGGAGAACGGTGGTGCATCCATGGTTCTTTTTCGGACACTGAGAATGTGCCTTGAGAGCACGAGGTGTATGGTCGTCATTCCTACACCTATGATGAAGTGTGCTTAAATTGCACTTTCATTACTATGTTTTGTTTTACTAATAATTGGCAAGGAAGGAGCTCCGCCACCCAGAGAAAAGGGGCGGGGTCGTTATAATTTAGTCAGCTTTAGCTGACCGTTGCCTTATTTTTACACCACTTGGTGGATTGTTCTTGCAGGAACTGGTGAGCCTTGTGGCAAGTAGTAGGCCTTGGCCTTTTATGTTGTGCTAGCCCTTGAAGGCCCAAGTGAAGTGTTTACTTTTACTGTTTTCATGTAAAACACTTATTGTTTAAGGAAACATTGTAAGGCCATAAGGCCAAGACTCTTTGTGTATTTGTCTTTCATTCCCACGTTGGGTTATAGTGGACATTCATGTTCTGTGATGGGTTCTTATAACATATTTAAAAGCTTCAGCTAGAATTCTCTGTGTTAGGTTTCGTTATGGTGTCATAGTGTTTTAGTATTAAAATGTAACTCTGCTAACTGTTCGTGGAATATGGTGTGGGCCCCGTCCGGACCTTCTATTATATCCCATATGAAGGATGGGGGTGTTACACACCTTACTTCTCTAATAGCCCATATCCTTGAATCTCATGTACTCGGGAAACACATGTGTAACTTATCATTTTTCTCAGTAAGAGATTGTTGGGTATTGTATCCACGATTACCTGGATTTGAGGAAGCCCCCTGTCAAGCTAAGATGAATTCACAATGTATTTGATAAACTTTTTCAAGTTGTACTTGCAGTTTCTCCACGCTAAGTGCACACCAATGTCAGGGTGCAGTAGGTCAATATACACGGGTCTGCACGACGTAATCCCTCATTGAGCAGATCAGTGTGTTGGCCTATGTGTACTCTCTCTATTGGAGTGCACTTACTTTCAAGTACAGGGTCGTTCATATGCAAGAGAAGACAAGGAGCATGGAGGATCAAGGAGCAGCTCCTAGGTGGAAGACGAAAAATCGTCCAAGGCAAATTCGACGAGAATCACCAAGTGATTCTCGCCGAATCGGCGAGAATCACTAGTGATTCTCGCCGAATCGACGAGAATCATCAGTGATTCTCGCCGACTCCTTTTGGCCATCTCAAAATGGTGCCAAGTAAGATTCGGCGAGAATCACTTGTGATTCCCGCCGAACCAGTGGTCAAGCAGCCCATGTATAAAGTAAAATTCGTTGAGAATCGACAAGTGATTCGACGAGAATCACAAACGATTCTCGACGAATCGTCGAGAATCACTTGGTGATTCTCGCCGATTCGTCGAGAATAGTCTGCGATTCTCGCCGATTTTGACTTGGCGTTTTCTCAGAATGCTGCTGGACCGGATTCTGCTTCTGGACTTGTTTGAACCGGATTTTGGGGATTTCTTTTGTGGGTCCCACAACGGTCAAATGTGCTGTATCTACAGGGTATAAATACATGGGTATTTTGAACAGTAAAGCACGGAGAAAAAGAAAAAGGAACCGAGTCGCAACAAAACCCTAAATCCGCGACTCATCTCCGCCGCCGCCGTCGCGCTCGGGAACGTCCGTCGCCGCCACTGATCGATCTTCTTCCCGATCTCCGGCGACAGTAGCTTAGCAAGGCTTGAGTCTCACGTGTCTATCCAGAGATCCTTTGTCTCTCGATTTGTTGATCGGAAACACTTCCCATCCGAATCGATCGAGACGACCGATCCTCGTGTGACCGTTGGTAGACCGAGCTTGCTTCGCAACGAAGTTTGGATCTCCAAGTTCAGCAGCTGCTCTTCATCGTAGCCGCCGATCCCGAAACTAGCCGCCGCTCGTGTGCCGCCGCCAGTTCCGGGGAAATCCTCTCCAAGAGAGACCAAGGTCGTAGACTCTTCATCGACTTCAAGAACACGTCGTCGAACAAAGAGGAACACCGTAGTCTCCAAGAGAAGTTTGTATCACGTGTACATTCTACATTTATTTTATTGTAAAGGAACTTTTGTTCCGTGTTGTAAGGGTTGGGTGCAACCCGTTTTGTGGGAGTGTTGACTCTCACGTGTGGAAGGGCTCCTTCCGTTAGTGCAGGGATTGGATTTCAATCCCGTTGGAGAAGTGACCGAGTCGTCCCTTTTTGGGGAGATAGGTCGTAGGGGGAAAGTGGATGTACCCAAGTCGGGGAACCACTATAAATTTGCTGGGTATTCTGTGTGCTGTGGTTTTTGTTTTTATTGTGTAGGTACATCCGTAAATTCCGCAAAAGAATCACACATCACCTATTCCCCCCCCCCCCCCCCCCCCATAGGTGCACATAGTTGACACTAGTTGGACTTTCAAGTGGTATCAAAGCCAGGTTACTCTTCAAAAAGGTTAACACCTTGAGTAGAATCCTGCCACCAGTGTCAGAAGCATGGATCTGGATTATGACGTATTGCCACTCAAACTCCCTGCATGCTCAAAGGATTATTATCCTATCTGGAGGATGAGAGTATTATTTCACCTGGATGCCATCGATCCACGAGCATCCCTCATCCTGGAAGAGGGTCCGTTTATCCCCATGAAGACCTCCGACTCGGGGATCCAAGTGCCCATGTGCATTGCTGAGATGACAGAGATGGAACTCTCATTTTTCCAACTGGACCAGAGGATTCGACAAATTATTATGGATGTCTGGTCTGGAGCCTCTCGCTCCAGGTTGGAAAAATGTAAAACGGCTAAATCTCTGTGGATGATGATCTCAGAGCTGATGGGGGGGTCTGAGAAAGCTGAAATATGCTGCCAATCAGAGGATGAAGCGTATGTGGGGGTCCTCACTTCTGAAGATGAATGCAAGGATCCTTCGGATTGCATCAGAGCTCCAGTATCCTTGTCAGAGACTGAAGAAGATAGTGAGGAAAGCAGCTCCGACGAGGAAGAAACATTGGTCACTGATTCTAATGACAATAACCCAGATGAGCAGGTATCATCTTCATCCTGTCCCACATCTTTTGACTTTTCTGAAGACAGAAACTGCTCTCCTCCAGAAAATACTGATTCCCTGAAGAGAGCCCTTCAGGAAAGCAATCTACTTGCTGAGGAGCAAGCTCGAGAGATTGCTCGACTGAAGATCTTGTTGGTTCTCCAATTGGCGTCCAACAAGGTCAAGGACTCTAAGATCTCAGCTCTAGAGAATAGTCTAGATAATGAGAAACGTATAGTATCTAACTTTTCCAAAGTTGATGCTATAAAGAGAAAACAAGAAACCGGGTGGATCTCCCGGATTATCCAGGGATGGAGAAATGGGGAAACAGTGTTCCGACCTCCCACTCCAAGCGGGAAGGCAACTCATCATGCCTTCAGGTATGACCACAGGAATAATCGTGGTCACTGCAAGGGTGAATTGTCCCCATGTGGAAACGTCCATAGTGCAAGAGGCGTCATGGCCACCCATGAGGAAATACCTAAGGCTCATTCTGAGCCCTTTGTATTCACGGCCACTGCCACAACAAAGTGTGGATCTGCATGTCCTAGTTCACAGAAGAATTCTCTCCATTCGAGGACACGGGATAGGGAGAATAGAAGTCATGATGTCAGGCGTCATGGAGCCTCAACAAGGAAGATGCCTGAAAGAATGGCACCACCTTCTCGGCCTCATAACGCTCACATCATGCATTCGTTCCACCCTTCATCATGCCTCGATGGAAGAGGAATTTGTGCAACAAGAACATGCCCTATCCCTTTGAGACCTAGGACCGTGATTACATCAGTCACTAGATCAGGTCGAAAACGGCGATACAACATTCACTCTTGTTGGTGCTGCGGCAAAGTGGGACACTTTGCCATTGACTGTTGGCACAACCTCTCTGTGCCCACAGCAAGGGCTTATCCACATTATAGGGACAGAGGCAGTCTTCCAGACAGGTTTTCTCAAGGAAGGCAGTTGCATGCTTATGCTAATAGAAACCTAGGACCCAATATGATTTGGGTTCCTAAGGTAAAGTAATTCTGTCTTGCAGGGTAGTCTAGGTCCCCGTGAATACTATGGGAACTAGACAGTAGGTGGGTCAAGGCTAACTTGGAACAAGCGTCTGCAATAACAGATGTACTACCTGTTGAGCATACTCACTTCAAGCTACTAATATGTTCTACCTGTGGGACTAAGACGATAACTCTCCAAATCCCAGGTAATTTTGATCAGTTCAAGGACTTGTGTCATGATGCATCCTCATTCAAAGTAAATATATATATATATATATATATTTCTATCCTTGTGTATACGTATACTTATGCTCATCATGAGGCATGCAAACCATTACACATCAATAAAGGGTTAACGAAGACATGTCGTTGTAAATCTCGACAACATACAATTGACATTAAGAAGACTTTGCAAAAACCTCAGTAAAATTCAAATAGATTGACTTTAGAATATACTTGTACTTATCATTCTTTTTATTGACTTGACATCGCAAAATCTCTAAAATATTACAAGCTTCTCAAATGTGAAAATCCCTAGTCAAGAGACCCCTCAATTTCGAATTAGATAAATAGTATCAAAAGCCGAATTAATCAAATCTCCTGAATCCCGCCGAACTTGACAAAGCCGAATCAGTCAAATACCGCAAGACTCCGAGATAGAGACTCCATCATCAAAAGCAAGGTTGTTGGGACAAAAGTAAAGATGTCTGCCAGTAAGCTAACTCGCTACCTGCAGCTTTCCAGTTCAGAGGAGGAGGACTATCTGGAGGACGAGGACAAAGCCAGAACTCTCCTGTTCTGCGGTCTTCCAAGAGGCACTCGATCAGTAAAGCGAAAAGAGATGAATGAAGAAGGGAAGCTCCTATCTGACGTAATAGGAAAAGTGCTTATCTGCAAGCCGGGGTCCCATGATCATATCTCCGGAGATATGTTTAAAATTCTCACAGCTGTGGTCTGCCAAAAGAGGTTCAACTAGGGGGAGTTGCTGTTCCAAAAGATCAAGGACACTCTGGGCACTCCAAGTTTCGGCCGCATCATCAGTCTATATCTCAACCAGCTCAACGGAGACAAGTTCGACATGAGCAAAGGAGTTCCTCTCCACTACTTGAAAAAGATGGATGCTACTGTGTTTGATCGATGGGAGCGGCGCATCGGGCAGCCTGCTGTAGAAGAGCATGAGGAAGTATCTCCCGCAGCCTCCCCCCGTGAAATTCCTGATACCCTGACTGCAGGAATCGAGGGGGAGACTCTACCCACTCATATGGATATAATATCTGAAATCGCCCAGGTGGCCAAGGATGCGGTAGCCGCAATTCCTGAAGTAAGTGAACCTGAGATGGAGGATGAGGAGGTCCTGAACAGAAATAGTCACAGAACCGAAGCTGCTGATATTGATGAATTCTTGGATGAGGACGGAGAGGACGATGTAAATGAGGGCCATGAAGTGTTGGAGTCTCCAGATACTGTTGAACCTCCTTCTGATAAGTCTGCTCCAGTGGAGGGGGAGTTAAATAAATCTACAGAGGCCGCCCACACTCCTCCTGTAGAGACTGTGATGGTATCCAGCTCCACCGATGCGTCTGCTGACAAGCAAGAGCAAGGCCAAGAAGTGCCTCCGGCTATTCCATTACGAGATGACCTAGCCATTCACACCGTACATATAATTCAGGGCATCGTGAATGAGCTTAAAACCTATTTTGATAAAGCTCAGAAAACAATGCTGCAAGAGATTAAGACTTCTGAAGATCTCATGCTGAAGAATATGGTGGAAATCAACCACAAGCTGGACGTGATGGAGAAGAAGTTCGAAGAAACGTATACTGCGGCCGGCGAAGCTGTCACACTTTTAATGGCCGGCTTGAAAAAGAATACTGATACTCTGGCTGTTGTAAATCAGAATGCACACGTTGTAGCCAACAATATTCAGAAATTTGATGGTAATATGGTCATTTTAAATGCAAATCAGCAGGCCCTGATCACTGAATTCACCAAGACAACTAAGCATATTGATGCCTCCCTGCACTCATATGCCAACTGCATAGCTGACGAAGCCAAAAAGGGGGAGAAAGAGTATATAGCTAAGCTGGCCGAGCTCCAAGAAAGCATGGATGCAAACTTTGCCCAATCAAGCAAATACGTCTATGAGAGTTGCTGGTGGATGCTACAACAGGCACTGGGCACGTTGGGCGTCGTCCTACCTGACCAACCTGCCGGTATTCAGGTTCCTGAGACTTCTAAGGCTGCTGAGGAAGTAAATATTGCTGAGGCTGTAAGTACAAGTGCTGCAGAAATTTTCACTGATGAAGCTGATGCTAGGGCCATCTCCAAATCCAAGCTGAGGAGTATGTTTGACCAGGAGGCTTTAGCTAAAGCCAGGGGAAAGAGGAAAGTTCAGGAAGGGACATCCAAGGAGACACAGGCTGCAAAGAGAATTCGAATGAATGAGGAGGATGTACGAAATGAAAGGTGGAGTCCAGTCTCAAGGAACATCATCTTAGACACCTTCCGGCTGCAAGAAAGAGGAGAGATCAATCGAAATGAAGCATATAGCCAGTATGAATGGGAAACGCACAAAGCATTTGAAGCGAAACGCAACATCTTCTTCAGAAACAACAAGGATCCTGACAAAGTTGCTCCTCCTAGGTACTACCCGAAGCCCAAGGAATACATGGAAAGGCAAAGCAAAAAGTACTTGGCTCAAACTCTTAAGGGTGACGTAGCTAAGGACAAATAGTCATTATTTTATAGCTGGTCACTGTGTCTTAAGAATGTTTAATGATTATTACTGTCATATGAACAATTCTGAATTATATGTGAATATATTTCTCTTGGTATATATATATATTCTTGAATGTGTGAATGACTCAAGTCCTATTCTGATTGCATATATTCCCTTGTGTTGCATATTTAATTTTTAAATGCTATAATTATTATTTGATAGGTGTTATTCATCTTAGCTAGTAGGGTTTTGGCTTCGTCAAATAGGGGGAGATTGTTGGGTATTGTATCCACGATTACCTGGATTTGAGGAAGCCCCCTGTCAAGCTAAGATGAATTCACAATGTATTTGATAAACTTTTTCAAGTTGTACTTGCAGTTTCTCCACGCTAAGTGCACACCAATGTCAGGGTGCAGTAGGTCAATATACACGGGTCTGCACGACGTAATCCCTCGTTGAGCAGATCAGTGTGTTGGCCTATGTGTACTCTCTCTATTGGAGTGCACTTACTTTCAAGTACAGGGACGTTCATATGCAAGAGAAGACAAGGAGCATGGAGGATCAAGGAGCAGCTCCTAGGTGGAAGACGAAAAATCGTCCAAGGCAAATTCGACGAGAATCACCAAGTGATTCTCGCCGAATCGGCAAGAATCACTAGTGATTCTCGCCGAATCGACGAGAATCATCAGTGATTCTCGCCGACTCCTTTTGGCCATCTCAAAATGGTGCCAAGTAAGATTCGGCGAGAATCACTTGTGATTCCCGCCGAACCAGTGGTCAAGCAGCCCATGTATAAAGTAAAATTCGTTGAGAATCGACAAGTGATTCGACGAGAATCACAAACGATTCTCGACGAATCGTCGAGAATCACTTGGTGATTCTCGCCGATTCGTCGAGAATCGTCTGCGATTCTCGCCGATTTTGACTTGGCGTTTTCTCAGAATGCTGCTGGACCGGATTCTGCTTCTGGACTTGTTTGAACCGGATTTTGGGGATTTCTTTTGTGGGTCCCACAACGGTCAAATGTGTTGTATCTACAGGGTATAAATACATGGGTATTTTGAACAGTAAAGCACGGAGAAAAAGAAAAAGGAACCGAGTCGCAACAAAACCCTAAATCCGCAACTCATCTCCGCCGCCGCCGTCGCGCTCGGGAACGTCCGTCGCCGCCACTGATCGATCTTCTTCCCGATCTCCGGCGACAGTAGCTTAGCAAGGCTTGAGTCTCACGCGTCTATCCAGAGATCATTTGTCTCTCGATTTGTTGATCGGAAACACTTCCCATCCGAATCGATCGAGACGACCGATCCTCGTGTGACTGTTGGTAGACCGAGCTTGCTTCGCAACGAAGTTTGGATCTCCAAGTTCAGCAGCTGCTCTTCATCGTAGCCGCCGATCCCGAAACTAGCCGCCGCTCGTGTGTCGCCGCCGGTTCCGGGGAAATCCTCTCCAAGAGAGACCAAGGTCGTAGACTCTTCATCGACTTCAAGAACACGTCGTCGAACAAAGAGGAACACCGTAGTCTCCAAGAGAAGTTTGTATCACGTGTACATTCTACATTTATTTTATTGTAAAGGAACTTTTGTTCCGTGTTGTAAGGGTTGGGTGCAACCCGTTTTGTGGGAGTGTTGACTCTCACGTGTGGAAGGGCTCCTTCCGTTAGTGCAGGGATTGGATTTCAATCCCGTTGGAGAAGTGACCGAGTCGTCCCTTGTTGGGGAGATAGGTCGTAGGGGGAAAGTGGATGTACCCAAGTCGGGGAACCACTATAAATTTGCTGGGTATTCTGTGTGCTGTGGTTTTTGTTTTTATTGTGCAGGTACATTCGTAAATTCCGCAAAAGAATCACACGTCACCTATTCCCCCCCCCCCATAGGTGCACATAGTTGACACTAGTTGGACTTTCAGAGATATATTTTTATCTAACCTTTTTAGCTCATTTATAATCATGCTGAACCTATCATACATTTCAGTTATTTACTCATCAGCTTTCTTTTAGAAATTTTCATATTGAGAGATTAAGAGTGATCTTCTATCTTTTCTCTCATCTGAACATCCATCAACAATTCTTGAAAGTGATTACCATATTTCTTTTGTTGATTGTCAATATGTGACCTTCAAAAATACAGCATCAAACATGGTTGAGATAAGTATGTTCATAACTTTTGCATCCCAATCTTTTATTCTATTTTCGACATCTGATCATTCATTTCATAGTATAGGATCTACAGTTATATTTCCCTCTGCATTCTTCCTGTATGGCATTGGTGGTCCGGTCAAAATAAAAATCATATATAATCTAATTTTGGTTTTCCAGAATGTGAACTTTTCAAGTTTATAAACTGGTGGCCTAGTAGATGCAAATCCTTTGAATGTATTTGAAGATATTTTTGAAAAACTAAAAAAATGTACTGATGTAACTGATATGATCTTTTGATCAAGGTGCTAACCTTTTATTGATTAATCTTCTCTAGATTACCCTTTTAATGATCAACCTCCCTCTTATACTAATTGAAATGGGAGAATGGTTGCAATATACCTCCAAGTTTTCTCAAGAGGGGGGGCTAAATAGAGATTAAAATTTTGTTTCAAATACTATGATTAATTCATAGAATTTGCATGAATGTCATCTATCAACCAGAAATAAGTGATGATAAGTAAAATCACAGCACAATAATAAATTAAATATAGATAAATACAAAATCACAGAAAACACAAGAATTATAGTGGTTTATCAAAATTTGGGTACATACACTCTTCTACTCCTTAATAAGAATTCACTATCACAGTGTCTGAGTCTTTTGATCAGGAGACTCTTAGAACCAATCACTAGATCTTTTGCTAAGGATATCTCGAACCAATATAATTTGAGTCTTTTCTCAAGGAGACTCTCAAAACCTCAAACTAAATCCTTTGAAGAGGGATTCTCAAAACTATATTCACATAATAAAAATGATAATTAAAATATGAAATTGTAGAATATCTGAGGATATATTGACCTTCTTGGTGAGTCCTCTCAATAAAATCCTAAGAACTGTATGACACTAAGTGAATCTGAAATCTGTAATCTGTTGAATTTTTGAATAAGAAAATCTTAAAGATTATAAGCCCTTAATTCAGATTTCACTTTTTTCTCCACTGAATTTTATGTTGCAACAGATTTTATCTTGAGAATAAAAAGAACTGAATCTCTGCAGATTTAGCAATAAGTTGATGATCGACTGATTCAAGAAAGAACTTCAAATTCAGATGATAATCTTCCTAGATTTATCTGTCAAAATCGATCTTCCAATGATGATTTGATCTGAGTTGAATGATGGTCTAATAATAATAATTTGATATTATTGTTCTTGTTGTTATATTCTATTCTCTCTTCACATATTTATATAGCTGAGAACCGATATCTTCCAATGTATCCAAGAATAAGTTATCAAAACCATTCTTGAAATAATGCTGATTTAATCCTAAAAACAAATTCCATTCAGAAGAACTAATTGACATAACGTCGAGTTCAAGTAGAAGCAACACCAAATTCTGGCTATCTTTTGAATTGTCTCTGTAGTCGACATTGCGTCGATACCATATCAAAGTATGCGTAGATATAATCCTTTGAGTAAAGTAGACATTTAATATTCTATTGTTCTGACCTATACTCAAAGTAGCCCCAATATTTTATCAAAGTTGTGTCGACTTCTAATCGAAGTTGTGTCGACTTCTATTTGATGCATTTTGGCATTTCATGACTTTGCTCTTAGATTCAGTATGTTTTTCTCATGCCCTTTCTACAAATGACACCATAGGACTTCTAAGACCTTATTACCCTTTCTATACATCATAGGTAATGAACCTAGGATGTAATATCACTTAAAGTAATTTGTTAAGGTATATCATAAGGGTTTTTCAAAACGATAGTTATAAAGAACAACTTCCAAACCTGCAAACTAGGTTGCCAGACCACCCAAACTAGAACTCAACATCCAAACAGTAATGACAGTTAGATCTATAAGACAGTTAGAACGCCCAACCAAACTAACAATCTTCAAGACCTATCCTCCAGATCTGTCCGCAAAAACTATTTGCCTGAGCTATCTGCCAGACCGCCTGGACTCCATAGGTTTTAAGAAGTTAAAAGAAGGAGAAGAGATTATTGCTAAGAAATCCAAAACTCTGAGTGACAACATAAGCATCTCCTCGGATTCTAATAAAGAATCCTATATTAGCTTATCATTCTATCTGATGATGAGGGATAAGATGACCATCCTGCTAACAAAATGGGGATACGACACACCTAACCCTCTCAGATAGTGAGTCTGAAGATGAAGACTACTCCCGACTTATCGACTTGAATGTTGAAAAAAATAGGATGAACCCCATCTTGCTCAGGTTTGCATCAAGGCCCTAATATCTCTATCTAGTCATGATTCTGAAGCTGAAAAATGAATAATAAGCAAACTCATCATCTGATGAGAATGATTTTGATGCATAATTAGAAGCTTGTTATTTATGTAATAATGAGAATCATTTTTATTTAGTAGACCAATATGGTGCACTCTTGGAAGCACTCAAATGGAGCAAGAAATTGGCGAAGGGTCACACTGAGAAAATAGAAATCCTCAAGACCTTTAGATCTCAAGTTGATGAGAAGACCATAATAACAACTAAGTTATATTTTAACTTGTTCGAACTTCAAAAGAAGCTTGAGGAATAAGCCAAAATTCTAAACCAAAAGAAAAAGGTATCAAGGCTTTGAAAGAAAAGCTTCTCATTGAGAGGAAGATTGTGGCTAAGTTTTCCAAGTCACAAACTATCCTCCCAATCATTGATATCTTCTCTACACTATATAGAGGTGGTGTAGGATATACTAAAGAAAATGACAATGATAAGATCTCAAAAGATGAAACTGTATTTAAAAAGGTATTTCTAACAGCCAATACTTATGATTAAGACCTCTTTAATAAATATTTATCCAATGAGTGTTCTACAAGTGGAACAAAAAAGCTAAAAATTCTAGAAATTAAGTAGACATTGGATTAAGTGTTTTCAAATAACCACATGAAGAAATCCAAATGAGAAGCCATGGCCCATTTGTGATTAGTTCTTATGCACCTTCTAGAAAAGGCAAAGAAACGGTTGTAATTCAAAAGCATGTTTCCAAGAAAACTTTTGGGACTCCTAAAGTAAGCCAAAAGAGGAGATATAATAAGTATGACTACTGGTGCTATTTTAGGATAAGCCACTTTGCTATAGAATGTTGGTCCAACCCAATAGTGCATAGAGCAAACAATGTGAAGCATGCCAATAATTTAATAATGAAGCATTCAATAGCTAGGACTAATAAGAACCAAGGGCCCAAAAACATTCGGGCTCCTAAAGTAAACTGATCTTTTTTTGCAGGTATGTCTAAATACCATCTGAAAGCAAATCCGATATTTGGATAGTGAGCGGTCCCAGGAGTTGTCTGGAGTAAGGACATTAGAAGAATTGTCAAGAGAATTAATTAGCACATCAGACACATAAATATGATAGCTATTTAAGGAGTGCAAGTATACAATCCAAGTTTTCCTGATGTTATCAATCAAGAACGTCATTTTAAATTTAGTGGGTGCAATCATGGAAGGATGATCATGAACTTGGAATCCATAATCAAATTTGATTTAACAAATAGTATTTTACCTAACAAGTGGTATGTAATGAAAAGCTCATTAGATATGTGTTTTGATCATGGGACAATAGGCAAGCTCACCATGCTCCTGGATTAAGGTAAAATTGATCCATTCAAAATTGAGCTTGGTACATTCAATGTTGAATGGAATCACATTTCTTTCTTATGCTAGTCGTCTTTTGTAGATAATATAAGAACATTAGAGGCAAAATTAATATTATGAAACTATCAAGTATATTAACCCAATCACCTGGTTTATGAAAAGCATTTTACAGTTAATAAGAAGAATTTTAATTTACCTATCAAGAACTATATTGATTGGAAGGAGTTAGAACTTTAATTCCTTAACTTAGACGGTAGTCGTAATTGAGACTTTTCTAGAATTTTTTTAAGTATTGACAGGATTCAGGTAGAAGTTGGCCTAAACATGTAGATATGTAATCAAATAAATGTTGATTCGGTCGAACACGCCTTTCTTCATATTGATAAGATTCCATAAAAAATTTATTCGAACGTGGAGAGGTGCATGTAGATTAATGCTTATTCGACTAAAAGTGCTTTCCAATAGTAGAGGGCTAATCATGGATGTCATTCTTATTTTAAAATAATTGGATGGTCCAGATTTGGGTAAACAGGTACAAGCTCTTTGACATTATAAAATAGCCATATATAAACAAATCTGGAAATTAGATTAGGTTAAGCTTTAATTGTCCCTATTACATTTGACTGTAACTATACCTCCCTCATCGCTCTCTCAAAGAATCAGTTGTCAATGACACGAAAGAAACCATATGAGTTGTTCAATGTCGTTTGCAAATTTGTCCATGGAGGATTTAAATAAGGGAGAAGCCAGTCTACAAGAGGTGATAGTTTTGTGTACTGATGCAAGGATAGGGTTTATTCTATCTGAACCAACTCAAATATTTGAATGAGATGTCATTAAGTTCTTTCAAAATGCTGAGATATCTTAAATAGGAAAAGTTATTTGACCCAAGGTTGGTAGACTTCATGTAAAAATATCTAGCAGTGCCCAAATCAATGTTCTTAAGCTCTCCAAAATTCCAAAAGGAGAAGATTATAATGAAGTTAGCACCACTAATTTTGAAGAAGCCCTTCAATAGTGTGTGTACTCAGAGACACCCTTTGGAACCCTCTAAAGAAACAAAATGACAACTTTAGGAAAACTTATTGCAGATATAATAGGAAAGTTATTCATCTGCAAGTTAGGATCTCACAACAGAATCTCTAAGGAAACGTTTGAACTAATGGTGAGATTTATTTTGAAGAAGAAGACTGAGTGAGTAAGGGTCTTATTGGAGAAGTTTAAGGATTCTCTGAAAGCACCTAATTTTGGGAGAATTATTCCTCTATTTCTATGTAATTCTACTATGAAACTATTGTTAAATCAGGCCCTAGGCGAAGCAATTCATAATACCAAGAAAATAGACCTGAATATTATTGCCAAGTTGGGTCAAGCCTTCCCAAATTCTAGGGAGAAGTTGAAAGGTGGTAGTTTCAGAGTTGATAAAGAGACCCAAGATGAATTAGTGCAACATATATTGAGAGACGAGGATGCTAAAGAAACCAGCCCATGAATCTCTACTTAAACTGATGGAGAGAGTAGAGAAGGTCAAGGTACACAGGTGATAAATTAAGTTGAGCGGGAGGATGAGCCTGAGAGGGAAAATATTTCATAAACTCTTACTATTGTGGATGTTGAGTAAGATGCTGCTGCTGTTGAGGGGGAGACTCATCTGTAGTTATCTACCCTAGAATTCCAAGGAAGTGAACATGCAAATCTTATTGTTGAGGAAGACATACATGAGGGTTTGTCTATCCAAGAGGACAAAGCACTATCTATAGTGGTTGTCATAGTTACTGAAATGATTGTGGAGCATGCAATTGAAGAAAATATGTATAAATATTTAGTTTTTTGTTATGGAAAATCATTTTTTATGGGAAAGAAATTTGCAGGTCTTATTTATGATCGTGATTCTCCTGATATAGTGTCTGATGATGATTCTCTGGAAAATGTATCTCAAAGAGCTGTAGATAAGTATAACTTAAAGCCCCTAGTACCTCAACTGTTGTTGTTCTAGACATCACATATAGCTCTATCTTTGATAAAATGAAGTTTCTACTGGGAGAACAAAGGAAGTACTTTGAAAGATATATGAATAAAGTTGTCAAGAGTGTTAAGAAAGAGCACACATAGAAAAATGATGATTTGAAATCTGATATGCATGAGTTTAATGCTCAAACCACTCAATGGTTCTTAAAAGATGTACATATAGTTGATAAGACTCACAAAACCTTATTAGCTATTGATGATAAATTGGGGAATTTATATATTGTGCAAACTCACCAGTTATCTAATTTATAAAGTGAAATTAAGTTTATTACAACAAGGATTCTAATAGCAGAACTTCCATTCAAGATAGACTAGATGTATACATTAGCTCTTGGTTGACCAACCAAAGACCAACAAAAGTGCTATTATAGATAAACAAATCAAGGTAAATGTGTTGCTGAGTAAGAAAATATGGGACTCCCAAACTAATATTTTAAAGCATATATTTGAAGAAGCTTGAAATGGGGAGAACATTAAATCTAATCAAGCCATCTGGGTTATTAATTCATTAAGAACAACCATTAGTTTGGAACCTTTTGTTTATGATGAGCAAGAGCAACATTCTGACAATCAGGAGGAAAGAGAAGTAGTAGTTCTCTATGTGCCTGAGCATTTCTCTAAATATCATTCTAATTATGCATTACAGATGTTGAGCATGTTGTAGAATCTAACAAATGGAAGAGGCTAATGATGCATTCAGAGGAAGGGATTACTGCGAAGAAAAGGAAGCATAAAGACAAAATGGAGAAGAATCCTAAATTTGACAAGTGGAGATCTGATCTATAAAAATCATCCTATTCACTTGTGAAAGGGAAAACAGTTGTGACTTAAGTCTCTGAGAATTCTTTAGGGGGTGGGGGTGAATAGAGAATTAAAAAATCTTTGAGTATTTACCAAATTTAAATAATCTTAGATTAGCATCCACAATCACTGCCATAATAAAATATACAAATGGCAAAAAAAATATACAAAAAAATAAATAGGAACATCACAGAAAATTTGCAAATATAGAAGTCACAAAACTATAGTGGTTTCCCAAAATCTGGCTACATCAACTCTTCTACCACCTTGGTAGGAATACACTATCCCAATTCTTGAGTCTTTTGATAAGGAGACTCTCAGATCCAACAACTAAGTCATTTGTTAAGGAGACATTCAGAATCGAGTATAGACTTTTGATAATGAGATCTTGAACCAAGGACTGAGTCTTTTGATAATGAGACTCTCAGAATCAAGACTGAATCCTTAGAAGAGGGATTCCTAAAACTCTTTATTCAATTATAAAGTGAGAGAGATAGAGTAAGGAAGATGAATAAGAAGAATAGTCTTCTAAGTTGAGTTATCTTTCGACATATTTCTATGAACTCGTTAGGCACTAGTGTTCTGGATCTTCTTGATTGATGAATCATTGTTGAGAAAAGATACAATGATTTTGTGCTTTTTATCCAACGTATTTCAGATTGTTCTCTCAGAATTTCTTGTTTTTGTTTCAACAACAGAGATGAAGAAGAAGATGATGAAGAGTTGTTGTCAACAATCAGTTGTTGTATTCTTTATGTTCTATATTCTATGTTGTGTGTCCTGTATTGTGTCTTTTATATTCTTGTTGAAACCAGAGTATATCAGTCCTTAGATAATTTTGAATTATCCTCAACAAGAAATTATATTCAGAAGGAATGGAATAATCAATTGTTATCTTTGTCTTCATGAATCACGTCGACCTCATCATAAATATTATATATATATATATCTTTAGAATTTCTATAGAGAATTCTTTACAAAATCATCTTCTAACAACTCTGATGATTCAAAAGAATTCCATAATAATCATCTTCAAGAAACACTGGACAGATCTTTTGAATTTTCGATTCTAGATTTAATTCGAAATTTCATTGATGTGTAAGGTATTTCGAGATCTGTCTTTAAAATAAAGCTCTAACGACTTTGCCAAATACTCAATGTTGCATTAATATATTATCAAATCATGTGTCATCTTCTTCTTTGGAGGTTCTTTGACTTAACTTCTGAATTTGCGCTGACATCCAATCAAAGTTACGTCGACTTTCGGTCACTATTACGTCTACTTCAATTCGACATATAAATGCTTTGGATGATTTTCTTCTCGTTTTCAGCTAGCCTTTCTCATGAATTTGACTAAACTGACCATTCTAAGACTTTTATGACCCAATTAACCTCACTATATATCATGGGTTATTAACCTAGGGAGTAAAATCCCTTATAATTAATTTGTTATATTAAATCAATAGTATTTTTCCTAACAATCTCCCTATATTTAGCTTAACAAATTTTACAAGCCTTTAATGTGATTTTACATAATACAATAATAAAAAGCGAACATTAAACCATATTTTCATAAGGCAAAAATGGAAAGTCATGAGAAAGCAATTAAAAAATTTGTGGCATCTAAAGACTTCTATAAACCATAATTAATCTTGGGTGGTTTCAGAATATACAGATGAATACTTTAAAATCCCCCATATATGTTGCTTTATCAATAAACCTCCTTAGCAACTTACCTACTACTTGATATTATTTATAGCTTCCTTCATTTGTTGTAGTGTGACAGACCTTTGGGGAAACACAAGTGGTTGCTCCTCCTCATCAACTTGTGGTTCCCCCTAAACTAGTGAAGCAATTTTTTCAATTTTCTCTTGATCTTTCATTTTAGCATTAATCTACCCCTACTTAAGTGCAGCCACTTGAACTTCCTCTCTAGCAATATTCAATATATCCACTACTACAAGCCTCTTATCATCCCCATGTATTGAAGCTATATTCAAAAATTGATTTAGGTCTTTATTAGTATTCTGTAACACATACTCATTTTCAATAATTTTATTCAAATCCAGCACTTGTGAATGAGCAGACACTCCTATGTCCTGGTCTTCCTCATGCATCTCCCCTTCTGAACCTCATGAGTAAGTGAGCTTAAGAAATACCTCATAATATGGGAGGAAGACATTCTTTCTTGCATACTCTTTACAAATAAAGTGACCCCATCAATCTTAGTTAGCATGATACCAAATATTATATGGAAATTTGTAGCATGCTCTGCCATAAGAATGGTGCGAGAAATAGTGGCCAGTTGTAATACATATGGAATAATGGAATTGAGACTTAAGGAAGGCGTAGAGGGAAAAGTAGGTGTACTAATTCTGGCAGGATAAGAGGTTTATTCTTTACTATGTTGAAGAGCTAGTTCAGATGCAAGTAGAGTGTGTGAGTCTGATTATAGTTTATTCTCTCTTCTTACCTATATCCCTAAGCAACTAGCCTGGTCTTGTTCCTAAATATCGTACCATTGGAATTCAACTTATTTCTATATACCAATTTTGTCCTAATGATTCAGTAATTTTTAGTCCTATTAACTAGTTTCTAGACCTTGTTCCTTTTAAAATGATTTTGTTTTTCCTATATGACAACAATACAGTGTGGATCATTGTCTGCTTCCTCAAACTACTTGGGTTTATAATTAGAAAGGAGCAATGCAGAGTAGCCATATCGAATAGTTGGTTCCTAGTCAAGAATCCAAGAGTCTATCTCATAGCACTTGAGAATGGGTATGATCCTTGAGAATTACTTTCTCATTATCTATTCTAGCTATATCAAGTGTACGATTAATCTCTTCAGGAGCTTCTTCTTCAATAACAATTTTAGGTTCAAAAACATGCACTTGATTTTGAAGATTTCCTTGTGCTATTTTTGGTTCATAAAATTATTCTTCATCAAAAAGAATATAAGCACTATTAAGTTGATGATAGCGCTCTTTGGACGAACCTTGTCCACTCTCCTTGGTGCATTATTGCTCCAACTCAGCAATATGAGAGTCTTTTTCTTAAAAATATTCTTTATGGAAGCCCCCCCTGGAAAATGAATTAGCTTCATTAAATACTATATGCATAAACTCTTCTATTTAGAGAGTCATTTTATTATAGAACTTATATACCTTGCTTGATGATCAATATCCAAAGAAGATACAATTATTAGCCTTCTTATCAAATTTGGCAAGATGGATTATTCCATTACTTAATATAAAGAAAGTGTAGCCAAATATAATAAATTATGAAACTATAGATGCCTTTACCTTTAGAAGCTCATAAGGAATCTTTAAATGAGTCTTGTGGACGAGACTTCTATTCAAAACATAGTTGGTAGCGTAAACTACTTCGATCCAAAAGGACTTAAGCAAGTTTGACTCAACCAGTAATGTCCTTCCTGATTTAATTAGGGGTTTATTTTTTTCCTTCCAACGACCTCATTTTATTGAGGAGTTCTAGGAGTTAAGAAGCTTTTCCTTATACCTTAATCCTCATAGAATCTATAGATTAACTAATTTTCAAACTTTATCCCATGGTCACTTCTGATCACAACAACTTAGTGTTGAATTCAAATTTAACCTGTTTATTGAATCTTGAGATGATCTTAAAAGTGTCAAATAGCTCTCAAAGAGACACTTAGCTGAATCAAGAAAAATCATCCACTACGACTAATATAAAAGACTTTCTTATTAAGATCCGAGGGGAGATTGGACCAAGTAGGTCAATATGCAGTAGGCAGAGTGTTCTGGGTGAATCATTCTTACAAATTGGTTTGAATGATGATTTAATTTGTTTACCCATTTGATAAGCTCTATATGGGTTTATTTTTCTATACTTACCTTTTGGTATGCCGCTAACTAGATTATTCATAGCAAGCTTCGCTATAGTCTTATGATTTAAATGGCAAAGCCTCCTATACCAAAACTTAATTTTGTCTATAATAAATTGAATAAATAGAACTCCTTTGAGTTAGGGCAGAAGTCAACCTCATACACATTGTCTTTCCTATAGCCAAATAACATTATGGCATTTGACTTGGTGTTGACTATTTGACATAAGTTGTGGGTGAAGAAAACATTGCATTCACCATCACAAACCTGACTAATACTGATGAGAGTTTGTTGAAGACCTTCAATATAAGATACCATAGAAAAGGAGATGTCTCCAATCCTGATCATACAATATCCTTTGGTTTGACCACGGTTGGATTCACTACATATTACCTTAGGGCCATCATTTACTTGTAATGTCTAATAGATTCTTATATCCAACCATATGCCTGGAGTAGCCACTATCCAAGTACCTAAGGTAGGCGAGGAAGAACAGGAAGAGGAAGAAGAATAAGTGGATGAAAAAGCATGAGAAGAGGTAGGTTAACAACTAGAGATGGCCCGGGTCGTATAGGAAGGTGAGAAGGCAAAAAAGGAAACTGAAGGAAGTAAAGAAGATAAGGTCAACGAGTTCTTAGAGAGTGGGGATGGAGATGATGAATTCTCCAGCTCTGGATCATCAAGCAAGACATACTCACTTGATGGCTTATAAGACATCGAGGATTCTGAACTAACTTGTAACACCTCCATCCATCACATGAAATATAACAGAGAGTCTGATCGGGGCCCCACACCATATCCCACAGATAGTCGGCGGAATTATATGTTAATATCAAAACTACACGAATCCTAACTGAGAGCATTCTAGTAGAAGCTTCAGGGGTTATCTTTCGAACTCAAGTACACACGAATGTCCACTATATATATATATATATATATATATATATATATATATATATATATATATATATATATATATATATATATATATATATATATCATGAATATTTTACAGAAATAGACCAAAGTCAAACTAGCCTTAAGGCCTTACAACTGTTGCCTTTTACAAAAGTATTTTCATACATCGGCACGCAGGCCGGCCACACATAAAAACACTAAAAATCCTTTGCTTGGCCTTCGAGGGACGGTATAGTAACAAGGGCAGCAACCCGCTATTTCCCGCTCGGCTCTCCTGCACCTGCATAGGGACAATCCACCACAAGGGTGGAAAACAAGGCAACGGTCAGCTTTCAACCGACTAATTTATAACGACCCTACCCCATACCAGGGGCAGCGGTATTCCTTCCTTGTAGGCACAGAATTAATACAACAGATATATCATAAGGAGGTGCACTTAAGCACAAATCAATATATCACAAATGAATGCCTCAACGGCCAAACTTTCTGTGCACTCAAGTCACATTCTCGATGTTCCGGACTTCTCTGGGTCCCACCACCATCCACAGTCCCGGACTTGATTGTTTACTAGAGCATTCTAGTCTTACCGGCACGGGGCCTAAGACTCTCATTATGCCAATGACACAAGCTACTTACTTTAGGGAATCCAGCCCGAATGACATAACGTGGGTATAGTTCAGCTATTTCCTGTTGCTCAAATCTCCAGATTAACGTCGATGGTCATAGCCATCATGGCGAATGAAAAGATATGGGTCAACCTCCCCTTTCCCATTCGGCTCACTAACATTTCCTCGACTGTCGCCCACCAGGTCCCTAGGACCAGAGCCTGCAATCGACACACAATGGCACTCACGGCCATAGCAGGGCACCCAGGCATACATCTCACCTGTCAGCCCTTCAGTCTCCACGAGACAGGCCTTACAAGTCCAAAGCTATTTGGAAGCTATCGCTAACGATAGTCACTATCGCCTGGCATTAACGACATTACTCTCATCTGTCTCCAGACTCAGCCACAACTGGAATTTCCTTCCAGCCAAAACTCTACAGCATCCTGTAGTGCTAGAAAACTGGTCTTTCACAGTAATCACAGCTCAATAATAGCTATCACCAGCGTTACTCACTGTCTCCCGACGATATCAAATAGTTATGCAAATTGTGGTATTTTTTGGATATTTTCCTGGAGCTCACCCCCCATTACTTCCTGCTACTCTCATTTCACGGGTACAACCCACAGACCCCATAAACTACGCATTTATACTTGGAGTCTTCTCTGGCACGCAAAACAAAGCATCACCAATCCAGACCAACCTGTCCAGATAGGCTTCACACAGCATACCTATTCTGTACTGCGATTTCCGGATCTATATGCAAAACCAAACCCGGGGATAGTATGTATCAACCCATCATAATCCCTCGATTCTCCACCTTTTGGTGGGGGATTCCATGCATGTGCAAAAGGAGGACTTCACTTGTCCAAGAAGGAATATCATTACCCTTGTATTTTTCTTCGGAGCCATGAACGCTTTTTTGTCCAGTTGGAAAGGAGCACCTCACATTCCTCTCTACGGATTTAGCCTCGGTTCTTGCTTCCGACCACAGGATCTCCTTCACCAAGCTTTGCTAAGCTCAACCTCAGCCTCAGCCTTCTTCCTCGGCTCTTTCTTCCAAGAGGGCAATAGAAGGTGGAGAGAGAGAGAGGGAGAATTAAAATGAGACTTATTTCCACCTCTCCTCGGGTTAAGTGGTCTCAAGATTAATCCCAGCCACAGACTCATTTCATCAAAAGGAAGCAAAGGCCATGATTTCAGCTGACAAGTCAAAACTAACGCTATCGCCTGGGCGATATCGTTGGTAGTTGCTTTGACCCCTGTCAACCACCGCTCTTCAGCCGTCATCCGGACAACTGACACGTGTCAAACCACACATGGAGGTATCGCCCAGCAGTACCCACTATCGCCACGTGATAGCTCACTCGTCTATTCGTCGAAAGTGTTGAGTGTGTTGAGTCTACTCAACGATTCGTTGAAAGCATTGAGTACGTTGAGTGGTATTGTTGTATGATACCCACTATCGCCACACAATAGTCCCTTACTAAACGATTCTTTGAGTTTTCTAAATGCTTGAAAATGTTCAGTGCATTGAGTGTTATCGCTATCACCAGCGATACCCATTGTCGCCCGGTGATAGCAAGTTCTGTTTTCATTTTTGGGGTGTTACACACCTCCCCTCCTTACAGAATTTTCATCCTGAAATTTACTCATTTATAGGTAATAAAAAAACAACTAATATGTTACAACATATTGTTCTTTCAAAAAACAATATTACAAAATTAATTTAAAAACAACTCGGGAAAATCATCGTGCATGGTTTGCTCTCGCTCCCATGTCAGTTCTTCTCGGCCACAATTGTCCCAACAGACTTTGACCACCCTGATTGTCTTGTTCCGTAGCTGCTTGATTTTTGTATCCTTGATTCGAATGGGCCTAACCTTCGTTGTTAGTCAACTATCAACTGGTACTTGATCATCCGCAATCACTTGAGTTGGCTCTTTCACAGCTTTTTGCAGCACCGAAACACATCGTGCAAGCCACTTAGCTCCGTTGAAAGAGCTAACTGATATGCGGCTTCTCCAACTCGCTCAACCACTTCAAACGGACCAAGATACCTCAAACTCAACTTTTTCAAGCGTCGAATCCTGGACACCTTTGAAATGTTTTATCTTTTAATATACGCAATCTCCCACCGTAAACTCCACATTTCGGTGTTTAGCATTGTAGTATTTTTCCTGCCTACCTTGGGCTACCAATAGCAGCACATGTATCAGGCGGATAGTCGAATTTGCATCTTCGACTTCCTTCCGCTTATGCAACTTTGATTCGCCTGTTTCCACCCAAGCTAAAGGAGTACAACACTTCCTACCGTATAAAGCTTCAAAGGACATCATCTGAATACTAGTTTGATAGCTATTATTATAGGCGAACTTGATCATATAGAGATGGTCCTCCCGCCTCTAACCGAAATCCAAGGCGCACAACCACAGAATATCCTCCATTATTCTGTTGGTTCTGTCGGTCTAACTATCCGTCTGCGGATGAAAGACTGTACTGAACTGCAGTTGAGTACCCAATAACTGGTGGATTAGCCTTCAATCACTTTAAGTAAAGAGCCCTTCTCGGTCACTAATGATGTTACGGGGCACACCATGCAATCATACTATGTTGTCCACATACAACTTAGTCAACTTTTCCACTGAATCGTCCCTCTTGTTCGGTATGAAGTGCGATACTTTTGTCAATCGGTCAACGATCACCCACATGGCAATGTTTCCGCTCTGTGATCTTGGCAGTCCGTGCATGAAATCCATAGATATATCATCAAACTTCCATACTGTAATTGGTAATGACTTCAGGAAACCTCCAGGCTTTTGACCTTCAACTTTTACTAAGGCACAAGTTTGTCACTTTGCCACGTAAAGAGTTATGTCTTTCTTCAAACCCGGCCACCAGAACATCTTTTCATGTCCTTGTACATCTTTGTGCTCCCTGGGTGAATTGAGTATTCATTAAGTGTGCATCATACATCAATTCCTCCCGTAGTTTACCCACATTCGCAACGCATAAATGACCATCTTTTATCAAAAGTTCGTCTTCCATGGAGAATTGGGAATTTGACCCATCCACTACATAGAGTTTCATACTCTCATCGAGTTCCGTTGCTCGGCAAATCCTGTCTGCAAGGTCATATAGTACCTCTGTCCAGTTCAGACATGCATTTGCAGTAGAATTCTTGTCAACACAATAAATTTATAAGGCCTCCAACTCCTGGATCAGACGCTCATCATGCATCTACAACCAGCTTTCCCTTACCGGAGTCCGCCGACTCAAGGCATCTGCGACTACATTTCCCTTCCTGGGGGTATAGTGTATCTCGAAGTTGTAGTTCCCGAGGAAATCCATCCACCCCTGTTGTCGCATATTCATATCCTTCTGATCTATTAAGTATTTCAGACTCTTATGGTCCATGAATATGTCAACTTTCATGCCATATAAATAATGACTCCACAGTTTAAGTGCAAAAAAATCATAACTTCCAACTCCAAGTCATGGACTGGATAATTTCGCTCATGCACTTTCAACTGGCATGAGCCATAAGCAATAACCTTTCCGAACTGAAGAAGAACGCAGCCTAAGCCGCTCCCTGAAGTAGCACTATAAATATCGTAGCGATCTATACCACTTGGAGAACTCAAGATAGACGTCGTGGTCAAACGAATCTTTAGCTCCTCAAAAGATCGCATGCACTCAGGCGTTCAAACAAACTTCTGATCTTTCCTCATCGGCATAGTGAGAGTTAAGGCTATCCACGAAAAGTTCACAGGTTTGGCACCTACCACCAACTTTATAGTGAAGTCAATCTCCCGCTGGGGTGGTAACCCAGGAAGATCCTTAGGAAACTTATCTACGTACGCCAACAGAATATGAACGTCACTAAAATTGGGCTTCGGCTCAATAGCATCCAACAGCGTGAAGAACAACTCTGCGCCCTTTCGAACAGCTTTGGCTACCTTGAGAGCAAACATCAATATCTTGCTCAATCCTCACATAATAACGAACTTAGTCTCTTGTTTGGTGTTCTGTCCTAGTGTGACTTCCTTAGAGTTGCAATCTATACAAGCACGCTGCTTCGCGAGACTGTCCATACCAAATATAACATTAAAGTCAGATATCGGCAGCACAGATGCCTCCAATCCAAAATACCAACTTCCAATCTGTACCTCAAGACAACAAGAATTATTCGCACGCATCATGCATCTGTTAGGTAACAACACCTTTACTTTATCTATCGACATAATAGTAGGCACTCTGATCCGCGATACGAAGTCCTCAGATAGAAATGAATGAGAAGCACCTGTATCAAGCAGTGTCCTCGCCGGATGGTCCCGAATAAGAATAAGGTCTATACTTATTAAGTTATACACATACAATTCATAAGGCATAAACTATATAAAGCATGGAAACTATATACTACTCGTACCTGTGATGACATCAGCCTGTTTGATGGCCTCCTGTTGGCTAAGATTGTACACCCTTGGTTGAGCTAGAGCATATTGGGACGTAGTGGACTCCACCGCCTTTCCATTTTCAACATACGATGATCATGCATTTTTGTCCTTCTTTGGAAGCCCACTGGTACACTCATAGGAAAAATGCCCCGTCTTTCCACAAGTGTAACATGAGAGTGGGCCTCGCCCTGATGTTTCTCAAGAAGACTTGGACTTCTTGCCCAAAAATGCACTCGGGCTTTATCACAGCCAAGTCCCTCTTGCCCTCCACCCTCTTCATGTCTTTCTCTAACGAACGAGCCATATTCACCAACATTTGGAAACCTTGGTTCATCGGACCCGAGAGCAATAACCTCAGCTCATCTCGCAGTCCCTCGTAAAACCTTTTGGTCTTATGCACTTCGTCAGCAAAAGTAGACCCCACATAACGTCCCAACCTGGTAAACTCATGGAGGTAGTCATCCACACTACCCTCACCCTGAGTCAACTGCTGAAACTCATTTTCCATGGAAATTCACTATGATGATCGCAGATGCTTTGCCAGGAACAGTCTCAAAAACTCCTCCATCGAGACCTCTAATAGTCTCATTCCTGTGAAGTGGTGTAACTCCAACTCATCCCACCAAAGTTGAGCCTCTCCTTCCAACAGGAAAGTGATCAAGGTGACTTTCTGTCCCTCCTCTATCTCAATCGCCATCAATATCCTCTTGACGCACGAAAGCCAGTCCTCTATATGTGTTGGGGATCCTGCACCCGTAAACATAGACGGACTAAATCTCATAAAGTGCTTCAGTTGTCGTCCAGTCGCTCGCTTCTAAACCAAAGCCTCAGTAGGAACTTGCCGAGCAGCTATATGCTCGGCGACACCAACTTGTACTGGCACTATTGCAGGTCGCACTTGCCCAGTCAGATGTGCATTAATCATTGCAAACACTACTTCAGCAATTAAGCGTGCAGTTTCTGCAAAAGGAGGAGGTGTAAGCACATCAGCTGGTGTCGCACTCTCAACAAAACATTGGGGTGCAGACTACCCCGCACCACTTCCAGTCACTTATACGTGTAAAATACATAATTTAGTGACTACTCAAAAGGCAAACAACAATCAATAGGAACACACAGGTTTCTCAAACATGTGTATTTTCATTTCTAAGTCGACATTCTTGAGTTCATTTTTGTTATAACGGTAAACACAACACGTGCTCGCAACCCCTCAAAAGAATTTCAGCCATGAATTCATAGGAGGAAGACAAAGACTAGCTGATACCAAAATTATAGGACCTTCATCTGTCACATGAAATATAACAGAGGGTCCGGCCGGAGCCCCATGTCATATCCCACAGCCGGTCTGCAGAGTTATATGTTAATATCAAAACTACATGAATCCTAACTCAGAGCATTGTAGCGGAAGCTTCAGGGGTTAACTATCAAACTCATGTACATAAAATATCCAATATATATATATATATATATATATACCACCCCCGACAGGCTCCGCCCGCCCCCCCCCCCCCCGGCGGGCTCCGCCCACCCAACTTTTTTATAATTTAATATTTTTTATATAGTAATAATTTTTATAAAAAAAATCATATTAATAATAATTTATACAGTAATAATTTATTTTATATATTTTTTATATATTAATAATTTTTTTATAATATATTTTAATTTTATATTTTATATATTTTAATTTTTATATAAAAAAAATCGCCCGCACCCCCCCCCCCCCCCCCCCCGCGAATTCACGGAGCCGCCGGCGGCCTGACCGGCGGCCCCCAGCAGGTTCGTCGGGAGCAGGCGAACCTGCCGGCGGTGATCCGGTGGCGCTCCGGCGGGGCCACCGCCGGCGGTGGCCCCGCCACCGGATCACCGCCGGCAGGTTCGCCTGCTCCCGGCGAACCTGCTGGGGGCTGCCGGTCAGGCCGCCGGCGGCTCCGCCGCCGGCGGTGGGGGAGCCCGTGAAAAGGGGGGGCGATTTGGCTGATCGGGGCTGAGGAGAGAGAAAGAAAGCGTTTTTTTGGGTTTTTGTTTAATTGCGGACCTATATCATTAAGTGTAGCCGAGGATCCAGCGGCTTAGAAATAAGATAGTCAAATCTGACGGTTCATATAATTAGCCTATTTTTGAACTCATTTTTATTGGGAGACCACCATACTTGTTTTTAAAATAGTAATATATATATATATATATATATATATATATATATATATATATATATATATATATATATATATATATATCAGGAATGTTTTATAGAAATACACCAAAGTCAAACTGGCCTTAAGGCCTTACAACTGTTGCCTTTTACAAAAGTATTTTCATACATCGGCACGCAGGCCAGCCACATATGAAAATACTTAAAAGCCTTCGCTTGGCCTTCGATGGCCGGTATAGCAACAAGGGCAGCAACCTACTATTTCCCGCACGGCTCTCCAGCACCTGCATAGGGACAATCCACCACAAGGGTGACAAACAAGGCAATGGTCAGCTTTCAGCAGACCAATTTATAACGACCCTAACCCATACCCGGGGCAGCGATATTCCTTCCCTGCAGGCATAGCATTAATACAATTGATATATCACAAGGAGGTGCACTTAAGCATCAATCAATATATCACAACGAATGTCTCTACGGCCAAACATTTCGTGCACTCAGGGCACATTCTCAGTGTACTGTACTTCTCTGGGTCCCACCACCATCCACAGTCCGGGACTTTATTATATACTTGAGCATTATAGTGTTTCTGGAATGGGGCCTAAGACTCTCACTATGCCGGCGCAAGCCAATTATTTTAGGCAATCCAGCCCAAACGACATAATGCCGGTACAGTTCAACTATTTATAGTTGCCCAAATCGCCAAGTCAACATCGACGGTCCTAGCCATCATGGCGAACGACAAGATGCGGGTCAGCCTCCCCTTTCCCATTCGGCTCACTGGTCTTTCCTCGACTATCGTCCACCAAGTCCCTAGGAATAGAGCCTACAATCAACACACAATGACACTTACGGCCATAGCTGGGCACCCAGGCTCACAGCTCACCTGTCAGCCCTTCAGTATTCACGAGACAGTCCCTGTAAGTCCAAAGCTAACTGGAATCTATCTCCTGCAAAAGTCACTATCATCGGGCATTAGCGACAGAACTCTCATCTGTCTCCAGACTCAGCCATAACTGGAACATCTTTCCAGCCAACACTCTACAGAATCCTTTAGTGCTAGAAAACTGGTCTTTAACAGCAGTCACAGCTCACCAAGAGCTATCGCCGGCGATACTCGCTATCGTCCAGCGATATCCAACAGTTATGCAAATTGTGGTATTTTCTGGGTATTTTCCTGGAGCTCACCCCCAGTACTTCCTACTACTCTCATTTCAAAGATACAACCCACAGACCCCGTAATCTACTTGTAATTACTCGGAGTCTTCTCTGGCACGCAAAACAAAACATCACCAATCCAGACCAACCTGTCCAGATGGGCTTCACACACTATGCCTATTTCGTACTGCGATTTCCGGATCTATATGCAAAACCAAACCCAGTGATATTACCGTATCAACCCATCGGAATCTCCTTGATTCTCCACCTTTTTGTGGGGGATTCCATGCATATGCAAAAGGACTTCAATTATCCAAGAAGGAAGATCGTTACTCTTGTAGTTTTATTCGGAGCCATGAACGTTTTTTGTCTGATTGGAAAGGAGCACCTCGCTTTCCTCTCTACGGATCTAGCCTCGGTTCTTGCTTCCGACTACAGGATCTCCTTCACCAAGCTTTGCTAAGCTCAGCCTCAGCCTTCTTCCTTAGGTCTTTCTTCCAATAGAGCAATAGAAGATGAAGAGAGAGAGGGGGAGAAGTAAAATGAGACTTCTCTCGACCTCTTCTCTGGTTAAGTGGTCTCAGGATTAATCCCAGTCACAGACACATTTCATCAAAAGGAAGCAAAGGCCCCAATTTCAGCTAACAAGTCAAAACTAACTCTATCGCATGTCATACTCGTTATCGCCTAGGCGATATCGTCGATAGCCCCTTTGACCCCAGTCAACCACCGCTCTTTGGCCGCTGTCCGGCCATCTGACACGTGTCAAACCACATGTGGCGGTATCGCCCAGTGATACCTACTATCGCCACGCGTTAGCTCACTCGACCGTTGAAATCGAAAAACGGTCTCTTGTGGAGTTCACCCTTGGGGAAGGGGTGATCGCGCGCCTACTTCGCTCCTGCAAGCAAAATAACAAAGGAAAACAAAGACAGGAACCGACCCAAGGGCTCGGCAGGGAGGGCTCACCACACACCCGGAAGACCTGAGAGCACTTCCCCTCCTTAGCCACAGGCCGAGCTAAGGCTACCTCAGAAAGAGCTATGAGATCAAGGAGCAAGTGAATCTAAGATGCGTGCCTTCTGAGGTGCCCCTTGGGTCCTATTTATAGGATTCTATAAACGGCCTGCAAATAGCCAACCTCTGCTGTTTTGAACAGCTATGTGCAGCCCAACTTGGTCTGCCAATAGCGTAGCTCCGTTGTTCCAGCAAGCTATTCGCACCCATGGGGAGGGCATCCTGGTAATTTCACCTCGGGCTTCTACTGGGCCCCATCCCATGGATATGGAGGTCAGCTCGCCACTACTCTCTCTCCCCGCGAGAGGCGGGTGCGACCTGGCTCCTGCGGCTCGCCTACTCTTCTTGGGCAAGCGCGAGCCGGGCCACCGCGACCCGCCAATACTTTGTCGAGCCAGACCGGCGGCCAGGTCGCGTATAGGGGAGCGGGCTAGAGGTCAGGCTTCCAATTGTAACCATGTGAGCCTCGGAGGAGGGCTCGCCAATCTGGACTCGTCGAACCAATCCCCGAATACCAGTTCGATGAATGCCGACCAAAAAGTTCTGTTCGATGAATGGCGACCCAAACTCTGCTCGACGAATGGCGGCCCAAACTCTGCTCGACGAATTCTGAGCGAGCGAGAGGGGTGAAGGGGCCAACTCGTGTGGCTTGCCTGCCCGACCTGGGCGGGAGCGAGCTGGCCTCCTGCCGCCTCCCCCTCGCATGTTATTCTGGTGCAGGCCGGGCAGCCTGGTCCGCTCTCCTGGCTTGGCGGACCTGCTTGGTGAACACAGGGTTGTACACAATCCTCGCTCCTTTTGAGCTTGACTAAGCTCGGAAAGAATCATCCAACTCGCGTGTTCGGCGAATTCTGTCTGATCTGTCATGGAATCTTCTGGTGGGTCCCACTACCTGGTTATAAATACACCACTAAGCCCTTGGATGAATCCTCACCTCATTTTGACTTCCCAAGTGTACTTTAGCTGCACCATGTCAGTCAGCGAGGAGGTACGAGCCCGTCTGGCAGCTGCGAGCGAGAAGACTCGAGAAGAGGCCCTCGAGGTCGCCCCTTGGTTGGAGCGTGGGTCTCCGGCCCTCTCTTCAGGCCGGTAAAAGGAAAGATTGTTAGGCAGTCCCCGACGAATGACCTCCTGGGCTCCACCTCGGCAGCCGACACCGAGGTCGTCCCAGAGGTATGTGCTCCTCCCTCCTGGCTTGTTGCTTCATTTCTGACCTTTTCTCTCGTAGGTACTGCCGCGCAAAGATGAGGGCGGTGGGGGGAGGATCGCTCCCCTCCTCTGTCAATTGAGCGGATCTCCAGCCCCTCGGGCCTGGATCGTCCCCCCCCCCCCCCGAATACCCCCCGGTCGCCGATTCCTCTCGGGCTAGGGAAATCTCTTGAAGCCTTAGAGGGGGAACCCTTCCAAGGTCATCTGGGTTCTTCTCGACCGTCCACCGGTATGGAGAGCGTGCCGACCCCTGGTAAGCTCACCCTCGGCGCTTGTTTTGTTCTCGCCTCCCCCCAATGTGGAGGATGTTTCGGACTATTTGGGTGACCCGGAGGACGCAGTGGGAATGAAGAGTCAGGTGACACGATTGTTCCAGAAACATACTTTGTTGCTCCAGGAGATCGTCAAGAGAGTCGACCGGGACAAGGCCGAGACCAGGGCTCGGCTCGCGGCTCTGGAGGAGGCCCCATGTACAGCCGAAGGCGATGAGGTCACCTTTCCTGGCGTACACATCACGCGGGTCGAGGAGCAGCTTGAGAGTGTCACGGAACAAGTTGGTCTGGCTCAACAGGAGTTGGTGGCGGTGCGCGATTACCACTATCCGCGCGTGCTGCCACAAACCGAAACGCAAAGGAGGGGCAGGTGGAAGTGGATCCAATACTAACCCGCCTCCCCTGCCCCTTTGCTCGCGGCCTATTGTCGGGCCAGGCCATGTCTATGCTTCGGGGAATCTCGCTTTAGGGGGGATCTGTTATTTTTAGAAACTCTCTCTATGTCTGTAATAATCTGCGACTTTTCTCGCCCGTCCACGGGCCTGATTTCTGATTTCTGATTTCTGATGTGCTTGTTTTTATCGCGCTGTTGCTCGACCTTCTTTGAGGGGGGATATGGATGAGACCGCATCGTCCGCTCGCCGCTCTTTCGGGCGGGTGCGAGACTGTTGGAATACCCTATTACTGATTTGGGCAAGGATCACTATGTCTCTTAGGAAACCTGTTTTGACCTCATTGTATAGATTTAAAGGTCAATTAGAATTGAGTCTAAGGGTTAGTACTTATGTTTGGAAGCTGCCCTCAAGACCAGGTTTTTCAGTTTTGGAGACCAATTCATTTCGTCAAGCTCAGTACGACGAATCGTCGAACTCCATTCGACGATCGTTGAGCTCACTTTGACGGATCGTCGAACTCCATTCGACGATCTCTGAGCTCAACTTCAACAAGTCGTCGAACTCCATTCGACGATCTTTTAGCTCAGATCGACGATCTTGACTCCAGTTTGATTCTCTATCTCTGAGCTCAGTTCGACGATCTTTGAGCTCAGATCGACGATCTCTGTTTCTGTCTAAGTCCAAGTCTCTGAGCTCAGTTCAACGATAGTGGAGCTCAGTTCGACGTTTTCTCTGAAGAGTTCAACGTTTTTCAAGTTTCAAATTTGGACAGCTGTGGAATTATTGTCAGCATTGAATTCAGTGGTCTTGTAGCCGCTTTTCATTTAATCTGGAGCAAGTTTCAAGGAATTTTCAAGGAATGTTTTGTTGGACTTTCCTCTAGAAGACAAATGCATTTAAGGAAGTCATTTATTGACAGGCTAACGGCTATCTTGGACAGTGGATCATTTCTATTCAGAAAAAAGGAATAAAAGATCAGATTTTTCATTCCTGCTGTAGAAGAACAAGAAGTCAGAAACATATTCTCTGCAACAATAACTCTTACAACACAACAATCACACAAGAGAAAGAAAGAGAGTTGCAGACATTCTCAGTCTCAAATTCATATAAGAACACACATCACAAAAGGAGATCAACCAACTGAAATTTTCAGATCTCTTTTGATTCAAGTGTTCAAAGGCCATCATCATTCAAGACTCCAGACACCTCACATTTAAGTTGCTGCTGAAATCATCTATTGCTGGAGATCAAATCATTTGAAGGCCTATCACCCTACTGCAAAGCTTCACTTCCTGAACAACTCAAGATCTCAGGGGGAGCTTTGACAACATCCACTATCTTCTCTCTAACTGTTGACAGAGAAGATCATCTCTCTCCCTCTCTCTCTCTGCTATAAAGGGTTTTTCAAACTCCCTTCAAAAGTTTGTGATTGGTTTCTGAGACCTTATCAAAACTCAGTGGTGGCAAGACACCTGATCAAAAAATCTGGTTTGGTTTTTGAGCACCTTATCAAAAGCTCATTGGTGCCCAGGACACCTGATCAACTCATCCTGCAGTGGATTCCTACCTAGGGTGGTAGAAGAGTGGATGTGCCCAGGTTGATTGGGGAACCACTATAGCTCCTTGTGTCATCTGGTTGCTTGTCCTTCTTTTTATTTCTGGCTGTGATTTGTGGTTGTTTTTGTTTAGATAGTTGCTGTGTTTATTTAATTATTTGCTTCCCTGTTCACTTAGGAATACAACAACTGTTGTAAAAACTTTTTAGCAAGCACCATACTCTATTCACCCCCCCCCCCCTAGAGTATATCAGATCTAACTTGCACTTTCAATTGGTATCAGAGGGAGGTTGGTTAAAAATACCACATCTCAGTGGTTGCACAGGCTAACACCTGAACCCAAAGATCTCTATAGTTAGATCTGCTAGTTTTGATTTTGTTATTAAGATTATTTCTTCACAAAATAAGGCCCAAAACAAAGATTATGCTAGCACCAGACCTCCAGTGTGCAATCTATCTAAGTTTGCACTTTGGAAGGCAAGGATTAGGCTGTACATGAATTCTATTGATGAGGACATTTTCAATTCTGTTTTGACAGTGTGTCCAAGACCTCCAGAGAACACAAGTACAAGTGATGTTCCACCTCCATCAGGAACAGATACAGAGATAAAGAAATGGAAAGTTGCAGATGCAAAAGCTATGAACATTCTAGCCCAGACCATGTCTGATGAGATATTCCAAAAGGTAGCTGAATGCAACTCAGTAAAGGAGATCTGGGATAAGCTATCTGAAATAGTCTCAGGATCAGCTGATGAGAGAAAAGATAGAAGATCTCACCTCATAACCCAATATGAGAACTTCAAGAAAGTAGAAGCTGAGTCAGTAGCAGAAATGTATAATAGACTCCGCCTAATAGTCAATGAACTGAAGACTTTGGACAAAGAGATCTCATTAACTGAGCTAAATGACAAAATCCTAATGTTCTTCCCAAGCACTTGGGACTCAAGGATCTGGCCAATCAAGGATGTCAGAAGTCTCAATGAGATCACAACAGAAGCTCTCTTGGGTAAGCTCAAATCTTATGAGCTGCTCATTAAGAATAGAGAAGAAGAGCAGAAGGCTGCCTCACCAGCCACAAGAAAGGAGAAATCAATAGCTTTCAAAGCCACTGAAGATCAGCCTGAAGACAAGGTCACAGGCAATGATGAGCTGCTTAGTCTACTGGCCAAAAGATTTTACAAAATGGCCAGAAAGGACTTCGGGAAAAGATCATACAAAGAGCATGACAAGCCAAGGTATGATAAATCAAATAACAAAGAAATTATCTGTTTTGGTTGCAGGAAACCAGGCCACATTGTTCCTGACTGTCCAGAAAACAAAAACAAGGACAGAAAGGATAAGAGAGAAAGAAGAAAAGACAAGGACTTCAAGAAGAATATCAATGGCAAACCCTCCTCCAGCAAGAACAAACATACAAGGAAGGGATTTGTTGCTGAAACTTGGAGTGAGACAGAAGAAGTATCAGAAACTTCTTCCAGCTCAAGTGATGATGAGGATGATGCTGAAGAGAAGGAATTCTGCATGATGGCTATCAATGCCTCACAACACAATTCTGATGCAGAAGAGTATGAATCTGAATCAGAGACTCAACCTGAAGAAGACAGGTAATAGACTCATTTGATTTTAACTCTGAGGACTTTAAGTATGAGTTTAAAGCACTATGTTTAGACTTATTAAAATCTGAGAAGGAAATCATTTCTCTCAGAAATCAATTGTCTGAACACAGTACCTTAAAGTCAGAAAACCTCAAACTCTCTGAGGAGTTGGAGTGCTTGTAGGGAGCAGATAGCTTCACTGAAAGGTGAGCAATCAGAGGCCAAGAATCTTGAAGAATCCCTTAATGGGAGAAGCATCAAGCTAATGGACATCACAAGCACAGTGAACTCTAGATTCAATAGTACACTGGGCTTGGGTGCTTCATCCAGCCAACCTATAGTTCTAACAACCCCAATTAAATTTATCTCTTATAAAGGGAAGGGAGTTGTAGAGGTAGCTAGGAAAAATTCTGACTTACCCAAGAAAACCAAGGTTCAACAGAAATCGTCGAACGGAGCTAGACGATCGTCGAATGGAGATCAACGATCTCAGGAAAAATCGTCGAACTCAGGTCGACGATCTCTAAACCATGAACTCTGCCACAGTCGATCGTCGACCGGAGCTCGACGATCTGACCCAAGATCGTCGAACTCAGCTCCACGATCGTCGAGCAGAGATCAGAGCTTTGAAAATTTTTTCAAGGGTAAATCAAAATCCAAACCTAGGGGTCCTTCATCCCAAAGCTTTAACCCTTATACTGGAATGGATAATACCTCCAAGGAGATATCATCCTGAAGGTTATAAGAGTCAACTAGGGATGTCATTTATTTCTGAATTTAAAGGTTATCAACCTAGGCCCAAGGTAAACTGGGTCAAAAATAAGTAAATTGCTTTATGTGCAGGTGAAGACCTATCCAACATCAAACCAGCAATGGTATTTGGATAGTGGGTGCTCCAAGCACATGACAGGAAGCAAGGACAACTTCACATCCTTTAAAGCCAAGCTTAGACCCAAAGTCATATTTGGTGATTCAAACTTTGGACTAACAAAAGGATATGGTGTAGTTCAGATTGGCACAGTCACATTCAAGAAAGTAGCCTATGTGGAAGGACTGAAGCACAACTTGATCAGCATCAGTCAGCTATGTGATGAAGGCTACCAGGTGACTTTCCGCAAATCCTTATGCAAGATCAAATCAGAGGACAACACAACTGTGTTGACAGGTAAAAGGAAAGGTAACATCTACTTAGTAGACTTTCTTTCAACAGAAGTAGATATTTGCCTGTTTAATTCTATTAGTAGACCTAATGAGCTATGACATAAGAGACTAGGGAATATAAACCTTAGAACAATTGCTAGGCTATCCAAGGACAACCTTGTTAGAGGACTACCTTCTAGCCCCTACAAGAAGGAAGGACTCTGCAGGGCTTGTCAATTAGGCAAGCAAACCAAAAATAGTTTCAAGTCACTTAATAAGAGTGATTCACCTAGGATTTTGTATCTGTTACACATGGATCTTTTTGGACCCATTACAGTACAAAGCTTAGGAGGGAAATCTTACACTTTAGTTGTTGTAGATGACTTCTCCAGATTCACATGGGTGTTCTTTCTGAGGAAGAAGTCTGATAACTTTAAGTGTTTGACAGAGTTTCTCAAATGCATACAGACTGAGTTCAATACTCACATTGCACTGATCAGAAGTGATCATGGGACAGAGTTTGATTCTCTTCTTATGCAAGAGTTCTGTCAGAGTGAAGGGATCAGACACAGTTTCTCAACTCCTAGAACTTCTCAACAAAATGGGGTAGCTGAAAGGAAAAATAGAACCCTTATTGAATCTGCCACTACATTGTTGTCAGATGCTCACCTTCTTCTATCCTTTTGGGCAGAGGCAGTGAACACCTCCAACTATGTGCTGAACAGAAGTTTAATACATAAACTGAAGGGCAAGACTCCCTATGAATTACTCAAAGGGAAGAAACCTAAAGTGGATTATTTTTAATTTTTTGGTTGTATCTGCTATATTCATAATAATGACAAGAAATATTTAGCAAAATTTCAAGCTAAAGCTGATGAAGGAGTGTTTCTGGATACTCCATGATCAGTAAGGCTTATAGGGTATATAATAAATCAACTCATAAAATTGAAGAATCTGTTCATATATCTTTTGATGAAACTAACATGTCTTTTAAGGAGAAGAATACTTCTACCATAGAACCTTTGCAGGTACATTCTCTTACTGAAGACTTGAACAGATTACAAATCATTCAAAAAGAGGAAAGCAGTGAAGATGAAGAAGACATTCAACATCTTGAAGAGAAACTTCTTGAAGAGCCAGTTGTTGTACCACCAGAGGAAACAACAACACAGGTTGGTAAACAATCAACACCTCCTGTTGATTTAGTAACATCAAGAGACCATCCAATTTCTCAAGTAATTGGAGACATCTCAGCTGGTGTGCAAACCAGAAATCAGGTCAACCAAAACCTGATGCACACTTGCTTCCTTTCTCAAATTGAACCTCAATCCATTCAAGATGCTGAGCAAGATCCACACTGGATCATTGCAATGCAAGAAGAGTTGCATCAATTTGAAAGGAACAAAGTTTGGGAACTAGTAGCAAGGCCTAAGGATCACTCCATTGTTGGAACAAAATGGGTGTTCAGAAATAAATTGGATGATCAAGGAGTAATTGTAAGGAACAAGGCAAGGCTGGTTGCTCAAGGATACTCTCAAGAAGAAGGGATAGATTATGACCAGACTTTTGCACCAGTTGCAAGGTTGGAGGCCATAAGAATCTTCTTAGCATATGCAGCACACAAAGGTTTCAAAGTATACTAGATGGATGTAAAGAGTGCTTTTCTAAATGGAGATATCAAAGAAGAAGTCTATGTCAGACAACCTCCAGGTTTTATCTCTTCAACTCATCATGATTATGTTTTCAAGTTGCATAAAGCATTATATGGTCTAAAGCAAGCTCCTAGAGCATGGTATGAGACCCTAGCATGCTTTCTTCTGAAAAATGAGTTTATAAGGGGTAGTGTAGACCAAACTCTTTTTGTTAGAACCCATAAGTCCCATACCCTACTAGTACAAATCTATGTAGATGATATTATTTTTGGTTCTACTGATTCAAATTTGTGCAGAAGGTTCTCCAATCTAATGCATTCCAAATTTGAAATGAGTAGCATGGGTGAGCTATCCTTCTTTCTAGGATTGCAAATCAAGCAACATGCTGAAGGCATATTTATTTCTCAAACCAAGTATGCAAAAGAATTGGTTAAGAAATTTGGTATGTCTAAAGCATCATGTATGAAAACACCTATGCCTACTAATGCTGTATTAGATGCTGATGAACATGGGAAACCTGTTGATCAGACAACATATAGAGCAATGATTGACTCCTTATTGTACCTTACAGCTATTAGACCTGACATAATGTTTGCTACATGCATATGTGCTAGATTCCAAGTGAGCCCTAGAGAGTCACACTAACATTAGTAAAAAGGATTCTCAGGTATGTAAAAAGTTGTCCAAATCTAGGTCTCTGGTATCCAAAAGATTCAGCATTTGACTTAACTGGATTTTCTGATGCTGATTATGCTGGATGCAGAATAGACAGGAAAAGCACCATTGTAACTTGTCAGTTTCTTGGTGACAGACTTGTCTCCTGGTTTTGCAAGAAACAAACATCTGTGTCAACTTCAACTGCTGAAGCTGAATATATGGCTGCAGGTAGTTGTTGTTCACAAATCTTGTGGATTCAAAAACAACTCCTAGACTATGGCTACAACTTAAAGAAGTCAAAAATATTTTGTGATAATACCAGTGCTATTTCTATAGCTCAAAATCCAATCCTCCATAGTAGGACAAAACACATAAAAATTAGGCATCACTTTCTAAGGGATAATGTTGAGAAAAATAAAATTGAACTTCAATATATCCCAACTGATTTGCAAATGGGAGATATTTTCACCAAACCCTTGGATGAAAAGAAACACACCTTCTTCCTGAATCAGTTAGGAATGTTAGATGGAGGAAGTCTAAAATAATATCCAAGATTTTACAACTCTAAAAATTGACCAAAACTAGGCAAACATTTTAATTTTTCTAGTGTATAAAGTGTTTCTGGTCTCTGAACTGCGCTCGACGATTTTCCCCCCGATCGTCGAACGGAGATCGACGCTTTCCGAAATCGTCGACCAGAGTTCAGCGCTTCTCAGATAGTGCTAAACTATCTCTCCAGGTCAGCGATCGTCAACGGCGCTCGACGGTTTTGTTTTCTGAACTATCGTCGAACGGAGCTCGACGCTCTCCAATATTGTCGAACAGAGATCGACGCTATTGATGACCTTTCAGTTTCCTTTAGAAGCCCAATCGTCGAACAGAGTTCAACGATCTTTCCTTTTCTGCGTCGAACCCTAATATAAAACTCTTTTTTCGGTCGTCGTTCTCCCTTGTGCTTCATACTTTCTGCAAAACTCTCTTTCCCTCCAAACTTCTCTACACTTGGTCGTTTGGTTGTTTATTGTTTTGCAGGAATCAATGGCCGTCACAGTTGCAGTCCTGGCCGCCATGAAATTTGATGCGGGATTTGACATTGACATGGATTCGTTCAACAACAGTGATCAAAGTTTCCAAGATATTCTGAACCTTTCAAGGAACAAAAGCTAGTTACTATCATGACTACCAGGATCAAGTTAGCTGCCGATGAAATCAAGGAATGGGTATATACTGCCCACACTCAGGATCAGAATACAGCTGTTGGAACAATTTCAGGAACCCAGGTATATCTAACACCTGCTGCCCTGACAGAGATTTTTCAATTAAATTCTGGAGAAGACTCTGCTGAACTGTCTGGAGAAGAATTTTCTGATATGCTTAATAGAATGGGTCATTCAGATGCAAACCCTAGCAAACTCCTAAAGAAAAATCTATCTGTGGAGTACAGATTTTTGGCTGATGTTGTAGGAAAGGTGTTATTGGCCAAACACTCAGCCCATGATACCATCTCCAGGTATCAGCTATGTTTGATGGGTGCTCTTGTAGATAAAAAACAATTGAACTGGGGAGAAGTTTTCTTTGACTTGATTAAGAAGAAGATCAACAAAACTTTTGTTAATTTTGGAAGAATATTAGGGTTGTTTCTTCAAAACAGATGCCCTGCCCTGCTAGTTTCAAATGGGATGCACATCAATGCCTCCAAGAGGCTCACCTGTGCCCTGTTTGGCAAATGGGATAGGCAAATAGTGAAGCCCAGCAGGCCCTCTGCATCTACTACTTCAGGCACAAGGATTGCTGCAGTCACTTCCCCTCAAGTCTCTGCCCCTGCAGAAGACTTGCCTGTTTCTTCTCCTCCTCCTCCACCTCCTGTTTCATCTACACCAGTCAAATCCACCATTACAGTTTCCTCCACCATCATAATTTCAACCCCATCTCCAACTTCTATCCATTCTCCAACTCTTCCACTAACTGAAGAAGTCTTCCATCCTCTACATCAATACCCACATCTAGATATTGACTCATCATACCACATTCCATCCTTCAATCTTATAGATGATTCCTTTATGGATGATTCTCCCTCATCCCCAGCTGAGCCTCCATCTTCATCCACATCTTATCAACAACTACTACAAGATATCATTGCAGAACCATCTTTCACACCAGCCATTTCCATTCCATTATCTTCTATTTCCACAATTCCCATCTCTCAACCTTCATTTCCACCATCCACCAGCTCTCCACCCACATCTCCAGCTGCTCCACCTTCAGTCCCTACCTCTGCTCAAGTCCCTCTTGAGCATGTAGATCTTCCAGCTTTAGCAGACAGACTCTATGAGCTGATAGCTCCCAGGCTATCACTCTTGTTGGAGACCTCCTTAGCTCCACTTCTCAAGTCAGTTGCAGACCTGTTTGCCAGGCTCTCCTCTCTCATTCCTCCTCAGGCAATCCCTTTATCTGGGTGTCTTGATCCAGTCCTGACTGAATCTAGGCAGGGGGAGATGCCTCATTAAGTGGAAAGATTTCCTGCTGCTGCTGTTACTTCAGTTCAAGCTCAAGCCTCAACATCTCAAGTTGCAGTTTTCTCAATGGACCTCAGGTCACTATTATCAGATTTTGATTCTATTTATTTCAGCTGTCTTCCAGAGCACACTGTAGTCCAGCCATCTGAAGATCTCTCTAAGGCCATTGTGCCTATTTCAAGCTGTGACACCAGTATAATACATTCTTTTGTAAAGTCCCTTTTTGCTGCTGCTCCTTCAGTTTTTGTTGAAAGTACTGATATTGTTGATATTGCTGTTAATTCTAATGTTCTAATATCTGAGGATATACATATGACAGAGGCATTTGACTTTGAGCCTACTGTTACTACTGATGTTATTTCTGTTACTGAAACTGTTATATCTGAATCTGCTGCACCAGCTACTGCTGTATCTACTGCTGCTGCCATGACCTCTTCTGCCAGTGTTATTTCTACTTCTCTTCCTGCTGTTGCTGTTACTATTGCTGTCACTACTGTTACTTCTGCTCAATCTCAACAACAGATAGACTATCTCAAAAGGATTGATGCACTATATGATGATCAAAGCTCAGAAAGTGATCAGTATATGACTGATTCAGATGACTCCTCTACTACTATTGCAAGAAAAAGAAAAGCCAGAAGCAAAGCAATGAAAAGTGTTCCTCCAGCCAAAGTGAAAGACACAAATGATATTCCTTACTACATTCTGCATAACTATCCTATCACAGAACATTGGATACAATACTCCAAAAATCAACTGAAGGCTATGAAAAAGAAGAGGAAATATGACAAAGGATCAACCCAGTTCAATCATCCTCCTCCTCCTCCTCCTTCACCAGGTGCAGGTGCAAGTGGTAGTTCTGCATCTCAACCCTCTGCCAGATGCCAATCCTCTTATCAACCTCAAGGTAGATCCCAATACAGAGGAAGCCAATCTAGAGGCTATCAGTCAAGGAGAAGAAATTACAGAGGAAACCAAAGAGAATTTCAAGTCTATTCCAAAGGCTATTCCAGGCAACATCCATACTCAAGGGAAGGATAAGGTTCATCTGATACAACCTCTGGTCCATTTCCTTACAAGCTGAAAGATCTAGTCTCCTCCAGAGCTCCTCCAGACAATCCCTCCAATAGATATGAGCCTCAAGTTCCTTTTGAGGATCCAGAAAACAATCCTACTTCATGGACAGCTAGGATGAATGAGTTAGCTGCTTTGGATCAGATTAAGAAAGCTAGAGAACAAGACAAAGACACTTCCAATATAACCACCTTATCAGATCAAAGGAAAAAGGAACTTGAAAGATATTCATCCAGCAAGTTTTTTGATTCAGAAAGTTACATGAAGATGCACCCTGAAGCTGTAGTGCCCAGGCCAAAGCAACAAACTTCTCTAGGTGCAGCTGATGACAGGAGATTTAAGAAAGAAGCTCTCAATCCAAATAGAGAAATAGTACTTATAAAGAGCAAAGAAAAAGAGTAATTCTGTAAGGTGACAGTTATTTTAATTTCTGATCTATCTGAGATTATGTCTGTGATTCTGCAATGTCTTGTTTGTTATATTGTTGCTTTGTATATGTTTTTAATTTTCCAATATCTGTAAATAATAATCCTAACCCAAATAGGGGGAGATTGTTGGAACACCCTATTACTGATTTGGGCAAGGATCACTATGTCTCTTACGAAACCCGTTTTGACCTCATTGTATAGATCTAAAGGTCAATTAGAATTGAGTCTAAGGGTTAGTACTTAGGTTTGGAAGCTGCCCTCAAGACTAGGTTTTTCAGTTTTGGAGACCAAGTCATTTCATCGAGCTCAGTACGATGAATCGTCGAACTCCATTCGACGATCGTTGAGCTCACTTCGACGGATCGTCGAAGTCCATTCGACGATCTCTGAGCTCAACTTCAACAAGTCGTCGAACTCCTTTTGACGATCTTCGAGCTCAGATCGATGATCTTGACTCCAGTTTGATTCTCTATCTCTGAGCTCAGTTCGACGATCTTTGAGCTCAGATCGACGATCTCTGTTTCTGTCTAAGTCCAAGTCTCTGAGCTCAGTTCAACGATAGTGGAGCTCAGTTCGACGTTTTCTCTGAAGAGTTCAACGTTTTTCAAGATTCAAATTTGGACAGCTGTGGAATTATTGTCAGCATTGAATTCAGAGATCTTGTAGCCGCTTTTCATTTAATCTGGAGCAAGTTTCAAGGAATTTTCAAGGAATATTTTGTTGGACTTTCCTCCATAAGACAAATGCATTTAAGGAAGTCATTTATTGACAGGCTAACGGCTATCTTGGATAGTGGATCATTTCGATTCAGAAAAAAGGAATAAAAGATCAGATTTTTCATTCCTGCTGTAGAAGAACAAGAAGTCAGACACATATTCTCTGCAACAACAACTCTTACAACACAACAATCACACAAGAGAAAGAAAGAGAGTTGTAGACATTCTCAATCTCAAATTCATACAAGAACACACATCACAAAAGGAGATCAACCAACTGAAATTTTCAGATCTCTTTTGATTCAAGTGTTCAAAGGCCATCATCATTCAAGACTCCATACACCTCACATTTCAGTTGCTGCTGAAATCATCTATTGCTGGAGATCAAATCATTTGAAGGCCTATCACCCTACTGCAAAGCTTCACTTCCTGAACAACTCAAGATCTCAGGGGGAGCTTTGACAACATCCACTATCTTCTCTCTGACTGTTGACAGAGAAGATCATCTCTCTCCCTCTCTCTCTCTCTGCTGTAAAGGGTTTTTCAAACTCCCTTGAAAAGTTTGTGATTGGTTTCTAAGACCTTATCAAAACTCAGTGGTGGCAAGATACCTGATCAAAAAATCTGGTTTGGTTTTTGAGCACCTTATCAAAAGCTCATTGGTGCCCAGGACACCTGATCAACTCATCCTGCAGTGGATTCCTACCTAGGGTGGTAGAAGAGTGGATGCACCCAGGTTGATTGGGGAACCACTATAGCTCCTTGTATCATCTGGTTGCTTGTCTTTCTTTTTGTTTCTGGCTGTGATTTGTGGTTGCTTTTGTTTAGATAGTTGTTGTGTTTATTTAATTATTTGCTTCCCTGTTCACTTAGGAATACAACAACTGTTGTAAAAAGTTTTTAGCAAGCACCATACTCTATTCACCCCCCTCTAGAGTATATCAGATCTAACTTGCACTTTCAGAGACTATAGGATGGATTTGCCGAGCCCGCCAACCTGATCTTGGCGAGAGCGGGCTAGAAGCTCGCCGATTGGGAGTCTCACTAGCTCGCTCAGAGTTCTGGGAGGGTGTGGGCCGCAGCTCGCCCTCTTTTCGTGCGGATGTGGGTGGGCATGACCCTCTTTTGAACGGTCCCAGCGGCGTGATCGCGAGCCAGGAAGTCGAACCGTCGGGTCTGATTTTGCTATCCTCACTTTTCCCGCCGACGGAGGATTTTCCCGCTCTTTTTCCTCCTATAAATAAGCCCTGCCGGCCTTTATCCATTTACCACACTCAAGCCCTTTTCCTCTTCTCGCACCTTGCAACCTCCTCCTCGTGTGTGCCCTCCCCAGGTTTCTTCGCTCGCTCAGCAAACCTTCTGCGAGATGAGGGGCAGCAGCGGTGACGCGGACGAGTGGAGCAAGTGTGGTTGGACTTTTTCTGAGCATGACTTCCCTGGTGTCGTTATCTCTGAGAGCGAATACTTAGACGCCCTCAGTGACCACATCCCGCCCGGGTTCTCGATGAGGCGGCCCGAAGAAGGGGAGAAGATCAACGATCTCTCCGGGGATGAGCTCGTCATTCCCCTGGCTCATTTTGAGGTGGACCTCCGGCTTCCTCTGTGGCCGGAAGTCCGTCAAGTGTTGAAGTACTTCGGGGTCATCATAGTCCAGATGACCCCGAACTCGGTGGCTGTCATGGTTGTTGAATTTTCTCAAAGTGGTCAGCAAGGTAGCCTAAAGCAAAATTAATATTCTCAGAACTACCCAGTTCACACTTTTATCATGCGGAAACCCAAGGAGCAAGTTTAACACCAAACACAACTGGAAGCACAAGTAGGTCTTTTATTCATTCACACTTCTTTACAAGGCGAGGTATACGTAGCGAGACATGATTTCGCTAGTACAACAGCTACAAATAGAAAGAACAAACAAGCCTAGCGGTCAGCACTGGAGACCGTTGAGACCGCCTCGTCCGCCAAGGTCGCCCAAGCCGCCCAAGCTACAACTGCTACAGGACGAATAACACACAGAGTCTGCCGAGACCGCGAGGTCGCGCGGACACACTGTTATTCGCTGCCTGCTGAAGAACAGAGGTACAGACCGCCTACCCGCCTAAGACTGGCGGACAGGTTTTTGGAACTTGAACAAGCTGAAGTAGAAATCTAACAAGCCGCAGAAGCGACCAGCTGCGACCGCAAAGATCGCACACTTCATTGCCCAAATCCTGGCTCCTTGAAGCAAGCCGCACGACCTGCACACAGCACACTGTCAGAACTACTCAACCCGCGTGGATAGAAAACTGCAGACCGCAACACTTGCCCAAGCCCAACTTACTGTTCACTCCGTTGTTGTAGATGTGCCAGGGGGGTTCTATTTATAGGCGAGGTGAGGAGTGTCATCACCACCCTAGTGGATAGAATCACCACCCCAGCCCGCGCGCTAGCAAAACCTCCGTCTGGTGAGTCCGCAAAGACTTAGCCGGATTCCAAGACAACCGCCAGGAGCACGGCACCGAGGTTCACTACTAGGCGGCCTGCACCAGACCGCCCACATTATACGGACAAGGTACAGTCCGCACAGTCCGCACACATCATCATTTGGACAGCCACAACTCCTTCAGTGACAGTCCGCATATGCAAGAGGCAGTCCGAACAACACAAGAGCAAAGCCTCCATCCGCCACAAGTCCACGACCAAATGCAGTCCGCCCGGTCAACAACGGACTTGGCGGATACTGCGGATATACTAGACTTGTCACAGAATGAGACCAAGTCCAGTAAATCAGCAAAGGCCTCGTGCAAGCTCGGCGGACAAGGCCCAGTCCGCCAAAACCCAAAGCAGATCACAAATACTCCTCCAGAGTTAAGTCAGAGTCCGCAAGCAGTCCTCGCACAACTGCCCCAACAAGCGGCCAACTGTCGGACTCCGGCATCAGTCCACGCAGTACTCCCCAACAGTTAGCACCTACTGTACCACCAGAGTTCGGCAAGGGCCACAACCAAACGCCAAGGTCAATCCGCTACAGTGGACACCACGGACACGCCAGTCCGCAAGCCTCCCGCGGACAGGACACCCAATCCGCCGGTTAACACAAGCTTGCAACACAAGGCCACTGAACAGAGCACTGCCTACAGCCTGCAAACCTCTGTCTGCTCAGGCCGCTAATCAATCAGCCAAGCCACCAAGACAGGCAACACCCATTTCGCAGACAGCAGTCCGCCCAGGCCGCGGACTCAGTCCGCACAGGACGCTCAGACCACAGGCTGCTCAATCAGCAAGCCACCAAGACAGCTACTACCCAGGCCGCAGTCAGCAGTCCGCCCAGGTCATGGACTCAATCCACACAGGCCGCCCAGCCTGCCCATCACCCACTTCCACTTCACAAATTTTAACAATGGTAGGGTCCTCCTGCTTTTTGCGGGAGGAGCGGGTCGAGTTCAATCTTGTGGTCTTCCGCAAATTGTTCTCCTTCCATGCGAACCGGGACGGGTCTGCCTACTTCTCCAGTGCCCACCTCAAGGTGCGGGAGACCGTCAACAAGAGCCACAACTAACTCAAGAAATTTATGTTCGTCAAGGGGGACTTCGGCAATGTCCCATTCTCGCCGGTGCAGCTCAGCGAGGCGAGTTATCGACCGCCCAGCCTGGGGGGCCATGAAGCCGACTTGTAAGGGTTCTTTGTTGGGAAGAACTTCGAGGCCGCGTACTTGCGCCGTAAACTAGATAACCTCACCGCAGTCCCACCTGGGGGAGGTTAGCTACTCGTCATTACTCTGCTTTGTGTTTTTGTACCCTTGCTTCACCCTTTCTCTACTTGGCAGGCGAGCGGGACGTTCCCCTTCGCCCCCTTATGAGAGTACCCGGGTCATGTCCAGCGGCATCGCCCGCGCTCAGGCCGCTGATGCCACTCAGCGTGACATCCCGGCGGTTCCCGCCAAGAAGCAGCCGGGCCGCGAACAGCCTACCCCTCCCCCGCCCAAGAAGGCGAAGACTACGGGGGAGGCATCTGCCGTGGGCCAAATGGTAAGGCCCCGGCGGATCAATCTGCTGAGGGTCTCGCCCTCTTGACCGCCTCAACCAGCAAAACCCCTGGCAAGGCAGCGGGCACTTCCGGGCCGCCGGAAGGGGCGCGAGCTGCCGCGAAGCCGGTGCCGAGGGGGCACCACAATTTCGGCTATGGAGAGAAGTACCTAGACGAGCTCGGCGCCCCGCTTTTGCTATGGGATAAGGAGTCAGCTAGAGCAGGACACCATAGGCGGGGAAGCCTATAACTTCTCATTTTCCCTTTACTCGCGGGAGGACGCTTCCATTTACGACAAGGAGGCGACGCGGGTGTTGGTGCACGAAAGTGCGCGGGCTTAACTCCGTGGCATGGAGATGGCCCACATGGTTGGGCGGCGCTGCACCTAGTTGGAGAGGAACGCCACCTCTCTTAAGAAGTTGGCGGACGAGAAGGAGGAGGCCCATAAGCTCGCTCAGGGGGAGGCGGATCTCGAGAGGGAGCGGGTCAATGAGTCCGAGGCGACCCTCGCTCAGTACTTGGGAGGGGTGGTACATCTCTTAACCTGCACTAACTTCTAGTTGTCATTTCCTTTCCCAAATCCATCCTTTAATCATCTCCCTTTTCGCAGGACGTGGCGACGGCCAGCCGAATGGGGGCCGAGATCACCACCCTTAGTTAGGACAAGTTGGCGCTGGAGGCGCGAGTGCGTGAGCTGGAGGCTTCCCCCCCCCCCCCCCCCCCGCTAGCCAGCTGTAGCTGCCCACTGGAACACCATTCTGACTATGAGTTGGAGGTGTTGATGCAGAAGAATGCCGCTAGCGCTGCGAAGTATACGATGCAGATGCTGCGGCGTGCCGACCTCCCCAAGAGCGAGGGCGTGGGACTCTCGGCGAGCGAGGTGGTGTCGGCGCTGTTCCTTCCTGTGTCGGACCCTGGAGATAAGTCCTACCAGCGCCTCTAGGACTTCTCGCCCAGGATCTCGCGTCTCCCTCGTCCCTGCGACATTTTTGGTTATATGTATATCCGTACATTTTTGGTTGTTTGAAATGTAAGCGCGAGCCGCGCCATGACTTTGCGATTTTTATATATTCCTGTTCTTATAAATGCTTCCTCACTCGCCTTATATGCATATTTGTTATTATTGCGCGATGTAAATTCTCCCTTTCCGTACTCGCGGTCGTTCCTCTTGAATTATGTCGACGAGGTCGCACGCCTATGGATTTGGCTTAGGAGTCATAGGAGACCCAAACAGTCATCCCGCTAGCGGCGACCTTCCTCTGCAGCCCGGCCCTGCTGCGGTGACTACTCGCTCGCTAGGAGAGGCGAGCCGGCTAGTCGCTCGCCTGAGCCATCGGATTTCTTGCGGGCTGACCCTCTTGCAATGCGGCATGGGTTCTCGCCCCCTTTTGGTTAACTTCGCCACTCCAATTACTCATCTTTTGGACATCTGGTTCCCCGACTTCTGACACTGCTTTGCGCATCAAGACCTGCCTCGTTAGCTGGCGAGTAGCTGATGTTTTTCCCTGATGAGTGACATACAGCCCTGCCAGCTAGGTGAGAGCCCGTCAGCGGGATCTACTGGAGGTCCGGGGTTGATACCATCGAGTGACTTCCAGCCCTGACAGCTAGGTGAGAGCCTGACAACGGGATCTACTCGAGATCTAAGGATGACACCGAGTGACTTCCAGCCCTGTCAGCTAGGTGAGAGCCTGACAGCGGGATCTGCTCGGGGTCCGGGATTGATACCATCCAGTGACTTCCAGCCCTGCCAGCTAGGTGAGAGTCTGACAGCGGGATCTGTTGGGTACATTGGTCAAATGTACCTGATTTGAAGAAGCCTCACCTAACTCAATGATATACATCAGAATGTATTTGATGTTTGTTTGAGTTACTTGTGCATGTTAGTTATACACTGGACTGAAGCTGAAAATTTCTAAGTCCATGTGTCGACACCCAGAGGGAAAGTGTCGACACTTGAGAAAGCTTGTGTCGACACCCAGACAAGCAGTGTCGACACTTGGAGTCATTGTGTCGACACTTGGGAAGAAGAGTCGACACCAGTCAGAAAGTGTCGACACTTGGAGCTGTGTCGACACTCTGTGTAGAAGAATGCAGAAAAGCTGTGTCGACACTTGGCAGAAGTGTCGACACCTAGAAGAGCTGAGTCTACATCAGAAAGTGTCGACACTTGGAGTTGTGTCGACACTCAGCAAAATTCTGCAGAGACTAAGTACAAGTGTCGACACTCAACACAATGTGTCGACACTCAATCAGCAGAGTCAAAATATGAAGAATGTGTCGACACTCAACACAATGTGTCGACACACACTCAAAGGAGTCAACACTTGAAGATTGTGTCGACACTCAGCACAATGTGTCGACACATAACCAGAAGACTCAACACTTGAAGAAAGTGTCGACACAAGGAGCTGTGTCGACACTTAGCAAAGAACAGAAAAGTTGTAAAATATTCTAAGTACAAGTGTCGACACTAAAGGAATGTGTCGACACTCAGCTGAAGAAACAAGATTGAAGACTTGTGTCGACACCAAGAAGCAGTGTCGACACTTGACAGTTTCAACACATGAAGATGTGTCGACACAAAGGAGATGTGTCGACACTTAGAAGAATACAGATAAAGAATGAAGTACAAGTACTTGTGTCGACACTCAATTTCAGTGTCGACACATGCAGAAGAAACTGTGTCGAGACATACAAGGAATTGTGTCGACACCTTGTAGACTTGTGTCGACACTTACACAACATGTGTCGACACTTGGTCTATAAGTGTCGACACTTAAGAACAGAAAGTCTCGACACTAACTGACAGTTAGAGAATTTCAAGAAGTGACTGGTTGACATGACAGCTGCCGATCCAGCCGGTCTACATCAACTGTTAGAGAAGTCAGAAGTCTGTTATGAACCGGACCAGCCGGTTACCATGAAGGAAGCCTATAAATAGGCCCCCCATAGTTTACAGAAAAAATAGATAGAAGGTTGTTCATTATCATTACATGTTGAGAGAATAACTGAAGTGGTTGATCAGATTAAATCAAGAAGTGATACATAGAGGATCAACACAAGAAGATCAGGCAGTCCAACTGCAGATCTAAGTAGTTGGAGAGAGAGAGCTCCAACCAAGGATTCAGTCTTTGGAACTAAGGCTGAGAAGAACAATTCAGAGTCATCTGGATTTCAAGAAGCAGAGATCAAGGATCAACTGCAGTAGATTCAGACTAATTCAGTTCTACTCAAGAAGCTTTGAAGAAAGCTAAGTCAGTTTGGATCAAGCTGAGTTCTTCCAAGAACTCTTCAAGAAACTCTCAACTCCTCTCATCCTTTCTGAGTTGTAGAGTTAGCATTTGTAATTTCTATTTTAAACTTGTAAGATCCATTGGATCTGAGTGATTGTAAGCCTATTTTATAAAGGCTGAGGGTAGGGCTTGGTGCCTGAGTGTAGGAGTTGAAGAACTCTGAGTGTAGGCCTTTAATTGGCTGAGTGTAAGCCTTGATTGGCTGAGTGTAGGCCTGGGTGGCTGAGTGTAGGCCTTTTGGCTGAGTGTAAGGCTTTGGGCCTGAGGTAGGAACCTTGTTGGGTTCTGAGCTAGTGGAGAAGTTTGGCCGAATCTAGTACACTGCTAGATAGGCGAAGAGGGAAAGTGGATGTACCCAAAGATTGGGGAACCACTATAAAATTAGTGTGTCTTCTGTGCTGTGCTGTGCTGTGAATTGAATGCTTAATTTCTGTATTTGCTGTTAGCTGTAGTAATCAGTGAAAAACTGTTGTGCTGCCAAACAAAAGTCTAAAAAGGTTTAGGTCACCTATTCACCCCCCCCCCCCTCTAGGTGTTTAGGTACCATATCTTTCAAGTGGTATCAGAGGGAGGTTCCTCAAAATCAGGACTAACTGTCTGAGGAGATCCAGGTTTGGCAGATTCAGTATAAGTCAGGAAACAGGAAACAGTTTCAAGAAAATCAAGAACATGGGTTCTTCAGAGAATCATAAGGAGTTGGGTTCAATGAAACTACCTATATGCAGAAAAGAGATCTTTGGGATCTGGAAAGAGAGGGTTAGGCTTTTTATGGAAGCCTCTGACCCTAGGATATACATCACAGTCAAAGAAGGGCCATATGTGCCCATGAAGATTTCAGTATTGGATGCAAATCAGAGGACTCCAAAGGATTTCTCTGAAATGACCAAGGATGAGATTGTCCTAGCAACCATGGACAAAAGAGCACAGAATATAATAGTTAGTGCAATTGATGATGCCACCTTCCAGAACCTTATTCACTGTAAAACTGCAAAAGAAATGTGGGACACCCTCATTGTCTATATGGAAGGTTCTGAAGAAGTAAGGCAAGATAGGAAGTCCTTGCTTAATCAAGAATATGAGAGCTTTAGGCAAGGAAGAGGAGATAGCATCACTGAATGCTACAAGAAATTTTATAGAATTGTAAATGAACTCATGTCATATGGAAGAGAGTTCACAAACTATGAGTTGAATGATAAATTCTTAAGGTCCCTCACCAAAGACTGGGACACCAAGATCTGTGCCATCAGAGAAATGGCAAAGTTGGGAGAAATTCCTCCTCCCACACTTTTTGGCAAGTTGTTATCTTATGAGATGCAATTGTCAGTGAGAAAAGAAGAAGAAAAGTCAACAAGGACTGAATACAGAGAAAAGACTGTTGCCTTTAAGTCAGATGTACCCAGAAAGAGCAGGACCAAGTCATCAACTCCTCCTCCTGAGGTAGTTGAATCAGAATCTGAAGAGTCAGAAAGTACAAAATCTACAAGCAGTGAAAGTGATGAAGACTTTGCTGCATTCACCAGACATTTTCAGAAGTTCCTTAAGAAGAAACAGTGGAGGTCTAGACCTTCATCTTCCAAAGGGAAAGAGGTTCAGTATCAGGAAAAGAAGCCTTCAAAGAAGGACAAGAAAAGGACCAAGACTAGTAAGGCAACTGGATCCAAGATAATTTGTTACTGCTGCAATAGACAGGGCCATGTTATTGCAGACTGTCCTGAAAGAAGGAAAGAATCCAGTGACAAAAAGAAAACACACTTCAAAGGAAAGAAGGAGAAGTCCTTTGTTGCAAAGAATGAGAAGACTCTTTCAGATATGTCTTCTTCAGACACTGAGACAGATGCTGAAGCCTATATTGGGCTATTTGCTGAGGAAGAAGAAGAGTTTATGCAGATCATGGAATCTATCTATGAGCAAGAAGACTGTCAAAGCCAAGGACTGATGGCTTTGACTGAAAGTACCAAAAACCTGGAGCAGCCAGGACCCAGTCAGGTACAAGGTTTAACTCAAAGTTCTGATTCCAGTTCTAGTTCAGAGTCAGATTATTCTTCATCAAGTGATGAGAATATATCTGAGTCTGAGGGAGATATTCATCAACTCCTAGATGAATATCAAGTACTATTGCAAGCCTATAAGAAAAGCAAGACCCTAGCCAAAAATTTGGCCAAGGAAATTGCTGATCTCAAGCAGCTGCAATAGATTATGAGAAGAATTATGATCAAAAACTGAATGAAGTGGCCAGGCTGAAACACATTACTGTGATTCAGATGGGTACTATTACATTTAAGAATGATCAAATTAAGAAACTGGAGATTAATCTTCAGAAGGAGAAAGAGCTAGCAGCTAGGTTTTCAAAACCTAAATCAGTGCTACCCTTGATTGATGATTTTGTTCATCATAAAGGAAAGACTGGACTGGGTTTTGTTAATCCAGCTAGGACTGTTCAGGATCAGTCCAAGTCCAAGGGCAAAGCCCCAACATTCAACAAGACTGCTGTAGTTAAGACAGCTAAGTCAGAACCTAAGCAAAGGTACAACAAATTTGAATGTTGGTGCTGTGGCAAGGTTGGCCACTTTGCTTTGGATTGTTGGCACAATGCCAGTGCCAAGTTGTGTAGCAAGTTACCTGTTGGAAAGACAGCAGGTAGCTATGTCAAATTGCAAACTAACAATCACCAAGGACCCAAGTTTACTTTGGGTTCTAAGGTTCATTAATTTGTTTTGCAGGAAAATCCAAGTGGCCATACCCCTACATGGTACTTGGATAGTGGATGTTCCAGACACATGACTGGAACTAGGGGACTACTGAAGGACTACATCCCAATCAAAAATGGTCCAAAGGTGACCTTTGGTGGTTCTGAAAAAGGAATCATCAAAGGGTTTGGTAACATTTCTTCTAACCTTGTTACCATTACTCAAGTGGCTTATGTTAAAGGGTTGAAACACAACCTCATTAGTATAAGTCAATTAAGTGATGTAGGGTATGACATCTCATTTGTTAAAAATGGTTGTCATATCAAGAGGTCAAGTGATCAAAAGATCATTTTGACAGGTTATAGGAAGAGAAATGTCTATTGTTTAGACATTATGGTTGAGAACAATAGTTCTCCAGTTTGTCTTGTAGCTGATGAGACAGTCTCTCAATGTGTCAAGTGGCACAAGAGGCTTGCTCATCTTAATTACAAGACTATTGGCAAACTCTTTAGTAAAGAGTTAGTGAGGAATGGTCCTCAAGTTAAGTGTGTCAAAGATGGCATTTGCTCAGCTTGTCAAAAGGGCAAGCAGACTAAATCCACCTTTAGAAGCATTGACAACAAGGATGCTGTGAGGTGTTTATACCTCTTGCATATGGATCTATTTGGTCCAATGCCAGTTCACAGCTTAGGTAGGAAGGTCTACACCTTTGTAGTTGTTGATGACTACTCAAGGTTTTCCTGGGTGTTCTTCTTAAAGCAGAAATCTGAAACACCTAGTGTCTTCCACAGTTTTGTTAAGGGCAAATTCAGAATGAATTGAACTGTACAGTGGTCAAAATTAGAAGTGACCATGGTACAGAGTTTCAATCTGAAAGCATGACAAAGCTGTGTGAAACTATGGGATATTTCAAGAATTCTCTTCACCTAGAACACCTCAGCAAAATGGCATTGCTGAAAGGAAAAATAGGACCTTGATAGAGGCTGGTAGAACCCTATTAAGTGATTCATCACTGCCAGAATATTTCTGGGCTGAAGCAGTTAACACTGCATGCCATGTGATAAATAGGGCTACCATCACTAAAAGGTTAAACAAGACCCCCTATGAAGTAGTGAAAGGCAGGAAACCAAATCTATCCTATTTAGGATCTTTGGTTGTAAATGCTTCATACTTAACAATGGGAAGTCTTACTTAACTAAGTTTGCTGCCAAGTCCCAAGAGGGAGTGTTTGTTGGGTACAGCAATAATAGTAAGGCTTATAGAGTCTACAACTTGACTACACAAGTTGTAGAGGAATCTGTGCATGTAGTTTTTGATGAGTCACAACTAATTAACAATGAGTTGTCTAGTAGTGTGTGCAGCCCCTCAGGTCTTATTAAGAAGATGGACAAGCTAACCATAGAAGATGTACCTGCTGCAAGACAGCAAGTAGAAGAAGATGGCTTATGTCCAGGGGAGAACTACATGTACCAGGAGCTGAAGAAGTTCAAGGAACTCAGCATGATGAAGATGCTGAAGAAGTACAACCAGAAGTAAGGATGCCTCCAGCCAACAGGCATCTAAGAGATCATCCAGTGGAGCTGATCATTGGAGATCCAAGACAAGGTGTTCAGACAAGGAGCAGAAATCAGAATGCTGCAGTATATTCAAGTTTTCTGTCTCAAATAGAACCAAAGAAATTTGAAGAAGCAATACAAGATCCACAGTGGACTGAAGCTATGCAGGAAGAGCTAAACCAGTTCAAGAGGTGCAAGGTTTGGGACTTAGTTCCTAAGCCTAAAGATCACAATGTGATAGGAACAAAGTGGATCTACAGAAACAAGTTAGATGAACAAGGAGTCATCATTAAGAATAAGGCAAGACTGGTTGCAAAAGGATATAGGCAAGAAGAAGGTATTGATTTTGATCAAACCTTTGCTCCAGTAGCCAGACTGGAAGCCATCAGGATGTTCTTGGCCTATGCAACCTACCAAGGATTCAAAGTATACCAAATGGATGTGAAGTCAGCATTCCTTAATGGTAATTTAAAAGAAGAAGTATATGTGGAGCAGCCTTCAGGTTTTGTTGATCCTACTCTTCCACATTATGTCTATAGACTTAGGAAAGCATTGTATGGGTTAAAGCAAGCTCCTAGAGCTTGGTATGAAACCCTATCTAGTTTCCTCATTGAGAACAAGTTCACAAGGGGGAAAATAGATAAGACTCTATTCCTTAGGGAATCTAGAGGCAAAGTAATACTTGTCCAAATATATGTAGATGACATTATATTTGGGTCTACTGAAAGTAGCCTTTGCAAAAAGTTTGCAAAGCTTATGCAAAGTCAATTTGAAATGAGTAGTATGGGAGAACTGAAGTTTTTCTTGGGTCTCCAAGTTAAACAGACTGAAAGTGGCTTGTCCATATGTCAGTCAAAGTTCACCCTAGAACTCATAAGGAAATATGGTATGGATTCCTCCAGTACCATGAAGACTCCTATGGGGTCAAGTATGTCTCTAAGCAAGGATGATGCAGGGAAACCTGTGGATGAAACCTTGTATAGAGGGATAGTTGGCTCCCTACTATACTTGACTGCAAGTAGGCCTGACATTATGTATGCTACATGTGTTTGTGCCAGGTATCAAGCCTGCCCCAAAGAATCTCACTTGACTGCAGTCAAGAGAATCTTGAGATATCTAAAGGGCACACCTTATCTAGGCCTCTGGTACCCTAGGAATGGAGATTTTGATCTAACAGGCTATTCAGATGCAGACTTTGCAGGATGCAAAGAAGATAGAAAGAGCACAACTGGATCCTGTCAATTCCTAGGTGGAAGACTCATTTCATGGAGTAGTAAGAAGCAAACCAGTGTGGCCATCTCCACAGCTGAGTCAGAATATGTAGCTGCAGGAAGTTGCTGTGCTCAACTTCTGTGGATTCAACATCAGCTAGAAGACTATGGATGTCAGGTAAGTAGAACTCCACTTTATTGTGATTCTACAAGTGCTATTTCCATAGCTAATAACCCTGTATCACATAGTAGAACTAAACATATTGAGATAAAATATCACTTTCTTAGGGAGCATGTAGAAAGAAATGATATTGCACTTGAATATGTTAAAACAGATAATCAGATAGCTGATATGTTTACTAAGCCCTTAGAAGAAGCTAAGTTTAATAAGTTCAAAATTGAACTAGGTATGATAAACTTAGACTAAGTATACAGAACAAAAATTGGCTAAGTAAAAAGGTGTCGACACATAGACAAGTCTATGTCGACACAGAATAGTAAGTGTCGACACTTCAGGAAAATGGTGTCGACACATCTAGGAAGTTAGTGTCGACACTTCAGAATGTTAGTGTCGACACATGTCGAGTAGGTGTCGACACATCCAAACAAGTGTCGACACTTAAGTTTTACTCAGAAATTTTCTAAGTAAAGTCTCGACACATGTCGAGTATAGTGGTGTCGACACTTAACCAAGTGTCGACACATAAAATCTGTTGACTAAATTTGTGTCGACACATGAGTGTCGAGACATTATAAGTCAGTGTCGACACTTATTGACAGTGTCGACACATCATTAGAAATTCATCCCGCCTGTTCGTCTTCAAACAAGAAAGGTATAAATAGGGTTCTGTCTTTGATTGTCGACACGCTTTCAAAGTTTCGAGACCTAAACTCTTGTGTCGACATTTCTCTCATCTCAAGACTAATTCTCAAAACCCTAATGGCTCCCAAGCTGGAAGAGAACGTAAACGAAGGCTATGAGCTTGTGCGAGGCGCATTTGACGACAGCGACCAAGAAATCAAATCAGTAATAACCCTAATTGCCAATTCAGGGTTGGAGTTCTTTGTTTCAGAACCAACGAAAATATGGAAGAAGGAAGTCATTGAATTCCTTTCTGGCGCGTCTGTAGATGACTCAGGCTACAGGATTAAGTCAAGGGTGCATGGCACCAAGGTCAAGATTTCACCCAAGTCTTTAAGAAAGGTACTTCAGCTACCTAAAGTTCAAGATGAAGAGGAAGTAACTGCTTCTAAGACCAGGGAAGCTCTTACTTGGTGTGGACTGGATCCAAAGATGAAGGTGGGATCAGTCTTTAACAGAAAAGGTATGAATAATCAAGGCAAGTTCTTGTCAGAAATAGTGGGCAAGGTAATACTAAGCAAGCCAGGAGGACATGACAGGGTGTCTGCCTCCATGTTTGAAGTCATGACCAGAATCATCTTCCATCTGAAAACAGACTGGTCAATGGTGGTTTATGAAAAAGTGAAGGAAAGCCTGAAGAAGCCCAATCTGGGCAGGATACTAAGTCTCTACCTGGCTGGATCAATTCCAGAGGTAATGAGCACTGCTGCAGGAACTAAGATCAATCATATGAGGAAGATGGACTCAAGAATATTCTCTAGATGGGAAAGGGTGCTGGTGTCAAAGGAATTGACCACCCCTAAAAAGCAAGCTTCTAAGAAAGACTCTCCTCCCAGGAAGAAGAGGAAGACTGCTGCTGTGCCTCAAGAGTCCTCCAGCAGCTCAGGCAGTGAAGAACATGTGGTCTTCACTCCTGAAAGTCCAGTTGATGTGGCTGCAGAGAAGACACCTGCTCCTCAGGAGGCAGCTGACATCCAGGGGGAGCTTCCAGGTGTAGCAGAACCATCTACACTGGAGAGTGAACAAGCCACCCTCCTCATTCAAGAGGTACTTGTTGATCTTAATACTTTGAACTTTTCTATAATAAATTCTGATTTGTCTGATGATCATCAGCAAAATCAGCCAGCAACTCTAGAACCAGATGTTGTTCTCCAAGACACATCTGTTGTAGCTGATGAAACCAGAACATCTCCTGCACAGTCTCCAGCAGAATATACAATGGAAGATCTCTTTTTGAACTTAGATCAAGAAGATTTTGATATGGAAAAGAATGCAGCTGATGCAGTAAAGGATGCTGCTGCTGAGGGGGAGAATTTGGATATTCAAGAAGAGCCTATAAGGCTAGATACTGAGAAGGCACAAGATGTGCATACTGAAAAACAATCCAGCCCTAAGGATAGGGTGGATATAGCCAGTACATCAGACTCTGAAGATGATGAAGCTGAGCAAGCTCAGAAAAAGAAGTTCTTTGTTTTCAAAAGAAGAAGCCAGAGCTATAAGAAGGCTCTCCAAACAGTTGCTCAACATTCCTTAGTTCAACAAGCTCCATCCACTGATTACAGTGCTCTACTGCTTGCCATGCAAATCAAGATGGATGAACAAAGGAAAGCTTTAGAAACTTATGTTGATGAAGGGCACAAAGCTCTACAATCTGATCTGGGACAGGAAATCAAGTCAATAAGGTTTGAAATGAACCTTAATAAAAAGGAGATGACTGATTGTTTTACTAAGGGTGCTCATGCAGTGGTCTATCTAGCTAAACATCAAGAAACAATTAAAGAGAAAGTAGAAGATATAGCAGTAAAACAAGGCTATGTGCTGGAGAATCAGTTGAGGATGAATGATAATTTGACTGCATCTCACAATGCAATAGTCACTGAACTCAAGAATAAGTCAGATGAACCTTCAACTTCCTCTGCTGCTGCCAAAGCTGATTTTGATAAACTCTTTCAAGCAGAGATTGCTGCTGTAAAGACTGCCATTAAAGACTCACAGAAGGTCATTTCAGAACAGCTTACAAAGCTTAGACCTTTCTTTTAAAGAGGGCATAAGGTATTTGGATGGCCAAATCAGATTCCAGAAAGATGATGTGAGAGATCATGTGGCCCAAGAAGTCATAAAGGGGGAGAGAGTGTTAGTCAAGGCCAGTTCTGAACATGCAAAATGGATATCAAATTCCATCAGGGCTACACTGGGCTATCCTCCCCTTTGTGATGATGACAATGTAGCTGACTCTGGCATTCAAGGCACATATCTTGGAGGTGAGCAACAAGCAGTGGCTGATGTAATCTATCCACCTCCAGACTTTGACATGATTCATGCAGATATAAGCACAATGTATAGTCCACCTGCTGGCAAGCCTAATATTATTCTGGAAAAGGTTGTTCAACCTATCACAGCTGCAATGCAAGAGGCTTTGGACAAAGAAGAAGAAACTAGGCTGTCAAAGAAGAAGTTTAGGGAAATTGCTGAGCAAAAGCCAGATTTTGAACAGTGGAGCCCTACTTCTAGGAACATAATTCTTACAGCCTGGAAAGCAGCCAAGGACAATGCCCATGAAAGGAACAAGTGGTTCTCAGAGGCTGAATGGAGAAAGCATGAGAGTAGGCAGGAAGCAATTGTCCAATATAGAAGGAAGGCTAAGTTAGGAAAGCTACCTCCAACAGCTGTGGAGCCTAGCAAGTACTTTCCTAAGCCCTATCATTATTTTGAAAGACAAAAGATCAAGGCTGAAGAACAGAAGAAGAAGGACTCTAAAGGGAAGAAGACTGCTGAAGCTGAGCCTGCTGCTGCTGCTGCTGTGAAAGCTCAAGTTAAAGCTGGAAAAGGCATTGTTATTAAAGAACCTGATCAGCACTAGATTAGGAATTAACTTGATGCTTGTTGTAATTTGTTGAGTGAAAAACATTGTAATACTTCATTGAAAATGTATAAGGAACATTATTGGAACAGTATATGATAAATATAGTATGAATGTTCTGAAATATGTGTGTTTCTTAATTGTTCTGCAATGTTTAATAAGTATACATGTGTGCTTTATTACATGTTCAAGTTTACCCTGTTGTCATTTATATGTTTTACATCATTTTGTAATTTTTAATTATGAGTGGTGTATATCATTGACTAAGGGTTATGACTTCTCCAAATAGGGGGAGATTGTTGGGTACATTGGTCAAATGTACCTGATTTGAAGAAGCCTCACCTAACTCAATGATATACATCAGAATGTATTTGATGTTTGTTTGAGTTACTTGTGCAGGTTAGTTATACACTGGACTGAAGCTGAAAATTTCTAAGTCCATGTGTCGACACCCAGAGGGAAAGTGTCGACACTTGAGAAAGCTTGTGTCGACACCCAGACAAGCAGTGTCGACACTTGGAGTCATTGTGTCGACACCTGGGAAGAAGAGTCGACACCAGTCAGAAAGTGTCGACACTTGGAGCTGTGTCGACACTCTGTGTAGAAGAATGCAGAAAAGCTGTGTCGACACTTGGCAGAAGTGTCGACACCTAGAAGAGCTGAGTCTACATCAGAAAGTGTCGACACTTGGAGTTGTGTCGACACTCAGCAAAATTCTGCAGAGACTAAGTACAAGTGTCGACACTCAACACAATGTGTCGACACTCAATCAGCAGAGTCAAAATATGAAGAATGTGTCGACACTCAACACAATGTGTCGACACACACTCAAAGGAGTCAACACTTGAAGATTGTGTCGACACTCAGCACAATGTGTCGACACATAACCAGAAGACTCAACACTTGAAGAAAGTGTCGACACAAGGAGCTGTGTCGACACTTAGCAAAGAACAGAAAAGTTGTAAAATATTCTAAGTACAAGTGTCGACACTAAAGGAATGTGTCGACACTCAGCTGAAGAAACAAGATTGAAGACTTGTGTCGACACCAAGAAGCAGTGTCGACACTTGACAGTTTCAACACATGAAGATGTGTCGACACAAAGGAGATGTGTCGACACTTAGAAGAATACAGATAAAGAATGAAGTGCAAGTACTTGTGTCGACACTAAATTTCAGTGTCGACACATGCAGAAGAAACTGTGTCGAGACATACAAGGAATTGTGTCGACACCTTGTAGACTTGTGTCGACACTTACACAACATGTGTCGACACTTGGTCTATAAGTGTCGACACTTAAGAACAGAAAGTCTCGACACTAACTGACAGTTAGAGAATTTCAAGAAGTGACTGGTTGACATGACAGCTGCCGATCCAGCCGGTCTACATCAACTGTCAGAGAAGTCAGAAGTCTGTTATGAACCGGACCAGCCGGTTACCATGAAGGAAGCCTATAAATAGGCCCCCATAGTTTACAGAAAAAATAGATAGAAGGTTGTTCATTATCATTACATGTTGAGAGAATAACTGAAGTGGTTGATCAGATTAAATCAAGAAGTGATACATAGAGGATCAACACAAGAAGATCAGGCAGTCCAACTGCAGATCTAAGTAGTTGGAGAGAGAGAGCTCCAACCAAGGATTCAGTCTTTGGAACTAAGGCTGAGAAGAACAATTCAGAGTCATCTGGATTTCAAGAAGCAGAGATCAAGGATCAACTGCAGTAGATTCAGACTAATTCAGTTCTACTCAAGAAGCTTTGAAGAAAGCTAAGTCAGTTTGGATCAAGCTGAGTTCTTCCAAGAACTCTTCAAGAAACTCTCAACTCCTCTCATCCTTTCTGAGTTGTAGAGTTAGCATTTGTAATTTCTATTTTAAACTTGTAAGATCCATTGGATCTGAGTGATTGTAAGCCTATTTTATAAAGGCTGAGGGTAGGGCTTGGTGCCTGAGTGTAGGAGTTGAAGAACTCTGAGTGTAGGCCTTTAATTGGCTGAGTGTAAGCCTTGATTGGCTGAGTGTAGGCCTGGGTGGCTGAGTGTAGGCCTTTTGGCTGAGTGTAAGGCTTTGGGCCTGAGGTAGGAACCTTGTTGGGTTCTGAGCTAGTGGAGAAGTTTGGCCGAATCTAGTACACTGCTAGATAGGCGAAGAGGGAAAGTGGATGTACCCAAAGATTGGGGAACCACTATAAAATTAGTGTGTCTTCTGTGCTGTGCTGTGCTGTGAATTGAATGCTTAATTTCTGTATTTGCTGTTAGCTGTAGTAATCAGTGAAAAATTGTTGTGCTGCCAAACAAAAGTCTAAAAAGGTTTAGGTCACCTATTCACCCCCCCCCCCCCTCTAGGTGTTTAGGTACCATATCTTTCAGGATCTACTCGAGGTCCAAGGATGACACCGAGTGACTTCCAGCCCTGTCAGCTAGGTGAGAGCCTGACAGTGGGATCTGCTCGGGGTCCGGGGTTGACACCATCGAGTTACTTCCAGCCCTGCCAGCTTGGTGAGAGCCGGACAGCGGGATCTGCTCGAGGTATAAGGATGACACCGAGTGACTTCCAGCCCTGTCAGCTAGGTGAGAGCCTGACAGCGGGATCTACTCGGGGTCCGGGGTTGATACCATCGAGTGACTTCCAGCCCTGCCAGCTTGGTGAGAGCATAACAGCGGGATCTGCTCAAGGTCTAAGGATGACATCGAGTGACTTCCAGCCCTGTCAGCTAGGTGAGAGCCTGACAGCGGGATCTGTTTGGGGTCCGGGGTTGATACCATCGAGTGACGTCCAGCCCTGCCATCTAGTGAGAGCCTAACAGTGGGATCTGCTCGAGGTCTAAGGATGACACCGAGTGACTTCCAGCCCTATAAGCTAGGTGAGAGCCTGACAGCTGGATCTGCTCAGGGTCCGGGGTTGACACCATCGAGTGACTTCCAGCCTTGCCAGCTAGGTGAGAGCCTGACAGCGAGATCTGCTCGAGGTCTAAGGATGACACTGAGTGACTTCTAGCCCTGTCATCTAGGTGAGAGCCTGACAGCGGGATCTGCTCGGGGTCCGGGGTTGATACCATTGAGTGACTTCTGAAAGATATGGTACCTAAACACCTAGAGGGGGGGGGGGGTGAATAGGTGACCTAATCCTTTACTAACTTTGTTGGCAGCCAAACAGTTATATCACAGATTTCTAACTAGTTTATTACAGCAATCAGCAATAATCAAACAAACACAGATCATCCACAGCACAAACACAGCACAGCACACAGTGTTTTATAGTGGTTCCCCAAGATATGGGTACATCCACTTTCCCCCTTCGCCTATCTAGCAGTGTACTAGATTCGGCCTAACTTCTCCACTGTCTCAGAACCCAAATTGGTTCCTACCTCAGGCCCAAAGCCTTACACTCAGCTTTATCCCAAAGCCTACACTCAGCCAATCAAGGCCTACACTCAGCCAATCCAAGGCCTACACTCAGCCAACAAGGCCTACACTCAGAGATCACAATCTCCTACACTCAGGCAAACAAGCCCTATCCTCAGCCTTTATAGATATAGGCTTACAATCACTCAGATCCAATGGATCCTACAAGTTATAAAAGTAATACAGATAATAACTCTACAACTCAGAATTAAAGGAGGGGAGTTGAGAGATTCTTGATGAGTTCTTGGAAGAACTCAGCTGGATTCACCCTGACTTAGCTTTCTTCAAAGCTTCTTGAGTAGAACTGAATAAGGCTGAATCATCTGCAGTTGTTCCTTGACCTCTACTACTTAAGATCCAGAATTGATTCTGAATCCTTCTTCTCAGCCTAGTTCTAGAGGCTGATTTCTTGGAAGGAGCCCTCTCTCTCCAACTTCTTAGATCTGAAGTTGGACTGCCAGATCTTCTTGTGTTGATACTCAGTATACCACTTTTATGATTACTTCAACAATAATCTGAACTCTGTTAACAATTTGATCAACAACCTCAACAACTTCACAATCACCCTTTCTGTAAACTGTAGGTGCCTACTTATAGGCATTCTTCATGATAACCGGCTGGTCCGGTCCATAACTGACTTCTGACATCTCTGACAGGTGCTGTAGACCGGCTGGATCGGCAGCTGTCATGTCAACCAGTCACTTCTTGAAAATCTCTAACTGTTTATAAGTGTCGAGACTTTCTGTCTTTAAGTGTCGACACTTATAGTCCAAGTGTCGACACATGATGTATAAGTGTCGACACAAGTCTACAAGGTGTCGACACAATTCCTTGTATGTCTCGACACAGATTCTTCTGCATGTGTCGACACTGAAATTGAGTGTCGACACAAGTACTTGTTCTTCTAGCTTTAGCTGAATTCTTCTAAGTGTCGACACATCTCCTTTGTGTCGACACAACTTCTTGTGTTGAATCTGTCTAGTGTCGACACTGCTTCTTGGTGTCGACACATAGTCTTCTATGTTGAATCTTGCTGAGTGTCGACACAGCTCCTTGTGTCGACACACCTTCTTGTTGTTGAGACTTCAGCTGAGTGTCGACACATTTCCATAGTGTCGACACTTGTACTTAGAATAATTTGTAGTTCTTTCTGTTCTTTGCTAAGTGTCGACACAGCTCCTTGTGTCGACACTTTCTTCAAGTGTTGAGTCTTTAGCTGTGTGTCGACACATTGTTCTGGGTGTCGACACATACTTCAAATGTTGACTCTTCTGTTGAGTGTCGACACATTGTGTTGAGTGTCGACACATTCTTCAAGTGCTGACTCTTCTGCTTAGTGTCGACACATTGTGTTGAGTGTCGACACTTACTTCAAGTGCTGACTCTTCTGCATAGTGTCGACACATTGTGTTGAGTGTCGACACTTGTACTTAGACTCTGCAGACTTTTGCTGAGTGTCGACACAGCTCCAAGTGTCGACACTTTCTGGTGTAGACACAGCTTCACTGAGTGTCGACACAGCTCCTTGTGTCGACACTTTCTGTCTGCACTTTTCTTCACTGGGTGTCGACACAGCTCCAAGTGTCGACACTTTCTATCTGGTGTCGACTCTGCATCCCAGGTGTCGACACAATGACTCCAAGTGTCGACACTGCTTGACTGGGTGTCGACACAAGCTTGCTCAAGTGTCAACACATTCCCTCTGGGTGTCGACACATGGACTTAAAAACTTTTAGCTTCAGTCCAGTACTTTCTTAACCTGCACAAGTAACTCAAACATACATCAAATACATTATGATGTATATCATTGAGTTGGGTGAGGCTTCTTCAAATCAGGTACATTTGACCAATGTACCCAACAATCTTCCCCTATTTGGAGAAGTCATAACCCTTAGTCAATGATATAAACCATTCATAATTAAAAATTACAAAATGATGTAAAGCAGATTATAATCAGCAGGGTTAACATGAACATGTAAAACTTCACACATATACACATTCAACATTGCAGAATGAACAAGGAATAGACACATACTCAGAACAATCATGAAAATATATTTATTATAAATTGTTCTAACATTTTTCTAATACATCTTTAATGATTTACAAAAATGTTTCTCATACAAAAGATTACAACAATCTTCAAATTAATTCCTAATCTATTTCTGATCAGGTTCTTTGATAACAATTCCTTTGCCAGCTTGGACTTTAGCCTTGACAGCAGCAGTAGCAGTAAGCTCCCCATCAGCAGGCTTCTTGCCTTTTAGATCTTTCTTGTCTGCCTTGATCTTTTGTCTCTCAAAATAATGATAGGGCTTAGGAAAGTACTTGTTAGGCTCCACAGCTGTAGGAGGTAGCTTTCCCATCTTAGCCTTCCTTCTGTGCTGAACAATGGCTTCTTGCCTGATCTCATGCTTCCTCCATTCTGCTTCAGAGAACCACTTGTTTCTATCAGTAGTGTTGTCTTTAGCAGCTTTCCAGGCAGTAAGAAATATGTTTCTAGAGGTAGGACTCCATTGTTCAAAGTCTGGCTTTAGTTCAGCTTGTTCCCTAAACCTCTTCTTTGACAACCTTGCCTCTTCTTCTTTGTCTAAGGCCTCTTGCATAGCTGCTGATATAGGTTGAACAACCTTTTCTAAATAGACATTGTCCTTGCCCTCAGATGGCTATACATTGTGCTCACCTCTGCTTGAATCATTTCAAAATTTGGAGGTGGATAAATGACTTGAGCTACTTCTTGTGGCTCACCTCCAAAATATGCAGGGTTCAGTCCAGATTCAGCAACTTCATTGTCATCACACAGAGGAGGGTATCCAAGTGTAGCCCTGATTGAATTTGATATCCATTTTGCATGCTCAGAACTTGCCTTGACTAACACTCTCTCCCCCTTTATGACTTCTTGGGCAACATGATCTCTTACATTATCCTTCTGGAATCGGATTTGACCATCCAAGTACCTGATTCCATCTTTAAAGTAAGGTCTAAGCTTTGTAAGTTGTTCAGAGATTGCTTTCTGGGAATCTTGTATTGCAGTTTTGACAGCAGTAATCTCAGCTTGGAATATTTTATCAAAGTCAGCCTTTGCAGCAGCAGATGTAGAAGGTTCAGCAATCTTATTCTTCATTTCTGTGAGTAAAGCATTATGTGACTCAGTTAGATTATCATTCATTCTTAACTGATTCTCCAGCACATAAACTTGCTTTAATGCTATATCATCTACCTGAGTCTTGATCTTCTCCTGATGAGTGGCCAAATAGACTACTGCATTCCCACCCTTGTGGAAGCAGTCAGTCATTTCTTTCTTGTTCAGGTTCATCTCAAACCTTATTGATTTTATATCTTGAGCTAAATCAAATTGTAAAGACTTTTGTCCTTCATCAATATACTTCTCTATGGCTCTCCTGTGCTCATCCAGCTTGATTTGCATGGCTACCATTAAGGCACTGTAATCAGGTGAAGGAGCTTGTGTGACTAAGGATTGTTGAGCAACAGTTTGTAGAGCCTTCTTGTAGCTCTGACTTCTTCTTTTGAATACAAACAATTTCTTCTTCTTGGCCCTAGCACTTTCCTCATCTTCAGAGGCAGAGGTGCTGGCAATATCAACTCTAGTCTTAGGGCTCCCAGGCCTCTCAGTTTGCACAGCAGGTGCTTGCTCAGTTTCCAGCCTAATAGGCTCTTCCAGAACTTCCATGTGCTCCCCCTCAGCAGCAGCACTCTTATCTTCAGCAGCAGCAACCTTGTCCATGTCAAAATCCTCTTGATCTAAATTCAAAAACAAATCTTCCATTGTATATTCATGAGGGGATGGAGCTGGAGATAGTCTTTGCTCTTCAACCACTGACTCAGGTACCACTCCTTGTTCAGCAGATTTGTCTTCTAAAACAACATCTGGAACTTGTTTGTCTAGCTGAGTTTGCTGATGGACATCAGACAAATTAGCATCTTCTATAATATAGTCTAAAGATTTTAAGTCAATGAGTACCTCTTGGATAATGATGGTGGCTTGCTCACTTTCTAGAGTAGATGGTTCTTCTACTACTGGAAGCTCCCCCTGGCTGTGATCCCTATGGATGGGGCTTGCTTGAGGCAGCTCCCCCTGGATCTCAGCTACATCTTGAGGAGCCGGAGTCTTTACCACTGTCTCTTCCTCCTGATCATCAGGTGTGAACACCACCTGTTCTTCACTTTCAGAACTGTTGGAGGACTCTTGTGCCACAGCAGCAGTTTTTCTCTTCTTCCTGGGAGGAGTGATTTTCTCAGTAACTTGCTTCTCAGGGGTAGGCATATCCTTTGACAGCACCCTTTCCCACATAGACAAGATCCTCATATCCATTTTTCTCATATGATTGATCTTGCTTCCAGCAGTAGTGCTCATTACCTCTGGTATTGTACCAGCCAGGTAGAGACTTATAATTCTGCCCAGATTGGGCTTCTTCAGACGTTCCTTGATCTTTTCATAGATTACCATTGACCAATCTGTTCTTATGGTGAGGATAATTCTTGTCATGATATTGAACATTGAGGCTGACACCCTGTCATGCCCTCCAGGCTTACTGAGAATGACCTTGCCCACTATTTCAGACAGGAATTTTCCTTGACTGTTCATGCCTTTCCTGTTAAAGACAGAACCTATCTTCAGCTTTGGATCAAGTCCACACCAGGTAAGAGCTTCCCTGGTCTTGGATGTAGAAACTTCTTCTTCATCTGTAGTCTTAGGTAGCTGGAGTACCTTCCTCAGACTTTTTGGTGAGACCTTGACTTTGGATCCATGCACTCTGGATTTAATCCTATATCCAGAGTCATCAACTGCAGCTCCAGTAAGGAATTCAAGAACTTCCTTCTTCCAAATCTTGGTTGGTTCTGAAACCAAATATTCTAGTCCAGAATCGCTGACTAGGGTTACCACCGATTGAATTTCTTGATCTCCATCATCGAACGCGCCACGCACAAGTTCATAGCCTTCGTTAATGTTCTCCTCGAGTTTGGGAGCCATTAGGGTTTGGAGAATTAGTCTTGAGAAAAGAGAAATGTCGACACAATAGTTGTGGTCTCGAAACTTTGAAAGCGTGTCGACAATCAGAGACAGAACCCTATTTATACCTTTCTGATTTTGAAGGTGAACAGGCGGGACAGCTAGCTTAACATGTGTCGACACTGACTTATAATGTCTCGACACACATGTGTCGACACAAGTTTTGTCAACAGATATTATGTGTCGACACTTGGTTATGTGTCTACACAACATAACTCGACACATTGTCGAGACTTTACTTAGAAAAATTCTGAGTAAAACCTAAGTGTCGACACCATATTGGATGTGTCGACACCTACTTGTCATGTGTCGACACCTACTTGTCATGTGTCGACACTAACATTCTGAAGTGTCGACACCACATTCCTAGATATGTCGACACGTTTTTCCTGAAGTGTCGACACCACTATTCTGTGTCGACATAGACTTGTCTATGTGTCGACACTTTTTTACTTAGCCAATTTTCTTATTCTGTAAACTTAGTCTAAGTTTATCATACCTAGTTCAATTTTGAATCTATTGAACTTAGCTTCTTCTAGTGGCTTAGTAAACATATCAGCTACTTGTTCATCTATTTTAACATATTCAAGTGAAATATCTTCTCTTTCTACATGTTCTCTAAGAAAGTGATATTTAATCTCAATATGTTTTGTTCTACTATGTGATACAGGGTTTTTAGCTATTGAAATAGCACTTGTAGAATCACAGTAAAGTGGAGTTCTACTTACCTGAAATCCATAGTCTTCTAGCTGATGTTGAATCCACAGAAGTTGAGCACAGCAACTTCCTGCAGCCACATATTCTGACTCAGCTGTGGAGATAGCCACACTAGTCTGCTTTTTGCTGCTCCATGAAATTAGTCTCCCACCTAGGAATTGACAGGTTCCAGTAGTACTTTTTCTATCCTCTTTGCATCCTGCAAAGTCTGCATCTGAATAACCTGTTAGATTAAAGTCTCCATTCCTAGGGTACCAGAGGCCTAGATAGGGAGTGCCCTTTAGATATCTCAGAATTCTCTTGACTGTAGTCAAGTGAGACTCTTTAGGGCAGGCTTGATACCTGGCACAAACACATGTAGCATACATGATGTCTGGTCTACTAGCAGTCAAGTACAATAGGGAGCCAACTATCCCTCTATACAAGGTTTCATCCACAGGTTTCCCTGCATCATCCTTGCTTAGAGACATACTTGACCCCATAGGAGTCTTCATGGTGCTGGATGAATCCATACCATACTTCCTGATGAGTTCTAGGGTGAACTTGGACTGACAAATGGACAAACCACTTTCAGTCTGTTTAACTTGGAGACCCAATAAAAACTTTAGCTCTCCCATACTACTCATTTCAAACTGACCTTGCATAAGTTTTGCAAACTTTTTGCAAAGGCTGCTTTTAGTAGACCCAAATATAATGTCATCTACATATATTTGGACAAGTATGACTTTGCCTCTAGATTCCCTAAGGAATAGAGTCTTATCTATTTTCCCCCTTGAGAACTTGTTCTCAATGAGAAAACTAGATAGGGTTTCATACCAAGCTCTAGGAGCTTGCTTTAACCCATATAAAGCTTTCCTAAGTCTATAGACATAATGAGGTTGAGTTGGATCAACAAAACCTGAAGGCTGCTCCACATAGACTTCTTCTTTAAGATTACCATTTAAGAATGCTGACTTGACATCCATCTGGTAAACCTTGAATTCTTGATAGGTTGCATAGGCCAAGAACATCCTTATGGCCTCCAGTCTGGCTACTGGGGCAAAGGTTTGATCAAAATCAATACCTTCTTCTTGCCTATATCCTTTTGCAACCAGTCTTGCTTTATTCTTTATGATGACCCCTTGTTCATCCATCTTATTTCTGTAGATCCACTTAGTTCCTATTACATTGTGGTCTTTAGGCTTTGGAACCAGCTCCCAAACCTTGCACCTTTTGAACTGATTAAGCTCTTCTTGCATAGTTTCAGTCCATTGTGGATCTTGTATTGCTTCTTCAAATCTTTTAGGTTCAACTTGAGACAAAAAGCTGGAATAAATTGCAGCATTCTGATATCTGCTCCTTGTTTAAACTCCTTGTCTTGGATCTCCAATGATCAGCTCTACTGGATGATCTCTAAGATGCCTGTGGGCTGGAGGCATCCTCACTTCAGGTTGAACCACTTCAGCATCTGCATCATGCTGTATACCTTGGATTTCTTCAGCAGCTGGCACATGTAGTTCTCCCCCTGGACAGCAGCTACTCTCCTCTCCTTGCTGTCTTGCAGCAGGCACTTCTTATATAGTCAGCTTGTCCATTATCTTTGTCAAACCTGTGGGGCTGCATACATTGCTAGACAACTCATTATTAATAAGTTTAGTCTCATCAAAAACTACATGCACTGATTCTTCTACAACTTGTGTAGTCAAGTTGTAGACTCTATAAGCCTTACTATTATTGCTGTACCCAACAAAAACTCCCTCTTGGGACTTGGCAGCAAACTTAGTTATGTAAGACTTCCCATTGTTAAGTATGTAGCATTTACAACCAAAGATCCTAAAGTAGGATAGATTTGGTTTCCTGCCTTTCACAACTTCATAGGGGGTCTTGTTTAGCCCTTTAGTGATGGTAGCCCTATTTATAACATGGCATGCAGTGTTAACTGCTTCAGCCCAAAAATACTCAGGCAGTGATGTATCACTTAGTAGGGTTCTACCAGCCTCTATCAAGGTCCTATTTTTCCTTTCAGTAATGCCATTTTGCTGAGGTGTTCTAGGTGAAGAGAATTCTTGAAATATCCCAAAGTCTTCACATAGTTTTGTCATGCTTTCAGATTGAAACTCAGTACCATGGTCACTTCTAATTTTGACCACAGTACTATTAAGTTCATTCTGAATTTGCTTAACAAAGCTATAGAAGACACTAGGTGTTTCAGATTTCTGCCTTAAGAAGAACACCCAGGAATACCTTGAGTAGTCATCTACAACTACAAGGGTATAGACCTTCCTACCTAAGCTGTGAACTGGCATTGGACCAAAGAGATCCAAATGCAAGAGGTACAAACACCTCACAGCATCTTTGTTGTCTATGCTTTTAAAGGTGGATTTAGTCTGCTTGCCCTTTTGACATGCTGAGCAAATACCATCTTTGACACACTTAACTTGAGGACCATTCCTCACTAACTCTTTACTAAAGAGTTTGCTAATTGTCTTGTAGTTAAGATGGGCTAGCCTCTTGTGCCATTTGACACAATGAGAGACTGTCTCATCAGCTACAAGACAAACTGGAGAACCATTGTTCTCAATCATAATGTCTAGACAGTAGACATTCCTCTTTTTATATCCTGTCAAAATGATCTCTTGATCACTTGACCTCTTGATATGACAACCATTTTTAACAAATGAGATGTCATACCCTACATCACTCAACTGACTTATACTTATTAGGTTGTGTTTCAACCCTTTAACATAAGCCACTTGAGTAATGGTAACAAGGTTTGAAGAAATGTTACCAAACCCTTTGATGATTCCTTTTTCAGAACCACCAAAGGTCACTTTAGGACCATTTTTGATTGGAATGTAGTCCTTCAGTAGTCCCCTTGTTCCAGTCATATGTCTGGAACATCCACTGTCCAAGTACCATGTAGGGGTATGGCCACTTGGACTCACCTGCAAAACATATTAATGGACCTTAGAACCCAAAGCAATCTTGGGTCTTTGGTACTTGTTAGTCTGTAACTTGACAAAGCTACCTACTGGCTTTCCACCAGGTAGCTTGCTACTCACCTTGGCACTGGCATTGTGCCAACAGTCCATTGCAAAATGGCCAATCTTGCCACAGCACCAGCATTCAAACTTGTTGTACCTTTGCTTAGGTACAACCTTTGCTGTCTTGACTACAGCAGGCTTGTTGAATGTTGTGGCTTTGCCCTTGGACTTAAACTTGGACTGCTCAGTCCCTGTAGGTCTAACAAAACCCAGTCCACCCTTGCCTTTATGATGAACAAATTCATCAATTAAAGGCAGCACTGATTTAGGTTTTGAAAACCTTGCAACAAGCTCTCTCTCTTTCTGAAGATTGATCTCCAGTCTCTTAATTTGATCATTCTTATAAGTGATAGTTCCCATCTGAATCACAGTAATGTGTTTCAGCCTGGCTACCTCATTTAGTTTTTGATCAAATTCCTTCTCAAAGTCTGTTGCAACAGCCTTGAGATCAGCAATCTCCTTTGCCTGACTTTTAGCTAGGGTCTTGCTTTTCTTATAGGCTTGCAACAGTACCTTATATTCATCTATAAGCTGATGAATATCTTCCTCAGACTCAGATATATTCTCATCACTTGATGAAGAAGAATCTGATTCTGAACTAGAACAAGAAACTGAATTTAAACTTGAACTTTGTACCTGACTGGGTCCTGGCTGCTCTAGGATTTTGGTACTCTCACTCAATGCCATCAGTCCTTGGCACTAGCAGTCTTCATGTTCATAAATTGACTCTAAGATCTGCATAAATTCTTCTTCTTCTTCTTCAGCAAATAGCCCTATGTAGGCTTCAGCATCAGTATCAGTGTCTGAAGAAGAAATATCTGAAAGTGTCTTCTCATTCTTGGCAACAAAAGACTTCCCTTTCTTCCCTTTGAAGTGAGTCTTTTTCCTGTCACTGCATTCTTTTCTTTTCTCAGGACAATCTGCAATAACATGACCCTATCTATTGCAGCAGTAGCACACAATCTTTGATCCAGTTGCCTTGCTTGTCTTTGTCTTTTTCCTGTCCTTCTTTGAAGGCTTTTTCTCCTGATACAAGACTTCTTTTCCCTTGTAAGTAGATGGTCTGGACCTCCACTGTTTCTTCTTCAGGAATTTCTGAAAGTGTCTAGTGAAGGCAGCAAAGTCTTCATCACTCTCACTGCTTGTAGACTTTGTACTGACAGACTCTTCTGACTCAGATTCAACTACCTCTGGAGATGGAGTTGATGACTTAGTCCTGCATTTTCTGGGAACTTCTGTCGTGAAAGCAACAGTCATTTCCTTGTGCTTAGTCCTACTAGATTTCTCCTCCTCTTTCCTCACTGTCAGCTGCATCTCATATGACAATAACTTACCAAACAGTGTAGGAGGAGGAATTTCTCCCAACTTTGCCATTTCTCTTATGACACAGATCTTGATGTCCCAATCTTTGGTTATGGACCTTAGGAATTTGTCATTCAGTTCATAGTTGCTGAACTCTCTTCCATAAGACATGAGTTCATTAACTATTCTATAGAACTTCTTGTAGCATTCAGTGATGCTATCACCCTTTCCTTGCCTAAAGCTTTCATACTCCTGATTAAGCAAGGACTTCCTATCTTGCCTAACTTCTTCAGAACCTTTCATATAGATAATGAGAGTATCCCACATCTCTTTTGTTGTTTTACAGTGAATTAAGTTCTGGAAGGTGGCATCATCAATGGCACTCACTATTATGTTTTGTGCCCTCTTGTCCATAGTGGCCAGGACAATTTCATCTTTAGTCATCTCAGAGAAATCCTTTGGAGTTCTCTGGTTTGCATCCAATACTGAAATCTTCATTGGCACATAAGGCCCTTCCTTAACTGTAATGTAGATTCTAGGGTCAGAGGCTTCCATAAATAGCCTTACCCTCTCTTTCCAGATCTCAAAGATCTCCTTTCTGCATATGGGTAATTTCATGGAACCCAATTCCTTGTGATTCTCATAAGAACCCATGTTTCTTGATGTTCTTGATTTTCTTGAAACTGTGTAATACCTTACTCTGAATCTGCCAAACAGGATCTCCTCAGACTGTTAGTCCTTGTTTTGAGGAACCTGGCTCTGATACCACTTGAAAGATATGGTACCTAAACACCTAGAGGGGGGGGGGGGGGTGAATAGGTGACCTAATCCTTTACTAACTTTGTTGGCAGCCAAACAGTTATATCACAGATTTCTAACTAGTTTATTACAACAATCAGCAATAATCAAACAAACACAGATCATCCACAGCACAAACACAGCACAGCACACAGTGTTTTATAGTGGTTCCCCAAGATATGGGTACATCTACTTTCCCCCTTCGCCTATCTAGCAGTGTACTAGATTCGGCCTAACTTCTCCACTGTCTCAGAACCCAAATTGGTTCCTACCTCAGGCCCAAAGCCTTACACTCAGCTTTATCCCAAAGCCTACACTCAGCCAATCAAGGCCTACACTCAGCCAATCCAAGGCCTACACTCAGCCAACAAGGCCTACACTCAGAGATCACAATCTCCTACACTCAGGCAAACAAGCCCTATCCTCAGCCTTTATAGATATAGGCTTACAATCACTCAGATCCAATGGATCCTACAAGTTATAAAAGTAATACAGATAATAACTCTACAACTCAGAATTAAAGGAGGGGAGTTGAGAGATTCTTGATGAGTTCTTGGAAGAACTCAGCTGGATTCACCCTGACTTAGCTTTCTTCAAAGCTTCTTGAGTAGAACTGAATAAGGCTGAATCCTCTGCAGTTGTTCCTTGACCTCTGCTACTTAAGATCCAGAATTGATTCTGAATCCTTCTTCTCAGCCTAGTTCCAGAGGCTGATTTCTTGGAAGGAGCCCTCTCTCTCCAACTTCTTAGATCTGCAGTTGGACTGCCAGATCTTCTTGTGTTGATACTCAGTATACCACTTTTATGATTACTTCAACAATAATCTGAACTCTGTTAACAATTTGATCAACAACCTCAACAACTTCACAATCACCCTTTCTGTAAACTGTAGGTGCCTATTTATAGGCATTCTTCATGATAACCGGCTGGTCCGGTCCATAACTGACTTCTGACATCTCTGACAGGTGTTGTAGACCGGCTGGATCGGCAGCTGTCATGTCAACCAGTCACTTCTTGAAAATCTCTAACTGTTTATAAGTGTCGAGACTTTTTGTCTTTAAGTATCGACACTTATAGTCCAAGTGTCAACACATGATGTATAAGTGTCGACACAAGTCTACAAGGTGTCGACACAATTCCTTGTATGTCTCGACACAGATTCTTCTGTATGTGTCGACACTGAAATTGAGTGTCGACACAAGTACTTGTTCTTCTAGTTTTAGTTGAATTCTTCTAAGTGTCGACACATCTCCTTTGTGTCGACACAACTTCTTGTGTTGAATCTGTCTAGTGTCGACACTGCTTCTTGGTGTCGACACAGTCTTCTATGTTGAATCTTGCTGAGTGTCGACACAGCTCCTTGTGTCGACACACCTTCTTGTTGTTGAGACTTCAGCTGAGTGTCGACACATTTCCATAGTGTCGACACTTGTACTTAGAATAATTTGTAGTTCTTTTTGTTCTTTGCTAAGTGTCGACACAGCTCCTTGTGTCGACACTTTCTTCAAGTGTTGAGTCTTTAGCTGTGTGTCGACACATTGTTCTGGGTGTCGACACATACTTCAAATGTTGACTCTTCTGTTGAGTGTCGACACATTGTGTTGAGTGTCGACACATTCTTCAAGTGCTGACTCTTCTGCTTAGTGTCGACACATTGTGTTGAGTGTCGACACTTACTTCAAGTGCTGACTCTTCTGCATAGTGTCGACACATTGTGTTGAGTGTCGACACTTGTACATAGACTCTGCAGACTTTTGCTGAGTGTCGACACAGCTCCAAGTGTCGACACTTTCTGGTGTACACACAGCTTCACTGAGTGTCGACACAGCTCCTTGTGTCGACACTTTCTGTCTGCACTTTTCTTCACTGGGTGTCGACACAGCTCCAAGTGTCGACACTTTCTGTCTGGTGTCGACTCTGCATCCCAGGTGTCGACACAATGACTCCAAGTGTCGACACTGCTTGACTGGGTGTCGACACAAGCTTGCTCAAGTGTCGACACATTCCCTCTGGGTGTCGACACATGGACTTAAAAACTTTTAGCTTCAGTCCAGTACTTTCTTAACCTGCACAAGTAACTCAAACATACATTAAATACATTATGATGTATATCATTAAGTTGGGTGAGGCTTCTTCAAATCAGGTACATTTGACAAATGTACCCAACAACTTCCAGCCCTGCCAGCTAGGTGAGAGCCTGACAGCGGGATCTGCTCGGGGTCCTGGGTTGACACCATCGAGTGACTTCCAGCCCTGCCAGCTAGGTGAGAGCCTGATAGCGGGATCTGCTCGAGGTCTAAGGATGACACTGAGTGACTTCCAGCCCTGTCAGCTAGGTGAAAGCCTGACAGCGGGATCTGCTCGGGGTCCGGGTACATTTCATCTTTTCATACAAACTATGGCGAAAGGAGTGGCACGTCAAGGAATCTCATTAAAAATCAAAGTATCACTTACATGTTTTAAGGAAAAAAGCGCTTCAAGTCGTCACCACTCCAGGTGAGACTTAGGGTCTCGCCCTCCACATTCTGGAGTTGATACCCTCCCGACCTCAGTGTTTGCTTTACAATGAATGGTCCCTCCCAGCTAGGGTTGAGCTTCCCCACGGTTGCCGACCTTCCCGCTGCATCCACTTTATTTGGTACCAAGTCCCCTTCCGCAAACTGTTTGACTCTGACGTATTTGTCAAAGTATTTGTCCATCCTCCTCTTCACCTCTTCCTATCGGATGGCGGAAAGGTCACACAGCTCCTCCACCATGTCAAAAGAGAGTCGCAGCTCTTCCTCATTCTCGATTTGCCATTCTTCCCGGCCTTCCCCTGATGCGACAACTCGAGGCGTTTGAACTTCGAACTCCACGAGGAGCACTGCCTCGCACCCATGGGAGAGCTTGAAGGGGGTCTCTCCTGTAGCTGTGTTGGGGGTGGTCCTCAGGGCCCAGAGAACCACGGGAAGCTGCTCCACCCAGCTCCCCTTCAGATTTTCCCCTTTCTTCTTTATGAGGTTGACAATGATCTTGTTCGCGGCCTCCACCTGCCCGTTGCTCCTGGGGTGGTGGACCGAGGCAAACCTGAGGTCAATCCTAAGATGCTCGCAGAAACTGGTAAACTTCGCGCTGGCGAACTGGGGCCCATTGTCTGTGATAATTGCCTGGGGCAACCCTTGGTGGCAGATGATCTCCCCCCAAACGAAGTTCCTGATGACCTGGGAAGTCACCTTGGCCAGCGCCTTCACCTCCAACCACTTGGAGAAATAATCGATCATCACCAGTAGCAACCTTCTCTGCCCACTGGCCTAGGGGAACGGTCCAACCAAATCCATCCCCCAAATGGCAAAGGGCCAGGGGGCTGTGATACTTTTGTGTCGCTGAGCCGGCTGTAGCTGGAGGGGAGCAAACAGCTGGCATTTGTGGCATCTTATTGCGAACTCCGTCGTATCGCGGCCCAGGGTGGGCCAGAAATACCCTTTCTTGACGATCCTTCCTTCCAGGGTCCGACTCCCGGAGTGACTCCCGCACTCCCCGGAGTGGACTTCCTCCAAGATTCTTTGCACTTCCCCCTCAGCCATGCAACGAGCCAACATCCCCGAGAGAGTCTTCCTGTACAACTGCCCATCCTGGAGGAGGTAGTACGCCGACTTGTACCTGAGCTTCTTCTTGTCCACCCCCTCCGGATAATCTCCCGTAGAAAGGAAAGTGGTGACTGAGTCCATCCACGAGGATTGCCGATCTATCTCCATGAGCTCTCCCTCTTCGATGGAAGGGCGGAATAGGTCGGTGATGGTACACCCCACCCGAGGACCATGCTTCGCTAGTTGATCGACCTGCTCATTCTCCTCCCGGGGCACGTGCTGGATGGAAAAAATTTGGAATGTGCTGATTACCCCCTTTACTTTGGCTAAGTATAGTCGCAGGGTAGGCTCGCTCGCCTCGAACTCCTCATTGATCTGTGAAGCTACCACCATGGAGTCAGTAAGGACCTCCACGTCCAACACCCCCATCTCCCTGGCCAGGCACAGCCCTGCTATCACGGCCTCATACTCGGCCTGATTGTTAGTGATGGGAAAGTGCACCACCACCGTCTACTCAATTCTAGTCCCGTGGGGGCTCTCCAAGATCACCCTAACTCCTAGGGAATGCCTTCCCGAGGCGCCATCTACCTTTACCTTCCAAGGAGTCGGATGAGTGAGCTCTTCCTCCGCCACCTCAATCACATAATCGGCCAAGAAGTCGGCCATCGCTTGAGCTTTGATCGAGAGGCGGGGGACGAAGGAGATGTTGAATTCACTCAACTCCACTGACCACTTGGCCAGCCTGATATAATGCTCCACCCCCTCAAAGATGTTGCGGAGGGGATGGTCAGTCACTACTCGGATTGAGTGTGCCTGGAAGTAGGGCCGCAGCCTTCGGGCTGATACTATCAGGGCGAAGGCCAGCTTCTCCAAAATTCGATACCGGAGCTCGGCCTTCCTCAGGACCCGGCTCACATAATATATAGGGAGCTGCTTCTTCCCCTCCTCACGAACTAGGACAGAGCTCAAGGCCTCCGTCCCGACCCCGAGATACAAAAACAGGTCTTCCCCCTCGTTGGCCCTTGGAGCAACGGTGTCCGAATCAACGACATCTTGAGGGCCTGGAATGCCTCCGCGCACTCCTTGGTCCACTCGAATTTTTGACCCCCCCCCCCCCCCTCAGTGTTTTGAAGAAGGGCGAGCACTTCTCCCCAGCCCGTGAGAGGAACCTACTTAGCCCTGCCAGCTTCCCCGTCAGCTGCTGCACCTCCTCAGTATTTTGCGGCGACCCCAGCTCCATGATAGCCTTGACCTTATCAGGATTCGGCTCGACCCCTACAGGGGTGAGGAGGTTCCCCAAGAACTTTCCCATATTAGCCTCGAAGACACACTTCAGGGGTTCAACCGCATCTTGTACCTGCACAGGGTAGCAAAGGTCTCCTCTAAGTCCTGGAGGTGAGAGTCCATATCCTGACTCTTGATCATGAGATCATCCACGTACACCTCCAGGTTCATCCCCTTCTGTTCTTTGAAGACCCAATCCATCATCTTCTGGTAGGTCGTCTATGCGTTCTTCAGCCCAAAGGGCATCATTTTATTGCAGTAGCATCCATCCTACGTGATGAACGAGACATCTTTGATGTCCAGGGGTGCATCCTGATTTGATGATAACCTGAAAATGTATCTAAAAAACTCATTACAGAAAAACCAACGACTGATTCAACCAGCGCGTCGATCCGAGGCAAGGGATAACGGTCCTTAGGACAAGATTTATTAAGCAAGGAGAAGTCGATACACATACGCCACCAGCCGTCTCCCTTTTTAACCATGACTACATTGGAGACCTAGCCTGGGTATTGGATCTCGGACACGAAGCCGGCCTTGAGAGGTTTTGCCACCTCCTCTCTGATGGGCTCTGCCAGCTTGTCCGCGGTGGACCTCTTCTTTTGTTGGACGGGGCGTGTTCCCGGGTCCAAGTTGAGGCGGTGGCACGCCACATCTGCATCAACCCCCGGCATCTCTGCGGCGCTCCATGCGAAGATATCCACGTTCTTTTGGATGCACTCCAGCATCCTGCCCTGGGCCTTCTGGGTCAGCCCTTCACTGACGCGGACCTTCTCCACCCTTCCTTCTCGGGTGAGTACCTCCAGCTCCACCACCTCTTCCGCAGCCTCCAACCTTGACTGCTCTCCCCATTCCTCAACATCCCTCTCCTCTGGGATGAGGACCTCCGCCTCCACCTCTTTTTCCACGGCCATCGCCGCAGCCAACTCCTCCTGATCTCCTCCTGTCACCTCAACCTCGGTGCAGCTCTTCTCTTCCAGCTCCTCCCTGCCAACTTCCTGCTCTGCCTCCTCCATCCTCCGCTCTATCTCCTCGGCTCCCTCCTGCCAAGAGATGGAGCTCACGGCGGTGACGTAGCACTCTCGCGCCATCTTGGGGTCTCCCCTGACCCTGACCTGAATCCCCTCGGCACTGAACTTCAAATACTGATGGAACGATGAGGGGACACGGCGGAAGGCACTGATGAGGGGCCTCCCGAAGATGGCATTGTAGCTGTTGGGGGCGTCCACGATTACTAACCTGCAGTTCCTGGACTACCCCCCCCCCCCCCCTGGGTAACATAGAGTCCTACACCTCCTTCGACCTCCTTGCTCTCCCCCGAAAATCCGAACAAAGGCCCATCCGATGCCAACACCCTCTTCGCCTCCACCTTCATCGCGTCAAACGCCTTCTTAAAGACGACGTTGACGGAGCTTCCGTTGTCGACGAGGATCTAGGAAACGGTAAATTTTTTGATGGCTGTCTGGATGACCAGTGCATCACAAAAAGGATCCTCGTGATCCGTCATATCTCTCCTTAAGAAGGTGATCCTCTCTTCCGGGGGCGGGGTTTGGGATGTGGAGCCAACGGTCTGGTGATTCATGGTGTGGAGGATCGCCTTCCGGGAAGCCTCAACCCCCCCCCCCGGTGGATCACTCTGATCCCTTCTCGGGTCCCGACATCCAACCGGTCTTCGCAACGGTCCTCTGCCCGAGGCAGGACCTCCTCGATCCTCACTTCCTGTCACCCCTGTTGTTGCTACTGCTGCTCTCTATTTCCCCTCATTTCGAGGAACTCCGGGCATGTGGCTGTGGCGTGCCCTTCCTCCTGTTGGAAGTCGCAGTAGGGCAACTCCACCCTAATCTCTCTCCTCCTCCTCCTTGCTACTCTCCTCCTCTCCCCTATGGCTACGGCCATAGTCTCCTCTTGATCGGGGATTCGAGGCCTCTGGGCCTGCCTCCAGCCCGGGGGGTGGAATTGATCATGCCCCACCCCCCCCGGTGGTGGTCCCTTCCTTGGTACCCTCTCTGTGGTCCCTGCCCTTGCCACTCGGGCCTCCAGCCCAGCCGACGGTCAAGCTCCTGACGCCCCCACCTAGGCTGCTGCTGCCCCTAGAGCTGCCTCTGCTCCCTCTGTCGGGGCTCGCCTCTCCTCTCATCATGTCCCCTTCCTCCCTTGGCTCCTTCTCTTCCTCTGTGACCCACCTGGCCAGCTTCCGGGAGAACTCCGGATTTGATGCCTCCCTTTCAACTTCTCTCACCGCCCTCTCCATCAGCTCCTCGTAGGAGAGGGGGGAATCCTCTTCAACTCCATCCTGAAGAAACCCTGTTGTAGGCCCAGGGGGAAAGTCATCATCAAACTATAGCCCGGCATCTCCTGGACCTGGGTGACCTCCTCCTGGAACCAGTCCACGTAGCTCCCCAGCGTCTCATTCACTCCCTACTTTATGTGGAACAGGGACTCCGACTCCTTCTTCCTCCTCTTCGAGGTAGTGAATCTCAGTATGAACCCCCAGCGTAGGTCCTCGAAGTAGTAGATGGAGCTGGCCGACAGCTGGTGAAACCACTCTCTCGCCATCTCCTTGAGGGTGATGGCGAAGAGTCGGCACTTGAACCCATACGACATCTACCGGATTGAGACCACGTCCTCAAACCACTGGACGTGTTGGATTGAGTCTCCCCTCCCGGTATAGTAGGACATCTCGGGTTCCCTGAGCCCCTCTGGAACTGGAGCTGAAGAGACCAACTCGCTGAAGGGGCTGCGTCCCCCTACTGGGCGAGCTGGCGCGTCTCGCGGGCTTAGCCCGCCGAGCCAAACTCTTCCTGCCGAGCCGGGGAAGTGCTCGCACCCCCGGCCCTCCTCGGACACTTCCTTCCCAGCTTGCCTGTCGGGGGCGTCCTCACCCAGAGAGGGGCGGCTGCGATCTGTATTGCCGGAGTCGAGCACTCGGCCCGCGTACCGAGTGCAAACATGACGAGACCTAGTACCTTGTTCCTGAAATCTTCAAACATCCCCACCGTGGCCAAAGGTGGGGGGGCGACGAGTTCGTCCTGTCAGTTCCCTGTCCTCCTGTCATCGAGCTCGCTGAAGCTTTTTTGTGCTGACCACGCTCCACGCTCACCGCACCAAAATGTTGAAACCGAAAAACGATCTCTTGTGGAGTTCACCCTTGGGGAATGGGTGATCGCGCGCCTACTTCCCTCCTGCAAGCAAAATAACAAAGGAAAACAAAGACAACAACCGACCCAAGGGCTCGGCGGGGAGGACCCACCACACACCCGGAAGACCTGAGAGCACTTCCCCTCCTTAGCCACAGGCCGAGCTAAGGCTACCTCAGAAAGAGCTAGGAGATCAAGGAGCAAGTGAATCTAAGATGCGTGTCTTCTGAGGTGCCCCTTGGGTCCTATTTATAGAATTCTGTAAATGACCTGCAAATAGCCAACTTCCGTTGTTTTGAACGGCTATGTGCAGCCCAACTTGGTCTGCCAATAGCGTAGCTCCGCTATTCCAACAAGCTATTCGCACTCATGGGGAGGGCATCCTGGTAATTTCACCTCGGGGCTTCTACTGGGCCCCATCACAGGGAAATGGAGGCCAGCTCTCCACTACTCTCTCTCCCCGCGAGAGGCGGGTGCGACCTGGCTCCTGCGGCTCGCCTACTCTTCTTGGGCGAGCGCGAGCCGGGCCACCGCGGCCCGCCAATCCTCTGCCGAGGCGGACCGGCGGCCATGTCGCGTATAGGGGAGCGGGCTGGCGGCCAGGCTTCCAACTGTAACCATGGGAGCCTGGGAGGAGGGCTCGCCAATCTGGACTCATCGAACCCATCCCTGAATACCAGTTCGATGAATGCCGACCGAAAAGCTCTGTTCGACGAATGGCGACCCAAGCTCTGCTCGACGAATGGCGACCCAAACTCTGCTTGACGAATTCTGAGCGAGCGAGAGGGGTGAAGGGGCCAACTCGCATGGCTTGCCCGCCCAACCTGGGCGGGAGCGAGCTGGCCTCCTGCCGCCTGCCCCTCGCATGTTATTCTGGTGCAGGCCGGGCATCCTGGTCCGCTCGCCTTGCTTGGCGGACCCGCTCGGCGAACACGGGGTTGTACATCGACGATTCGTCGAAAGCGTGGAATGCGTTGAGTCTACTAAACGATTCGTTGAAAGCGTTGAGTTCGTTGAGTGGTATCGCCGCGTGATACCCACTATCACCACGCGATAGTCCCTTACTCAACGATTCTTCGAGTTTACTCAACACTTGAAAGCGTCGAGTGCGTTGAGTACTATCGCTATTGATAGCGATAGTAAGTTCTGTTTTCATTTTTGGGGTGTTACATAACTCTTGTGGCAAAGAAACTCAAGACAATAAATTTTGAGTAGTTGATGTAAATTTCACCTTTTTTTTTTGAGCTTGCGGTCTGGTTTGTTTTTGTTAACCGCTCGAGCTATATAGATGTAAATTTTTTTTGAATATCAAAGAAAAGTACAAGTTTTACCTCGTTCCTTCTTCTTACTGCTTACTTGTAAGGATATGATTACTATAGATAATGCTGACTTGTGCTGTCTATATTGTTCTGTTCGCAAAAAGTATAATTTTGTGCAATGATATGTTTACGACAATGGGTGCATGAACTGCTCAACAACAGAAGATATGTGAAAAGAGTCTTTGCAGAATGTCTTGAAAGTGTATATTTTAAGCACTTGTCTAGCCGACCCGATCACGCGATTAATTCATAACACATTGAATAATAATCTCAATATGGAGCAAGCAATCCTCTGAAGTTTTAACTGTAAAATTACCACAATGTCAGAAGATAGTATGATTTAGCTAAGTGGTTAATCGTAATTGAGCCATGAGAATTTTAGGAGATAAATTCAAATCATGGTTGTAACCGGATTTTCCACAATATAATATCAATGCTGAATCAACTGTCGGATAAAGAAACCAAAATTTTAATACTGTTAATGTTAAAATTTGTGAAGTGGAAGTAATTGACGGGACAGGCCGGGCGGCCTGAGCGGACAGCGTCGGCGGACTGGGCGGACTGCTGTTATGCGGCCTGGTGGAAGGTCTAGTGGAAGCTGGCTGTTTTTCTAAGCGGGTTGTGCATACTATGACCGCGGCTTGGGCGGTCTGTTATCTGCGGATAGGGCGATGACTGGTTTAGCCAAGGAGCGGCCTGAGCGGATACAGGTTCGCGGTCTGGTGTACGTTGCTCAGTGGCCGTGTTGCAAGCTTGTGCTTACCGGCGGATTGTTTGCTATCCGCGGGAGGCTTGCGGACTGGCGTGTTCGCGATGTTCGCTGTTGCGGACTGGCCTTAGAGTTTGGCTGAGGTCTTGCCGAGCTCTGGTAGTACAGTACTGCTGTTGCTGTGGCGGACTGGTGTGTGGAGTCCGGCAGATGGTCATTGCGTTGGGCAGGCGTGTAAGTAGCTTGCGGACTGCTTTGCTTTGGCAGGATTTGGCGGTCTATGTTGCTTGATTGTTTGGCGGACGGATTTATGTCCGCCGAACTCGCGTTAGGCTTTTTGGTGTTTCTGGACTTGGTCACACTCTGTGACAAGAACAGGGTGTCGGCAGTATCCGCCAAGCCCGTTGTTGACAGGGCGGACTGCCTTTGGTCGTGGGCTTGTGGCGGATGGAGGCGTTGCTGTGGTGATATGCGGACTGCCTCTTGGTGTGCGGACAGTCACTGAAGGGGGATGCTGTCCTGCGGTGTTTGGAGGCTTTGCGGGCTGATGCCTTGTCAGCATAGCCTGGGCGGACTCTTGAGGGTTCGCCCAAAGGTGTCTTGCTCCTAGCGGGTTGATCCTTGGAACCGGCTAAGTTCTTGCGGACCCAGCGGACGGTGGTTTTGCTAGCGCGCGGGCTAGGGCGGTGTCTCTATCTCTAGGGCGGTGACCACACTCCTCACCTCGCCTATAAATAGGACCCCCCGGCACGTATACAGTAACTGAGTGAACAGTAAGTGGGGCTTTGGCAAATTGCTGCGGCCTGCGTTTTTCTGTCCGCGCGGGTTGAGTATAGCTGACGGTTTGATGTGTGCAGGTCGCGCGGTTAGCTTCAAGGAGCCAGGAGTTTGTCTTTGACTTCAGTCAGTGCTTGGAAGTGTGCGGACTCTGCGGTCTCAGCAGGTCGCTTTGCGGCTTGTCAGTTCTCTGCTTCAACGTTTGCAAGTTCCAATAACCTGTCCGCCAGGCACAGGCGGGTAGGCGGTCTGTTCATCAGTTCATCAGCAGTAGGCGAATAACGGTGTGTCCGCGCGGCCTCGCGGCTTCGGCGGACTCCATGTCTATTCGGCGGATTGCACCTTCAGCTCGGGCGGGTTCGGCGGACTTGGCGATTTCGGCGGTCTCGGCGGTCTCCAGTGCTGTCCGCCCGACTTGGTTTTTGTGCTTTCTGTTGTAGCTTGTATACTTGCGAAATCAAGTCTCGCTATGTATACCTCGCCTTGTAAAGAAGATTAATGAATATAAGATCTGCTTGTTTTTCCATGTGCTATGTGTGTTGAGCTTGCTCCCTGGGTTTCCGCTAGATCAAAGTGTGAATTGGGTAGTGCCGAAGATATTAATTTAGTTTTGGGCTATTTTGCTGACCACTTTGAGAAAATTTAACATGGTATCAGAGGGAGGTTAAGTTGCTTGAGAGGTCTTCAACCAGTGTTGTTACTCTGTGCTTGAGTGGTGATCAACCTGTGTTTGTGCTCTGTTCTTCTAAAGGCTTAACCAAGCGGTTGTTGCACTGGAAGGGAGCTATGCAAGAGGTCTTGGTATTGAACTCTTAATGCCGACTAACTTCAAGAAGTGGAAGTCATGCATGAAGAGTTATCTTCTTGGTGAGGAACTATGGGAAGTCGTCGGTGGTGACGACAGAAAGGAAGTTACTGCTGCGTTTGGTACTGCTGAGCAGGTTATGCTCTGGAGAAAAACAAATGCTAAGGCGGAGTTTATTCTCAAGAGGGCCGTGTCACCAAAACTGTTTGATCACATCATTGGATGTGAGTCGGCTGTTGATATTTGGACAACCATTGATGAGTTGTTCAATAGGAAGAATGTGGCGCGACTTCAGTTCCGGGAGAATGAGTTGGCCAGGAGAACTCAAGGAGACCTTACCGTCTCTTAGTACTTCCTGAAGATGAAGAGCTTGTGTGCTGAGTTGTCGGCACTTGATTCTGATGAGCCTATCTCTGAGGCTAAGTTGAAAAGGCACATAATCCGCGGCTTGCGGAAGGAGTATGTTGCCTCTGTGACATCTGTTCAAGGTTGGGCTACTCAGCCGTCTCTGTTGGAGCTTGAGAACCTGCTTGCCTCACAGGAGAGCTTGGAAAGGCAGATGGCTGGAGTTAATATCAATCAGGAAGGCAGTGAAGCTCTCTTCTCAGGCAAGAAGAAGAATGGATGGGAAGGGAAGAAGAAGAAGCAGGTCGCTGGTGAGAAGGAGCCTTCAACTTCATATCAGTCGGAGAGGAGCAATGATCCTAAGGACTGGAAGAAGAACTTGAAGTGCTATCGGTGTCACCAGCAAGGGCACTTCAAGCGGGACTGCAAGGTCAAGCTGCAGCCTAGGCATGCTGCAGGAAAGGAGGAAGCTTGCTCGAGGAGTGAGGAAGCAGAATAGGGCGGAGCTTTCATGACGGGCACTTGTGTCCGTGCCTTGTCTGCTGAGGACTTCAACGGCGAGTGGATCGTGGACTCCTGGTGTGGTCATCACCTCACCGGAGACAAGTCGAAGTTCTCCTCCATGCAAGCATACTCAGGTAATGAAGTTATTATCACTGCTGATAATACTGTTTATGCAGTAGAGAAAGAGTGAGTTGTGTCTTTGGGTAGTGATCAGGGGCCACTCACATTAAGAAATGTGTATCATGTACCGGGCATGAAGAAGAACCTCTTCTCGGTGACCAATGCGGTAGATGATGGGTATCACGTTCTGTTTGGGCCAACAGACGTGAGGTTTCTTTGCAACGTATCAGCAGTTAAGGCTGATGTTGATCATATAGGGAGGAGGGTCAAGAACTTATTTGTTCTTGCTACTAATGCTTATGTTGATCGTATGAGAGCCAACGATAACGCTGCTATCTGGCATGAGAGGCTGGGGCATGTAGGCATGGACAAGCTGAAGGCTATGGCTAATTGAATTTTGGTGAGTGGTCTGCCTAAGTTATCCTTCTTTGGTGACGGACATGTTTGCGCGGGATGTCAATACGGTAAGACACATCGCCTTCCGTTTGATAAATCACAAACAAGGAGCAAGCAACCATTGGAGTGCATTCATGGCGACCTGATGGGACCAACGGTCACTGCCAGCCTTGGTGGAAGCAGATACATGCTTGTCTTGATTGATGACTACTTAAGGTATACTTGGGTTTATTTCTTGAAGGAGAAGTCAGAAGCTTTCTGTTTGTCTATGGAGTTCAAGGAGTTGGTGGAAGGCCGTCTTGGCTTGCGGATCAAGAAGCTTAGAACTGACAACGGTGGTGAGTTTATCTCCTCCGAGTTTTCTAACTTCTGCAGGAAGCACGAGATCCAACAAGAGCTCACTTGTGCTCACACTCCACAACAAAATGGAGTAGCGGAGCGGAAGATCCGTCATCTGACGGAGACTTGCAAATGCTGGCTTCATGCGAAAGACATCCCAAGGTCCTTTGGGGCGGAGGGGATATCTTGTGCCTCTTATGTCATCAACAGGATGCCGCTCAGCCCGATCAATATGAATACTCATATTGAGTTGTTGCTAAAGGAGAAGCCAAGTGTGGGACACCTTCGGGTGTTCGGTTCAACTTGCTATGTGCATGTCCTGGATGCTTCACGGACTAAGCTGGATGCAAAGGCAAGGAAGCTTGTCTTTGTTGGCTATGATGAGCGGAAGAAGGGATGGAAATGCATGGATCCTGTGACGAAGAAGTTCATTGTATCAAGAGACGTTGTCTTTGACGAGCTGACATCGTATGGAGGTGGCTCGGTTGAGCTAACCGGTAGCAAGGTTGATGAAGAACCCTTGGTGGTTGCTAAAGGCCTGGAAGAGGAGCTTGCTGTTTCACCAGCAGCTCCTGTTGCTTCTAACTCCGAGGCTGAGCCTTCTGGCTCAGGAAGCAGGGGGAGCACTGCTCAAAGAATGCCCCAGGTAGGAGTTGAGCCCGAAGAAGCAACGGAAGCAGTAAGCAAGGAGTCGACCCTTCAAAGATCGAAGATGGTTATTAAGCCACCGACTCGGTACTGTGATGGGAATGTAGTGAGCTTTGTCTCCTGCTTCTTTGCAAGTCCTCTGGATGAGAGAGAGCCTGCAAACTTCAACGAGGCCACTAGTGTTAAGGAGTGGGATGATGCTATGAAGGAAGAGATTGCTGCTCTCAAGAAGAATGAAACCTGGGATCTTGTGCCCAAGGTTGGTGGCATTACTCCGGTGACTTGCAAGTGGGTGTATAAGTTGAAGAAGAAGGCTGATGGGAGCATTGATAGGTTTAAAGCTCGCCTGGTCGCTCGAGAATTCTCACAACAGTATGGAGAAGACTATGAGGAGACGTTTAGTCCGGTTGCGAAGATGACTTCAGTTAGAGTCGTGATCGGCTTGGCTGCTAGCAAGGGATGGAGGTTGTGGCAACTCGATGTGAAGAATGCCTTTCTTTACGGAGAGATCGATAAGGACATCTTCATGGATCAGCCACTTGGATTTATTTCTAAAGATCATCCGGACTATGTCTGCAAGCTCAGGAAGGCCCTCTATGGGTTGAAGCAAGCCCCGAGAGCTTGGTATGGGAAGATAGCAGAGTATTTGCAATTCTGCGGGTATCTTGCATCCAACTCGGATTCTATCTTGTTCGTCAAGAAGAAGGGGGAGCTTCAAGTCTTGTTCCTGCTGTATGTGGATGACATGATCATCACAGGGAATTCAGAGGAGGAAGTAGCAAAGCTCAGGGCTGAGCTTGTTATACGCTTCGAGATGAAAGACTTGGGAGAGCTTGATCACTTTCTCGGTCTTGAGGTGGAGAGGAAGGAGTGCAGGATTCTCATTTGCCAAAATGGGTATGCAGATCGCATTGTGAAGCGGTTCGGCATGGGCGAAGAGAAGAAGGGCTCTACTCCACTGGAACCTGGGCTGAAGTTTCGACGAGATGAGGGAAGAATTCTTCCTGAGCCCTTGGTGTTCAGAGCTCTTGTTGGGAGCTTGATCTACCTGACGATTACAAGGCTAGACATTGCTTACACTGTTGGCCGAGTAAATCGGTTTATGGCGGAACCAAGGAAGTCTCATCTAGTGGCGGCAAAGAACATCTTGAAGTATGTCAAGGCTACTTCTGACTTGGGACTTCTCTATGCAAGGGCCTCGGACTTTGCTTTGCTTGGGTACACGGATGCTGACTATGGCGGTGATTCGGATGATCGAAGGCCGTCTTCAGGTTATGTGTTCACTTGCGGTTCAGCTAGCATCTCGTGGTGTAGCAAGAAGCAGGACTCGGTGTCCGTCTCAACTATGGAGGCAGAGTATAAGGCTTCGGCCTTGGCTGCTCGGGAAGCCATCTGGTTGAGGAGGCTTATAGAGGATGTGCATGAAGTAGTGCAAGGGCCAACTTTACTCCGGGGTGACAATGAGAGTGCTCTCAAGCTGGTTAACAATCCAGTGTGTCACGCTAGGACCAAGCATATAGAGATCGATCATCACTTCATAAGGGAGAAGGTTTTGGAGGGATCTCTGCTGGTCGGGCATATTCGGAGTGAAGATAATCTTGCTGACATCTTCACGAAGCCACTGTCGAAAGGGCCTTTTGAGCGGTTGCGCAGCTTGCTGGGCTTAGTCACCACTTCTCATTTCAAGGGGGAGTGTTGAAATTTGTGAAGTGGAAGTAATTGACGGGACAGTCTGGGCGGCATGATCGGACAGCGTCGGCGGACTGGGCGGACTGGGCGGACTGCTGTTATGCGGCCTGGTGGAAAGTCTAGTGTAAGCTGGCTATTATTCTAAGCGGGTTGTGCAGACTATGTCCGCTGCTTGGGCGGTCTGTTATCTGCGGATAGGGCGTTGACTGGTTTAGCCAAGGAGCGGTCTGAGCGGATACAAGTTCGCGGTCTGGTGTACGTTGCTCAGTGGCCGTGTTGCAAGCTTGTGCTTACCGGTGGATTGGTTGCTATCCGCGGGAGGCTTGCGGACTGGCGTGTTCGCGGTGTTCGTTGTTGCGGACTTGCCTTAGAGTTTGGCTGAGGCCTTGCCGAGCTCTGGTAGTACAGCACTGTTGTTGCTGTGGCGGACTGGTGTGTGGAGTCCGGCAGATGGCCGTTGCATTGGGCAGGCGTGCAAGTAGCTTGCGGACTCTTTGCTTTGGCAGGATTTGGCAGTCTATGTTGCTTGGTTGTTTGGCGGACGGATTTATGTCCGCTGAACTCGCGTTAGGAGTTTTGGTGTTTCTGGACTTGGTCACACTCTGTGACAAGACCAGGATGTCCGCAGTATCCGCGAAGCCCGCTGTTGACCGGGCGGACTGCCTTTGGTCGTGGGCTTATGTTGGATGGAGGCGTTGCTGTGGTGATATGCGGACTGCCTCTTGGTGTGCGTACAGTCACTGAAGGGGGATGCTGTCCTGTGGTGTTTGGAGACTTTGCGGGCTGATGCCTTGTCCGCATAGCCTGGGCGGACTGTTGAGGGTTCGCCCAAAGGTGTCTTGCTCCTGGCGGGTTGATCCTTGGAACCGGCTAAGTTCTTGCAGACTCAGCAGAGGGTGGTTTTGCTAGCGCGCGGGCTAGGGCGGTGTCTCTATCCCTAGGGCGGTGACCACACTCCTCACCTCGCCTATAAATAGGACCCCCCGGCACGTATACAGTAACTGAGCGAACAGTAAGTGGGGCTTGGGCAAATTGCTGCGCTCTGCATTTTTCTGTCCGCGCGGGTTGAGTAGAGCTGACGGTTTGTTGTGTGCAGGTCGCGCGGTTAGCTTCAAGGAGCCAGGAGTTTGGCTTTGACTTCAGTCAGTGCTTGGAAGTGTGCGGTCTCAGCAGGTCGCTCTGCAGCTTATCAGTTCTCTGCTTCAACGTTTGCAAGTTCCAATAACCTGTCCGCCAGGCGTAGGAGGGTAGGCGGTCTGTTCATCAGTTCATCAGCAGTAGGTGAATAACGGTATGTCCGCGCGGCCTTGCGGCTTCGGCGGACTCCGTGTCTATTTGGCGGATTGCAGCTTCAGCTCGGGCGGGTTCGGTGGACTTGGCGACTTCGGCGATCTCGGCGGTCTCCAGTGCTGTCCGCCCGACTTGGTTTTTGTGCTTTCTGTTGTAGCTTGTATACTAGCGAAATCATGTCTTGCTACGTATACCTCGCCTTGTAAAGAAGATTAATGAATATAAGATCCGCTTGTTCTTCCATATGCTTGGTGTGTTGAGCTTGCTCCCTGGGTGTCCGCTAGATCAAAGTGTGAACTGGGTAGTGCCGAAGATATTAATTTGGTTTTGGGCTATCTTGCTGACCACTTTGAGAAAATTTAACAGTTAATTATTTATAATCGCGACTGACCATTAAGTAACAGATAAATCCAGACTACAATATTAGTCGCATTAACCGCTATACGATTATAGCTTCAAAGACTTTACTGAATGAATTTTAGCAAAATTACGAAACCAAATACCATGGTCATCACATATTGGTAACCGCAATTGTCATAATCAATAAACAAATCTAGACCACGATTGTAATTGCAGTAACCGCAACATAATTATCCATGAATGATTTCGAGAATTTGTCATTATATTGAAGAAACCAATATTCCATGATCACCATCATAATTTGGATAATCTAACTATAGGGAAGGTCTACAAACTAGGATAATCAATCAAGTAGGTGCATATATGGCAGCATTGCTTTCCTCAAGATGTCATCAAAGATATAGCCCTTTCCAAAAAGTATTTCGACCATGGCGGTCAAAGAGAGCTTGCCACCTTTAGATGAGACCCACAGTCCAAGATGATTAATCATGAAGGTATCCATAGAGTAGCATTGCTTTCCACTAGAGATCATAGAGGTTGTAATTCCTTTGATAGAGAAGACCTATGTTGTCTCAAGATGCTTACCACGGGTGTTGGGAAACTGTCCATAATATTCTTGAATTGAAAAATTCCTTGCAATATAGATGAACACACAATGCATTTGATGAATGTGTCTTGTTGTGTTGATTTCAGATATTAGATAGTGTTGGGTACATTGGTCAAATGTACCTGATTTGAAGAAGCCTCACCCAACTCAATGATATACATCATAATGTATTTGATGTATGTTGAGTTTACTTGTGCAGGTTAAGTAATCACTGGACTGAAGCAAAAAGTTTCTAAGTCCATGTGTCGACACCCAGAGGGAAAGTGTCGACACTTAAGAAGGCTTGTGTCGACACCCAGACAAGCAGTGTCGACACTTGGAGCTGTGTCGACACTCAGTGAAGAAAAGTGCAGACAGAAAGTGTCGACACAAGGAGCTGTGTCGACACCCAGTGAAGCTGAGTCTACACCAGAAAGTGTCGACACTTGGAGCTGTGTCGACACTCAGCAAAAGTATGCAGAGACTAAGTACAAGTGTCGACACTCAACACAATGTGTCGACACTAAGCAGAAGAGTCAGCATTTGAAGTAAGTGTCGACACTCAACACACTGTGTCGACACTAAGCAGAAGAGTCAGCACTTGAAGTATGTGTCGACACCCAGCACAATGTGTCGACACACAACCAGAAGACTCAACACTTGAAGAAAGTGTCGACACAAGGAGCTGTGTCGACACTTAGCATAGAACAGAATTATCTCCAAAATATTCTAAGTACAAGTGTCGACACTAAAGGAATGTGTCGACACTCAGCTGAAGTCTCAACAAGAAGAAGGTGTGTCGACACAAGGAGCTGTGTCGACACTCAGCAAGAATCAACATAGAAGACTATGTGTCGACACCAAGAAGTAGTGTCGACACTTGACAGATTCAACACAAGAAGTTGTGTCGACACAAAGGAGATGTGACGACATTTTGAAGAATTCAGCAAAAGCTAGAAGAACAAGTACTTGTGTCGACACTCAATTTCAGTGTCGACACATGCAGAAGAAACTGTGTCGAGACATACAAGGAGTTGTGTCGACACCTTGTAGACTTGTGTCGACACTTACACAGCATGTGTCGACACTTAGACTATAAGTGTCGACACTTAAAGACAGAAAGTCTAGACACTTTCAGACAGTTAGAGATTTTCAAGAAATGACTGGATGATTTGACAGCTGCCGTTCCAGCCGGTCTACAGCACCTGTCAGAGATATCAGAAGTTAGTTATGGACCGGATCAGCCGGTTACCATGAAGAAGGCCTATAAATAGGCACCTACAGTTTACAGAAACTGTTGTTGAAAGTTGTGAAGAGTTGTTCAGATTGTTGTTCAAGTGGATCACATTGGTGAAGAACAAGTCATCAGAGTGGTACACAGAGTATCAAATCAAGAAGATCGTGCAGTCCAAGTGCAGATCTAAGAAGTTGGAGAGAGAGGGCTCCATCCAAGAAATCAGCCTCTGGAACTAGGCTTAGAAGAAGGATTCAGATTCATTCTGGATCTTAAGTGGCAGAGGTCAAGGAACTACTGCAGGAGGATTCAGTCTTATTCAGTTCTACTCAAGAAGCTTTGAAGAAAGCTAAGTCAGATTGAATCCAGCTGAGTTCTTCCAAGAACTCATAAAGAAACTCTCAACTCCCCTCTTTTATTTCTGAGTTGTTGAGTCAATATTTGTAATACATTCTTATCTTGTAGGATCCTTTGGATCTGAGTGAATTGTAAGCCTATAATTATAAAGGCTGAGGGTAGGGCTTGAGAGCCTGAGTGTAGGAGATTGAGATCTCTGAGTGTAGGCCTTGGTTCGCTGAGTGTAGGCCTTGGTTGGCTGAGTGTAGGCCTTGATTGGCTGAGTGTAGGCTTTGGGATAAAGCTGAGTTGTAAGGCCTTGGGCCTGAGGTGTAGGAACCAATTTGGGTTCTGAGACAGTGGAGGAGTTTGGCCGAATCTAGTACACTGCTAGATAGGCGAAGGGGGAAAGTGGATGTACCCATATCTTGGGGAACCACTATAAACCACTGTGTATGCTGTGCTGTGCTGTGATTATTGCTGTGTTTGCTGTGATAGAATAAGTTAGAAAGCTGTGTTATAAACTGTTGGCTGCCATTAAAGTTTAAAAAAGGATTAGGTCACCTATTCACCCACCCCCCTCTAGGTGTTTAGGTACCATATCTTTCAAGTGGTATCAGAGCCAGGTTCCTCAAAACAAGGACTAACAGTCTGAGGAGATCCTGTTTGGCAGATTCAGTGTAAGGCAACACAGATTCAAGAAATTCAAGAAAATCAAGAAACATGGGTTCTTCTGAGAATCACAAGGAATTGGGTTCCATGAAATTACCCATATGCAGAAAAGAGATCTTTGGGATCTGGAAGGAAAGGGTAAGGCTATTTATGGAGGCCTCAGACCCTAGAATCTACATCACAGTAAAGGAAGGGTCTTATGTGCACATGAAGATTTCAGTTCTAGATGCAAATCATAGAACTCCAAAGTATTTCTCTGAGATGACTAAGGATGAGATTGTCCTAGCTAACATGGACAAGAGGGCACAAAACATAATAGTGAGTGCCATTGATGAAGCAACTTTTCAGAATCTTATACATTGTAAGACAGCCAAGGAGATGTGGGACACTCTTATAGTGTATATGGAAGGATCTGAAGAAGTCAGACAAGATAGAAAATCCTTGCTAAATCAGGAGTATGAAAGCTTTAGACAAGGTAAAGGTGATACCATAACAGAGTGCTACAAAAAGTTCTACAGAATAGTTAATGAACTCATGTCGTATGGAAGAGAGTTCAGTAACTATGAACTAAATGATAAGTTCTTAAGGTCCCTAACCAAAGATTGGGACACAAAGATCTGTGCCATAAGAGAAATGGCTAAGTTGGGGGAAATTCCTCCTCCTACACTGTTTGGCAAGTTATTGTCATATGAGATGCAGTTGACTGTGAGAAAAGAGGAGGAGAAATCAACAAGGACTGAGCACAAAGAAAGATCAGTTGCTTTCAAGACAGAAGTTCCCAGAAAATGCAGGAATAAGTCATCAACTCCACCTCCAGAAGTAGTTGAATCAGAGTCTGACGAGTCTGTCAGCACAAAGACTGAGAGCAGTGAAAGTGATGAAGACTTTGTTGCCTTCACTAGACACTTTTAGAAATTCTTGAAGAAGAAACAATGGAGGTCAAGACCTTCTTCTTCAAAGGGAAAGGAAGTCTTTCATCAGGAGAAAAAGCCTTCAAAGAAAGACAGGAAGAGAACAAAGTCAAGCAAGGCAACTGGATCTAAGATATTGTGCTATTGCTGCAATAGACAGGGTCATGTTATTGCAGATTGTCCAGAGAAGAGAAAGGAATCTAGTGACAGGAAAAAGACTCACTTCAAAGGCAAGAAGGAAAAGTCCTTTGTAGCCAAGAAAGAGAAGACTCTATCAGGCATTTCTTCTTCAGAATCTGAGTCTGATGCTGAAGCCTACATAGGGCTGTTTTCTGAAGAAGAAGAGGAAGAATTCATGCAGTTAATGGAGTCTATCTATGAACAAGAAGACAGTCAATGCCAAGGGATAATGGCTTTGACAGAGAGTGCCAAAATCCTGGAGCAGCCAGGACCCAGTCAGGTACAAAGTTCAAGTTTAAATTCAGTTTCTTGTTCTAGTTCAGATTCAGATTCTTCTTCATCAAGTGATGAGAATGTATCTGAGTCTGAGGATGATATTCATCAGCTTATAGATGAATATAAGGTGCTGTTGCAGGCTTACAAGAAAAGCAAATCCCTTGCCAAAAGTCAGGCAAAGGAAATTGCTGATCTTAAAGCTGCTGCAACAGATTTTGAGAAGCAATTTGATCAAAAGCTCAATGAGATAGCCAGGCTGAAACACATTACAGTGATTCAAATGGGTACTATATCATTTAAAAATGATCAAATCAAGAGTCTGGAGATCAATCTTCAGAAAGAAAGAGAGCTTGTTGCTAGGTTTTCTAAACCTAAGTCAGTGTTACCTTTAATTGATGAATTTGTTCATCATAAAGGCAAGGCTGGACTGGGCTTTATTAGACCTGCAAGGACTGTGCAGTCCAAGTCTAAGTCCAAGGGCAAAGCCCCAACATTCAACAAGCCTGTTGTAGACAAGACAGCCAAGGCAGTACCTAAGCAAAGGTACAACAAGTTTGAATGTTGGTGTTGTGGCAAGATTGGCCATTTTGCAGTGGACTGCTGGCACAATGTCAGTGCCAAAGTGAGTAGCAAGCTACCTGGTGGAAAGCCAGTAGGTAGTTTTGTCATATTGCAGACTAACATGTACCAAGGACCCAAGACTTCTTTGGGTTCTAAGGTTCATTAATCTGTTTTGCAGGTAAGTCCAAGTGGTCATACCCCAACATGGTACTTGGACAGTGGATGTTCCAGACATATGACTGGAACAAGGGGACTACTAAAGGACTACATACCAATAAAAGATGGTCCTAAGGTTACCTTTGGTGGTTCTGAAAAAGGAATCATCAAAGGGTTTGGTAACATTTCTACAAACTTGGTTACCATTACTCAAGTGGCTTATGTTAAAGGGTTGAAACACAACCTAATAAGTATAAGTCAATTAAGTGATGTAGGGTATGACATCTCATTTGTTAAAAATGGTTGTCATATCAAGAGGTCAAGTGATCAAGAGATCATTTTGACAGGTTATAGGAAAAGGAATGTCTACTGCCTAGACATTATGATTGAGAACAATGGTTCTCCAGTTTGTCTTGTAGCTGATGAGAAAGTCTCTCATTGTGTCAAATGGCACAAGAGGCTTGCCCATCTTAACTACAAGACTATTAGCAAACTCTTTAGCAAAGAGTTAGTGAGGAATGGTCCTCAAGTTAAGTGTGTTAAAGATGGTATTTTCTCAGCTTGTCAAAAGGGCAAGCAGACTAAATCCACCTTTAGAAGCATAGAAAACAAGGATGTTGTGAGATGTTTATATCTCTTGCATTTGGATCTCTTTGGTCCAATGCCAGTTCACAGCTTAGGTAGGAAGGTCTATACCCTTGTAGTTGTAGATGACTACTCAAGGTTTTCTGGGTGTTCTTCTTAAGACGAAATCTGAAACACATAGTGTCTTCTACAGCTTTGTCAAGCAAATTCAGAATGAACTAAATAGTACTGTGGTCAAAATTAGAAGTGACATGGTACTGAGTTTCAGTCTGAAAGCATGACAAAACTATGTGAAGACTTTGGGATATTCAAGAATTCTCTTCACCTAGAAACACCCTCAGCAAAATGGCATTGCTGAGAGGAAGAATAGGACCTTGATAGAGGCTGGTAGAACCCTACTAAGTGATACATCACTGCCTGAGTATTTTTGGGCGGAAGCAGTTAACACTGCATGCCATGTTATAAATAGGGCTACCATCACTAAAGGGCTAACAAGACCCCTATGAAGTTGTGAAAGGCAGGAAACCAAACCTATCCTATTTCAGGATCTTTGGTTGCAAATGCTTCATACTTAACAATGGGAAGTCTTACTTAACTAAGTTTGCTTCCAAGTCCCAAGAGGGAATTTTTGTTGGGTACAACAATAATAGTAAGGCATATAGAGTCTACACTTGTCTACACAAGTTGTAGAAGAATCAGTGCATGTAGTTTTTGATGAGACTAAACTTATTAATAATGAGTTGTTGTTAGCAGTGTATGCAGCCCCACAGGTTTGACAAAGAAAATGGATAAGCTTACTATAGAAGAAGTGCCTGTTGCAAGACAGCAAGGAGAGGAGAGTAGCTGTTGTCTAGGGGGAGAACTACATGTGCCAATTGCTGAAGAAATCCAAGGTATACATCATGATGCAGATGCTGAAGTGGTTCAACCAGAAGTTAGGATGCCTCCAGTTCACAGGCATCTTAGAGATCATCCAGTAGAGCTGATTATTGGAGATCCAAGACAAGGAGTTCAAACCAGGAGTAGAAACATGAATGCAGCAATCTACTCCAGCTTTCTGTCACAAGTTGAACCTAAGAAATTTGAAGAAGCAATACTGTATCCACAATGGACTGAAGCAATGCAAGAAGAGCTTAATCAGTTCAAGAGGTGCAAGGTTTGAAAACTTGTTCCTAAACCTAAAGACCACAATGTAATAGGAGTTAAGTAGATCTACAGGAATAAGATGGATGAACAAGGGATCATCATTAAGAATAAGGCTAGACTGGTTACTAAATGATATAGGCAAGAAGAAGGTATTGATTTTGATCAAACCTTTGCTCTAGTAGCCAGACTGGAAGCCATAAGGATGTTCTTGGCCTATACAACCTATCAAGGATTCAAGGTATACCAAATGGATGTCAAGTCAGCATTCCTGAATGGTAATCTTAAGGAAGAAGTCTATGTGGAGCAGCCTGCAGGTTTTGTTGATCCAACTCTACCTCATTATGTCTATAGACTTAGGAAAGCTTTATATGGGTTAAAGCAAGCCCCTAGGCTTGGTATGAAACCCTATCTTGTTTCCTCATTGAGAACAAGTTCTTAAGGGGGAAAATAGATAAGACTTATTCCTTAGGGAATCTAGAGGCAAAGTCATACTAGTCCAATATATGTAGATGACATTATATTTGGGTCTACTGAAAGCAGCCTTTGCAAAAAGTTTGCAAAACTTATGCAAGGTCAGTTTGAGATGAGTAGTATGGGAGAGCTGAAGTTTTTTTGGGACTCCAAGTTAAACAGACTGAAAGTGGTTTATCCATATATCAGTCCAAGTTCACCTAGAACTCATTAGGAAGTATGGTATGGATTCATCCAGTACCATAAAGACTCCTATGGGGTCAAGTATGTCTCTTAGCAAGGATGATGCAGGGAAACCTGTAGATGAAACCTTGTATAGAGGGATAGTTGGCTCCCTATTATACTTGAATAGTAGACCAGACACTTGTATGCTACATGTGTTTGTGCCAGGTATCAAGACTGCCCTAAGAGTCTCATTTGACTACAGTCAAGAGAATATTGAGATATCTAAAGGGCACTCCCTATCTAGGCCTCTGGTACCCTAGGAATGGGAGACTTTGATCTAACAGGTTATTCAGATGCAGACTTTGCAGGATGCAAAGAGGATAGAAAGAGCACTACTGGAACCTGTCAATTCCTAGGTGGGAGACTAATTTCATGGAGTAAGAAACAAAGCAGTGTGGCTATCTCCACAGCAGAGTCAGAGTATGTGGCTGCAGAAGTTGCTGTGCTCAACTTATATGGATTCAACATCAGCTAGAGGACTATGGATTTCAGGTAAGTAGAACTCCACTTTTCTGTGATTCTACAAGTGCTATTTCAATAGCTAATAACCCTGTATCCATAGTAGGACAAAACATATTGAAATTAAATATCATTTTCTTAGGGAGCATGTAAAAAGAGAAGATATTTTATTAGAATATGTTAAAACAGATGAACAAGTAGCTGATATGTTTACCAAGCCACTAGAAGAAACTAAGTTCAATAGATTCAAAATTGAACTAGGATGATAAACTTAGAGTAAGTTTAGATTTGAAAATGACTATAAGTAAAAAGGTGTCGACACATAGACAAGTCTATGACGACACAGAATAGTGGTGTTGACACTTCAGGAAAAAAGGTGTCGACACATCCAGGATGTTGGTGTCGACACTTCAGAATGTTAGTGTCGACACATGTCAAGTAGGTGTCGACACATCCAACATGGTGTCGACACTTATGTTTTACTCAGTATTTACTAAGTAAAAGTCTCGACAATGTGTCGAGATTGTTTGTGTCGACACATAACCAAGTGTCGACACATAAAATCTGTGACTAAACTTGTGTCGACACATATGTGTCGAGACATTATAAGTCAGTGTCGACACTTATTGTCAGTTGTCGACACATTTTAAGTTTGCTGTCCCGCCTGTTCATCTTCAAATCAGAAAGGTATAAATAGGGTTCTGTCTTTGTTTGTCGACACGCTTTCAAAGTTTCGAGACCAAAACTACTGTGTCGACACCTCTCTTTTCTCAAGACAAATTCTACAAACCCTAATGGCACCATAGCTTGAGGAGAACGTTAACGAAGGCTATGAGCTTGTGCGCGGCGCGTTCGACGATGCAGATGCGGAAATCAAAGCGGTAGTAACCCTAGTCGCCAATTCTGGATTGGAATACTTAGTTTCAGAACAACTAAGATATGGAAGAAGGAAGTGCTTGAATTCCTTAATGGAGCTACAGTAGATGACTCTGGATACAGAATCAAATCTAGAGTTCATGGAACTAGGTCAAGGTTTCACCTAAAAATCTGAGGAAGGTGCTCCAGTTACCAAGAACTCAAGATGAAGAAGAGGTGACTGCTTCAAAGACCAGGGAAGCTCTTACCTGGTGTGGACTTGATCAAAGATGAAGATAGATCTGTTTCAACAGGAAAGGCATGAATAATCAAGACAAGTTCATGTCTGAGATTGTGGAAAAAGTCTTACTCAGCAAGCCTGGAGGGCATGACATAGTATCTGCCTATATGTTTGGCATAATGACAAGGTTATATTCACTCTGACAACAGATTGGTCTATGGTGGTTTATGAGAAGCTTAAGGAGAGCTTGAAGAAGCCCAATCTGGGAGGATCATTAGTCTCTATCTAGCTGGTACCATACCAGAGGTAATGAATACTGCTGCAGGTAGCAAGATAAATCATATGAGGAAGATGGATCTAAGGATCTTTTCTAGATGGGACAGGGTGTTGTCCAAGGAATTGCCAACCCCAGAGAAGACAGAGTTACTGAGAAAGACAGTTCCAAAAAGAAAAGGGAAGAAAGTCTGTGACACAAGAGTCCTCCAGCAGTTCTAGGAGTGAAGAACATGTTGTTTTCACTCCTGATGATCAAGAGGAAGTGCCTGTAGAGAAGTCTCCTGCTCCTCCAGCTGATGCAGAGATCCATGGGGAGCTACCACCAGTTAGCTCATCCCAGGGATCAAAGCCAGGGGGAGCCTCCAGTAGTAGAAGAACCTTTACTCTGGACAGTGAGCAAGCCACCACCATCATACAAGAGGTACTCACTGACCTAAATACTTTAGATATCTTATAGAATATGCTGATTTGTCTGATGTTCCTCAGCAAACTCAGCTGTATATTCAAGAACCAGATGTTGTTAGAGTAGACACATCTGCTGTCCAGGAATGGTAACTGAATCAGTAGTTGAAGAGTAAAGACTGTCTCCAGCTCCATCCCCTCCTGAATATACCATGAAAGATTTATTCTGATCTAGATCAAGAAGATTTTGATATGGACAAGGATGCTGATGCAAGAGATAATGCTGCTGCTGAGGGGGAGAAGGTACAAGAACTGGAAGAGCCTATTAGGAGGACACTGAGAAGGCACCTGATGTGCAAGCTGCAAAGCCTCAAAGCCCTAAGGACAGGGTTGATATTGCCAGCACTTCTGCCTCTGAAGATGAGGAGAGTGCTAGGGCCAAGAAGAAGAAACTCTATGTCTTCAAGAGGAGAAGCCAGAGTTATAAGAAGGCTTTGCAATCCATTGCCCCACAGCCTATAGTTCAACAAGCTCCAACTGTTGATTATAGTGCTTTACTGATTGCACTACAGATTAAAATGGATGAACAAAGAAAATCCATAGAGGCTTATGTTGATGCAGGGCACAGATCATTACAGTTTGATCTTGCCCAAGATATAAAATCTATAAGGTTTGAAATGAACCTTAACAAGAAAGAGATGACAGACTGCTTCCACAAAGGTGGAAATGCAGTGGTGTATTTGGCAACACACCAAGAGAAGATCAAGGCACAGGTAGATGGTATAGTATTGAAACAAGGATATGTTCTTGAGAATCAATTAAGAATGAATGACAATTTGACTGAATCCCACAATGCTATAGTCACTGAATTAAAGAATAAGGCTGCTGAACCTTCTACATCTACTGCTGCTATTAAAGCTGACTTTGATAAAGTATTTCAGGAAGAAATTTCTGCTGTTAAGACTGCTATCCAAGCCTCCCAGAAGGTCATATCTGAACAACTTCAAAATCTAAAACCTTACTTTAAAGAAGGAATCAGATACTTGGATGCTCAAATTAGATTTCAAAAGGATGATGTCAGAGATCACATGGCTAGAGAAGTCATAAAGGGGGAGAGAGTGTTAGTCAAGGCAAGTTCTGAGCATGCAAAATGGATATCAAATTCAATCAGGGCTACACTTGGATACCTCCTCTGTGTGATGACCAAGATGTTGCTGTGAATCAGGCATTAATTAACCTGCTTATTTGGAGGTGAGCAACCAGAAGTAGCTCAGGTCATTTATCCACCTCCAGACTTTGAAATGATTCAAGCAGATGTGAGCACAATGTATAGCCCACTTGAAGGAAAGGACAATGTCCATATTGAAAAGGTGTTCAACCTATATCTGAAGCCATGCAAGAGGCATTACAGAAAGAGAAGAAGAGACAAGGTGTCCAAAAAGAGGTTTAGGGAACAAAGCAGAACAAGGCAGACTTTGAACAGTGGAGCCCTACCTCTAGAAATATCATTTTAACTGCTGGAAAGCTGCCAAGGACAATGCTCATGAAAGGAACAAGTGGTTATCTGAAGATGAATGGAGAAAACATGAAATAAGACAAGAGCGAGGCTTGTTCAATACAGAAGGAGGCAAAGATGGGAAAGCTACTCCTACTGCAGTGGAGCCTAGCAAGTACTCCCCAAGCCATATCACTTTTTGAGAGGCAGAAGAACTCAAAAAGAAAGATCTAAAAGGCAAGAAGCCTGCTGATGCTGAAAACTGTTGAAGCCCCTGTCAAGCTCAAGTTCAAGCTCGCAAGGGGAATAGTATCAAGGAACCTGTTCAGAAATAGATTAAGATTTTACTTGAAGATTATTTTGTAATCTTTTAAATGAGAAGCATTTTTTGTAAACTACTGAAAATGTATAAGAAAAATGTTAGAACAATATATGATCAATATATTTCATGATTGTTCTGTGTGAATGTGGTCTATTTCTTACTTGTTCTGCAATGATGATTGTGTATACATGTGTGATTTAATACATGTTATGTTTACCCTGTTATACATTATCTGCTTTACATCATTCTGTATTTTTTATTATGAATGGTGTATATCATTGACTAAGGGTTATGACTTCTCCAAATAGGGGGAGATTGTTGGGTACATTGGTCAATGTACCCTGATTTGAAGAAGCCTCCCAACTCAAGATATACATCATAATGTATTTGATGTATGTTGAGTTTACTTGTGCAGGTTAAGTAATCACTGGACTGAAGCAAAAAGTTTCTAAGTCCATGTGTCGACACCCAGAGGGAAAGTGTCGACACTTAAGAAGCTTGTGTCGACACCCAGACAAGCAGTGTCGACACTTGGAGCTGTGTCGACACTCAGTGAAGAAAGTGCAGACAGAAAGTGTCGAACAGGAGCTGTGTCGACACCCAGTGAAGCTGAGTCTACACCAGAAAGTGTCGACACTTGGAGCTGTGTCGACACTCAGCAAAAGTGTGCAGAGACTAAGTACAAGTGTCGACACTTAACACAATGTGTCGACACTAAGCAGAAGAGTCGGCATTTGAAGTAAGTGTCGACACTCACAACACATGTGTCGACACTCAAGCAGAAGAGTCAGCACTTGAAGTATGTGTCGACACCAGCACAATGTGTCGACACACAAAGAAGACTCAACACTTGAAGAAAGTGTCGACACAAGGAGCTGTGTCGACCTTAGCATAGAACAGAATTATCTCAAAATATTCTAAGTACAAGTGTCGACACTAAAGGAATGTGTCGACACTCAGCTGAAGTCCAACAAAGAAGAAGGTGTGGCGAAACAAGGAGCTGTGTCCAACACTCAGCAAGAATCAACATAGAAGACTATGTGTCGACACAAGAAGTTGTGTCGACACTTGACAGATTCAACACAAGAAGTTGTGTCGACACAAAGGAGATGTGACGACATTTTGAAGAATTCAGCAAAAGCTAGAAGAACAAGTACTTGTGTCGACACTCAATTTCAGTGTCGACACATGCAGAAGAAACTGTGTCGAGACATACAAGGAGTTGTGTCGACACCTTGTAGACTTGTGTCAACACTTACACAGCACATGTGTCGACACTTGGACTATAAGTGTCGACACTTAAAGACAGAAAGTCTCGACACTTTCAGACAGTTAGAGATTTTCAAGAAATGGACTGGATGATTTGATAGCTGCCGTTCCAGCCGGTCTACAGCACCTGTCAGAGATATAGAGAAGTCAGTTATGGACCGGATCAGCCGGTTACCATGAAGAAGGCCTATAAATAGGCACCTACAGTTTACAGAAACTGTTGTTGAAAGTTGTGAAGAGTTGTTCAGATTGTTGTTCAAGTGGATCACATTGGTGAAGAACAAGTCATCAGAGTGGTACACAGAGTATCAAATCAAGAAGATCGTGCAGTCCAAGTGCAGATCTAAGAAGTTGGAGAGAGAGGGCTCCATCCAAGAAATCAGCCTCTGGAACTAGGCTGAGAAGAAGGATTCAGATTCATTCTGGATCTTAAGTGGCAGAGGTCAAGGAACTACTGCAGGAGGATTCAGTCTTATTCAGTTCTACTCAAGAAGCTTTGAAGAAAGCTAAGTCAGATTGAATCCAGCTGAGTTCTTCCAAGAACTCATAAAGAAACTCTCAACTCCCCTCTTTTATTTCTGAGTTGTTGAGTCAATATTTGTAATACATTCTTATCTTGTAGGATCCTTTGGATCTGAGTGAATTGTAAGCCTATAATTATAAAGGCTGAGGGTAGGGCTTGAGAGCCTGAGTGTAGGAGATTGAGATCTCTGAGTGTAGGCCTTGGTTGGCTGAGTGTAGGCCTTGGTTGGCTGAGTGTAGGCCTTGATTGGCTGAGTGTAGGCTTTGGGATAAAGCTGAGTTGTAAGGCCTTGGGCCTGAGGTGTAGGAACCAATTTGGGTTCTGAGACAGTGGAGGAGTTTGGCCGAATCTAGTACACTGCTAGATAGGCGAAGGGGGAAAGTGGATGTACCCATATCTTGGGGAACCACTATAAACCACTGTGTATGCTGTGCTGTGCTGTGCTGTGATTATTGCTGTGTTTGCTGTGATAGAATAAGTTAGAAAGCTGTGTTATAAACTGTTGGCTGCCATTAAAGTTTAAAAAAGGATTAGGTCACCTATTCACCCCCCCCCCCCCTCTAGGTGTTTAGGTATCATATCTTTCAGATAGTGCAAGCCCAAGATTGTGAATTGAAACACAAGAGAGCGAAAAATAGAATATGAGGATAACGATTATTTTTTTCTTATTATACTTGTTCTGCCTCTTACACATATATATAGAAATAGATGGATATGTATAACAGCGGAGGCGGTGAGCTGACTATCACATATGGGTGATATATCGGGTACAGGTAGAGGTTACCTATTACATGAGTACCCTATTACATGAGTACATATAAACCAGAGGCACGGTTTACTTCTCACATTTCCCCTCATTAAACCGAGTCGGGTAGAATCCCTAACCCTAGCTGCGAGCGCAGATCGATGAAGCGAGTTCTTGGGAGCGGCTTCGTCAAAGCGTCGACGATCTGCTTGTCTGAGGAACAATATTTCACTGCAATGTTGTTCTTCTCCACCTGATCACTGATGAAATGGAAATTCATTTCAATATGTTTACTTTTGCGTTGAGTAACTGGATTTGTAGCTAGATGTATTGTTGAAGTGTTATCGCAGAAGATGGTGATGGTTTTTTTTCATTCTTTTCCTTTCATTTCTGCGAGAAGTTGTTTTAACCATAAGGCTTCACAAGAGGCGTTGGTTAAGGCCATGTATTCCACCTCTGTGGTTGATAATGCCACAGTTGGTTTTTTGTGTGATGCCATTATTATGGCCATGGAGCCAAAATAGAATATGTGCCCACTAGTGCTTCGTCGATCATCCAAGCTAGAATCCCAATCAGAATCAGAATATATTGTTGGTTCCAGATCTTTGGCATAAACAAGTACCAGATAAGTACTACCTTTGAGATAGCGTAAAATGCGTTTTACTGCAAGCATATGAGACATGAGAAGCTTTGAGGCAAAACGAGAGACTATGTTTACTGCATTTTCAATATCTGGTCGAGTATGGGTAATATAGCTTAATGACCCAATTAGAGAGCGATATTCTGTTTCATCAACCTTCCCCTCTTCTGCATATTTTGTTAATTTTTCTCTTGTATCCATAGGAGTTATTGCTGGGTTGCATTCATCCATCTGAAATTTACATAAGAGGTCATTTATATATTTCTTTTGTGAGATAGCAAGGCCAGAAGGTGTTTGATGAATTTCCAGACCAAGGAAATATTTGACTGGTCCCAAATCAGTCATTTCATACTTCTTTAGCATAGTATTCTTGAACTCTTGTATCATTTGAAGATTGCTGCCTATGATTAGAAGATCATCTACATATAGACCGATAAAAAGTGATTGATCCTTTTCATGTTTTACATATAATGAGGGATCAGAGAGGCATCTATAAAAGTGATGATTTATCATATAATCATCAATATTATGGTTCCAGGCACAGGGGGCTTGCTTAAGTCCATAAAGTGCCTTTTTGAGTTTATATACCTTCTCTGCATCTTTGCCAGTCTTTTGATACCCTTGTGGTTGCATAACATAGATATCTTATTTAATATCTCCATTTAGAAATGCAGCTTTTACATCTAAATTGATGATGGGGTAATTATTTTGAGCAGCTTTAGCTAGGAGTAGTCGGATTGTATCCATTCTGACTACCGGGGCATATGTTTCCCGATAGTCTCTGCCAGGTTTCTGAGAATATCCTTTTGCTACTAAACGAGCTTTGTGTTTAGCAAGTGTTCCATCAGCATGTAATTTTGACTTATAGATCCATTTTAATCCAATTGGTTTTAGATTGGGAGGAGGTAATACTAGCTGCCAAGTTTGATTTCTTTCAATTGTTTCAATTTCTTCATCCATAGCAAGTTTCCAAATCTCTTTTCTTTCAGCTTCTTCAAAGGTGTTAGGAGTAGTAGTGATGAATGTAACTTCAGTTGATGCATATATTTCGTGTAGTCTGCGCATCTTTTGTGGTGATGATGATTCATGTTCCGATTCTTGATCTGATAGAGCTCCTTCAGGAGCTTTTGTGGGTTGAATATTTGGGAAAGAATCATCAAAATCCCAGTCTGTAAGTTGGATAGGGCTTAAGTTTGGCTCAACCATTACAGGCTTGGTACTTTCTGACTGCCACTTCCATAGACCTTCTTCATGAAATTGTACATTTCGACTAATGATGAGTTTTTGAGTGCATGGATGAAATAATTTATATGCTTTTGATAGATCACTGTATCCTACAAACAAGTAGCATTCACCTTTCTTGTCTAACTTGTCTCTTTGTATGGACGGAATTAGTGCATAGGCAGGACACCCAAATGTCCTAAAATGAGCAATTGACGGTTTCCTTTTATATAATTGCTCATAAGGTGTGCTGTTTTTTACTATCTTTGTAGGTGATCTATTTAGTATGTAAATAGATGTATTGCAAGCTTCAGCCCAAAGAAAGTTTGGCAACTCTTTATTTAATAGAAGTGATCTGGCCATTTCAGCTATTGTTCGATTTCTTCTTTCAACCACCCCATTCTGTTGGGGGGATCTGGGGGCTGTCAATTGTCGTTTAATTCCCTGTGTTTGACAAAACATGTCAAACTGATGTGAGGTGAACTCCCCTCCTCTGTCAGTTCTCAAACATTTGATATGTAAATTATGTTCCTTTTCTACTACAACTTTAAACTTCTTAAAGATTTCAAATGTTTCGTATTTGTTCTTCAAGAAATAAATCCACATGTAGCATGTATAATCATCAACAAGAAGCAGAAAATAGAATTTACCTCCAACAGAAGGTGTTGAGGTGGGTCCCCATAAATCCCCATGAAGTAGCTCCAAAGGCTATTTTGATTGTATATTTGATATCCTTTGATGAGGTAAAGTATGTATTTTAGCTTGAGCACATACTTTATAGAAGACCTTGTTTGAAGATATTTTAGGAAAATCTTTTACAAGCTCATTTTGAGACATAGCTTGCATGACATTCCAATGTAAATGGCCTAGCCTTGCATGCCATAAGTTTGAGTTAACTATTTCTTATTTGTCTGTCTGACTGGCTAAAGCTTGCAGTGTTTGCTGCGACATATCCAAGGTAAATACCTTATTTGCTGTCATCTTTGTTGATGCAATAAGCTTTCCACTTTGGCTTTCTTTTATCTGGCATATGTCGGACCGGAAGAGTAATTCATATCCTTTATTTAGCAGTTGCCCTACACTTAAAAGATTCTGAGCTAGTGTTGGGACAAAGTGAACATCAGGAATCAGTCTTGTTTTTCCTTCAGAGGAGAGGGAAACAGTACCCTTACATTCAATGGGAATTATGTTTCCATCTCATAGATGTACAATTGACTTAAACTTCTCATCTATTGTTAAGAAGTTTGCTTTGTCCTTTGACATATGGCTTGAACAGCTGTTGTCAATATACCAAATAGAAGGTTCAGTTGTTGATCCGTGCATACATGAATAAAACATCTCTTCCTTTTCTTCATTTATTGTTTTTCCTTTTCTGTGTACTGTGCTTGTTCAGATGTATTGTGCCAGTAGTCTATTGCTGCATGATTTGGTACTCTACACCTTTTACACCGAGTGTAATAGTCCTTGGAGTCATGCGTTTGTTTATCACAGATAATACAGTATTTTTGATGAGGAAACTGTGTTTGTTTTGGGGCAAACTTCTTCTTTTTTTGCCTTTCACCCCACCTTCTTTAGGTCGTGGGTTCCTTTCTATTTGTTGTCCAACCTTCTTTGGTTTTTTGAAAGGTTCTTGCTTCATCGTTTCTTGCATCTTGAGAGCTTGTTTCAGATGAGTAGAGTTTTTGTTAAGTCTCTCTTCATGTGATTTCAGTGACCCAGTCAGCTATGTTAAGGTTAAGGTCTTGAGATTTTTCGATTCCTCAATGGCCATAACAGCTGGATTAAAAGGAGGTTTTAATCCCCTTAAAATCTTGGGTACTATTTTACTATCCTCAATAGTATCACCAAAGCTACGAATTTGATTAACTAGTTGTACAAGTCTGGAGATAAAGCTATCAATTGTGACCTCTGACTGCATCCTAAGTAATTCAAAGTCAGTCCATAATCTTTGCAATTTCATTTCAATTACCTTTGCACTGCCTTTATATTCCTCTTTAAGTGTGTCCCAGGCCTGTTTGGCAGTTTCAGCACCCATGATTCGTGGGAATACTGCTTTAGAGACACCTTGGTGAATAATCGAAACAGCTCTAGCATCTTTTAATTTGATTTCCTCTAATAGTTTCTATAACACTGCTTCTGACGGTTTGCTTAACTCAATATATGCAGGTAATTGAGGTCCATGAATAACCAGCTCCCATAATCGTTAAGAAAGGAAGATAAACTTCATTTGTAAACTCCATTGATCATATTTGTCACCATTGAAAATAGGTATTGCTGAATGTGAGTATGAAAATGCAGTGGGAGTAAGAGATGAAGCATTATCCAATGATGATTCTCAAGAACAAGAGCGTGAGAGCTTTGATGCCAATTATGAATTGAAACACAAGAGAGTGAAAAATAGAATCTGGGGATAACGATTATTTTTTTCTTATTATACTTGTTCTGCCTCTTACACATATATATAGAAATAGATGGATATGTATAACAGCGGAGGCGGTGAGCTGACTATCACATATGGGTGATATATCGGGTACAGGTACAGGTTACCTATTACATGAGTACCCTATTACATGAGTACATATAAACCAGAGGCACGATTTACTTCTCACAAGGATTGGGGCAGACTAAGTGTCACTAGACAAAATTTGCCAATGTAATCCTTCATTGTGAAAAACATCATGTCGATCTTAGATCTAGACTATGTTAGACATGACACTCACTCATTAGCATCAATAAATGATGTATTGAAAGTTGGCTAAGTAAAAGAATGAAACACAGAAATATCAAGATATCTGTAAATAAAATGTCAGTAAGAAATTTAGTCGATCGGCTAGTAATCAAGCCATTCGTGTAGAAGAATCAAGACAATTCAGCTAAATGCCTTCAGAAAGTGAAAATTTGTTTATGTAGAGAATCGCCCAGATAGCTAGGTGATCGTGTGGAGGTATCAAGACGATTAGACTTGATATCTTCTGGATATCAACTCTAAGTGAATAATCTCCTAAACATCTGGCCAACCGTGGAGAAGTCACCCAGATATTCCTTGAAGTATCAGTTACTAGAAGCTACATCAAAAGAGATAAGTTTATCTATGTTATGAAGGATTCAGAACATCTCGTTGATCGGCTAGACCAAGTCTACTATAAGAGTTACTGAAGGAGAACAAAGTTAATAATTAGATGGATGAGAATAAACAAGTATTTTATCATGTAGAAAGTCTTAAGAAAGGCTGATTCATGCAGATATCAACTATATCGTGCAGACATCAGCAGTATCATACAGAAAAGCTTATGAAAGATTAAATCATAAATAAACCAAATATATTAGGTAGTCGAAAGCTATATTGCGCAGACAATAATCATATCCTGCAAATAATAGATGAATCACACAGAAAAGGTTGAATCATACAGCCATAGTAGTTTCATGCAGACAAAAGTAAAATGGCACGGAGATGAGCTATATTATGCAGATAACTTCTATATCATTTAGATAAACTCCATATCGCCCAGATATACAATTTTAAATTTGAATTACTTGTTTGACGGAATCATTATCATACCTTGTACTAAGATCGATTGTTGTATTTAACAAATGTCTGACTCTAAAAAATCCAGTTATGACGTTGAAAAGATTTGCTCATTAAAAAAGGAATCCAAGATGATAGAAAACTCTAATCGATCAAAGTAAGAAAATATTTTGTTGTCTCATAGTTGTTGTGTTGTTCCGACAGAAAGCAAAAGAGAAGATCGTTTTCTGAATAACACCTTTTCAAATCTTTCAAGCTAGATTGTTTCAGGGTAGCTGACATTTTCCAAGAGGTTAATCTACAATAGCAAGCATGTTTGTCTTCTAAAGATTAGAGAAGTGATTTCACTGAAATTAATATCCAAGATCTCTATCAGAAGACAAAGTAGAAGCGGATTCTTACCAGACTTCAAGAAGAGTCAAGACTTATTAAGATCTATCTTTCTAAGTCAAAGAGCTCTCTCCATCATGGATACCATGTTCGCATAGGTAGGTTAAATGTACATGAAGGAGGTGTCCTCAAAACCTTCCTTCAAGCTTCAAAGCTCCTTGAAGCTGTCAAGGGTATCCTTAATGTTGGAAGCATTTAACAGCGTTCACAAACACAAGTAATGTGTTGGACTTTGGCATGTTGACCGGACCCACAAGGTTTGGGGAGTTGCATTTTTTATTATTTTTATGTTTTAAATGCATGGGATAGTGAAGTCATTTAAGAGGGTAGTTGAGAGGCTGGTGAGATTTATTATGTTAGACACTTGTCATGTTTTCCTTTGTTTTGTTTGCCTATAAATAGGCTTGTAAGTATTCTGTTGAAGTTTTGGATACAAATAGAGAGATAAGCTCCCAAATTCCTATTCCTTTTTTAGAGAGAGAAAGAGAGCGTCGTAGCGCTAAGGGTGATTTGTTGTTCCCTTTGCCGAGCAGGTAGAAGGGGAGCTGAGGCATCAGGAGTTCTGCCGAGTAAGGAGTTGATCCTGCTGCCAAGTAGGGAGTTAATCCCGCTGTCGAGTAAGGAGTTGATCACGCTGCAAGAAGGGAGCTCGCCGCCCTGTGTGTACTCGCTGGGAGGAGGATCTCGTCGGGTTCATCGTCGCGTGGGTAGGCGTACTTGCTGGTGTCAGTCTCGCCAGCAGAAGGGGTAGTACTCGCGGGCTGAAAGGAGGAGATCGTGGGTAGTTCTCGGCAGCAGCACAGTAGTGTGTGGATTTGGAAGTGTTAATTGTGTAGTGTTGAGAGCGCAGGTGCCCATACGCATTTTCTAACAAGTGGTATCAGATCCAGGTTGCAACCCCTGGAAGTTGTGTGTAAATCGCTCGGAAGGTTCAGTGACTAGTGGAGATGGAGATGGGAGGTGCCATGCCGGGTCAAGTCCCCAAATTGACAAAAACCAACTATGGGAACTGGAGTATTCAGATGTGAGTTCTATCACCTCAAAGGAGTTGTGGGAGGTAGTAGAGAACGGCGTTGAGGAGCTTACTACAGAAGCAGACGCGTCATTGACTAACGCTCAGAGGACGGCATTGAGGGAGTCTAAGAAGAGGGATAAGAAGGCTCTCTTCTTACTATACCAAGGCGTGGTTGAGGTGACTTTTGAAGAGATCTCAGATGCGGAGACATCAAAGGAGGCATGGGAGATTTTGCAATGCTCCATGCAGGGAGTGGATAAGGCTAAGAAGGTGAAGTCGCAATCCCTTCGGGCCCAATATGAAGGGATGAAGATGCAGAGTGCAGAGAAGTTTGGTGACTATGTGACCCATCTGCGGATGCTCACAAACGAGATGAAGAGGAACGGAGAGGTGATATATGACGTAAGTTTCATGGAGAATCTCTTGTGATCTATGTCTAAGAAGTTCAGGCATGTGGTGGTGGCAATTGAGGAGTCAAAAGATCTCACCCTGATGACAGTGGATGAACTTGTTGGCTCACTGCAAGCTCACAAGTACCGCATGTTGCAGGACGATGAGGAGTCGAGTGGCTTGGGTAAAGCACTCCAGACTCAGCTAAATTTTGGAGAGAGCTCAGGAAGAGGAGGAGGCCACCGTAGCCGAGGAAACCAAGGAAGAGGTAGAGGAAGAAGAGGAGGAAGAGATCAGGGAAGGAACCAGTAAAGCCAGAGGGAGGCGGAACAACCTCAAGGTTGCAGGCAAGATGCAGGAGGAAGAGGAAGAGGCCAAGGTAGAGGCCAAGGTAGAGGTCAAGGAAGAGGTCAAGGAAGAGGCAGAGGAGATATGTTCCAAATACAATGTTACAACAATAACAAGTTTGGGCATATGAGTTATGATTGTTGGGCTCTAAGGAAGGGAGGAGATGTCAACCATTATGCTGAAGCAAGCAACATGGGTGGTGACCCGATGATGTTCCTAACCTACAGGGGTGCTGAAGGTGGGAGGAACGAAGTGTGGTACCTGGATACAGGAGCTAGTAACCACATGTGTGGAGAGAAGGAACTGTTCACCAGCTTAGAGCCAAATGGTGGTGAGGTCAGTTTTGGAGACGCCTCGAAGATATCAGCATAAGGAAGAGGAGTCATTGCGGTCACCTTGAATGGGAAGGAGGTGCACCAAAATGACATGTTCTATGTGCCGGGCTTGAAAAGTAACATCTTGAGCCTTGGGTAGTTGGTCGAGAACAGTTACTACGTTCAGCTGAGGGATGGCACGTTGGCCATGAAGGACCATGAAGGAAGGGATGTAGTGAGGGTGAAGATGACAACGAATCGTCTCTTCATGCTGAGCATGGATGCCAAGGAGATAGCTTATCTCGCAACGACGGAGGAAGAAGAGGAAGCATGGTTGTGGCACCACCGGATGGGCCATCTGGGGTTTACAGGCCTGAAACTACTATCTCATTCCAAGATGGTAGAAGGACTGCCCATGATCTCACCTCCACAGGAGGTCTGTGAGGCATGCACGAATGGGAAGCAGAAGGGGTTAACGTTTGAAGGAGGCAAGTCCAGAAGGGCGAGAAGACAGCTTGAACTAGTTCACTCGGACATAGCTTATCCGTTTGAGACTATCTCAGTAGGTGGGAGCAAGTACTACATTACCTTCACCGATGACTTCAGTCGGAAGTGTTGGGTGTATTTCCTGAAAGAGAAGGCTGAGGCTCTTGACAAGTTCAAGGAGTTCATGGCAATGGCAGAAAAGGAGATTGGTCAACCTCTGAAGGTGCTGAGGACAGATAGGGGTGGGGAGTACACCTCTAGGTTGTTTGATGATTTTTGTAGAGAGTGTGGGATCTCGCACCAGCTGATGGCGGCGTACTCACCTCAGCAGAACGGAGTTGCGGAAAGAAAGAACTTGACCATCATGGACATGGCAAGGAGCATGGTGAAGGCCAAGGGGTTGCCGAAAAAGTTTTGGGCGAAGGCAGTACAGGTGGTTGTGTACTTACTGAACTGATGCCCAACAATGAATGTAAAGTTTATGACTCTGTTTGAAGCCTGGAGTGGGTGGAAGCCAAGTGTGAAGCACCTAAGGGTCTTTGGATGTGTAGCCTATGCTCATGTCCCGGACCAGAGAAGAAAGAAGTTGGATGACAGAAGTGAGAAGTGCATCTTTGTGGGCTACGATAAGCAAAGCTTACAAGCTGTACAACCCGGTGATCGAGAGAGCTATCATCTCAAGGGACGTGGTGTTTGAGGAAGATAGTAGCTGGAGCTGGGATGAAGCGGTGAGGAACATCAAGGGGATGTTTTTTGATGATGATGAAGAGGAGGGTCGTCAGGAAGCCGAAGCTGAGATGGGTGGAGCTGAGCCACCATTACCACCTAGTGGAGAGTAAGGGGGAGCTCTCACCCCCTACTCAAGTGGATCAAGTACTAGTGGAGGAAGATCTGGTGGAGCTAGTACCAGTGAGAGCAGAGATGGTCGTCCTCAACCTAGGACAAGGAGGTTGGAGGAGATCTACAAGGAGACGACACCAACTGTTAACAATTTTTCTTTATATTGTCTCTTAGTAGATGTAGAGCCGTACTCGTACAAGGAAGCTGCCAAAGAAAAGATTTGGAGGAATGCTATGGATGTGGAGATAGCATCCAAAAGGAAGAATGAAACCTGGAAGTTGGTGTATCCACCTGCTGGCCACAAACCCCTCGGGGTGAAGTGGGTCTATAAGGAGAAGAAGTATGTGGAGGAGATCCTGAAGAAGTTCAGGATGGAGAAAAGCAAGCCTATCTCTACTCCTGCCGACCCAGGCCTGAAGCTGAGCAAGGAGTCGAAGGGAGGTGTGGTAGACTCCACTTTATTAAAAAGCTTGGTGGGGAGTCTATGCTACCTGACCTTCACCCGACCTGACATCATGTATGCAGTCGGGGTGATAAGCAGGAACATGGAGGAACCAAAGGAGGATCACTTCACTGCAACAAAGAGGATCCTGAGATACATAAACGGGACAAGAGGCCACGGACTGATGTACTCTACAGGCGAGGAGCTAAGGCTGGTGGGGTACTCAAATAGTGATTATGGTGGAGATGTGAATGACCGGAAGAGCACTTCCGTGTATGCTTTCAATATGAGAACAGGGGTGTTCTCATGGAGTTTGAAGAAGCAGGCAACGATTACCTTATCATCTTGTGAAGCAGAGTACATTGCGGCGGCGGCTTGTACCTGCCAGTCTATTTGGCTAAGGAACCTCCTACAGGAGTTATATCATGAAGTGGATGGGCCTATGACCATGTTTGTGGACAACATGTCGGCCATCCAGCTCGTAAAGAATCCAGTGTTATACGGACGTAACAAGCATATCGAGACGAGGTACCATTTCCTCCATGAGCAAGTGGAGCTGAAGACGGTTGAAGTGATGTATTACCCTACTAGAGAGCAGGTCGCTGATATTTTCACTAAGGCGTTGAAGGTGGAGACGTTCCTTAAGCTCAAATGCAAACTCGTCATGTGCTGCCAAGTTTGAGGGGGGGTTTTGTTGGACTTTGGCATGTTGACCAGACCCACAAGGTTTGGGGAGTTGCATTTTTTATTATTTTTTATGTTTTAAATGCATGGGATAGTGAAGGCATTTAAGAGGGTAGTTGAGAGGCTGGTGACATTTATTATGTTAGACACTTGTCATGTTTTCCTTTGTTTTGTTTGCCTATAAATAGGCTTGTAAGTATTCTGTTGAAGTTTTGCATGCAAATAGAGAGATAAGCTCCCAAATTCATGTTCCTGTTTTAGAGAGAGAAAGAGAGCATCGTAGCGCTAAGGGTGATTTGTTGTTCCCTTTGCCGAGCAGGTAGAAGGGGAGCTGAGGCATCAGGAGTTCTACCGAGTAAGGAGTTGATCTCACTGCCGAGTAGGGAGTTGATCCTGCTGCCGAGTAAAGAGTTGATCCCGCTGTGAGAAGGGAGCTTGCCGCCCTGTGTGTACTCGTTGGGAGGAGGATATCGCCGGGTTTGTCGTTGCACAGGTAGGCGGACTCGCTGGTGTCAGTCTCGCCGGCAGAAGGGGTAGTGCTCGCGAGCTGACAGGAGGAGCTCACGGGTAGTTCTCGGCAGCAGCACAGTAGTGTGTGGATTTGGAAGTGTTAATTGTGTAGTGTATATGTAACAGCCCAAAGTTCTGAAACAGGCAAATTTGGGTGACACGGCCTGGGACACGGGCGTGTTCCGGGGCGTGTCAGGTGACATGGCCTGCGACACGGGCGTGTCGCAGGGCGTGTCAAAGTTGTGTCGACGATTGGGCTTTGTCTCGACGATTTTTGTTCTCGACGATTCGTCGAGAGGAGGCACACGGCCCAGGACACGGGCGTGTCCAAGGCCGTGTGGCATGCTCGACGATTTTGTCTCGACGATCGTCGAGTGTCGAGACCTGAGTGTCGAGTGTCGAGAGTTTGAACACGGCCTGTGACACGGGCGTGTCACAGGGCGTGTCAAATCAGGCGACGAGCTCAGCCCGCCGAAAGATTTTCGACAGGGCGTGTCGTTGTGTCGTGTCTGGGCACACGGCCTGGGACACGGGCGTGTCACAGGCCGTGTGAAGTCTCGGGATGATTTGGGATTTTTTTCACCCAGGTACACGGCCACAGACACGGGCATGTCTGAAGGCGTGTTGGTGACACGGCCCATGACACGGGCGTGTCCCGTGGGCATGTCACTGGTCTGGATAAGTCGGTTGACCACCGCTTGAGGCACACGGCCAGGCACACGGCCGTGTTCGAGGCCGTGTCTGGTCAAAATTGGTGTTTTTGGCAGAATCGTGGCCGTCCATTCCTTCAGTCTGGATCCAAGGGCTGAAAGCTCTTCTTCTTTTTCCTTAAGGGCCGAAGTCAGAGATTGATTTCTCATTTACTTTGGCCTTAACCTTTCTTCAAGAGAGAGAAAGAGAGAAAGAAAGGAGGAGGAAGAAGGGAAGGGGGCTGCTGTTGGTGGTGCTGCGGTTTACCGGCGAGAGATCCGAAGCCAGCGTTGCGGAGGAAACGATCTTGCGCGTCTTGCAAGCTATCTTGGAATCCATGGCACCGAAGCGATCGTCAAGGGTAACGACCTTTCTTCCTAAGCCATGTGAAGGCTTCCTTTTAGCATATCTTTGTGAGTTCCCCCACCAAGAGGTGGCTGGTTTTGGGACTCTTTGGGTGGATGTGTGAAATCCCCCTTGTTAGCATATAGATCCGGAACTGGAGTACGGAATAGGCATGCTGTGTGAAGCCCATCTGGATAGGTTGGTCTAGATTGGTGATGTTGCATACGAACCGGAGAAAACTCCGTGAAAAACGTGTAGTGTACGGAGTCTACGGGTTAGGCCTGCGAAAAGGAGTAGCAGGAAGTACTGGGGTGGTAGCCCAGGAAAATAGCCTTGTGATGGTTTTGGGTCCAACCTGTGAATGATGCACAGGTAGTCCTGGTGGGACCAGGAAAGACCCCTGACATTTGTGCTTATGCGGTGTCCACCTGTGGAGAGAGAGTCACAGGAAGTACTGGTGTGCCCAGGAAAGACCCGCTGTTATTGTGAGAATTGGGTATCGAGAAGTACCCAGGCTTGAATGCCAGGAACAGGATTGGTGAGACCGACCCGTGCCTTTGATATAGCCATGAGTACGCTGCACGCGGAAAGGGCAAGGCGATTTGAGCAACGGGGGGGGGTGGAGGATCCGACCTGCGCTATGTCCGTCTGACGTGAGACCAAAAGTGCGGTCTGTTGGAGCGCATAGCAAGAGTCTTCGGCCTGCGCGCCATGACACAAAGGGGGGCTACGGGCCATCCCGGTGTCCGAGGACTAACTCTGGCTGCACGCCATGGAGTAAATGCTCAAGAGTGTTACCGTTGGGTGTTAACCCTGATACGGTGGTGGGCAAGAGGTTGCCAGAACACCAAGAATGTGCCCTGAGTGCACGGACCGTTGGGCCGGGCGGCGAACGGTTGTGATGGCTTGTGTGCGTGAAAGCACCTTTGATGATTGCCATACTTGTGATATGATATGCCTGCAGGGAAAATACCGCTGCCCCGAGAGGAGGGGTAGGGTCGTTATAATTTGGTCAGCTGAACGCTGACCGTTGCTTTTGTTTGCCACCGTTGGGTGGATTGTCCTTCAACAGGTGCTGGAGAGCCGAGCGGATCGCATAGAGGTTGATGCTCCTGCTGGTGCTGCTGCTGCTGCTAGCCCTCGAAGGCTAATGTTCTTTTGAGTGTTTTCTTTTTGTGGCCGGCCTGCGCGCCAATTTGTTTAGGCCACTATATGAAAGCCCTGTAAGGCCATAAGGCCAATACCTTTGTTGTTGTAAGACATTCCTATATGTATATAAAATATGGAGTTTTATATTTGGACATTCATGAGGAGTTCAAGTAGTTTAGGCTTCCGCTAGAATGCTTGTGATAGGTGCGTTGCGCTACTCTGGTATCATCCTGTACCTTCACCGACTGTTTTGTGGTATATCCTGTGGGGCCCCGGCCGGACCTTCTAGAATATATCATATGAACGGATGGGGTTGTTACATTTTTGGTATCGGTTGTCTTGGTCTTTCCCTCTCGAAGTCGTGGCCGCCTTCTTTTGTGGGGTGGCGAGCACGTGTTTGTGCAAACCAAAGTCTACGATTGAACTCCTGAATGTCCATGATAGGAATGCAGTTTGTATGTTTGAGGAACCTGCGTGTTCTTATTTTGTGTTTAGGTGACACGAAGTGGAGCTGGGCCGTCTGCGTCCCAGCATTCTGATGAGAGTAGGGCACCAGCTGAGGTGCCTACACCTCCACCGTCTGCAGAGCATGTACGGTTAGTTGCGGAGGCATTAGTTACCATGATCCAAGGCCAGCCACTTATGCAGGAACAAGTGGATGTTATGCCAGAACAGGTGGAGGCAAGGCCGGAACCTGTAGTGGATGTGGCTCCTCGAACAGCTGAGAAGCAACTAACACGGTTCATGAGTTTCCATCCGCCTACATTTTCGGGAGCGGGTACTCCGACGCAGGCAGAGGATTGGTTATCGCGCGTCAAGAGAGTTATGACGGCGATTGGCACGGCGGAAAGTCAGAAGGTTACCTTAGCTACATTCTTGCTTGAAGGAGAAGCTCGATTGTGGTGGGATGAGATAGAGTTACATCATTTGGCGGGTCGTCCGTTAGCTCAAGTTTCCATGAATGAATTCTCTCGACTGTTCCTAGCGAAGCACCTTCCTACGGCGCAACGGATAGCCATGGAAAACGAATTCCAAAGGTTAACTCAAGGTGATGGCAGTGTTGACGCGTACCTGCATGAGTTTACTCGCTTAGGGCGGTATGCGGGTTCGATATTTGCTGATGAGCAAAGGAAGACCAATAGGTTCTATGAAGGCCTGAGGGACGAGTTGAGGTTCCTTGTGTCAAGTTCTGTGAACCAAGGTTTCCAAGCTTTGGTAGACACTGCAAGTGCGCTGGAGAAGGATATGAAGAGGGTGCAAGGGAAGAGAGCGTTGGCTGTGACGCAACCAGAGTGGAAGGCACCCCGATCGGGAAAATCGTTTTATAAGAAGAGATGGGGTAAGAAGTCCAAGTCTAGTGGACAAGCTCCTTCATCAGTTGCAACAGGAGCAACATCAGGGGCAACCTCCAAACCAGAAACTCGTACCTGCTTTAATTGTGGTAGGATGGGGCATATTGCGCGAGATTGTCGGATGCCGCCAAAGAGTGAAAAGAAGGCGGGAGCATCTTATGCGGAGAAAGGAAAAGCGGTGGTGGATTCCTCTGCCTCGCAAGCGCAACCCCGGGTCTACAATCTTGGCCTGCAGGAGGCCATCAAGCAGAGTGACGTGGTCACAGGTATGAGTTTAGTTTTGCTTATGCTAATGTTTGTATGCTTAGCTTAGTACCCCTACGTTTGTGGTTTGTGTGTGTGACATGTTTGTCATAGGCTTTGTGATGATTCGGGACACGCTGGCGCGAGCACTGTTTGATACAGGTGCATCGCATTCTTTTCTGTCTAGTGAATTTCTTACGCGGCTTAGGATACCCAGTCGTGCAAAGGCAGATAGCGTCAGAGTGGTGTTGCCGACTGGTTGTTGGATGCTTGCGGATCAAGCTTGCGATGTGGCGGTTCAAGTAGGAAGTCGGGATTTTTGTTTAACCGCATTTGTTTTGCCAATTTCGGAATTCGATGTGATTTTTGGGATGGATTGGCTTGCGGAGCAACATGCTATGATTGATTGCCAGTCCAAAGAAATCACGTTGGGCCAGAATACCGAACAGGAGACCAAGTTCGCGGGTATGCGAGGAGTAGGCGGGACGTTGATGTCTGCACTCCAGGTAGTCAAAGCTGTTCGGAAGGGTGCGGAGTGTTACTTTGCACTAATTCAGGCTGTTGAGCCTAAGGCCACTTTGTGCGAGGTTCCGATTGTGGCAGAATTTGCTGATGTGTTTCCCGCAGATCTCCCTGGGCTACCACCCCAGCGGGAGATTGACTTCACAATTGAGCTGGTGCCAGGTGCGAAACCAGTGGCCCGTTCGCCATATCGCGTTGCGCCTAAAGAGATGGCTGAGTTGAAGGTTCAACTACAAGAAATGCTAGAGCAAGGCTATATCCGCCCAAGTATGTCACCTTGGAGCGCGCCTGTGCTTTTTGTAAAGAAGAAAGATGGTGGGTTACGGTTGTGTATAGACTACCGTGAATTGAATAAGCTGACTGAGAAGAATAAGTATCCGATACCTCGGATTGATGAATTATTTGATCAGCTAGTGGGCTCGACCGTCTATTCAAAGTTGGACCTGAAGTCTGGTTATTACCAGTTAAGGATTCGGGAAGGTGACATTCCCAAAACCGCATTTGGAACGCGTTATGGGCACTATGAGTTCACAGTCATGCCCTTTGGCTTGTGCAATGCGCCCTCTGTGTTTATGGATTTGATGCACCGCATATTCCGTGAGTACCTGGATCTGTTTGTGATCGTGTTCATTGATGATATCCTGGTGTACTCAAAGTCGAAAGCTGAACATGAGATTCACTTGCGGTTGGTGTTGAATATATTGAGGCAAAATCAGCTCTATGCCAAGTTCTCGAAGTGTGAGTTTTGGCTATCGTCAGTGGCATTTTTGGGCCATGTGGTGAGTGGAGCGGGCATTGCAGTGGATCCAGCGAAGATAAGAGCCATACAAGAATGGCCAATATTGTCTTCCGTGGCCGAAGTTAGGAGTTTCCTTGGACTTGCGGGCTACTATAGAAGATTTGTGGAAAACTTCTCGCGGATCGCTTTGCCGCTAACCACACTGACGCGAAAGGATCAGAAGTTCGTTTGGACGCCAGAGTGCGCACGAGCTTTTGAAGAGCTGAAGGTTCGGTTGACCACGGCGCCGGTGTTGTCTTCGCCATGTGGAACCGATGGCTTTGTGATTTATAGTGATGCCTCAGGGAGCGGCTTAGGCTGCGTTCTTCTGCAGAGCGGAAAGGTGATTGCTTATGGCTCACGCCAGCTGAAGGTGCACGAGCGAAACTATCCCGTCCATGATTTGGAACTAGCGGCGGTGATTTTTGCACTTAAGCTGTGGCGACACTACCTTTATGGAGTGAAGGTGGAGATCTATACTGACCATAAGAGCCTCAAGTATCTATTAGAGCAGAAAGAGTTGAACATGCGACAACGAAGGTGGTTGGAGTTCCTTGGGGACTACACTTTCGAGATTCACTATACACCCGGGAAGGGAAATGTTGTCGCGGATGCCTTAAGTCGGCGGGTTCCGGCTAGAGCGAATTGGTTACAAAGGCATGATGAACGTCTTATCCAGGAATTGGAGGCATTGGAGATCTCTTGTGTTGACAAGAATTCCACTACCAGTGCATGTTTGAACTGGACCGAGGTGCAATGTGACCTTGCGGACCGAGTTCGACGGGCAACGGAGTTGGATGAAGATCTCTTGCGCTATGTGACTGAAGGGCCAGAAGGCAAATTCACCTGGATTGACGGTCTGTTGCGAAAAGAAGGCCGATTGTGCATCCCAAATGTGGGGAAACTGAGGGAAGAACTGATGTATGAAGCACATTATACAAAGTATTCCATTCACCCCGGGAGCACAAAGATGTTCAACGATATGAAAAAGCTCTTTTGGTGGCCAGGGCTCAAGAAAGATATTGCCCTTTATGTGGCCAAATGCCAAACATGTGCGATGGTAAAGTCTGAATGCCAAAAGCCGGGCGGTTATTTGAAGTCACTACCGATCCCAGTGTGGAAATTTGATGATATTTCCATGGATTTTGTGCATGGATTGCCAAGATCGCAGCGAGGAAATGATTCCATTTGGGTGATAGTTGACCGGTTAAAAAAAGTAGCACATTTTCTCCCGAACAGACGGGATGATTCAGTTGAATATTTGGCAAAGTTATACGTTGATCAGATTGTGCGGCTTCACGGTGTTCCTCGGAGCATCGTAAGTGATAGAGATGGGCGATTCACGTCAAATGATTGGAGGCTAGTTCACCGACTGTTGGGCACGAAGTTGACTTTCAGTACGGCCTTTCATCCCCAAACGGATGGCCAGACTGAACGTACCAACAGAACAATGGAGGACATGCTCCGAATGTGCGCCCTTGATTTCGGAAAGAGATGGGAAGATCATCTCTATATGGTAGAGTTTGCTTATAATAACAGCTACCAGGCAAGTATTGGGATGGCACCATATGAAGCCCTATACGGAAGGAAGTGTCGTACTCCCTTGGCTTGGGTAGAAGCGGGTGAAGCTCGGATTGTTAGACCAAATGAGGTGGATGAAGCAAACTCAACCATTCGGACTATTCGAGAGAGATTGCTAGTTGCTCAAGATCGACAAGCGAAGTACTACAACGCCAAGCACCGGAACATTGAATTTGCGGTTGGCGATTTGGTCTACTTGAAGATCAAGCCATTCAAAGGTGTCTCCAGGATTCGACGAATGAAAAAGTTGAGTCCAAGGTTTTTGGGTCCCTTTGAAGTGGTTGAGCGAATTGGCGAAGCAGCTTATCGGCTAGCTCTGTCGGCGGACTTAGGTGGGTTACATGATGTCTTTCACATCTCGGTGCTGCGGAAAGCCGTGAAAGATCCAGCTCAAGTGATCGTGGATGATCGTGTGCCGGTGGAGTATGGGCTAACAACGAGAGTTAGACCCATTCGGATCGAAGATCGAGCCGAGAAACAGTTGCGGAACAAGACGGTCGGTATGGTGAATGTCCGGTGGGACAGCTGCGGCCGTGAAGAGTTGACGTGGGAACGCGAGCAGACCATGCGAGAAGAGTTCCCTGAGTTGTTTCTGTAATTGGTAGCGAGACTGTTGTAACATAAACATTGAGATATTGTTACATTTTTCTTGCTGTCTTTTTTGTTACTTTCCTGTCTCTGAATTTCGAGGACGAAATTGTTTTGTAGGAGGGGAGGATTGTAACAGCCCAAAGTTCTGAAACAGGCAAATTTGGGTGACACGGCCTGGGACACGGGCGTGTTCCGGGCGCGTGTCAGGTGACACGGCCTGCGACACGGGCGTGTCGCAGGGCGTGTCAAAGTTGTGTCGACGATTGGGCTTTGTCTCGACGATTTTTGTTCTCGACGATTCGTCGAGAGGAGGCACACGGCCCAGGACACGGGCGTGTCCAAGGCCGTGTGGCATGCTCGACGATTTTGTCTCGACGATCGTCGAGTGTCGAGACCTGAGTGTCGAGTGTCGAGAGTTTGAACACGGCCTGTGACACGGGCGTGTCACAGGGCGTGTCAAATCAGGCGACGAGCTCAGCCCGCCGAAAGATTTTCGACAGGGCGTGTCGTTGTGCCGTGTCTGGGCACACGGCCTGGGACACGGGCGTGTCACAGGCCGTGTGAAGTCTCGGGATGATTTGGGATTTTTTTCACCCAGGTACACGGCCACAGACACGGGCGTGTCTGAAGGCGTGTTGGTGACACGGCCCATGACACGGGCGTGTCCCGTGGGCATGTCACTGGTCTGGATAAGTCGGTTGACCACCGCTTGAGGCACACGGCCAGGCACACGGCCGTGTTCGAGGCCGTGTCTGGTCAAAATTGGTGTTTTTGGCAGAATCGTGGCCGTCCATTCCTTCAGTCTGGATCCAAGGGCTGAAAGCTCTTCTTCTTTTTCCTTAAGGGCCGAAGTCAGAGATTGATTTCTCATTTACTTTGGCCTTAACCTTTCTTCAAGAGAGAGAAAGAGAGAAAGAAAGGAGGAGGAAGAAGGGAAGGGGGCTACTGTTGGTGGTGCTGCGGTTTACCGGCGAGAGATCCGAAGCCAGCGTTGCGGAGGAAACGATCTTGCGCGTCTTGCAAGCTATCTTGGAATCCATGGCACCGAAGCGATCGTCAAGGGTAACGACCTTTCTTCCTAAGCCATGTGAAGGCTTCCTTTTAGCATATCTTTGTGAGTTCCCCCACCAAGAGGTGGCTGGTTTTGGGACTCTTTGGGTGGATGTGTGAAATCCCCCTTGTTAGCATATAGATCCGGAACTGGAGTACGGAATAGGCATGCTGTGTGAAGCCCATCTGGATAGGTTGGTCTAGATTGGTGATGTTGCATACGAACCGGAGAAAACTCCGTGAAAAACGTGTAGTGTACGGAGTCTACGGGTTAGGCCTGCGAAAAGGAGTAGCAGGAAGTACTGGGGTGGTAGCCCAGGAAAATAGCCTTGTGATGGTTTTGGGTCCAACCTGTGAATGATGCACAGGTAGTCCTGGTGGGACCAGGAAAGACCCCTGACATTTGTGCTTATGCGGTGTCCACCTGTGGAGAGAGAGTCACAGGAAGTACTGGTGTGCCCAGGAAAGACCCGCTGTTGTTGTGAGAATTGGGTATCGAGAAGTACCCAGGCTTGAATGCCAGGAACAGGATTGGTGAGACCGACCCGTGCCTTTGATATAGCCATGAGTACGCTGCACGCGGAAAGGGCAAGGCGATTTGAGCAACGGGGGGGGTGGAGGATCCGACCTGCGCTATGTCCGTCTGACGTGAGACCAAAAGTGCGGTCTGTTGGAGCGCATAGCAAGAGTCTTCGGCCTGCGCGCCATGACACAAAGGGGGGCTACGGGCCATCCCGGTGTCCGAGGACTAACTCTGGCTGCACGCCATGGAGTAAATGCTCAAGAGTGTTACCGTTGGGTGTTAACCCTGATACGGTGGTGGGCAAGAGGTTGCCAGAACACCAAGAATGTGCCCTGAGTGCACGGACCGTTGGGCCGGGCGGCGAACGGTTGTGATGGCTTGTGTGCGTGAAAGCACCTTTGATGATTGCCATACTTGTGATATGATATGCCTGCAGGGAAAATACCGCTGCCCCGAGAGGAGGGGTAGGGTCGTTATAATTTGGTCAGCTGAACGCTGACCGTTGCTTTTGTTTGCCACCGTTGGGTGGATTGTCCTTCAACAGGTGCTGGAGAGCCGAGCGGATCGCATAGAGGTTGATGCTCCTGCTGGTGCTGTTGCTGCTGCTAGCCCTCGAAGGCTAATGTTCTTTTGAGTGTTTTCTTTTTGTGGCCGGCCTGCGCGCCAATTTGTTTAGGCCACTATATGAAAGCCCTGTAAGGCCATAAGGCCAATACCTTTGTTGTTGTAAGACATTCCTATATGTATATAAAATATGGAGTTTTATATTTGGACATTCATGAGGAGTTCAAGTAGTTTAGGCTTCCGCTAGAATGCTTGTGATAGGTGCGTTGCGCTACTCTGGTATCATCCTGTACCTTCACCGACTGTTTTGTGGTATATCCTGTGGGGCCCCGGCCGGACCTTCTAGAATATATCATATGAACGGATGGGGTTGTTACAGTATATATCAAAGGAGTTTACAAGGCTTGACCACAACCAAGTTTACAATTCAAATACTTCACTACAAGTAGTCACACATACACCAAAAACAAGCAAAAAAATAATCGTCACTTCCTTTGCAGTTTGCAGGAACTGCTGTCCGTAATACTAATGAGGCAATCCTCAAAAGACTGCTGTCAGCACAGAACAAGCTGCAGGAACTGCAGGTCACCAAATTCTTCTTCGCCAAAACACTGTCCGCAGCTTTTAGAAATGGAGTCCGCCAACTTTTACTGGCCAATAGAAATTGGTTGAGATTTCTGAATCTTGTTCGCCAAAACTGTCCGCAATATTTTGTCTGCAAGCTGCTGCATGCAGTTTTTTTTCGGTTGCCAAATAGTAGCCCGCTGCCTACTATTCACTTTTGCAATACTTCCGCGCTATCTGATTCAAGGAATTCCATGTCTATTTATAGCCATTACCAGCAAATGAAATCCTGCCACCTGGTCATACGTGTCCTGCCATTAACGCCATTCACGCCATCTCCTTTTGGATATAATATGAATATAAATTATCATATATTTATCTACATATTTTAATATATATATTAGCAGATTTTAAGCCATGCACCTTTGACTTCGGTCAATCACATCAATAATCTCCCTCTCAAACACGGCAGCACACGTCGAGTTTGCTTTTGAATTTCAGGAACGTCTCTATCTTCAACGCCTTCGTGAAGATGACTGCAATCTGCTCTCCCATGGGGCAGTAAACTAACTCCACCACCTTCTGTTGCACCTGTTCGCGAATAAAGTGATACTTTGTCTCTATATGTTTGCCACGCCCATGCAGCACTGGATTCTTCGCTAGCTGAATCGCGGACATATTGTCAACATTCACTGTTACAGGAACATCTTCTGGATGGTGGAACTCCTGCAAGACATTTCTCAATCAAATTTTTAGACAGGTACAAGCTGTCGCCGCAAAATACTCAGCTTCACAGGTAAAAAAAGCAATTGTTGCCTGCTTCTTCGAACTCCATGAGAACATAGCTGTTCCTACATAAAAAGCGTATCTGGAAGTGCTCTTCCGATCATTCACATCACCACCATAGTCACTATCGGAGTATCTAACTAACTTCAACTCTTCTGCAATAGAATAGATCAAGCCATGATCTCTCATTCCATTCACATATCTCAAGATCCTCTTTGCTTCTGTGAAGTGATCTTGCTTCGGCTCCTCCATGTATCTGCTAACAACTCCAACAGCATACATGATATCAGACCTAGTAAAAGTCAGGTAACGTAGACTTCCAACTAGACTTTTGAACATCGTAGAGTAAACTGCTTTCTCCTTCAAATCTTTCCTCAACTTAACTCTCGGATCTGTAGGATTAGAGATAGCCTGGTTATTCTCCATCCGGAACTTCTTAAGAATCTCCTTCGCATACTTCTTCTGAAAAATGAAGATCCCTTCTTCACTCTGTTGTACTTCTATGCACAAGAAGTAAGTGATTTCTCCCAGATCAGTCATCTCAAACTCCTTTTTCATCGTCTTCTTGAACTCTTCAAACATAAGAGGGTTATTGCTGGTGAATATCATGTTGTCAACATACAAGAATACAACCATGATATCTCCATTGTTCTCCACCTTCGTGTAGAGTGCCTACTTATACGGACTCTTCATGTATCCATTCTTCTGAAAGTATGTATCTATTCTTTCATTCCACACACGAAACACTTGCTTCAACCTATATAATGCCTTCTTAAGCTTGTATACTTCTTCTCTTGACCTTTTACTTCATATCTAGGAGGCTGCTGGACATACACATTTTCCTCCAAGTAGCCATTCAGAAAAGCAAACTTAACATCCATCTGACAGATCTTCCACTTATACTGAGCTGCTATTATGATCAGCCTGATGGTGTCAATCAGCACCACTAGAGCAAATAGCTCATCATAGTCCACTCCTTGTACTTGCCTATAGCCTTTCGCAATGAGTCTTGCCTTGTACTTCTCCATCCTTGTTCTTCTTCACACTATATACCCATTTCACACTAATGGGCTTGTGACCTGCCGGCAGAGTGACCAATTCTCAAGTATCATTCCTTTTGATGGATGTCATCTCTTCATTCATTGCTTTCCTTCAAGTCTTCTCTTGAGCAGCTTCATCATACGAGTACGGCTCACAATCTACTAAAAGACAATATAAAGAAAAGTTAGCATGAATTTACTTCGTCTCCTCGTAGGTCTCCTCCAACCTTCTAATCTTAGGTTGAGTACTTTCAGAGCTTCTCCTACTAGTGCTTGCTCTATCAGAACTACTTCTGTTGGTGCTTACTCCACTTGAGTAAGGAGTAGAAGCTCCCCCTGAGTCTCTGCTCGGTGGTGACGGTTGTTCAGCTCCACCATCCTCAGCTTCAGCTTCATGACCACCTTCTTCTTCACCATCATCATAGAATATTCCTTTGACGCTTCTCTTCTTATCATCCCAGCTCCAGTAGATATCTTCTTCAAACAGCATATCTCTAGAGATGATTGCCTTCTTTGTCATAGGATTGTATAACTTGTAAGCTTTACTCATCGGAGCGTAGCCTACAAATATACACTTCTCGCTCTTATCATCAAGCTTCTTCCTCTTCTAATCAGGGATGTGAGCATGTAAGACCCCCCTCCCAGAACAGAAAACACGGCACAAAGGGGGTATTATGCCCAGAACAGCTGTCTTGCTGTAGCATTAGCACACGGGCTAACCTGTACCACAAGATGCCTATCCTGCCAGCTATAATCAATATCAACCAAATGCCAACCCAACCAAAACATAATAGAAGCCAATCCACACATAAGTAGCATAAGTACAAAGGTACAACAATAAAAGAAGCTACAACGAGCTTCTAAAGTATCAGAGTACAGCAAAATATGCCCAAAGGGGCTACATTAAAACCCCTCAAAACTCACATCGGTGACTGACGGTAACGACGGCACCGTCCCTTCAGGCCATGTCATCCTGGCCTGGCAGTCCTGCTGTATAGTCTGCGGCGACTCTACCTACGGGGATTCCTCCAAAAAAGGAAGATGTAGCAACCGTTAGTCGAAAAGACTAAGTGGCTTTCACATCCGTTCCGTTGGCGACTCCTCGACATCGGGTAGAGAAAGGAACAAGTGTACAATATATAAATAGCAATATAAGCAAGTACAAGCAGATGGATTAAGTACACCTATCGTGAGCAGTAATAAAAGAAATGTATAACATGATTATCAGTAGTCTACTCTAGCAATTCCTACATAAGCTATATCGATCCATCAAGTATGTAAATCTACAACAGGAAAGTAACTTAACTTATAAGAATGCTCATACAGACTTATAAGTTAAGGATCGGTTTAGCAGTAAAGTAACTCATCGTATAGGAGTGTCCATACAAACTTATACGATGAGGATCTTATTATGCAATGTGTTTTAATGGTATGTATGCAATGCAATGACTCACCCATGATCACACACATGCAACCGCTATATCGACACAGACTTGTTGTTCTCACTTTTCGAGCAGGTAGCTAACCTCTCAGGTTTCAACCGTTGTGGCCAGGCGGTGATAGTAGAGCGGGCTTCTCTACTACTAAGTGGGTATCCACACTAATTCGCTTAGGCCTCCGTACGCCTCAACGCTAAGAACACAACAGCGGAACCCCCATGCGTACTATGGCCCAGCGGGAGTCTCAGGTAGATGTGCACCGAGAACCAAGCCCCAAACTGGCCTTATGTAACCCGGAAGGAGCCTCAAAAAAAGCATGAGGACCAAGCCCAACCATCCACTAGGCATTGAAGGAGCCCCGGGAAATGAGCACCGAGGACCAAGCCCAACCGCCCAAGTTCTAACTGTCAACTCTCGTCGGTGTGACGACTGGCGAGCCCGTAGACCTGCCACACTATCCTTAACCCAGGATTACGACACCGCGTGTCGACTCATACCGCATGCAATTCCACATAATCATGGCATGGAAGGAGCCTTGGGAATGAACACCGAGGACCAAGCCTAACCGTCCATTTATGTCACTTCTCAACACTATCCAAACCAGTGCGGTCAACACCCGCACTTACATCCTTTCACAATGCAACCCGTAGGGAGACACCACTCTAAGCATTGGACTACTAAATTCATTCCGTTAAATAATTATTCACATGGCCATAGATTAGCATCCTACATTTCATTTCCAAATGATTTCAATACATTATTAATATGATGCACATTTCTTTTGGTTCACCAATTTCTACCAAATCGTTTCGTTTAAGTACGCTTCACATCACAAATCATTTATGTGGGAAACCATTCATCAAACCTCATCATTCATTGAACTATTATGACTAACCTAAAAGATTTCACCCAACCTCAATGCCAATTTGCTACATCATTTCTACCGAGTCCAAACCCAGTTCTACACCAACCCCTGAATTTTAGGTGCAGGACACCTTCAGGAAAGCGACTTCGACCGGAGATTCCCGAAGCTACAGGAATCCGGTGAAGGCATGCAACCCCTCGTTGGAAAGGACTTTCCATGGGTTACACCGTTCATATTCATACCGTAACCCAGATCCGAGAGTAACACACTTGAAAGAGGCTTTAAGTCCGCTGCGTACAGCACACAATTTCTGCACTCTTAGTTTGTCAGCCGTCAATTTTCATTCAGACTTTCCCGTTGCTACATACTTCTCCTGAAGTCGTGCAACCACTCGTTGGAAAGGTATTTTCAAGGACTTCGACTTTCGTGTTTAGTCAAAAGCCTAGTTCTCGACATACCACACTTTAAAATGGCCTAGAAGATCATTGCGTGCAGAACACAGATTCTGCACGCATCTTAAGGCGGAATGAACGACATCGGTTCGTCTTACTCCTCAAGTCGATCTTCCCAAAAACACATCCAGTCTTTCTCCTCCCTTATTCACCCTCTTAAGGCCACGTTTCTTCACGAAACCATCCTCCACCATCACATAGAAGGAGGGAGAGGTTGAAGACTTCTAAACCCTAGAACACAAGTCCTAGCATGGCCTTTCCTAAGAAACTTCTCCTCACAAATCTAGACTCTCTTGAGTCGATATCTCTCCTAAGAAATAACTAAAGATCTAGCACCAAGGGAGATGGGAGGAAGCTCACCTCGATTCCAGCGTTTCCACCATTTCTAGCCAAGGATCTTGTCACTCTTCTCGACGGCATCTTCTTCTCCTCGGCGGCGGCGGTGCTTCGCGGGGTGTAGATTGGCTCCAGCACCTCCTTACTCTTCTCCAACAGTTTTCGCCCTCAGAAATGGTTGGAAGAGGAATGAAAAGCGGCTAGTGTTTCTCTTCCCCCTTATATGTGAAAATGAAACGGGTAGGGACACGCCCGTGTCCTTACCCATGTCCTGCTCGGGTGAAGCGTCATCGACGGTTCGACTACCGTTTAGATACACAAATACGGGTAGGAACACGCCCGTATCTCTACCCGTGTCCAAGTGACACGGCCGTGTTGTTGGTTGTGTCCTGCTCGGGTCTTGCTTCGTCGAGTACCACTTGACGCACAAGGGTAGGGACACGTCCGTGTCTCTACCCTTGTCCTCATACACACAGGTAGGGAAAAGCCCGTGTCCATACCCATGTCCTTCTTTGGAACTACTCGAGTAATCAACTCGAGTGCTGGCTGGAGACACACGGGTAGTGACACGCTAGTGTCTCTACCCGTGTGTCTCCAGCCAGCACTCGAGTTGATTACTCGAGTAGTTTCAAAGAAGGACATGGGTATGGACGTGTCCTTCTCAGGACACTCTTCGTCGACCTCTACTCGACGCACACGGGTAGGGACACATCATGTCCATACCGTGTCATCATACACACGGGTAGTGACATGCCCGTGTCACTACCCGTGTCCTTCTCTGGAATACATCGAGTCGTCGACTCAAGTACTGGGTGGACACACATGGGTAGGGACACGCCCGTGTCTCTACCCGTGTCCTTCTCTAGGCTGACTTCACCTCACCTACACAAGTATAAGCCTAGCTTCCAGCACTTCTATGAGCCCAAATTACCTCTTCTGACTCAAAAGCACGCACGAGGGGTCTAGCGCGAATCGGGATGTTACAAATCCTATAAATAAAACAAAAGATTACGTCCCCGAAATCAGGCTAAGGCTATGGGGAGAGAAAAGCATAAAATAAAATAAAATATGCTTTTAAAAATTACCCTGAGCGAACAACCCTGAGTTGCGCTTTTGCATCAAGTCCACCGGCTCCCATGTATACTCCTCCTTCCCATGATTAGACAACAGCACCTTTACCAAAAGGACACTCTTGTGGCACAAAATCTCGTCTCGTTGTCTACAATCCGCACTGGCTCTAGTCGCACAGGCCTATCAGTCGATACTGCACCATCTGTGGTGGGGATATATTGATCAGGCAGCAATAGCGCCTTTCGAAGTGACGACACATGGAACACGTCGTGAAGATTCTCTAGCTCTGGTGGTAACTACAACTGATAGGCCAAAGGGCTAATTTCCAATACTGTGTAAGGCCCAACGTACCTTGGGCTGAGCTTTTCACACTTCGCAACTGTGACACTCCATGCATCGGCCGGATTTTCAAAAACTCTTTATCACCCACTCGAAATTCCACCATCTGGTGCTTTGCATTATAATATTTTGTGTGCCGACTTTGAGCCTCAAGCATGCGGTCCCGTATCAGTCTAACAACTGCATCAGTATCGTCGATGTACTCAACTCCCAATACCTTCGGGTCCTCATCCTGCACCCAAGAAAAGGGTGTTCTACACCTTCTTCCATAAAGGGCTTCATGGGGCGCCATACTGATGCTAGCTTGATGGCTGTTGTTGTAGGAGAATTCTACCAGTGGTAAGAGCCTTTCCCACGGCTCTCCTCTATCTAACACACACAACCTCAATAGGTCCTCCAATATTCTGATGGTCCTCTTAGACTGCCCATCCGTCTGAGGATGAAACGATGTGCTAAAGGTAAGGCGCGAACCCAAGTACGCATGTATAGCTTTCCACTCATTAGAGGTAAAACGACCATCCCGGTCAGAAACGATTGTCTTTGGCACAACATGGTACCGTACAAACTGCTCCACAAAGAGGCATACCAAGACATCCACGTGAGCCTCTTTCTTCATAGGGATGAACCTAGCTACCTTTGTCAGGCGATCAATGATCACCCACACCGAATCATTCCCTGAGTGTGAGCGAGGTAACCCGTGAACGAAGTCCATGCAGATATCCTCAAATTTCCACTCGGGGATGGGCAATGACTGTAACAAACCACCGGGGCTCTTGCACTCTGCCTTGACCCTTTGACAAGCCTCGCAGTGCGTAACAAAATATCTGACATCCCTCTTTATTCCCGGCCAACACATGGTCTTTCTCAGGTCGGCGTACATATTAGCAATACCGGGATGCACTGAATACTGAGAGCAATGTGCCTCTCTTAAGATATCTTCTCTAATCCTATCGCCCTTGGGAATGTAGAGCCGGCCATGAAAATGAACGCGGCCGTCTTTTAAGGAGAACTCGTCAGTTGTCCCATCCTCAATTGACTTTGTCGGGGCCAGAGACGCATCCTTTCCTTGCTCTGCCCGAATTCGATCGCGAATGTCACAGACTATGCTTATCGCATTCAAGTACCCCATATACTCTTCTGAATGGTCTTTATACACCAAGGTAATCTCCATATCCTCGAGCATCTGTGCTAATTTCATATTCACCGTTCGGGACTCAGGACTTGCTTCTGGTACCTTTCTGCTCAGAGCATCAGCTACAGAATTTGCTTTTTCGGGGTGGTAGTTCAAACTAAATTCATAGTCACACAAAAACTCCAACCACCGTCGTTGTCTCAAATTAAGTTCCTTCTGAGTGTGAACATACTTTACATTTTTGTGGTCCGAAAATATCTCGTAATGAACTCCATATAGATAGTGTCTCCAAACTTTGAGGGTGAACACCACCGCTCCCAATTCTAAATCGTGAACTGGATAGTTGAGTTCCTGCTTCTTTAGCTGCCTTGAGGCATATGCAATTACATGACCGTGCTGCATCAGTACCGCTCCCATCCCTTGATAAGATGCATCGGTGTATACTTGAAATCCTTCCTTCCCAGACGGAAGTGCTAGGATAGGTGCAGATGTAAGTCTGTCCTTCAGTTCCTTAAACGCAGCTTCACACTGGGGGTTCCACTCCTGTGTCATGTCCATAGCGAACACTTGATCCCGAGCCGGTCCGGGGTTTCCTCCTCATGGTCCTCGTCCTCGACCACACATGTGCCCCCGCCCTCAAGGAGCTATCAGAGGGAGAGCAAGAGGAGAAGTCCCAAACAACTATGGGCAGTAACGTCGGATGTGGCCCTGTTGATTGCATTCGAAGCACACCCGCCCATAACGCCCCTCTAGTTGCCGAAACTGTTGAGGCAGTGGAGGTGGAGGCAATGCTGGCGGCTGTGGAATCGGTTGCTCCACTCTATAATTCCGGTGGAAACGTCCGCCACTTCTCTGATGTCCTCTTCCTCCTCTATAGTCGTGTCTCCTTCTATTGCTAGGGCCAGCTTCCATCACACCCTCAGCAGGCCTCTTACCACTTCCCAGGTGGTCCGCTTCTAGCCTCTTTTCCATGTCAATCATTTCCGTCAAGCTAGAGTCCGCTATAAACAAAAGGGCCTGCCTTAGGGGGTCCCGCAGCCCTTTGTAGAAGCGCTTAGCGTATCCTCTGTCATCCAATTCATATGAGTCCGCAAATCTCGCGAGATGTTTGAACTCTCGCTGATACTCCGTAACCGACTTCGATCCTTGCTTCAGTAGTAGAAATCTCTCTTCGAGTTCATCTCGAGCGGTCGAGGGAATGATGTGCTCTAAGAAGATTCCTGATAACTCGCTCCAACTGATCTCCGTATAAACTCGCCCTTGAAAGGTGGAGCCCATAAGGGACTTCCACCATCTCTTGGCGTGCAGTTCCAGGACAGACACTACCAATGTTACAGCCATGTTGGCTGGGCAAACAGATTCCTGCCAATAGCTCCTGCACCGTATCGAGCGATTCTATTGTACGCATGGTCGACTCTGTCCCGAGGTAGGCGGGAGGGGAGAGAGAACGAAAAGTGCTCAACCAGTTTGAGCCAGGATCCTGTTGCTGGACTGGGGTCTGCTGCAACCTAAAGGCATCTAGGATGGTCGTGAGCGTCTGTCCCAACTCTGATTGTTGGAACTGAGTAGGTACGGAAGGGGCAGGAGTGCCCCCCACTGGCTCAGCATGCACTGGAATCTACACGTAAAGTACAAACCTATGGTCATGTTGGCTAATCTTAAGGTCAACATTGGACATACTTAGTGTGAATTACATATGGGCCACACCACTGCTTCCGCTAAGTCAGTTTGTCCCCAAACTGACTAATCTAATGGGGGTGGTACTATTGTTGAATGACTTCTTTAGTTCAGGATCAGAGAAAGCTGATACTGTTTGTAAGACCCCCCCCCCCCCCCTCCCGAAACATAAAACATGGCACGAAGGGGGTCTTATGCCCAAAACAGCCGCCTTGCAGTAGCATTAGCACACGAGCTAACATGTACCACAAGACGCCTATCTGTTGGATATAACCAATATCAACCAAATGCAAACCCAACCAAAACATAACAGAAGCCAATCCACACATAAGTAGCATAAGTCCAAATATGCAACAATAAAAGAAGCTACAACGAGCTTCTAAAGTATCAGAAGTACAGCAAAATATGCCCAAAGGGGCTACATTAAAACCTCTCAAAGCTCACATCGATGAATGACAGTAACGACGGCACCGTCCCTTCAGGCCCTGTCGTCCTAGCCTGGCTTGTCCTGCTGCATAGTCTTTGGCTGCTCTACCTGTGGGGATTCCTCCTAAAAAGGAAGATGTAGCAACCGTTAGTTGAAAATTTTAAGTGGCTTTCACACCCGCTCCCCGGGCGACTCCTCGGCACCGGGCGAAGAAAGGAACAAGGGTACAATATATAAGTAGCAATATAAGCAAGTACAAGCAGATGGATTAAGTACACCTATCGTGAGCAGTAATAGAAGAAATATATAACATGATTATCAGTAGTCTACTCTAGCAATTCCTACATAAGCTATATTGATCCATCAAGTATGTAAATCTACAACAGGAAAGTAACTTAACTTATAAGAATGCCCATACAGACTTATAAGTTAAGGATCGGTTTAGCAGTAAAGTAACTCATCGTATAGGAGTGCCCATAAAACTTATACGATGATGATCTTGTTATGCAATGTGTTGTAATGGTATGTATGCAATGCAATGACTCACCCAGAATCACGCACATGCAACCTCTATGTCGACACAGACTTGTAGTTCCCACTTTTCGAGCAAGTAGTTAACCTCTTAGGCATCAATCATCATGGTCAGGCGGTGACAGTAGAGCGGGCTTCTCTACTACTAAGTGGGTATCCACACTACTTCGCTTAGGCCTCTGTACACCTTAACGCTACGAACACAACAGCGGAGCCCCATGCATACTACGGCCCAGCGGGAGTCTCGGGTAGATGTACACCGAGAACCAAGCCCTGAACTGGCCTTGTGTGACCCGGAAGGAGCCTCAGAAAAAGCATGAGGACCAAGCCCAACCGTCCACTTGGCGCGGAAGGAGCCACGGAAAATGTGCACCAAAGACCAAGCCCAACCGCCCAAGGTCTAACTGTCAACTCCCGTCGTTGTGACGACTGGCGAGCCCGTAGACCTGTCACACTATCCTTAACCCAGGATTACGACATCGCGTGTCGACTCACACCGCATGTAATTCCACATCACCGTGGCATGGAAGGATCCTCGGGAATGAACACCGAGGACCAAGTCCAACCGTTCATTTATGTCACTTCTCAACACTATCCAAACCAGTGCGGTCAACACCCGCACTTACATCCTTTCACAATGCAACCGGTAGGGAGATACCACTCTAAGCATTGGACTACTAAATTCATTCTGTTAAACAATTATTCATATGGGCATATATTAGCATCGTGCATTTCATTTCCAAATGATTTTAACACATTATTAACATGATGCGCATTTTTTTGGTTCACCAATTTCTACCAAATTGTTTCGTTTAAGTACGCTTCACATCACAAATCATTTACGTGGGAAACCATTCATCAAACCTCATCATTCATTGAACTATGATGGCTAACCTAAAAGAGTTCACCCAACCTCAATGCCAATTTGCTACATCGTTTCTACCGAGTCCAAACCCGGTTCTACACCAACCCCTGAATTTTAGGTGCAGGACACCTTCAGGACAGCGATTTAGACCGGAGATTCCTGAAGCTATATGAATCTGGTGAAGGCATGTAACCCATCATTGGAAAGGTCTTTCCATGGGTTACAACTTTCATGTTCAGACCACAACCCATATCCGACATTAACACACTTGAAATCGGATTTACGTCCGCTGCGTACAGAACACAATTTCTGCACGCTTAGTTTGTCAGCCGTCAATTTTCATTCAGACTTTCCCTTGGCTATAGACATCGCCTGAAGTCGTGCAACAACTCGTTGGAAAGGCATTTGCAAGGACTTCGACTTTCGTGTTTAGTCGAAAGCCCAGTTCTGGACATACCACACTTGAAAATGGCCAAGAAGATCATTGCGTGCAAAATACAGATTCTGCAACGCACCTTAAGGCGGAATGAACGGCATCGGTTCGTCTTCCTCCTTAATTCGATCTTCCCAAAAACACATCCAGTCTTCCTCCTCAATTATTCACCCTCTTAAGGCCACGTTTCTTCACGAAACCATCCTCCACCATCACATAGAAGGAAGGAGAGGTTGAAGACTTCTAAACCCTAGAACACAAGTCCTAGCATGGCCTTTCCTAAGAAACTTCTCCTCATAAATCTAGACTCTCTTGAGTCGATATCTCTCCTAAGAAATAACTAAAGATCTAGCAACCAAGGGAGAGGGGAGGAAGCTCACCTCGTTTCCGGAATTTCCACCATTTCTGCCCAAAAGGATCTTGTCACTCTTCTCGACGACATCTTCTTCTCCTCGGCAACGACGGTCCTTCGTGGGGTGTAGATTGGCTCCAGCACCTCCTTCCTCTTCTCCGGCAGTTTTCACCCTCAGAAATGGTTGGAAGTGGAATGAAAACGGCTAGGGTTTCTCTTCCCCCCTTATATGTGAAATGATACGGGTAGGGACATGCCCGTGTCCTTACCCGTGTCCTGCTCGTGTGAAGCATCGTCGACGGTTCGACTGCCGTTTAGATAGAAAAACACGGGTAGGAATATGCATGTGTCTCTTCCCGTGTCCAAGTGACACGGCCGTGTTGCTGGTCCGTGTCCTGCTCGGGTCTTGCTTCGTCGAGTACCACTTGACGCATACGGGTAGGGACACGCCTGTGTCTCTACCCGTGTCCTCATACACACGGGTAGGGACACGCCCGTATCCATACCCGTGTCCTTCTCTAGACCTACTCGAGTAATCAACTCGAGTGCTGGCTGGAGACACACGAGTATGGACAAGCCCGTGTCTCTACTCGTATCCTTCTCGGGACACTCTTCGTAGACCTCTACTCGACGCACACAGGTAGGGACACGTCGTGTCCCTACCTTGTCCTCATACACACGGGTAGTGATACGCCCGTGTCACTACCTGTGTCCTTCTCTGGAATAACTCGAGTCATCGACTCGAGTACTGGGTGGACACACACGGGTAGGGACACGCCCGTGTCTCTACCCATGTCCTTCTCTGGGCTAACTTTTCCTCCCCTACACAAGTATAAGCCTATCTGCCAGCACTTCCATGAGCCCAAATTACCTCTTCTAACTCAAAAGCGCGCACGAGGGGTCTAGAGCGAATCGGGACATTACAGAGCATAAGCTACACACCCAAATAATCTCCAGGTGTTGCACACTTGGCTTCCATCCAATCCATGCCTCGTATGGAGTATTGAACTTCACACTCTTTGTCGGACATTTATTTAGCAAGTATACAACGCATTGTACTGCTTCGGCTCAGAACATCTTCGACAACTTCTTGCCCTTTACCATGCTCCTTGCCATGTTCTGTATCGTCAAGTTCTTTCTCTCAGCAACTCCGTTCTACTGAGACGAGTATGTTGTAGTTGATGAGCAATCTAATGCTCTTTGCAGAAAGCATAAAATAACTTAGAGGTGTACTCCTCACCTCTATCAGTCCTGAGCACCTTCAGTGGTTGTCCGCTCTCCTTCTCGGCCATTGTCTTGAACTCCTTGAACTTGTCAAGGGCCTCAGACTTCTCCTTTAAGAAGTAAACTGAAGGAGATATCAGATATGATCTGATACCAATAGAAGGATAGATCAGCTTAACTCTAGAGTGGGGGTGAATAGAGTATTTTAAAAAATTTATTGATTTTTATAGCAAAATTAAAAATAGTTATATATATATATATATATATATATATATATATATATATATATATATATATATATATATATATATTAAGAGAGTGTAGAAAAGAAAAACTAACTAATACAGCACACAGCACACATCAATAAGAAAATAGCAAACAACCAGATGATATAAGAAATTTATAGTGGTTCCCCTAAACTTGGGTACATCCACTCTTCTATCACCCTAGCAGGATTCCACTACAGGTTTTGATCAGGTGCCCTGTCACCAACAGGTTTTTGCTCAGGTGCCCTGTCACCACAAGATCTATTTGAAGGGAGATCTCACAACCCTTAAGTCTTTTGATTAGGTGCCCAAAAATCAAGCTAAGTTTTTTGTTAAGGAGACTTAAGAACCAGGTGGTTAACTTTTGAAGGGAGTTAAAACCCTGTGTACAGTGGGGTGAAAAGAATGTTATATTGTCTTCTCTTTCTCAAAAACAACTGAGAAGACTAGTGGATTACTTGATGTTGTCAAAGCTCCCCCTGAGATGATTATTGTTCAGGAATGGCTGGAAGCTTTGCAGGGTGTAGGTCATATTTGATGGAATTATCTTCAGAAGATTTCAGACTGATATTGAATAGTTGTCTCTTGAGAGCTTAGTGAAGAGTTACAGATGATGAAGACTGAGTGAATATGCAGACTAAATATCTTTCTTCTCTGTCTGCCTGTGTGTATCTCTTGTATCTTCGTCTATTTGTGTCTGTCTGTATATATGTATCTTCTAATCCTTTTTGAAACTCTTTTTATATTTCCTACAAAAATTCTATCTCTGAATTTGAATTCTACTCCATGATTAACTGCTGAAATCTTGGAACTTGGACAAACGGCTAGAAGAGCAAAAAATTGATTCCTTAACTGTCCCAGTTATTAAGCCGAATATTAACTCTGTGAAATCTAGTAATTAATGCTGCCAATGAACGGCTATATTCATAAGAATATATGCAATTAATTACTTAGAGCAATATAGGCAATAATATATTATATAATCCTTGGTCAATCTAGAAATTAACTGCAAAGAAGTGAAATAAAGAACTGACAGAATTCATCGATCAGGATTGATTTCATCGACCTGAACTCCAAGTTCGTTGAGCTGAGGAGCTGAGATCAGAGAAAGTTGATCAAAAAAAATAAACTGTCAAAGCTGGGCTCTAAGTTCGTCGACCAGAGATAGAAGTTCGTCGAGCTGAGAACTTGAGAGAAGAGAGAAGTTCGTCGACCTGAGCTCTAAGTTTGTCGAGCTCAACTCAGAGTAGGGACTATGAGTTCGTCGATCTGCGATCGACAATCATCGAGCTGAGTTCGAAGAACTTTGAACTGACTCTCTGAACTCTTAATGAATGTCATTCTTCTAAGTCTGAAACTCTGATTTCTTTTGAGGGCTAGATCAACGATTGACTAACCTAGTCAGACTGACCTACACCTAACAAAATTACCCTAGGTTATACATGAAGGGTCAACAACCTAACAGTGAATCTAGCCCAAATCCAAACTAGGGATCCAACAATCTCCCCCTATTTGGGTGAGGTCACTATGAACAACATGAAGGAAAAAAAAAGAAAAACACAAAGCATAAAAGATATCTGGTAGAAAAAAAGTCTAGCAGATATATATACATCAAGTGCTTTGTGACAGATTAAACAAAACAAATAGTTTAGAGGAAAAATAAGCTAATCAGAAAACTATTTAGACTTCTTAGACTTAGCTTTCTCTGATGGTTGCCTGAAAATGAATTTCATGTTGGGATTTGCTGCTTCTCTTTTAGACATAGTCATATCAGCTGCTCCAATGATATTGCCGGATGTTGCTCTTGGAACAACTACCTCTGGATGTAAGCTCATATAAGCATCAACATTGAAAAAGTGTTTAGCTTTATCATACCTTTTTAATTCCTCTCTTCTGTAAGAAGACATTGTAGTATATTGAGAAGCATCTTTGCCTTCTTCTTTAGCTTTATTTATCTGAGAGAGTCCAACCAGCTCTTGGAATCTATCCATTCTAGAAATGTTTTCTTGTTCTGGATTAATAAAAGGAACTGGTGGAGAGTAAGGTCTTTTAGGAGATGATTTATCAGGTTGATCATCTTCAGACATTTTTTGTTACCTGTTGTGCTTCTAGTATTGTTATTGTTGCCTGCTACTGCTTGATGAATACTGATGTTGTCTGCTGCTTGAGGATTTTGACCGATGGGAAGATGTAGCTTTTTGAACCTGAGAAATACTTCCAGAGCATCCTGCTGCGGTAGGAGGAGGAGGAGGACCTCTTCTGAATTTAGGAGGTGGAGAGTACCTCCTGCTCTTCTTCCTGGCTTTTTGATCTTTCTTGGAATACCTCATCTAGTTTGGGGTATCTGGAGTGAGTGTAATATTATGCAGGATGTAGTATGGAACATTAGCATAAGAATTTGGCTTAGGAGCAGCCTTTGGAGGAGCAGATTTAGCAAGAGCCTTTCTTTTCTTTGAACTTTTATTATCAGAGTCATCTAACTCACTATGAACATCATCATCTGAAGGGTTTTCAGGATTGTCATAAAGATCATCTAGATGCTTTAGCAAATCAGCTGAGATTCCAGGAATTTGTGGTTGTGCTAGGTTTTTTGTCTCTGCAGAAATTTCTGTAGCAGTCTGAATATTTCTTGTTTCTTCTTCCATATCAGCAAACAAAATGTCATTCATATCTGGCATAGGGGATTCACACCAGCGAAAGGTTGGTGGAGAGAATGCTTTGTGCTCAGAAGCTGGGTCAATAACAGCAAAACTGTCTGAAATCTCAAAAACTACAAAGCATGCCTTTAGTTGTTCTACAACTTCAGGACTTATAGGAGTAGTATAAACTATAATAGCTCTAGAATTTTGTACATCAAAACTTGGTAAAATATTTATGTAAGCAAGATTAAAAGAATCTAGTAAAGAATCTAGATCAACTGTGGGATTTAAAATGAAATCACCAACAGTGATTATTTCTGTCAAAACTGTATCAGCCAAATCAGTATCAGAATCAATAAATCTATTATTTCAGATTGAGGGGCTGCTTCTGCTGAATCATCTAACATTTCAAAATCTGCTGCTGCCGCTACTGCAGGAGGAGGAACTGGAGCTTCTTCATAGAACATCTCCCCCTGGCTGGGTTCAGAGGGCCCTGAAGCCAGTCCTCCAGAAGAAGGAACAGAAGAGAGAGCAGCAAGTCTGTTAGAGAGAGATGATGGAAGCAGAGAGATGAGCAATAGCATTTGCTATTAGTTGCTCAAGAGTGGGTGAGATGAAATCAAGAAGATCATGGGAAATATCAGAAAAATTGAGGTAGAGAGGTTCAGGGGCAGAAGTGGTGTAAGTAGTGTGATGTCCACAATTTGAACACATAGAGAAGGCATGAGAGAAGTCTGTGTGGGTGTATTCTGGAAATGTGGAAGGGGGTTGGATGGAATGTCAGAGGTAGAAGTAGGAACTGTGGTAGGGGGTGTGGAGGTGGTTTCCTGAACTGGAGAGTTATGTGGAGATGGTTGAGGAGGAGACAGTAGATTGAAATTAGGCTGAGAGGAGGTAGAAGGAATGTCAGAAACATGAGTTTGAGGTGGATATTGAGGAGGTGGAGATGGAATATCCTCATGAATGATGGTGGGAGAATGGTGTTGAGGAAGAGGTGAAAGTGGTTGTTATTGTTGTTGTTGAGGAGGAGGAGGAGAAGGAATGCTGGTTGATGGAGGAATTTCTTCTGGAGGTAGAGGAGAGGCTATAACTGCCCTTGTGTCCTCAGAAGTCCTAGAGGAAGAGGAGGCCCTGGAGGGCATTGGAATGGTCCTCTCCCATCTGCCAAATAGGGCAGAGGTGATCCTCTTTGAGGCATTGATGAATATTGGTTGGGAAACCGATAATTCTGGTGCCTTTTCCTGAAGGAAGATTTCTAAAATCCTCTCAAAGCACACCTCTTTCTTTGTGTTTTTCTTCCTTATCAATTCAAATAAAATCTTACCCCAGTTTACTGATTTCTTATCAACCAAAGCACACATCATCAGAACTTGGTGCCTGGTGATATAGTCATGGGCTGTATGTTTACCCAGCAAAACCTTGCCTACAATATCAGCCAGAAACTTATATTAAACAGATAAGTTCTTTTTCAGAAGCTTAATTGTGTTTTCTTCAGAATGACCCATTATACTCAGCATATTCTCATATTCATCATTATCTAATTCAATATCATCTTCTCCAGTAGCCAAATCAAAAAATTCAGTTAAAACTGTAGGAATTAGAGTGACCTGGTTGTCGCTGATGGTGCCGATCATAGTATTTGCATCAGGAGCTGTTGAAGTAAAAACCCATTCTCTGATTTCATTTCCTGTAATCTTGATCCTTGTTGCCATGAACTTCTTCAGATGCTGTTCTTCATATAGCTTGAGAATGTCTATGAAGATTTGATCAGCGTGGGAGGGAGTCAAAATCAATATCGAAGCTAGTGTCGAACTTCATGCTTGAGAGAGAGAGCGCCGGAATCTTCATAGGTTTTCCTGCAAAAATAAAAGAGAGAGCAAGAGAATAGAAAGCGCAGGATAGAGCACGACAAGAACCTAGTTATAAGGTTTTCAGAATATGAAGCGTCGGGCTCTGTCCTGTGAAAAATAAACAATCTTCATTCTCAGGTCGATGAAAAATTTCATGAAGAAATAATATCGTCGATCTCAGTCAGAAGAAGGGAAAACTTTTCGTCGTACTCAGGTCGACGAAAATTTTTCTGAAGCAAAATCGTCGATCTCCACTCGACGAAAATAACTTCACGTAGAGAGTTCGTCGATCTCAGGTCGACAAAAAATCTCAAGAACAGTTCTCAAATCGTCGATCTTCGTTCGATGAAATGTGATCAATTCTTTGACCTTGGAGCAAAATCAAATTAAACTTCTCCATTAATCATACCTAACTGATTTAGAAAGAACAGATGTTTCTTCTCATCCAATGGCTTGGTGAAGATGTCTGCTCTTTGCAAATCAGTAGAGATAAAGACAAGATTAATTTTCTTTTTGTCCACATAATCTTTAAGAAATGATGTCTTATCTTTATATGCTTAGTCCTACTATGATGCACTGGATTTTGTGCAATAGATATTGCACTGGTACTATCACAAAATATAGTTGAATTATTTAAGTTGATACCATAATCCAGCAATTGATTTTGTATCCACAAAATCTGTGAGCAACAGCTACCTGCAGCTATGTATTCAGCTTTAGCAGTTGATGTGAACGCAGAGGTTTGCTTCTTACAAAACCAGGACACAAGCCTATCACCAAGAAACTGGCAAGTTCCTGATGTGCTCTTTCTATCCATCCTACATCCAGCATAGTCAGCATCAGAAAATCTAGTTAAATCAAATTCTGACTCTGATGGATATAGGAGTCCTAAATTTGGAAAACCCTTTATATATCTCAATATCCTTTTTAATAAAATATAGTGAGATTCTTTAGGGTTCACTTGGAACCTAGCACAAATACATGTGGTAAACATTATGTCAGGCCTACTTGATGTGAGATATAATAGAGACTCAACAATAGCCCTATAAGTTTTCTGATCAACAGGCTTGCTATGTTCATCAAAATCAATCACATCATTAGCAGCCATAGGTGTTTTTATTGTTGAGTCATCACACATCCCAAATCTTTTAATAAGCTCCTTAGCATACTTGTATTGTGAGATGAAGATACCATCAGGTGAATGCTTCACTTGGACACCAAGGAAGTATGATAGTTCATTCATGCAACTCATCTCAAACTTTGAATGCATTAGATCAGAAAGTCTCTTGTATAGTTTGGGATCAGTAAAGCCAAAATAATATCATCTACATATATTTGAACTAACAAAATTTTATTTTTATGATGCCTGATAAAAAGAAACATATCTACTATGCCCCTAGAAAACTTATGCTCTAAAAGAAAGCTTGTTAAGATCTCATACCAAGCTCTTGGAGCTATCTTTAGACCATAGAGAGCTTTATGCAATCTAAATACATAAGAAGGATGAGTTGGAGAGATAAAACATGTCGGTTGCTCCACATACACTTCCTCTTTTAATTCTCCATTTAGGAAAGCACTCTTAACATCCATCTGATAGACTTTGAATCTTTTATAGGCTGCAAAGGCTAAGAAAATCCATATAGCCTCAAGCCTTACCACTGGAGCTAAGGTCTGATCATAGTTTATTCCTTCCTCCTGTGAATAGTCTTGAGCTACTAGCCTTGCTTTATTCCTTATAATATTTCCTTCAGCATTTAGTTTGTTTCTGAAGACCCATTTGGTTCCAATGATTGGATAGTCTTTGGGTCTAGGAACTAAATCCCAAACTCTGCACCTCTCAAACTGATTAAGCTCCTCTTGCATTGCAATGATTCAGTGGGGATCTTGTTCTGCATCTTTGATGGAGTGGGGCTCAAGTTGAGAAATGAAACAAGCATGCATCACATCATTATTGAGTTGATGCCTTGTTTGCACACCAACTGAAATGTCTCCAATCACTTGAGATATAGGGTGATCTCTAAGTGTGATAAGATCAGTGGGAGGAGTTGGTTGAGCAACAGCTTATGGAATTAATTCCTCTTGTGGAATTATATTAGCTGTTGGAAGAAGTTCAGCCACTTCCAAACTTTCTTCTTCACTTTCTTCTTCAACTTGGGGAGAAAGATGTGATGGAACCTCTTGGGTGAGGTTTAGATCCTCCAATCTCTCACACAAGTGAGGTACCTACAAAATATTATTGGTAGAAACTTATTTCTCCTTATAAAACATGTTAGCATCATCAAATATAACATGAACAGATTCCTTAATTTTTAAAGTGGATTTGTTAAACACTCTATAAGTTTTGCTGACTTGGGAATATCCTAGAAAAATTCCCTCTGCAGCTTTTGCTTCAAACTTTCTAGTGTATTTCTTGTCATTATTGTGAATATAACATAGACTCCAAATACTTTAAAATAGGTGATTTTAGGTTTCTTCCCTTTAAGTAACTCATAAGGAGTCTTATTCTTAAGCTCGTGTATCAGACTTTTGTTCAGTACATAGTTTGTTGTGCTCACAGCATCTGCCCAAAAATATAGGGGCATGTAAGCATCTGCAAGTAATGTGCCTGCAGATTCAATTAGGGTTCTATTTTTCCCTTCAGCAACCTCATTTTGTTGAGGGGTTCTAGAAGCTGAGAAGCAGTGCTTGATACCTTCCTTCTCACAGAACTCTTGCATAAGAAGAGACTCAAACTCAGTACCATGATCACTTCTGATTAACACAACTGGAGTAGAGTACTCAATCTGTATGTTCTTGAGAAAATCTGTAAGAACCTTGAAGTTATCTGACTTAGATCTCAGAAAGAATACCCAAGTGAATCTTGAGAAGTCATCTACAATCACTAAAGTATAGGATTTCCCTCCTACACTTTGTACATCAATAGGGCCAAAAAGGTACATATGTAGCAAGTACAATATCATAGGTGAGTCACTTTTATTTACAGATTTATAGCTATTTTTAGTTTGCTTGCCTAACTGACAAGCCCTGCAGAGGTCTTCCTTCTTGAAGGGATAAAAAGGCAATCCTCTAACAAGGTTGTCCCTAGATAACTTAGCAATATTTTTAAGATTTACATGTCCTAATCTCTTATGTCAATGTTCATTTTGATTGCTAACCTGATTAAATAAACAAATTTCTGAACTAGCTGATTGAAAATTTACTACATATATGTTGCTGTGTCTAAGTCCAGTTAAAACAGGTTTGTTTTCTTTACAAGAAATAATACATGAAGATGAGTTAAAAGATATATGATAACTTTTATCCCATAATTGACTTATGGATATTAGGTTATGCTTTAAGCCACTCACATAAACAACTTTCCTGAAGGTGACAACTCCAACTTTAACATCACCATAGCCTTTAGTTTGGTCATAGTTAGAGTAACCATAGATCACCTTTGGACCTAGCTTGAACTTGTAGTTTGTTAGATTATCCTTACAACCAGTCATATATTTTGAACAACCACTGTCTAGATACCATTGTTGATTAAAGACTGGACAGTCCTTCACCTACATAGAAAGGGATTAGGTGTTCTTGACCCAGGTTAGCTTGGGTCCATGTTTCTTTTGATAAGAGAAACTGGAAATAACAAAAAATTCTTGTTGATTTTTATATCCTAAGGGATGAAATCTTCTATGTGGTATTTCCAATTGAGTAAAAGGATTAGTAGATTCTCTGAATTGATTGTAGTTTCTACCAGAGTTATAGTTTTTATTAAACCTAACTGGGTTCGACGAATTACTATAAGTTTGTCGATCTGCGTTCGACGAATAGGGATGAGTTCGTCGAACTCTGCTCAGAGAATGAACATAGTCATTTTCTATGCCCCAAGTTCGTCGATCACTGCTCGAAGAACCATATACAGTTCGTCGATCGCAGTAAGACGAATTATTATAGTTATAATTGGCGTTCATAGATCGTCAATCTGTGTTCGACGAACTATACACATTTCATCGATCTGAGTTCGATGAAATCTGTTGAACATAGTTTTTATTCAGATTCTTATTCTTTTTCTTTTTCTTATTTACAAGTTTCTGAGATACATTTGGTTGAGTAGTCTCTCCCATTTTCTCTTTGCCTTTTTCAGGGATAAAATTTATTGGTGTTGAACGAATATTTTTCTTTAATATGGTGGGTAAACTTGATGAAGCACATAAGCCCAGCTTGTCATTTAATCTGGTATTGACTGTACTTGTGATATCCACCAGCTTAAGGCTTCTCCCATTGAGAGATTCCTCAAGTTTCTTTGTCTCACATAATTCAGTTTTTAATGAAATGGTTTGTTCATTAGCTAAGTCTAAATCATTTTTCAGTTTGATATTTTCAGCAAATAGATTTTCAAATTCAAACTGTCTATCTCTAAAAAATTTTATTTCCCTTTCTGACTTAATTAATTCATTGCACAAGGATTTAAATTCAGTTTTAAATTCTTCTGAATTGAAATCAAATGAAGAGATTACTTGAACATCTTCAGATTCAGATTCCTCTTCTGATTCTTCAGCTTGTTCCTCGACATCAGATTTTCTGATGGAGGCATTAATAGACATAAGGCAAACTTCCCTTGCCTTTGCCTCCTCTTCATCTTCACTAGAGCTGGAAGATGAGGATTCTTCATCTGTGTCACTCTAGGTCTCAGCAATGAAGCCTCTGTAATGCCCCGAAACTCAAAAGAGCGACGGGGGACGTTTTGGGCCAGTTTTGGGTTCTGGCAGGAGGCACACGGCCTGGGACACGGGCGTGTCCCAGGGCGTGTCAGGCTTATGTCGACACTCAGCCGGCGAATTCGACATTTTGCTCTCGACGTTGTGTCGAGACAGGCCACACGGCCTGAGACACGGGCGTGTCTCAGGGCGTGTCGAGCCCGTGTCGACACTCAGCCCGCGAAGTCGACACTCTGCGCTCGACGAAGTGTCGAGACATGGCACACGGCCTGAGACACGGGCGTGTCTCAGGGCATGTCGAGCCCGTGTCAACACTCGTCCCGGGGAGTCGATGAATTTTGCTCAACGAAATGTCGAGATAAGGCACACGGCCTCGGACACGGGCGTGTCCAAGGCCGTGTCGTGAGGTCGACGAACTTCGCTCGACGAAGTGTCGAGTGTCGAGACCATGTACACGGCCTGGAGCCCAGGCGTGTTGAGGTAGACACGGGCAAGTACATGGGCGTGTCCAGTACCCGTGTAGTTCTCGGGTTGTTTTCGGGATAAATCGCTGGGGGCACACGGCCGACCACACGGCCGTGTCAGGTGGAACACGGGCGTGTCAGGTTGAACACGGTCGTGCTCGATGCCCGTGTGTTGTTCCATGCTCATCGATTTTGACGGCAAATGAGGCACACGGCCCTGGACACGGGCGTGTGCAAGGTCGTGTTTGGTCCAGATTGTACATTTCATACCCGAATCAAAGCCGTTCATTTCTTTAATTGGTGATCCAATGACTGGGGGTTGTTCCTGATGGGATATACCCGGGATTGGACCTTTGAAACCCTCACTTTTACTTGAGTGGTTATCTTTCTAAAGCTTAGAGAGAGAGGAGAGCCAAGGAAGGAATAAGAAGCTAGATCCGACCATTGGAGGAGCTTCGAAGCTCCAAATCACGAGCCGACTCTGGATCCACGGAGGCAAAGAGAGTGCGGTGCTTTTCATCCACTTACTTTTCCATGGCGCCAAAGAAGAACACTAGGGTAACGATTCTCTTCTTGAGCATGTGAAGCTCTCCTTCTTTGCATAGGAAGCCCGCTCTCGTGAGTTTGCGGTGAGTTGGAGGCGTTCCTTCAGGTAGTTATGTAAAGTCCCCGTTGTGTAAAGTCCGTAAGCGAGAACGGACATAGGCATGGTGTGTGAAGCCTACCCGGACATGTTGGTCTGGATCGGTGATGTTGCATTGCATAAATGCCGGAGAAGAATCTGTGCGATTGTTTTTTTTCGGGTTTTTCTACGTGGTAGATTGCAACAGGGAGCCTTGGGGATTAACCCAAAGGTGCACCCGGAAAACTAGGCAGATGCGTGATCTTACCAACTTGGAGGCCTGAGAGCCAACTTGAACATAACCGAGTTATGTGAATTGTGTGATGAAAATGAGACTCGGGAGAAGTTTGACCTGCGCATATGTCTTAAATTGTCATTGCAATGTGAGCACGGGTTAGATGGAACCGTACTCATTTCTATGTCGTTCGGTTAGAGCCGTTGGCATAGATGAGGGTCTTCGGTAGTCTATGGCTTAAATTGTCGTGACCCATGCCGGGAAGACAAATTGCTCATATGTTTGGCCGTCAAAGTGGCGGTGGTGAGTCCGGAATGTCTATGGCTTAAATTGGCGTGACATTGGCTGGTTCACCGAGAATGTGCCCTGAGTGCATGGGGTGTGTGGCCGCGCGAGCCTACGCCTGTGATGTTGTGACATTTTCTATATTGCTCGCTTATGCTAATGAAATGCAGGGAAGGAGCATCGCCGCCCCGAGTTGGGGGCAGGATCGTTATAATTTGTTCAGCATTGCTGACCGTTGCCTTGTTTTGCCACCGTGCAGTGGTTTGTTGCTTGCAGGTGCTGCTGGACCAAGCGGTAAATAGCGGGCGGAAGCTCAAATTGCGAAGCCGGCCCTCGAAGGCCTAATTGGCGTGTTTACTGCTTTTATTCATGTATGACCGGCCTGCGTGCCGTGGTTTGTAAAACATGTAATATCAAGTAAACCATTTTGTATGGCCTTAAGGCCTGTACTTATGTATGTACAACATTCCTATTTGGTATTTTAGTGGACATTCTTGCTCTTTGTGCTGGGTTCTTTATTGCAACTTAAACTGCTTCCTCTAGAATGCTCTGTGTAGGACGTATACATTGGTTGGATGGTTTCCATTGAGTAACCACCCGGTCTGTCTGTAGTATATGGCGTCGGGCCCCGGCCGGACCTACTGTTATATGCTATGCGACGGATAGGGGGTGTTACAATTTGGTATCAGACTACTGGTTTTCGGTCAGGCTTAACATGAATTCGTGGGCGAATTTTTTTTAAGGGGTGGTGAGCGCATGTGTGTGCGTCATCGTTATAACAACAAGAGAACCCATGAATGTCCACTTAGGAATGAAAATACACGTGTTTGGGGAACCTGCGTGTTCCTATAATTGTTGTTTGCAATTTTATTTGGTCGCTTAACGGTGTTTTGTACCACTATAGGTGACCGAAAGCGGTGCTGGACCGCCAGAATGTCCGGTTTCTGAGGAGTTTAGTGCGCCCGTTGAGGTGTTTGAGACCCCTCCTTCATATGAAACCGTTAGAAGGATCGTTGAAGCGGTATTCACTGTCACGGGTGCACAGCTTGGAGGAAATGTACAACCCTGCGCCCCTGTTGTGGCTTCAACGCCGGTTGGCGTGATGGAGCAGATGACCTTTGGTAGACCATCGGGGCAGCGGCTGAATATGCACTTAGTGCAGGGAGCGCACACAGTTGAGGAATATTTGCAAGCATTTCTTATGATAAGCCGCTACCCATGCTTCGAGTTGGATAATGAGCAAGCTACAGTCGATAGATTTTATAATGGTCTGCGCGCCGAGTTACGAGTTCTACTGCTAGGACCAAAGTTATTGGGATTCCGAGCCTTGGTGGAATCAGCTAGATCTTTGGAGGCAGATTTGAGGAAGACTCTCCCGATGCCAGCGACCATGGTATCGAACTATGCAAGCCCCATAAGATTTGCATCCGGCGGAATGCTGGAGAAAGGGGCTACGACGTCGACTAGCAAAGCTACTTACACATGTTTTACTTGTGGAAAGAAAGGGCACTTTGCCCGAGACTGTTGGAAAGGTGCTCAGAAGGCCAAGAAAGCTATGTCAGGAGCAGTCGAGGACTTTAGTACAAAGGAGACGGAATTCAAGTGTCGAACACCTCAAAGTCTGTATATCGAAAATGGTATAAGAAGCATAGGATTTCGGGTCAAGCTCCTTATGGTGCTTCTAGGGCGACTACGGGTCGGACCCCGGGCGCATGTTTCAACTGTGGGAAGTCGGGGCATTATGCCCGTGAGTGCCTAAAGCCCTGGAGGAAGCACGCCGTCGTGAGGACAAGTATGGTTTAAAGATAGTTTTGCCTTAAATACTTGTCGCCCTTGTGCATGTTAGCTTAGAACTACTTGTGCTAAGCTTTGTTCTGATTTTCGTTTATTCGGCGAGAGCACCGTTCGTGTAAACGAAGCTTCGCATTCCTTTATTTAGGAACTATATTGCGCGTCGAAGTACCTCCTTCGATGGTAAGAGACAAATTGGATGTGTTATGGTCCAATGGCGCTCAATGCGCGCGGGTAGTATCTGTTGCGTTTAGGTGTGGTCAGGGAGCCAAGACTTTGACTTCCAAGTATCGTTACTACCGCTAGGGGAGTTCGACGTAATATTTGGCATGGACTGGCTCTCGGAGCAGCAAGCCTATATCGATTGTGGTGGCAAGGAAGTCAAGCTGGGAGCTAGTCGTGAGACGACCTTTACGGGCTCGAAGGGGTCGAGCAAGACGTTGGTGTCTGCTCTTTAGGTGGTGAAGGCGGTTCGTGCCGGCGTAGAACTGTTATTTACACTAGTGGAGGTTGCAAAGCCTAAGCCCGCGTTGGACAGTATTTCAGTGGTATCAGAATACCCTGATGTGTTCCCTAGCCCCGCTTCAACGGGAGATAGATTTTACGATAGAGCTCGTACCAGGTGCAAAGCCTGTGTCACGCTCTCCGTATCAACTAGCGCCTAAGGAAATGGCAGAGTTGAAGGCTCAACTACAAAAGTTGTTGGAGCAAGGGTATGTGCGTCCAAGTTCTTCGCCTTGGAGCACGCTGGTCCTCTTTATATAGAAGGACGGAAGCTCGAGGCTATGTATTGATTATCGGGAGCTCAGCAAGTTGACGGAGAAGAACAAGTACCCAATCGCCCGGATCGATGATCTTTTTAATCAGTTGGTCGGGTCGACAGTGTACTCGAAGTTGGATCTCAAGTCTGGGTACTATCAGTGGAGGATTAGGGAGAGTGGTATCCCTAAGACAACGTTCAGTACAAGATACGGGCATTACGAGTTTACGGTCATGCCGTTTGGGCTGACCAATGCGCTGTCAGTGTTCATGGATTTGATGAACAGGACCTTCAGTGAGTACTTGAACCATTTTGTGATCGTCTTCATCAACGACATTTTGGTGTACTTGCAGAGTGAGGAAGATCACTTCAAGCATCTTCATTTGGTTTTGGAGACGCTAAAGATGAATTAGTTGTATGCCAAGTTCTCGAAGTGCGAGTTTTGGTCATCCTCAGTAGCGTTCCTCGGTCATATAATGAGTGGGGAAGGTATTGCAGTGGATCCGGCGAAGATTGTTGTGATACGGGAGTGGCCTGAGCTTTCTACGGTAGCGGAAGTCCGGAGCTTTCTGGGGCTTGCCGGCTATTATTGGCGCTTCGTAGACAACTTCTCGCGGATAGCGTTACCTCTCACTACTTTGACGAGGAAGGAGCAGAAGTTCATTTGGACGTCGGAGTGCGCGCGAGCTTTTGAGGAGTGAAATGTCGGTTGAACACGGCGCCTGTGCTGAGTTTGCCGAGTGGGACCGAAGACTATGAGATTTATAGCGATGCTTCGGGCAGTGGTTTGGGTTGTGTGCTACTACAACACGGAAGTGTAATAGCTTATGGCTCGAGACAGCTGAAAGTGCACGAGAGGAACTATCCGGTCCATGACTTGGTGTTAGCGGCCGTGATTTTTGCCTTGAAATTGTGGAGACATTATTTGTACGGTCTGAAGATGGATATCTACACCGGTCACAAGAGCCTGAAGTATCTGATTGATCAGAAGGATCTGAATATGTAGCAGCATAGATGGATGGAGTTCTTGGGAGACTATACATTCAAGATCCACTACGTGCCTGGTAAAGGGAATGCGGTTGCGGACGCGTTGAGTCGTCGAGCCCCAGCTCAAGCCAATTGGCTATCGATTCATGATGAGCGGTTGGTGCGGGAGTTGGAGGCGTTGGAGATTGTTTGTATAGATAAGCAATCAAGTGCTGGAGCAGTACTGAATTGGACTGAAGTCCAATATGACCTGGCTGATCGGATTCGGCAGGCTTTGGATATGGATGTCCATATGAAGCAGTTCAAGGAAGAGGCTCTGGATGGGTCAAATTCCTAATTCGTCGTGGAGGACGGATTACTTTGGAAAGACGGTCGTCTGTGTGTCCCAAGTGTGGGCAATCTGCAGGTGGAATTGTTGTACGAGGCACACCATACTAAGTACTTGATTCACTCGGGGAGCACAAAGATGTACCGCGATGTAAAGAAACTGTTTTTGTGGCCGGGTTTGAAGAAAGATGTGGCGCTCTACGTAGTGAAGTGCCAAACTTGCGCCTTGGTGAAGGCGGAGTGCCAAAAGCCGGGAGGATTTCTTAAGTCCTTGCCTATTCCGGAGTGGAAATTCGACGACATCTCTATGGACTTTGTGCACGGTTTGCCAAGGTCGCAAAAGAGGAACGACGCCATTTGGGTGGTCGTAGATCGGCTAACGAAGGTGTCGCATTTCATTCCGCATAGGAAGGATGATCCGGTGGAGAAGTTGGTAAAATTGTATGTGGATAATATAGTACGGCTTCACGGTGTGCCCCGCAGCCTCGTGAGTGACCGAGTAGGGCGGTTCACGTCCAATGATTGGAGGCTTGTGCAGCAAATGTTGGGAACAAAGTTAAAATTTAGCACAGCCTTTCATCCGCAAACGGATGGGCAACCGAGAGGGTCAATAGGGCTATGGAAGACATGCTTCGCATGTTTGTCTTGGATTTTGGAAAGCAATGGGAAGACCATCTTTATTTGGTGGAGTTCGCGTACAACAATAGCTACCAAGCGAGTATTCAAATGGCGCCCTTCGAGGCCCTATATGGTAGAAAATGTCGCACACCGTTGTCTTGGCTAGAAACGGGTGAGTCAAAGTTGTATAAGCGATTAGAAGTGGAGGATGCTACTTCTTTGGTGAGAACCATTCGGGAGAGGTTGCTTATCGCTCAGGACGGGCAAGCGAAGTACTATAATGCCAAGCACAGGAACGTGGAGTTCGCTGTGGGCGACTATGTGTACTTAAAGATCAAGCCGTTCAAGGGTGTCTCGCGGGTGCGGCGATTGAAAATGCTAAGACCGAGGTACCTGGGGCCGTTTGAGGTTCTGGAGCGAGTTGGTGAAGCAGACTATCGGTTGAAGATTTCAGTGGAGCTTGGTGGATTACATGATGTATTTCATATTTCGGTGCTTCGGAAGGCGGTGCAAGAGCCTACGCAAGTGATCGCGGTTGATCAAGTGCCGGTGGATAGTGGGTTGACGACAAAGGTCAAACCCGTGCGGATTGAGGACTCAGAGGTCAAGCGGCTATGCAATAAAGAGATTAGGATGGTCAAGGTCCGATGGGACAATTGCGGTCATGAGGAGCTCTCTTGGGAACGAGAGCAGACTATGCTTGACGAGTATCCGGAGTTGTTCCGCTCAGGTACAATTTAGTTTTGGTACTTGTCTTTCCTTTATATAATTTCGTGGACGAAATTCTTTTAAGAGGGGGAGAGTTGTAACGCCCCGAAACTCAAAAGAGCGATGGGGGACGTTTTAGGCCAGTTTTGGGTTCTGGCAGGAGGCACACAGCCTGGGACACGGGCGTGTCCCAGGGCGTGTCAGGCTTGTGTCGACACTCAGCCGACGAAGTCGACATTTTGCTCTCGACGTTGTGTCGAGACAGGGCACACGGCCTGAGACATGGGCGTGTCTCAGGGCATGTCGAGCCCGTGTCGACACTCAGCCCGCGAAGTCGACACTCTGCGCTCGACGAAGTGTCGAGACATGGCACACGACCTGAGATACGGGCATGTCCTAGGGCGTGTCGAGCCTGTATCGACACTCGTCCTGGGGAGTCGACGAATTTTGCTCGACGAAGTGTCGAGACAAGGCACACGGCCTAGGACACGGGCGTGTCCAAGGCCATGTCATGAGGTCGACGACCTTCGCTCGACGAAGTGTCGAGTGTCGAGACCGTGTACACGGCCTGGATCCCAGGAGTGTTGAGGTAGACACGGGCAAGGATACGGGCGTGTCCAGTACCCGTGTAGTTCTCGGGTTGTTTTCGGGATAATCTGCTGGGGGCACACGGCCGACCACACGGCCGTGTTAGGTGGAACACGGGCGTGTCAGGTCAAACACGGGCGTGCTCGATGCCCGTGTGTTGTTCCAGGCACGTCGATTTTGACGGCGAATGAGGCACACGGCCCTGGACACGGGCGTGTGCCAGGCCGTGTTCGGTCCAGATTGTACATTTCAGGCCCGAATCAAAGCTGTTAGTTTCTTTAATTGGTGATCCAACGACTGGGGGTTGTTCCTGATGGGATATACCCGGGATTGGACCTTTAAAATCCTCACTTTTACTTGAGTGGTTATCTTTTTAAAGCTTAGATAGAGAGGAGAGCCAATGAAGGAAGAAGAAGCTAGATCCGGCCATTAGAGAAGCTTCGAAGCTCCAAATCGCGAGCTGACTCCGGATCTACGGAGGCAAAGAGAGTGCGGTGCTTTTCATCCGTTTACTTTTCCATGGCGCCAAAGAAGAACACTAGGGTAACGATTCTCTTCTTGAGCATGTGAAGCTCTCCTTCTTTGCATAGGAAGCCCGCTCTCCCGAGTTTGCGGTGAGTTGGAGGCGTTCCTTCGGGTAGATATGTAAAGTCCCTGTTGTGTAGAGTCCGTAAGCGAGAACAGATATAGGCATGATGTGTGAAGCCTACCCGGACATGTTGGTCTGGATCGGTGATGTTGCATTGCATAAATGCCGGAGAAGACTCCATGCTATTGTTTGTTTTTCGGGTTTTTCTACGTGGTAGATTGCAACAGGGAGCCTTGGGGATTAACCCAAAGGTGCACCCGGAAAATTGGGCGGATGCGTGATCTTGCCAACTTGGAGGTCTGAGAGCCAACTTGAACATAACCGAGTTATGTGAATTGTGTGACGAAAATGGGACTCGGGAGAAGTTTGACCTGCGCATATGGCTTAAATTATCGTTGCGATGTGAGCACGGGTTAGATGGAACCGTACCCATTTCTATGTCGTTCGGTTAGAGCCGTTGGCATAGATGAGGGTCTTCGGCAGTCTATGGCTTAAATTGTCGTGACCCATGCCGGGAAGACAAATTGCTCATATGTTTGGCCGTCAAAGTGGCGGTGGTGAGTCTGGAATGTCTATGGCTTAAATTGACGTGACATTGGCTGGTTCACCGAGAATGTGCCCTGAGTGCACGGGGTGTGTGGCCGCGCGAGCCTACGCCTGTGATGTTGTGACATTTTCTATATTGCTCGCTTATGCTAATGAAATGCAGGGAAGGATCATCGCTGCCCCGAGTTGGGGGCGGGATCGTTATAATTTGGTCAGCATTGCTGACCGTTGCCTTATTTTGCCACCGTGCGGTGGTTTTTTGCTTGCAGGTGCTGCTGGACCAAGCGGTCAATAGCGGGCGAAAGCCCAAATTGCGAAGCCGGCCCTCGAAGGCCTAATTGGCGTGTTTACTGCTTTTATTCATATATGACCGGCTTGCGTGCCGTGGTTTGTAAAACATGTAATATCAAGTAAACCATTTTGTATGACCTTAAGGCATGTACTTGTGTATGTACAACATTCCTATTTGGTATTTTAGTGGACATTCGTGCTCTTTGTGCTGGGTTCTTTATTGCAACTTAAATTGCTTCCGCTAGAATGCTCTGTGTAGGATGTATACATTGGTTGGATGGTTTCCATTGAGTAACCACCCAGTCTGTCTGTAGTATATGGCGTCGGGCCCCGGCCGGACCTACTGCTATATGCTATGCGACGGATAGGGTGTGTTACAGCCTCTCTCCTTTCTCATGTGTTTGCTAGAGGTGTGCTTGTTGTAGTGCTTGCTTGATTGTCTCTTATTCTCCTTTTCTTTTCTTCTCTCTTTCTTCTGTGCCTCTGGGAATTCAGGTAGAATGTGCCCAGATTTTCTACATCCAAAACAAAAAATCTCCTTAATAAGAGTCTTGTCATATCTTGGCGTGTCATCATTCTTGGATGACCTTCTTCTAAAGTCTTTCTTGGCAATTTTATAAAATATTTTAGCCAACAAGCTCAGTAGTTCTTCATTAGTTAGAAGAGCTTCTGATTCTTCTGTTGCTTTTAAATCAATGATGTGCCCCTTCCTTGAATATGTGGAAGCCTTCTATTCAGCAACCTCCCTTGTCTTGATCAACTGCTCATTAGACTTGAGCTTGCCAAGGAGAGATTCTGTAGAAATATCATTTAAACTTCTGGCCTCCTTAATTGGTCATATCCTGAAATCCCAATTGCTGGGGAAGCACATTAGGATTTTGTCATTTATATCAGTTAATGAGATGTCCTTGTCCAGGGTTCTCAGTTCATTTATGATGACACTGAGTCTTTTATACATCTCAGCAACAGTCTCTGATTCCTCCTTCTTGAAATTCTCATACTGTGATATGAGGAGAGATCTCCTGTCTTTCCTTTCATCTGATGAGCCAGCAACTATTTGTTTCAGTGAGTCCCAAATAGCCTTAGCAGAGGTGCACTCAGCCACCTTCTGAAAGATGTCATCTGACATTGTCTGTGCTAGAATATTCATTGTTTTAGCATCAGCCATCTTGTCTTTCTTTTGTGCATCAGTCCACTCAGGTGGTGGAACTGCTGAAGTACTTGATGAAGTAGCAGCTGTAAGTTGAGTGGGACCTGTTAAAATAGAATTGAAAATGTCCTCATCAATAGAATTCATATAGAGTTTGATTCTTGCCTTCCAGAGTACAAATTTATTCAAGTTGCACACTAGAGGTCTGCTGCTAGAATATTCATTAGTCTGTGTCATGTTGTAAATGAGAGGCTAGAGAGAAAAAGATCTATCAAAGGATCTTGGTTCAGATGTAAGTATATGAAACCAAAGCAACCTTAACCCTCTGATACAAATTGAAGGAGATATCAGATACGATCTGATACAAATAGAAGGATAGATCAGCTTAACTCTAGAGGGGGTGAATAGAGTATTTTAAAAACTTTATTGATTTGTATAGCGGAATTAAAAATAGTTATATATATATATATTAAGAGAGTGCAAGAAAGAAAAACTAACTAATACAGCACACATCACACAGCAATAAGAAAATAGCAAACAACCGGACGACACAAAAATTTATATTGGTTCACCTAAACTTGGGTGCATCCACTCATCTACCACCATAGTAGGAATCCACTATAGATTTTTGATCAGGTGCCCGGTCACCAATAGGTTTTTGCTCAGGTGCCCTGTCACCGCAAGATCTATTTAAAGGGAAATCTTTCAACCCTTTAGGCTTTTGATCAGGTGCCCAAAAACCAAGCTAAGTCTCTTATTAAGGAGACTTAAGAACCAGGTGGTTAACTTTTGAAGGGAGTTAAAACTCTGTGTACAGTGGGGTGAAAAGAATGTGATAGTGTCTTCTCTTTCTCAAAAACAACTGAGAAGATTAGTGGATTGCTTGATGTTGTCAAAGCTCCACCTGAGATGATTATTGTTTAGGAATGGCTGGAAGCTTTGTAGGGTTTAGGTCTTCTTTGATGGAGCTATCTTCAGAAGCTTTGAGACTGATATTGAATAGTTGTCTATTGAAAGCTTGGTGAAGAGTTGCAGATGATGAAGACTGAGTGAATATGCAGACTGAATATCTTTCTTCTCTGTATGCCTGTGTGTATCTCTTGTGTCTTCGTCTATCTGTGTCTGTCTGTATGTATGTATCTTCTAATCCTTTTTCTAACTCTTTTTATATTTCCTGCAGAAATTCTATCTCTGAATTTGAATTCTACTCCATAATTAATTACTGAAATCTTGGAACTTGGACAAACGGATAGAAGGGCAATAAATTGATTGCTTAACTGTCCCAGTTATTAAGCCCAATATTAACTCTGTGAAATCAAGTAATTAATGCTGTCAATGAACAGCTATATTCATAAGAATATATGCAATTAATTACTCAGAGCAATATAGGCAATAATATATTATATGATCCTTGGTCAATCCAGAAATTAACTGCAGAGAAGTGAAATAAAAAACTGATAGAATTCATCGATCACGACAGATTTCATCTACCTAAACTCCAAGTTCGTCGAGCTGAGAAATCGTCTTCGTCGAGGTGAGATCAGAGAAAGTTGATCAAAAAAAAATAAACTGTCAAAGCTGGGCTCCAAGTTCGTCGATCAGAGATAGAAGTTCGTCGAGCTGAGAACTTGAGAGAAGATAGAAGATCGTCGACCTGAGCTCTAAGTTCGTCGAGTTCAACTCAGAGTAGGGACTCTGAGTTCGTCGATCTGCGAACGACGATCGTCGAGCTGAGTTCGTAGAACATTGAACTGATTCTCTGAACTCTTAATGACTGTCATTCTTCTAAGTCTGGAACTCTGATTTCTTCTGAGGGCTGGATCAAACATTGACTAACCTAGTCAGACTGACCTACACCTAACAAAATGACCCTAGGTTATACATGAAGGGTCAACAAACTAATAGTGAACCTAGCCCAAATCCAAACTAGGGATCCTACATAAACCCAACACTTTCGATTGAAGTCATTAGTGAAGGTGATGTAGTATTTACTTCCGCCAACTGAGGCAATATCAAACGGACCAGCAATGTCTGAATGAACTAGTTCAAGCTGTCTCCTTATTTTTCGAGACTTTCCACATTCAAACGTCTGTCTCATCTGCTTGCTCTTCGTACAAGCTTCACAAATCTTCTGTGGTGGTAAGATATTTGGAAAACATTCCACCATCTTTGCATGCGATAGAAACTTCATACTATTGAAGCCTAAATGACCCATCCTATGGTGCCACGACCAAGCCTCTTCTTCTTCTTCAATTCCTGCTAAGCATGCCATCTCCTTGGCATCCATTTTCAATGTAAAGAGACGATTCGTCATCATCTTTACTTTCACCACCTCCTTTCCTTGATGGTTCTTCATAGCCAACAAACTATCCTTCAACTAAATGCAGTAGTCTTTCTCCACCAACTATCCAAGGCTTAGGATGTTACTCTTTAAGCCAGGAACATAGAAAACATCATTGAGATGCACCTTCTCACCATTTAAGGTGACTACAATCAACCATTTTCCTTCTACAGAGATCTTTAAAGCATCACCAAAGCTAACCTCACCAATACATGGTTCAAGATTAGTGAACAACTCCTTCTCACCACACATATGATTGCTCGCTCCTGTGTCCAAATACCATACTTCGTTTCTACCACATTCAGTTCCTCTATAAGTCAAGAACATCATTGGATCACTACCAGTGTTGCTTGCTTCTATATAGTGATTGGCTTCCTCTGTCCTCCTCAGTTTTCTACAATCATAGCACGTGCCAAAACCTGTTACAATTATAACACTGGACTTGGGACATTCCACCACGACCTCTTCCTAGGCCTCTTCCACAGCCACTTCCTCTTCCTTCTTCCTCCCTAACTTGAGGTTGCTCCGCCTCTCTCTGGAATTTTTGATTTCTTCCTCCTCTTCTTCCTCTACCTCTGCCTTGGTAGCCTCGGCCTCGCTGGCCACCTCCTCTTCCTGAACTCTCTCCAAAGTTCAGCTGAGTCTGAAGTGCTTTCTCTAAGCCACTTGACTCTTCATCTTGTAGCATGCGATATTCATGAGTTTGCAGAGAGCCTATAAGTTCATCAATACACATTTGAGTGAGATCCTTTGACTCTTCTATAGCCACCACGATATAATTGAACTTCTTTGACATAGATCGCAGAAGTTTCTCCATGAAACTCACATCATCAATCGTCTCTTCGTTGCTCTTCATTTCGTTTGCAAGTGTCCGCGGATGAGTCACATAATCACCAACTTTCTCAGAGTTTTGCATCTTGGTAACTTCATACTCAGCTCGGAGAGATTGTAGCTTCACCTTCTTTGTCTTGTCAACTCCTTGCAAGGAGCATTGCAAGGTCTCTCATGCTTCTTTAGAATTTTTAGCATTCGAGATCTTCTCCAAGGTTGCTTCATCAGCCCCTTGATATAACAATAACAAAGCCTTTTTGTCTCTCTTCCTTGCCTCTTGCAATGCTGTCCTCTGGGCATTAGTTAACGATTCTCTGTTTCAGCAGTTACCTCTTCATAACCATCCTCAACTATCTACCAAAGCTCTTTTGATGCTAGCAGCACTCTCATCTGGATGCTCCAGTTCTCATAGTTCGTCTTCGTCAACTTGGAAACTTGACCTGGCATAGCATTTAACATCTTCATTTCTGCGATCTCTTCAACTCTCTCGAGTTACTACCAAGGTTCGCAACCTCTCACTAATACCACTGTTAGAAGCGTTTAATAGCGGGCACAAACACAAGTAAAGAAGCGCAAGATAACAAGCATCTTATATATATATATATATATATATATCAAAGTAGTTTACAAGGCTTGACTACAACCAAGTTTACAATTCAAATACTTCACTACAAGTAGTCACACATACACCAAAAACAAGCAAAAGAAATAATCGTCACTTCCTTTGGAGTTTGCAGGAACTGCTGTCCGCAATCCTAATGAGGCAATCCTCAAAAGACTGATGTCCGCACAGAACAAGCTGCAGGAACTGCAGATCGCCAAATTCTTGTTCTCCAAAAAACTATCCGTAGCTTTTAGAAATGCAGTCCGACAACTTTTACGGGCCAATAGAAATTGGATGAGATTTCTGAATCCTGTTCGCCAAAAGCTGTTCGCAATATTTTGTCCGCAAGCTGCTGCATGCAATTTTTTTCGGTTACCAAATAGTAGACCGCAGCCTACTGTTCACCTTTGCAATACTTCCGCGTTATCTGATTCAAGGAATTATGTCTATTTATAGCCATTTCCAGCAAATAAAATCCTGCCACCTGACCATAGTTTCCTGCCATTACATCATTCACGCCGTCTCCTTTTGGATATAATATGAATATAAATTATCATATATTTATCTATATATTTTAATATATATATGATTACTCTAGTGCGGGCGTACCGGCATACGGGCAAGGGTCAAGGAGGCTTCAAATCGAAAAGTGATCAACATGAAAGTTTTAGCTCTCGGCGAGACGAACAACTTTCATGTTGATCACATTTTGATTTGAAGCCGTCTTGGATCTCGAATTGGGCCCCGAAATCTGGGGCGGCGGAACTGCTACAGGAAAACGTCCGCCGACCCAGATTTCGGGGCCCAAATCGAGATCCAAGACGGCCTCAAATCAAAAAGTGATCAGCATGAAAGTTGTTTGTCTTACCGAGATCTAGAACTTTCATGTTGATCACTTTTCGATTTGAAGTTATCATGACCCCCAAAAAGGCCTGCCCGTACGCCAGCACCTAATCTTGCCCGCATTTGAGATATATCATATATATATATATATATATATATCTATTACTATTCTAAAAAGATATATGGTGGTCTGCCAATAGCGTGAGTTCGAAAATAAGAGGAAAATAGGTGGCTGTTGGATTTGACTCTTTTAATCCTCATCCGTTGGATCTTGCACTCTAAATAAAGGTGTTGGTTTGCAAATAAAAAAAACACCAAAAACTTTCTCCTCACTCTCTCCTAAAACCCGATCCCCATTTCCCCCCCCCCCCCAAAAAAAATTGCCGCACACCCAAAACCTCTCGGCCGCCGGTGGAGCCGCCGGCGGCCTGCCCGGCACCCACCGGCGGACTCGCCGTCCTCCGGCGAGTCCGCCGGTGGGTGCCGGGCAGGCCGCCGGCGGCCGGGAGGACTAAAATGGTTGCAGCGAACTGCAGCCATTTTTCTCCTCCTGGCCGACGGCGGAGCCGCCGGCGGCCTGCCCGACACCCACCGGCGGCCTCGCCGGCCGCGGAATCGCTGGAGGCCGGCGAGGCCGCCGGTGGGTGCCCGGCAGGCCGGCGGCGAGGAAGAAACTCCGTGCGGCACGGGCTCCGTGCCGCACGCAGTTTCTTTTTTTTAAAAATTAAAATTAAAATATAATTTATAATTTATAATTTATAATTAAAATTAAAATAAAAAAATTATTAATAAATAAAATATTAATTTCTAATAATTTTAAAATTAAAATATAAATTTTAATTAAATTTAAAATAATTAAAACAATCCGCCGGGGGTGGGCGACGACCGTCGTCGGGGGCGGGCGAAGCCCGCCGTCGGAGACCAGATACTATAGCGCGTACCCATCGGGTCGGATGCCCGTGCCTGCGACTCGTGTGTATATATATATATATATATATATATATATATATATATATATATATATATATATATATATATATATATATACCATATTATAAAGAAATATGGAGGTCTGCAAATAGCATGAGTTCTAAATTCAAAGGAAATTAGGTGGCCGTCGGATTTCAGAGATTTGATCATGAACCGTTGGATCAAACCAACTCTCTTTCTTCAGATTTTACTAGGGGTCATAAACCTACTACTAGGGATCTTAAAGTTAAGTAGATAACATAAAAAATGCCTTAAAAACAACACTCCCATGAATTTAAAACCAGCCCGCTAACCCGCCTATTCATAGAATTCAAGATAAGTCAGGCAGCCCGCAAGCCCACAGGCACGCCTGATTTCAATCTTTCATTCTGGAATTCTATGTTTAAATCCAAAAGATTCAAACCTACCAGCAGTGTGAGACTATAAAAACTTGATTTTATATTTACTAAGGTACGAGAGTACGGGCAAGAGAATTTGAGGGTCAAGATGGTCTCAAAACGAAAAGTGATCAACATGAACGTTGTATATCTCGGCGAGACGAATAACTTTCATGTTGATCACTTTTTGATTTGAAGCCGATTTGGATCTCGATTTGGGCCCCGAAATCGGGGGCGGCGTTATTGATACAGTAAACCGTTCCGCCGCCCCCGATTTCGGGGCCCAAATCGAGCTCCAAGACGGGTTCAAATCAAAAGGTGATCAATATGAAAGTTGTTTGTATCGCAAGATCTACAACTTTCATGTTGATCACTTTTCGTTTTGTGACCATCTTGACCCTCAAATTCACTTGTCCGTACAGCCCGCGAACCCGACGAGGGTCTCCGGTCAGTGCGGCGGCGGCACTGGCGGCGGCGGCGGAGCAGACCGCCCGGCGGGGAGCGGGCAAAGCCCGGTGGGGGCGGGCGAAGCCCGCCGTCGGTGGCCAAGTACTGTGGCGCGTAGTCATCGGGTCGGAGGCCCGTGCCTGCGACTCGTATATATATATATATATATATTTACTATTATACGAAAACTACTATTTGGTGAAACATTGTTCGATGTCCCTATATTGCCCTTATAGTTGTATCCATAATTACACAATTATACCAAACTTTATATTAGTATATTATAAAGGCAATATCTTCTTAGATAATTACACAACTTTACAATATTAAAATACAAAAAATAAAAACACTAGATAGCATAAACTTATTTTCCTTTTTTTTATGTTGTTATATTTGAATCGTACCATAAATCTATTGTCTATAGTTAGGAATGACAAGAGAAAAATTCATGTTTTAACGTTAAAATATAATTTGTTTTACAAAATAAAAATTGTATTCTTGATTTATATTTTTTTACGGTCATTTTGAGTACTCATATGTATATGTTGCGGGTCGGGCGGAGCCAGCTGTGGGCGGCCGAAGCCCGCCGTCGCAGGTCGGGTACTGTCGCGCGAGGCCATATGGGCGGGTACTATCCACGACAAATGTCGCCTCTCATGGCAAATGTCACCGCACACGGCAAATGTCGCCGCCCACGACAAATGTCGCCGCCCACGACAAATGTCGCACTACCGGCGAATGCCGCATCCCGGCGAATGTCGCACCCAGCCGAATGTCGCACCCCTGCCGATTGTCGCACCCCTGCCGGATGCCCCCAGGGCCGAATGCCCCCAGGGCCGAATGCCCCCAGGGCCGAATGCCCCCAGGGCCGAATGCCCCCAGGGCCGAAGGCCCGTGCCTGTCACTTGTATATATATATATATATCTTTATATTTTATAAAGATGTATATTCAAATATGACTTGAGATTTCATATTTCATCCTAGCCATTTAATATAATTCGCACAACATATCATGACCATCCATCTTACTATATTATAAAGAAGTATTTGGACTTCATCTCAACCATTAAATAGTAACCACATCTTTAATCTCAACCCTTCAAACTTCTATAATTTGAATCCCCCGCCTCACTGCTACATGAAAAAACTCATCCTGTGAGCATTTTTCTCCTCCTGCCAGCAAAGCAAAAAAAATTGCACCTCTTTATTCCAATTTACAAGGCAATGTCACATCCACTTTATTTTAAATTTGAATCCCTCTCTACTTTATTTGAAATTCTTTCCCATTGCAGCAGCCAACCCGTCGTCTTCCTCGCCGCAAAACCCTACCGCCCAGCTCTCCTGCGCTCTCCTCTACCTCTCACCATCGGCAGCCCCGCTCTCATCGCCTCTGTCGTTACCGACGCCGAAGGCCTCTGTTAACGTCGATGAAAGTCCACCTAGTGTCGGCTATGTGCACCTATGGGGGGGGAATAGGTGACGTGGGGTTCTTTTGCGGAATTTACAGATGTACCTGCACAATAAAAACAACAAACACAGCACACAGAATACACAGCAAATTTATAGTGGTTCCCCGACTTGGGTACATTCACTTTCCCCCTTCGACCTATCTCCCCAACAAGGGACGACTCGGTCACTTCTCCAACGGGATTGAAATCCAATCCCTGCACTATCGGAAGGAGCCCTTCCACACGTGAGAGTCAACACTCCCACAAACTGGGTTGCACCCAACCCTTACAACACGGAACAAAAGTTCCTTTACAACAAAAGTAAATATGGAATGTATATGAAATACAAACTTCTTTCGGAGACTACGGTGTTCCTCTTCGTTCGACGACGTGTTCTCGAGGTCGATGAGGAGTCTACAACCTTGGTCTCTCTTAGAGAAGATCTCCCCGGAACCGGCGGCGGCACACTAGCGGCGGCAAGCTTCGGGATCGGCGGCTACGATGAAAAGTGGCTGCAGAAATTGGAGATCTAAACTTCGTAGCGAAGCAAGCTAGGTCTACCAACGGTCACTCTAGGATCAGTCGTCTCGATCGATTCGGACGGGGGAGTTTTCCCGGTCAACAAATCGAGAGACAAGAGATCTCCGGATAGACGCGTGAGACTCAAGCCTTGCTAAGCTTCTGTCACCGGAGATCGGGAAGAAGAGCGATCAGCAGCGGCGACCACTTCACGCGAGCGGCGGCGGCGGAGCGGAGCGATTTCGCGAAGTTAGGGTTACGTCGCCGCCGGATTTTCTTTCTCTCTTCTCCGTAAATTTACTGTTCAAAATACCTGTGTATAAATACTGTAGGATTCTCAAATATGACCGTTTGAGGGACCCACAAATGAAATCCCCAAAATCCGGTTCAAACAAATCCAGAAGCAGAATCCGGTTCAGCAGCATTCTGAGAAAACGCCAAGTAAAAATCGGCGAGAATCGCAAACGATTCTCGACGAATCGGCGAGAATCATCAAGTGATTCTCGACGATTCGTCGAGAATCGTTTGTGATTCTCGTCGAATCACTTGTCGATTCTCAACGAATTGGACTTAGTATTCATGGGCTGCTTGACCACTGGTTCGGCGGGAATTACAAGTGATTCTCGCCGAATCTCACTTGGCACCATTTTGAGATGGCCAGAAGGAGTCGGCGAGAATCACTGACGATTCTCGACGATTCGGCGAGAATCACTTAGTGATTCTCGCCGATTCGGCGAGAATCACTTGGTGATTCTCGTCGAATTTGCCTTGGACGATTTTTCGTCTTCCACCTAGGAGCTGCTCCTTGATCCTCCATGCTCCTTGTCTTCTCTTGCATATGAGCGGCCCTGTACTTGAAAGTAAGTGCACTCCAATAGAGAGAGTACACATAGGCCAACACACTGATCTGCTCAACGAGGGATTACGTCGTGCAGACCCGTGTATATTGACCTACTGCACCCTGACATTGGTGTGCACTTAGCGTGGAGAGACTGCAAGTACAACTTGAAAGAGTTTATCAAATACATTGTGAATTCATCTTAGCTTGACAGGGGGCTTCCTCAAATCTAGGTAATCGTGGATACAATACCCAACAATCTCCCCCTATTTGACGAAGCCAAAACCCTACTAGCTAAGATGAATAACACCTATCAAATAATAATTATAGCATTTAAAAATTAATTATGCAACACAAGGTAATAAATGCAATCAGAACAGGACTTGAGTCATTCACACATTCAAGAATATATATATATATACCAAGAGAAATATATTCACCTATGAGTCAGAATTGTTCACACGACAGTAATAATTGTTAAATGTTCTTAATACACCGTGACCAGCTATAAAATAATGACTATTTGTCCTTAGCTCCGTCACCCTTAAGAGTTTGCGCCAAGTACTTTTTGCTCTGCCTTTCCATGTATTCCTTGGGCTTCGGGTAGTACCTAGGAGGAGCAACTTTGTCTGGATCCTTGTTGTTTCTGAAGAAAATGTTGCGTTTCGCTTCAAATGCTTTGTGCGTCTCCCATTCATACTGACTATATGCTTCATTTCGATTTATCTCTCCTCTTTCTTGCAGCCGGAAGGTGTCTAGGATGATGTTCCTTGAGACTGGGCTCCACCTTTCGTTTCTTACATCCTCCTCACTTAGTCTGATCCTCTTTTGAGTTGGTGTCTCCTTTGATGTCCCTTCCTGAACTTTCCTCTTTCCCCTTGCTTTAGCTAAAGCCTCCTGGTCAAACATACTTCTCAGCTTAGATTTGGAGATGGCCCTAGCGTCAGCTTCATCAGTGAAAATATCAGCAGCACTTGTACTTACATCCTCAGCAATATGTACTTCCTCAGCAGCCTTAGAAGTCTCAGGAACCTGAACACCGGCAGGTTGGTCAGGTAGGACGACGCCTAACGTGCCCAGTGCCTGTTGTAGCATCCACCAGCAACTCTCATAGACGTATTTGCTTGATTGAGCAAAGTTTGCATCCATGCTTTCTTGGAGCTCAGCCAGCTTAGCGATATACTCCTTCTCCCCCTTTTTGGCTTCGTCAGCAATGCAATTGGCATATGAGTGCAAGGAGTCATCAATGTGCTTAGTTGTCTTGCTGAATTCAGTGACTAGGGCCTGCTGATTTGCATTTAAAGTGACCATGTTGCCATCAAATTTCTGAATATTGTTGGCCACAACGTGTGCGTTCTGATTGACAACAGCCAGAGTATCAGTAGTCTTTTTCAAGCCGGCCATTAACAGTGTGACAGCTTCGCCGGCCGCAGTATACTTTTCTTCAAACTTCTTCTCCATCATATCCAGTTTGTGGTTGATTGCCACCATATTCTTCAGCATGAGATCTTCAGAAGTCTTAATCTCTTGCAGCATTGTTTTCTGAGCTTTATCAAAAGATGTTTTAAGCTCATTCACGATGCCCTGAATTATATGTACATTGTGAATGGCTAGGTCATCTCGTAGTGGAATACCCGGAGGCACTTCTTGGCCTTGCTCTGGCTCGGCAGCAGAAGCATCAGTAGAGCTGGATACAATCACAGCCTCTATGGGAGGAATGTTGGTGGCCTCATTTACCTCCCCCTCCACTGGTGCAGACTTATCAGTATGAGGTTCATCAGTATCCGGAGATTCAAACACTTCATGGCCCTCATTTACCTCGTCCTCTCCGTCCTCATCCAAAAACTCATCCATATCAGCATCTTCTTCCACTTCTTGATCAGCAGTGTCCAGTGCCTCAGCTTCAGTTCCGTGGGTGTTTCTGTTCAGGACCTCCTCATCCTCCAACCCAGGTTCACTTTCTTCATGAACTTCTGCCACCGCATCCCTTGCCACCTGGGCGATTTCAGATATTATATCCAAATGAGTGGGTAGAGTCTCCCCCTCGATTCCTGCAGTCACAGTATCAGGAATTTCACCGGGGGAGGTTGCTGGAGATACTTCCTCTTGCTCTTCCACAGCCGGCTGCCCGATGCGCCGCTCCCATCGATCAAACACAGTAGCATCCATCTTTTTCAAGTAATGTAGAGGAACTCCTTTGCTCATGTCGAATCTGTCTCCGTTGAGCTGGTTGAGATATAGACTGATGATGCGGCCGAAGCTTGGACTGCCCAGAGTGTCCTTGATCTTTTGAAACATCAACTCTCCCCAGTTGAACCTCTTTCTGTAGACCACGGCTATGAGAATTTTGAACATATCTCCGGAGATATGATCTTGGGAGCCTGGCTTACAGATGAGTACTTTTCCTATGATGTCGGATAGGAGCTTCCCTTCTTCATTCATCTCTTTTCGCTTTATTGATCGAGTGCCTCTTGGTAGACCGCAGAACAGGAGGGTTCTGGCTTTGTCCTCGTCCTCCAAATAGTCTTCCTGCTCCGCACTTGAGAGCTGCAGGTAGCGTGTTAGCTTACTGGCAGACATCTTTACCTTAGTCCCAGCCACCTTGCTCTTGATGATGGAGTCTCTGTCTCGAAGCCTTGCGGTAGAGAAGAACTCCAGCACTTCTTTATCTAACACTTTGCAAGGATGCTCCAATACGAAGGTTAGTCCGGCTTCTTCCAGCATGAGAATGATGTTCCGGAACTCGTCCGAGGCATGAGCAAAACCAGTGCGAACCAGCTCGCAACCAGAAATCAAGCCTGCAGTCGTCCTTGGGGCCATTGAGGATCTAGAAAGAAGCCCGACTCTAAACATTAGTGAACATTCAAAAGGAGAACATCACTTGGGGTTCGGCCTTGGAGCCATTGAGGAGGAGGTTACCTAAGGGCTTACTCACAGGTGAGTTGACGAGCTTCGAGAAGATCCTCGGTGGAGAGAAGAGTATCCCGTGGGGTGCGGCCTTGCTAGTACCTTGCGGAGAAAAGATGGTCACACACAGCAGCGATTCGACGACGTCGACAAGAGCGTCGGAGGGCTGCGGGTGTCGGCGAGTTCGCGGAAGTGCCCGTGCGCGAGTCTTGGGGAGTTCTCTTGCGCGAGGGTCGTCGGGTGTGTTCTTGCGCGAGTCGTGAGGAAGGCGAACGGGCGACGGCTGTGAGAGGGATTCGGTTTCGGCGGGATTTATATCAGTCGTCGGGATTCTTAAGGAAGCCGAGCGGTCGGCAAGCTCCTTCGGTGGGATTCGACGGGATTTGTCTAATTTGGCGAGATATAAAATGGGTCGGCGGGATTTGGAGTATATATTGATGTTTGTCTTGAAACTTTGGGAAGCATTGCACAATTTTCAAATTCTTCGAGTGTCAAGTTAACACAAGATTAATAAATACATGTTTATTATAACGACAATCTATTTGGATTTGAGCGAGGCTTCTCCAGACACTTTTTGATGTCAATTGTGATTTGTCGAAATTCGCAATGACATATCTTGGTTAACCTTTTATTGATGTGTAATGATTTGCATGCCTCGAGGTAATCTCTCCTTAAAGGTGCACACATATATGATGAGCATAAGTATACTTATACACAAGGATAACAATATATATATATATATATATTTAATTTGAATGAGGATGCATCATGACACAAGTCCTTGAACTGATCAAAGTTACCTGGGATTTGGAGAGTGATCGTTTTAGTCCCACAGATGGAACATATTAGTAGCTTGAAGTGAGTATGCTCAACAGGTAGCACATCTGTTATTGCAGACGCTTGTTCCAAATAGGCCTTGAGCCACCTACTGTCCAGATCCCATCGTATTTAAGGGGACCTAGACTACCCTGCAAAACAGAATTACTATACCTTAGGAACCCAAATCATATTGGGTCCTAGGTTTCTATTAGCATGAGCGCGCAACTGCCTTCCTTCAGAAAATCTGTCCGGAAGACTACCCCTGTCCCTAGAACATGGATAACCCCTTGCTGTGGGCACAGAGGGATTGTGCCAACAGTCAATCGCAAAGTGTCCCACTTTGCCGCAGCACCAACAAGAGTGAATGTTGTATCGCCGTTTTCGACCTGAACTAGTGACTGATGTAGTCACGGTCCTAGGTCTAAAAGGGATAGGGCATGTTCTTGTCGCACAAATTCCTCTTCCATCGAGGCATGAGGAAGGGTGAAATGAATGCATGATGTGGGCGTTATGAGGCCGAGAAGGTGGTGTCATTCTTTCAGACATCTTCCTTGCTGGGGCTCCATGAAGCCTGACATCCTGACTTCTATTCTCCCTATCCCGTGTTCTCGAATTGAGAGAATTCTTCTGTGAACTAGGACCTGCAGATCCACACTTTGTTGTGGCAGTGGCCGTGAATACAAAGGGCTCAGAATGAGCCTTAGGTATTTCCTCATGGGTGGCCATGACGCCTCTTGCACTATGGACGTTTCCACATGGGGACAATTCACCCTTGCAGTGACAACAATTATTCCTGTGGTCATACCTGAAGGCATGATGAGTTCCCTTCCCGCTTGGAGTGGGAGGTCGGAACACCGTTTCCCCATTTCTCCATCCCTGGATAATCCGGGAGATCCACCCGGTTTCTTGTTTTCTCTTTATAGCATCAACTTTGGAAAAGTTAGATACTATACGTTTCTCATTTTCTAGACTATTCTCTAGAGCTGAGATCTTAGAGTCCTTGACCTTGTTGGACGCCAATTGGAGAACCAACAAGATCTTCAGTCGAGCAATCTCTCGAGCTTGCTCCTCAGCAAGTAGATTGCTTTCCTGAAGGGCTCTCTTCAGGGAATCAGTATTTTATGGAGGGGAGCAGTTTCTGTCTTCAGAAAAGTCAAAAGATGTGGGACAGGATGAAGATGATACCTGCTCATCTGGGTTATTGTCATTAGAATCAGTGACCAATGTTTCGTCCTCGTCGGAGTTGCTTTCCTCACTATCTTCTTCAGTCTCTGACAAGGATACTGGAGCTCTGATGCAATCCGAAGGATCCTTGCATTCATCTTCAGAGGTGAGGACTCCCACATACGCTTCATCCTCTGATTGGCAGCATATTTCAGCATTCTCTGACCCCCCCATCAGCTCTGAGATCGTCATCCACAGAGATTTAGCCGTTTTACATTTTTCCAACCTGGAGTGAGAGGCTCCAGACCAGACATCCATAATAATTTGTCGAATCCTCTGGTCCAGTTGGAAAAGTGAGAGTTCCATCTCTGTCATCTCAGCAATGCACATGGGCACTTGGATCCCCGAGTCGGAGGTCTTCATGGGGATAAACGGACCCTCTTCCAGGATGAGGGATGCTCGTGGATCGATGGCATCCAGGTGAAATAATACTCTCATCCTCCAGATGGGATAATAATCCTTTGAGCATGCAGGGAGTTTGAGTGGCAATACGTCATAATCCAGATCCATGCTTCTGACACTGGTGGCAGGATTCTGCTCAAGGTGTTAACCTTTTTGAAGAGTAACCTGGCTCTGATACCACTTGAAAGTCCACCTAGTGTCGGCTATGTGCACCTATGGGGGGGAATAGGTGACGTGGGGTTCTTTTGCGGAATTTACAGATGTACCTGCACAATAAAAACAACAAACACAGCACACAGAATACACAGCAAATTTATAGTGGTTCCCCGACTTGGGTACATCCACTTTCCCCCTTCGACCTATCTCCCCAACAAGGGACGACTCGGTCACTTCTCCAACGGGATTGAAATCCAATCCCTGCACTATCGGAAGGAGCCCTTCCACACGTGAGAGTCAACACTCCCACAAACTGGGTTGCACCCAACCCTTACAACACGGAACAAAAGTTCCTTTACAACAAAAGTAAATATGGAATGTATATGAAATACAAACTTCTTTCGGAGACTACGGTGTTCCTCTTCGTTCGACGACGTGTTCTTGAGGTCGATGAGGAGTCTACAACCTTGGTCTCTCTTAGAGAAGATCTCCCCGGAACCGGCGGCGGCACACTAGCGGCGGCAAGCTTCGGGATCGGCGGCTACGATGAAAAGTGGCTGCAGAAATTGGAGATCTAAACTTCATAGCGAAGCAAGCTATGTCTACCAACGGTCACTCTAGGATCAGTCGTCTCGATCGATTCGGACGGGGGAGTTTTCCCGGTCAACAAATCGAGAGACAAGAGATCTCCGGATAGACGCGTGAGACTCAAGCCTTGCTAAGCTTCTGTCACCGAAGATCGGGAAGAAGAGCGATCAGCAGCGGCGACCACTTCACGCGAGCGGCGGCGGCGGAGCGGAGCGATTTCGCGAAGTTAGGGTTACGTCGCCGCCGGATTTTCTTTCTCTCTTCTCCGTAAATTTACTGTTCAAAATACCTGTGTATAAATACTGTAGGATTCTCAAATATGACCGTTTGAGGGACCCACAAATGAAATCCCCAAAATCCGGTTCAAACAAATCCAGAAGCAGAATCCGGTTCAGCAGCATTCTGAGAAAACGCCAAGTAAAAATCGGCGAGAATCGCAAACGATTCTCGACGAATCGGCGAGAATCATCAAGTGATTCTCGACGATTCGTCGAGAATCGTTTGTGATTCTCGTCGAATCACTTGTCGATTCTCAACGAATTGGACTTAGTATTCATGGGCTGCTTGACCACTGGTTCGGCGGGAATTACAAGTGATTCTCGCCGAATCTCACTTGACACCATTTTGAGATGGCCAGAAGGAGTCGGCGAGAATCACTGACGATTCTCGACGATTCGGCGAGAATCACTTAGTGATTCTCGCCGATTCGGCGAGAATCACTTGGTGATTCTCGTCGAATTTGCCTTGGATGATTTTTCGTCTTCCACCTAGGAGCTGCTCCTTGATCCTCCATGCTCCTTGTCTTCTCTTGCATATGAGCGGCCCTGTACTTGAAAGTAAGTGCACTGCAATAGAGAGAGTACACATAGGCCAACACACTGATCTGCTCAACGAGGGATTACGTCGTGCAGACCCGTGTATATTGACCTACTGCACCCTGACATTGGTGTGCACTTAGCGTGGAGAGACTGCAAGTACAACTTGAAAGAGTTTATCAAATACATTGTGAATTCATCTTAGCTTGACAGGGGGCTTCCTCAAATCTAGGTAATCGTGGATACAATACCCAACAGTCGACCGCAAGCTCGCCGTCCACGACGCTGTGTAAGGTTGCGATGAGTAGTATCGCGGTGCTTATACATCGCCGCTCAGCTTGGGCGCCTCCAACCCCTTGACGGAGAACTGGTAAGTTTCATTTTTGGTTTTCACTTTCAATCTTCTCCCATTTTCCTAAACTCTCACTTATTCCGCCTCTTTTGGAGATCTCCCTGACCGCTCTCCTCCATTGTCGAAGGTTAGAACCCACTTAGGTCAACGGCTAGAATCCTAGAACATTGCATTTGTAATGCGATGTTCAGTAGTTCATTTTCTTTTTCCTTATAATAAAATGTTTGATGACTTTATCAGCCCAAATGATCTTATAGCAAATTATTGTTTGAGCATAAAGTACGATTGTAATAAATAAATTACATGTGTTTCATAATTACATGCGGTAAAAATCATGAGGATATTTAGGATCGTTATTTTGTTTTCCTGATTCCTAATATAGATGTGATCTCATTAATTTAGTGTATTTTGTTTTTCGAGTGAAAAAATGTGCTTCCTGAACTATCAACAAATATCTTTACAATTAATCTTGAAGCGATTTATAACTAATCTCGCATATTCACTTGCTTTCCAGCTTGATTTATGTTGCAAATGCTAAAATCTGTCTCATTTTATTTATGCTTTATCTATTTGGTTGTGTTTATGAAGGAGAAGGATGGTAAAAAGAAGTGGGCTATAGGTTGGAGGTCGAATTTGCTTTCCATTATATCTTCAGGTCACCGAGTCTCTAATATCTTATATCTTGATGTTATTTTTGATACAATTTTAAATGATTTTATGGAAGAATATTCTCATCTTTTTTGAGTGCTTATGCATAATTAACAACACAAAAGCAAAGACTTGAATGCAAATTTATGTCCAGCTCTTTACGTAGTTATTACTGAACTGTAACTAGAATTTCATACAAGCAAGTATGCCACTCTTTCTTAATTCTTTTAAGTTGTCACTAGGTCAACAACAAGTGAAATAATTATACATATGGCTATGAACAAATGATTCTTAGTTTTTTATTTTAAAATAATTTTTTTAATTTTTTCAATCTATATTTTACAATTCGAGCACGAGCGAAGCCCGTGTGGAGGCGGGCAAAGCCCGTATGGATAACGCCGAAGGCTGGTCGAGAGCATCCTACATGGGTGCTGCCCGCCCGAATGCCGGCGCAGCCCACTAAGAGTCAGTGAGCACAGGCGAATGCAACGTGCTCTGAAATCCATCGCACGACCAATCTTCTACTTATGGGCATGACATGCTCTGAAATCCATCGAACCTCCCATCCCACCCATGCTTGCTCGGCTCCATTCCGACGTCCATCGCTCGTAAGCTTTTGTTTTCGTTTTTGCGCAGGTGTTGTCGTCATGCTATGAAATCCATCGCTCCTCCCTTCCAATCCGTGATTTCTCAGCTCCATCCCATCATTGGATCACCGGTAATGTTGGTCGGGTACTAACACATTTGGTCGTAGGGGCGGATCCCCGTGTCGGGCTGCATTCTTGCAGATCTCCGTGTCGGGTTGCCCGTGCAGATGCGGAAAAAGCCCACATGGCTCTATGCCCTTCATCAAGGCTTAGATGTCATGTTCTTTTAACAACTCCATTTAAATTAGAGGTTAGAGTTCATACTTCATCTAAAGTAGAGGTTAGAAAATAATTCAATTTTAATTTCATGCCTGTAATAGCCGCAAATAGGGATACATGATGAGCACAAAAAAACCTATGTCAATCAATCAAAAGCCACCTCTCTAACAATTAATCGAAAAAGGAATCTCCCACGCCTGATATCAAGGCATAGAAAAGCAAATGTTAAAAAAATTTATGAAGTACACATGCATCTGAGGCCCCCAAACTTCTTCCGTGGGCGTTGAGTGCGCACTCAACGCCTGTTCAGGCAATACCCCGCTCAACGCCAGGTGGCGTTGAGCGGGCAGCACTCTACGCCAGGGGCGTTGAGCGGGCACTCGACGCCAGGGGCGTTGAGCGGGCACTCGACGCCAGGGGCGTTGAGCGGGCACTCGACGTCGGGGGCGTTGAGCGGGCACTCGAAGCCAAGGGCGTTGAGCGGGCACTCGACTCCTGGGGCGTTGAGCGGGCACTCGACGCCCCAAGCGTCGAGTGCCCCCTCAAAGCCAGGGGCATTGAGTGGGCACTCACTCAATGCCAGGGGCGTTGAGTGTCACTCAATGGGAGTTGAGTGCACTCAACGCCTCCGCACCAGCCCGGGGTGTTGAGTGCACTCAACGCCGCCGCAGCAGCCCGGAGGCTTGGCGACGCCCGCCGTCGATGGATTGGGGTACTGTCGTGGAGCAACCAGCCGGGGGCGGGCGACGCCCGCCGTCGATGGATTGTGGTCCTGTCGCGGGGCGACCCGCCGGGGGCGGCGTAATCCGTCGTCGCAGGCCAGGTACTGTGGCGCGTAGCAATAGGGGCAGAGCCCCGTGTCGGGCACTCATCGCCAGGGGCGTTGAGTGGGCACTCAACGCAGTCGCAGGTTGAGTGCACTCAACGCCGTCGCAGGTTGAGTGCACTAAATTTCACAGGCATTGAGTGCACTCAACGCCACCGCAGCAGCCCGGGGGCTTGCGACGCCCGCCGTCGCTGGATTAGGGTACTGTCGCGGGGCGACCCGCCGGGGGCGGGCGAAGTACTGTGGCGCGTAGCTATAGGGGCGGAGCCCCTTGTCGGGCACTCGTGTATATATATATAGAGAGAGAGATGTAAAAATAAAAAGGGAAAAAGGAGCACAAACACTTTTATTTCACAGCTACAGGTTTAAGCAGATCACACTGGAAAAAGAAAACAGAGGAGAAACAGGGAACTTCACTCAACTTACTAGGCAGGATCGGGACTTACATATATATCCCAATCCAAGTTACTACTGCAGAATAAACAAAGACACTCACTGACAGGAAGCGCATACCAGGTATGGACCAAAAAGATTACAATAATACAACTATTTATCTCGGTTATCCTTCCTATACAGGTCGGCACTGGCGGGAGCAACAACAACCTCATCTGAAGATATTTCTGGAATATTCTCACCTTCCCTCGTTCGTAAGTTGTGTAAGTTTCTTGGAGTATGCTTCAATACCCTCCCATAGTCCAAGCAGCATGTCATCTTCATCTTCTTCCTCAATTCCATGAATGTTGATGCAGATAGTGGCTTTGTGAGAACATCAGCTATCTGGTTCTCTAATTTGTAATGAATTACTTCAATTTCTCTGTTGCTTACTAAATCTCAGGTATAATGGAGCTGAATTTCCAAGTGTTTAGTTTGGTTGCGAAATACAGGGTTTTTTGCTAGGGCTATGGCGGAGGTATTGTCCACAAAGATTTTAACTGGGCGATCTTCTTCTTTCAAAACTTCTGTGATTAACTGTTTTAACCACATTGCTTCTATCACAGCCTCGCTTAGGGCTGTGTATTCCGCTTCATTTGAGGATATGGCAATTGTCTTCTGTTTTCTGGAGCACCATGACACTAGATTGGTCCCAATGAAAAACATGAAACCAGTTGTGCTCTTCCTGTCGTCGGAGCACCCAGCCCAGTCGCTATCAGAGTAGCCAGTGAGAAGACAGTCGTTCCCTTTTTCATACCTGAGACCAAGGGATCTTGTGCCATTGACATACCTTAATATCCGCTTAGCTGCTGTCATGTGCCTGATACTTGGTGCTTGCATGAATCGTGAGACAATGCTCACAGCATGTTCGATGTCTGGTCGAGTATTCGTCAGGTAGATTATGTAAGACCCCCTTTTTTTTCCTTTTCAACACCGGGGTCTTAGGCCCAGAATCGCCGTTTTGCGGTGACTCCTTCATGCCCTGAAGGGTCATCACCACAAAGCGCCGATTCTGCCGGCCAAATCGATCGCAAAAAAGTAGCACAATAATGTAAATGCAAAATTGCAGTCCATAGAGAATCACATGCCATAATAAATATATCTCCACGAAGGGAGTGTCCACAGATACACAAAAATATAAGATCTTGGGCTCATACCCAGTACATCATGTCCTCACTACAAATCTCTCAACGCGGAAGTAAACTAATATAACTACTAGTAGCGATCAGGACTCACAGTCCTTGCCGTCTGAACTCCGGAGCTAGACTGCCCGATCTCCAAGTGTGCCGACCTCTAGGGCTGCTCCTCCATGCTGGGCTCCACGGTCCCCTAAAATGATGTGGTTCGAAAACCGTTAGTCTAAAAGACTAAGTCCTATCATCCTCTGCCCCTTCCCCCATGGCCCCTAGGCACCGAGTGTAGAGAAAGAAAGGGGAGGACTTGAAGTTGGAGAGTAAACAAGAATCAGATGGCAGCGGACCTATACTATCAATTTTTATAGTACATGTGGCAGTAAAGCATAGTATGAAAAATAACTTTAACTTATACGGAACGTATAAGCAAGGGATCTTTTACAGAGCTCCCATCGTATAAAAAGTCTCATACTAATTTATACGTTGGGGTGTCGGTTAATAACAGCATTATATATATAAAGAATTTAACCGTTAATTTATAAACTTGCCCACACAAGCTTATAGACTAAAAGGTCGTTTTGCAGGTCCTAATGTATAAGCGTCCCATTCCACTTATACTTTAGGTGTCAGGGTTAAATGAATCGATTATGCTATGACATGCAAGTGGGTATGATGGAACAGGCAAGTGCAACACACACACCCGACTCTGTGCACACAGACCTTTAGTTCCCCCTTTCTGGAGCTGTAACCTCCCAGGATACCTCCGTAGTGGCAGACGGAAGCGGTGGGTTGGGCCTCGCCCACCTCTAAACCAGTAAAGCACTACCGGTCAGACCTATCGTACGCCTCAACGCTTGGTGCACGAAGCGGACTCCTGCGTACTCTTGCCGGCTGGCGCACCGGACTTCTGTTGGCGAAGTGCTAACCACACTTGCCGAGTCAGCGTATTGGCGTCGGTGCATCGACCCTCCAATACCGAAGACCCACCACATTAATTTCCTTTCCTTTTATGCACATGCAAATTTAACGTATCCAAAAACCGAGCCGAAGCTCCCCGGACCAAAATGTCCGTCTCAAACAATCGAGTCGAAGCTCCCCGGACCCAAACGTCCGTCTCTTAACCATCCAAGCCGAAGCTTCCAACTATCTTCCAGTGCTATCTGTGTTTGTGAAATGTGCAACCCTAATTACTAAGTTACTCTTTTCAACTTGTTAATACAGTTTACGTTAACCCAGGACTGCCCCTGGTATTCCCTGTGTAGGGCTCTCAAGGGGCATTAGGAACTATGTTGGGATTACGCCCAGCGTTCCCTTTCGCAAGGTACTTATTATTATTATTGGTTGATTCCCTTACCCATTAACTTCTCATGTTGCAATAGGCTAATCCTAGGGTGATTTGACTCTACCTCACCTCGGGGAAGACGATCTTTCGTCGACCCCGGGCACCGCCTAACTCTAGTAAATTCATCCCTCTACTCCTCCTACTAGCAATAATGAACTTATCTTTATCCATCCAAACCAGCCTACCACTAATCCCAAAACATGCATCCAATTATACTCCAACATGATTTCTGCAGTTTTTACTATATGTAGACCACTTAAGCTATATGACTCGTAAAATGGGAGGTACATCAAATAATCATCTAGTACTCCTATGATAATTATTATAGGGCTATAATGACATTTTTAGCATAAATCCAGAAATTCATAATTTTCCTAATTTGTCTGATAATTTATTTATTTATTCTAGTATACAAAAAGCCCAAGTTTTGAACATGAAGTACCAATTTCAGACAAGATAATAATCCACTAAATTTATGTTAATTACAAAATGAATAATAAACTCTAAAGCCTAAGTCTTCCAATTCTTCAGCAAGTTTTAAGCCCTTAATTTCAATTTCAAATATATCTCATAATAAGTCATTTTAAAAGATTTTACAGCAATAATACCTCCAAAAATTCACAGAAAATTCAACGATGGTTATGATGGCATATAAATACTATAGATAAAGTTTCATAATTTATCAGTTAATAATAAGGCTATACTTGATTTTCTCATGAAATTCCAAGTTTAAGGATTAATGAACAAAGTATTCTAATTATCCATCACAAAATTTCAAATAAATTTCCACTTGATAATGATGAATTAGGAACACTATGTATCAAATTTCATGATTGTTAAACAAGTATTGAGCTCTGTAGGAATTATTTAGCATGTAACCAAAGTAATGCACTTGTGAAGGAGATACCATAATTATGAATCCAAAAATTCTATTAATATTTAAATATGATCATTATGCTCTATAACTACCTCTGCCAAATTTTCATGACCTTTCAATTAGCAGTGAGATCTCAATAGTCAAATTATTAATTAGGGCAATCCTATTGGTTACAAATGAAGTGCTACAAATATTAATCAAAAATTCCCAAATAAATTACCAGAGGCTCATTATATCCTTATTCTCACACTACCCAAATTTTTTTATATTTCAAGGAGTTTAGCTAACCTAAACTAGTACTAGAAGTTTTATGACCTAAGCTAGGGTTAGGGTTTTGTGGGCCCTATCCTTTTTAAAATTATTTAAGATTTTTACCAGAGGGTTTTATATACCCTAGGACCCTGCATACAAAATTTGAAGTTCATCCAAGGTGTTTAGGACTCATGCCCTTCACAAGGCACAAAGGTCCTTCCTTAGGGTTTGGCCTAGGAACTTAGGGCAAATCAATTCCACTGTACCCCACATTCCATGGAGAGGTGCTAAATGCCATACCAAGTCAGTGGCCTAAATTTCATCCTCTGGTGAGGTGATTTGGCCACTCAAAACACCAAAGTGCACTTTTTGACCAAAATACCCTTTTAGGGCAAGGCTAGGATTTGCATGATTATAGTCCAATACACATACAATTGTGATCATATTTTAATCAGAGCACTATAATGACCCCAAGCACCACTCACCAAAATTTGGGTGAGTTTGGAGGTCATTTGGCCCTTAAATTAATTTACGCTAGATAAATTAAATAATTTACAATACTATAGAAAATTTGTCCCCAAAAATTTCCATTTTTGGGCAGCATCTAGCTATGGTCTAGGGTGACTCCCTGCCAACATTTCACCTCATTTGGACCAAAGATGAAAGGTGAGCACTCAATTTAATTTCTGCCTAGCCCTATGTGTAGGCCCCACCAAAATGGGTGCCCTGGTCAAACCATGCACCCAAATAGGTCCAAACGAACTTTAAAATAAAATAGACCCAAGGGGCTACAAATCCTCTGTTGACTAATTTCCCATACAGTGCCTCTATCTATTTTTTAAAAATTAAAACATTAAATGGTAATAATGTGACAGAAATCACTAAAATGATTATATTATCCTATAGTTTCATAAATCCGATTTTTGCACGAATCTTGGCGCAGGATTAACGGGATCCGGTCATCCTCAAGCTCCAGCCGACGGCTGCGATTCATCCTGCCTGGAGCAATTTCCAAACGCCACCGCCGGCGATCCGGCCACCTCCCCGGCCGGCCACCGCCACCGCCACCTTCGTTGAGGTGGTGGTCGTCGCCAGGCGGCGGCTTGGCCGCTGGAAGCCCCTTTTTCGGCGATCCCGAGAGGTGATTTTCCATGGAAAAAACCATGAAAATTCGAAATTGATTCGGGCTCAATTGAGCCCGAACCTTGAACCTATTGATTGCTAAGAACTATCCATGAGAGAAGGAGTGGAGGAGGACCTTTCTTGTGGCCTGAATCCTTGCCGATCGCCGGGATGCCATTTTTGTGGTGGTGGTGGTCGGATTTCTGCAACAACACAGTGAACAGCTCTGGCTCCTTCGGGTAAGGGGTGGGATTGATTCCTTGGAGTCCAGTGAAGCTTTTAAAATGAAGAGAAGGGGTGTTAGGTGGCTGGAAATGCATTTGCCATTATTGTCTCTTGGTCAAGCTTGGCGGCCATGGTAGGTAGGGGGGAAATGCTGGCTTCAGCCAGTCAATGGGTAGCTGGTTGCACTCCTCTGGTCTTAGGGAATTGAATGGGAGGTTGTGGAAGGTTGGGGAAGGGGAAAGATGAGCCCAAGTCTTCCTCCATTTCTTCTCTTCTCTTTCTCTCTCTTCCCTTTGAAGCACTTTCTCTCTCCCATTCACCAATCTGAATTTTTGACTCCTACCTAACCTTAAGGCAGCCCACATGTTTATTTCACCCATCCAAGCAAGGTTAGCCCAAGAGAATTGGGCATGAGCTTGAGTTAGCCCATTTGGGCTAGCTTGACCCAAACTTAGGCTAGGGTTGAACTTGGCCAATTTGGTCTTTGAGCTTGCCCCTAATGGGTCCTTGGTGACCCATTGGACTCCCCTAAGACATAGGTAGGGTTGTCTTGGCCCATTGGAGGTCACTTGACCCTTAGGTAGGGCACTTGACCATTTTAGGGCTTGAGTTAACTTTGGTCAACTAAGCCCCTTGGGTGGGCCCCAATGGGTCCTTGGTGACCATTGGCCTCTCACTAGGGTTATGAAGGTATGTGTGGGGTCCATTTGGCTAAGGTAACTTCAATTGGCCCTTGTGTATGTCAGTTTGACCCAATGTAGGTTAGGTTGACCCATTTAGGGTTAGAGTTGACTTTGGTCAACTTACCCTCTTGGGTGGACCCCAATGGGTCCTAGGTGACCCATTGACCTCAATCTAGGGTTAGGTGGGCTTGGGTGGGGTCCACTTGGCTTGGGGAAGGTCAGTTGACCATATATAGACCAGTTTGACCTATTTAGGGTCAGAGTTGACTTTGGTCAACTTAACCTCTTGGACTGCCCTTCTTGGGTTCTAAGAGACCCATTGACCTCACTTTAGGTATAGGAAGTCCTTGGTAGGGTTAGTTGGGCACATTATAGGTCAACTAGAGGTCAACTGCCCTTGATTAGGGCACCTTGCCCTATTTAGGCCTATGGTGGTCCCAGGTCAAATTGGTCACCTGGGGTTGACTCCAATGGACCCTTAAGGCTCTAGTGGACCCTCTAATGGGTTAGTGATGTTGTGGTGGGGTCATGGAGTCATGGTGAAGCCCTAGGTCAAACCCTAGATTTGGTGATGTGGTTGTGCCATAGACAGACCATGGTGATCCTCATCTTGACCTTCTATTTCTTGGCCCATTTCTGACTTCCTAAGGTTTTGTCGTGACCTAGTCATGGCAAAACCACTCTTAGGGGTCCAGTTGGAAATGGGATGTTACAAATCCCAATAAACAAAATAAAGATTTCGTCCCCGAAATCAAGGTTAAGCCTACGGGAATTTCTACCGAAGAAAAGAAACTTGTAACATCCCATCACGACGCCATGTTTACTAAATTAGGTTTAAAGGGAAACCTAAATCTATGACCAAGTCGCCCAATTGGCAAACCAAGATCCCAATAAATAAAAGATTAGCCTCTACTCTTCCTCGAGCAGCCTTACTAATTTAAAGCAGGAAAACAAATTAAATATTTTGAGGGGTTGTGAGGTATACCTGACTGAACAGCTCTGGGTACTTTTGACGCATCAGGTCTTGCGGTTCCCAGGTATGCTCTTCCTGGCCGTGGTTCCTCCACAAGACCTTGACTAAGGGTATCTTCTTGCGGCGCAAGATCCGTACTCCTTTGTCGTCGATCCGTACCGGCTCTAAGCGGACTGACCGGTCTGAGGCTACCTGTCCATCTGTGGTCTAAATGTGCTGCTCCGGGCGTAATAGAGCCCTCCTGAGCGAGGAAATATGGAACACATCATGCAAGGCTTCCAGCTCTTGTGGCAACTCCAGCCTGTAAGCTAGGGGTCCGATCCGCTCCAGGATCCTGTAAGGGCCCATATACCTAGGGCTGAGCTTCTTCTTCCGACCACGCACTCGTGAAACTCCATGCATAGGCTGGATCTTCAGAAACACTTGGTCCCCCACCTGAAACTCTACCTGACGATGTCGGGCGTCATAGTACTTAGCCTGTCTGCTCTGCGCCTCTAACATCCTGTCTCTGATCAGCCTTACCTGAGCCTCGGTGTCTTCAACAAAATCTGATCCCAACAACTTCGGATCCTCTTCCTGAATCCAAGAAAGCGGGGTCCTGCATTTCCTTCCATACAAGGCTTCGTAAGGCGCCATCCTGATGCTGGACTGGTAGTTGTTGTTATAAGAGAATTCGACCAGGGGTAAGAGCTTCTCCCATGGTTCCCCGCAGTCCAAAATGCACAGCCTCAAAAGATCTTCCAGCGTCCAATTGGTGCGCTCCGTCTGCCCATCCGTCTGGGGATGGAATGCGGTGCTGAAGGTCAAACGCGTGCCTAAGTAAGCCTGCACGGATCTCCACTCCCTGGAAGTGAACCGGCCATCCCGATCCGACACGATCGTCTTGGGCACCCCGTGATATCGAACGAACTGCTCCACAAATCTCCGCACTAATACTGCCACAGAGTCGTCCTTCCTGATCGGAATGAATCTGGCCACCTTCGTCAACCGATCGACGATGACCCAAATCGAGTCGTTTCCCGTCCGTGATCGGGGAAGTCCATGGATAAAGTCCATGGTGATGTCTTCAAACTTCCATTCCGGTACCGGGAGTGGTTGCAACAATCCTGCGGGGTTTTTGCACTCCGCCTTCACTAACTGGCACGCTTCGCAGTGGGTCACAAACTGAGTGATATCCTTCTTCATGCCTGGCCAGTATATAGTCTTCTTTAAGTCCGCAGTCATCTTCGTGATCCCCAGGTGCACCGAGTATCTACTGTGGTGGGCCTCCGCCATGATATCTTCCCGGACCTGGCCTCCTTCTGGTATATAAGTCTGACCTCTAAAGCATACCACGCCGTCCCTCATCATGTAATCCCCTACTGTACCGTTCTCTAAGGCCCAGAATATCGGCTCCAATTTAGCATCTCGCCTCTGCCCATCTCTGAATCGGTCCCGGATATCGTCTGTAGCACTCACCGTAGCTAAATACTCCATGTAAAGCTCGGGGTCCTCAGATGACACCAGCATGGGGCTGCTCCTCCATGCTGGGCTCCTCGGTCCCCTAAAATGATGTGGTTCGAAAACCGTTAGTCTAAAAGACTAAGTCCTATCATCCTCTGCCCCTTCCCCCATGGCCCCTAGGCACCGAGTGGAGAGGAAGAAAGGGGAGGACTTGAAGGTGGAGAGTAAACAAGAATCAGATGGCAGCGGACCTATACTAGCAATTTTTATAGTACATGTGACAGTAAAGCATAGTATGAAAAATAACCATAACTTATACGGAACGTATAAGCAAGGGATCTTTTACAGGGCTCCCATCGTATAAAAAGTCTCATACCAATTTATACGTTGGGTTGTCGGTTAATAACAGCATTATATATATAAATAATTTAACCGTTAATTTATAAACTTGCCCACACAAGCTTATAGACTAAGGGGTCGTTTTGCAGGTCCTAATGTATAAGCGTCCCATTCCACCTATACTTTAGGTGTCAGGGTTAAATGAATCGATTATGTTATGACATGCAAGTGGGTATGATGGAACAGGCAAGTGCAACACACACACCCGACTCTGTGCACACAGACCTTTAGTTCCCCCTTTCTGGAGCCGTAACCTCCCAGGATACCTCCGTAGTGGCAGAAGGAAGCGGTGGGTTGGGCCTCGCCCACCTCTAAACCAGTAAAGCACTACCGGTCAGACCTATCGTACGCCTCAACGCTTGGTGCACGAAGCGGACTCCTGTGTACTCTTGTCGGCTGGCGCACCGGACTTCTGTTGGCGAAGTGCTAACCACACTTGCCGAGTCAGCGTATTGGCGTCGGTGCATCGACCCTCCAATACCGAAGACCCACCACCTTAAATTCCTTTCCTTTTATGCACATGCAAATTTAACGTATCCAAAAACCGAGCCGAAGCTCCCCGGACCAAAATGTCCGTCTCAAACAATCGAGCCGAAGCTCCCTGGACCCAAACGTCCGTCTCTTAACCATCCAAGCCGAAGCTTCCAACTATCTTCCAGTGCTATCTGTGTTCGTGAAATGTGCAACCCTAATTACTAAGTTACTCTTTTCAGCTTGTTAATACAATTTACGTTAACCCAGGACTGCCCCCGGTATTCCCTGTGTAGGGCTCTCAAGGGGCACTAGGAACTATGTTGGGATTACGCCCAGCGTTCCCTTTCGCAAGTTACTTATTATTATTATTGGTTGATTCCCTTACCCATTACCTTCTCATGTTGCAATAGGCTAATCCTAGGGTGATTTGACTCTACCTCACCTCGGGGAAGACGATCTTTCGTCGACCCCGGACACCGCCTAACTCTAGCCAATCCATCCCTCTACTCCTCCGACTAGCAATAATGAACTTATCTTTATCCATCCAAACCAGCCTACCACTAATCCCAAAACATGCATCCAATTATACTCCAACATGATTTCTGCAGTTTTTACTATATGCAGACCACTTAAGCTATATGACTCGTAAAATGGGAGGTACATCAAATAATCATCCAGTACCCCTATGATAATTATTATAGGGCTATAATGACATTTTTATCATAAATCCAAAAATTCATAATTTTCCTAATTTGTCTGATAATTTATTTATTTATTCTAGTATCCAAAAAGCCCAAGTTTTGAACATGAAGTACCAATTTCATACAAGATAATAATCCACTAAATTTATGTTAATTACAAAATGAATAATAAACTCTAAATCCTAAGTCTTCCAATTCTTCAGCAAGGTTTATGCCCTTAATTTCAATTTCAAATATATCTCATAATAAGTCATTTTAAAAGATTTTACAGCAATAATACCTCCACAAATTTAGAGAAAATTCAAGGATGGTTATGATGGCATATAAATACTCTAGATCAAGTTTCATAATTTATCAGTTAATAATAAGGCTATATTTGATTTTCTCATGAAATTCCAAGTTTAAGGATTAATGAACAAAGTATTCTAATTATCCATCACAAAATTTCAAATAACTTCCCACTTGATAATGATGAACTAGGAACACTATGTATCAAATTTCATGATTGTTAAACAAGTATTGAGCTCTGTAGGAATTATTTAGCATGTAACCAAAGTAATGCACTTGTGAATGAGATACCATAATTATGAATCCAAAAATTCTATTAAAATTCAAATATGATCATTTTGCTCTATAAATACCTCTGCCAAATTTTCATGACCTTTCAATTGGCAGTGAGATCTCAATAGTCAAATTATTAATTAGGGCAATCCTATTGATTACAAATGAAGTGCTACAAATATTGATCAAAAATTCCCAAATAAATTACCAGAGGCTCATTATATCCTTATTCCCACACTACCCAAATTTTATTATATTTCAAGGAGTTTAGCTAACCTAAACTAGTACTAGAAGTTTTATGACCTAAGCTAGGGTTAGGGTTTTGTGGGCCCTACCCTTTTTAAAATTATTTATGATTTTTACAAGAGGGTTTTATATACCCTAGGACCCGACATACAAAATTTGAAGTTCATCCAAGGTGTTTAGGACTCATGCCCTTCACAAGGCACAAAGGTCCTTCCTTAGGGTTTTGCCTAGGAACTTAGGGCAAATCAATTCCACTGTACCCCACATTCCATGGAGAGGTGCTAAATGCCATACCAAGTCAGTGGCCTAAATTTCATCCTCTGGTGAGGTGATTTGGCCACTCAAAACACCAAAGTGCACTTTTTGACCAAAATACCATTTTAGGGCAAGGCTAGGATTTGCATGATTATAGTCCAATACACATCCAATTGTGATCATAGTTTAACCAGAGCACTATAATGACCCCAAGCACCACTCACCAAAATTTGGGTGAGTTTGGAGGTCATTTGGCCCTTAAATTAATTTACGCTAGATAAATTAAAAAATTTACAAAACTATAAAAACATTGTCCCCAAAAATTTCCATTTTTGGCAGCACCTAGCTATGGTCTAGGGTGACTCCCTGCCAAAATTTCAACTCATTTGGACCAAAGATGAAAGGTGAGCACTCAATTTAATTTCTGCCTAGCCCTATGTGTAGGCCCCACCAAAATGGGTGCCACGGTCAAACCAGGCACCTAAATTGGTCCAAACCAATTTAGAATAAACTAGACCCAAGGGGCTACAAATCATCTGTTGACAATTTCCCATAAAGTGCTTCTATCGATTTTTAAAAAATTAAAACATTAAATGGTAATAATGTGACAGAAATCACTAAAATGATTATATTATCCTATAGTTTCATAAATCCGATTTTTGCACGAATCTTGGCGCAGGATTAACGGGATCTGGTCATCCTCAAGCTCCAGCCGACGGCTGCGATTCGTCGCGCCTGGAGCAATTTCCAAACGCCACCGCCGGCGATCCGGCCACCTCCCCGGCCGGCCACCGCCACCACCACCTCCGTTGAGGTGGTGGCCGTCGCCAGGCGGCGGCTTGGCCGCCGGAAGCCCCTTTTCCGGCGATCCCGAGAGGTGATTTTCCATGGAAAAATCATGAAAATTCGAAATTGATTCAGGCTCAATTGAGCCCGAACCTTGAACCTATTGATTGCCAAGAACTATCCATGAGAGGAGTGGAGGAGGACCTTTCTTGTGGCCTGAATCCTTGCCGATCGCCGGGATGCCATTTTTGTGGTGGTGGTGGTCGGATTTCTGCAACAACACAGTGAACAGCTCTGGCTCCTTCGGGTAAGGGGTGGGATTGATTCCTTGGAGTCCAGTGAAGCTTTTAAAATGAAGAGAAGGGGTGTTAGGTGGCTGGAAATGCATTTGCCATTATTGGCTCTTGGTCAAGCTTGGCGGCCATGGTAGGTAGGGGGGAAATGCTAGCTTCAGCCAGTCAATGGGTAGCTGGTTGCACTCCTCTGGTCTTAGGGAATTGAATGGGAGGTTGTGGAAGGTTGGGGAAGGGGAAAGATGAGCCCAAGTCTTCCTCCATTTCTTCTCTTCTCTTTCTCTCTCTTCCCTTTGAAGCACTTTCTCTCTCCCATTCACCAATCTGAATTTTTGACTCCTACCTAACCTTAAGGCAGCCCACATGTTTATTTCACCCATCCAAGCAAGGTTAGCCCAAGAGAATTGGGCATGAGCTTGAGTTAGCCCATTTGGGCTAGCTTGACCCAAACTTAGGCTAGGGTTGAACTTGGCCAATTTGGTCTTTGAACTTGCCCCTAATGGGTCCTTGGTGACCCATTGGACTCCCCTAAGACCTAGATAGGGTTGTCTTGGCCCCTTGGAGGTCACTTGACCCTTAGGTAGGGCACTTGACCATTTTAAGG